>CM062233.1:6589135-7189135 GCA_031216185.1 Syzygium aqueum
GGCCCTCGCCCCGCCCAGGCGAGGGCAGCCTCGCCCGACGCCGGCGAGGGCGGCCCTCGCCTGGGCGGGGCGGCCCTCGCCTGGGCGGGGCGAGGGCAGCCCTCGCCGTCGCCGGCGAGGGCGCCGGAGACCGCGCCGGCGACCAGAAAAATGAAAAAAAAAAAAAAAAAACAGAAAATGGGGAAAAGACTAAAATGCCCTAGGTTATATTGAATTGGGGTAAATGTGTCACAAATTGCATAGTTTGAGGTTTTTCATAACACAAAAAAAAGTTCGGGATAAATGTGTCACAAGTGGCAAAGTTTGGGGTTTTTGGTGGCTTTTTCCCTTTTTTTTTTTCCTTCAGAAATATGGAGGGTGCTCATGACGGCTTCTTTTACACAACTTTTGACTGGAGCAAATGATGGAGTTGGCCATGTCCTATCATTAGGTTTGACTTAAGCGCACCTGTCTTTTTTCTTTTTCTCTCTATTTTTTACTCCGTTGGTTAATTTGGTCATTTGATTTTTGCCTTGATTTTTTTGTACATCTGTCATTGGATGCCTTTTGAGGTGTGGCCCACCTCCCTTTACTCTCCTGACACTTCACAGGTCTTGATTGGGCCTAAAGCAACACTCCCCAAGTTGGGAGTTTTGCTTGCCCATTCATATGACTCGATAAAATATTGGGGGGGGACGGGTCCAATGTGTACTAGTTTACGCAATGAAATTTCTGAGTAATTGATAGATATTCAATGTAGTTATTTCAATTGCTCAAATGACAATTTAAACATAATTTGATGACGTACATTGTTATGTATTGAGATGGACCTTTGAAAATGATGAGTCAGTATCTTCATCATTTGATTTATCTATTTCAGAAAAGGAAGGAAACAAATTAGGGACTTTAAATTTATTCCACATAAAAATTTTTGTATCTGATTTAAGATGAATATTTTATGTGGATAATTCACGTTTAACTTTTTTTTTTCATCCACCATTCAAACTTAACGGATTGAACGCCACACAGTAGACTCCGTGAACTTAAATTTATGAAAGGAAAAATTTAAATATTTTCACGTAGTTTAGAGGTTAGACTGAATATTTATCAATAGCTCAAGTTCGGGGATGACATTACATATTATGTCAAAGTTTAAGGATCATATTGAACAAATTAAAAATTCGTGTACGCCATTGAACGTTAAACTAAAGTTTGTGTATCATTCGTGTCATTTTCCCTAAAAATATAGCATAAAAGAATAATCGTGCCTAGACAGGATTGAAGAGATGCAAAATGTGATTTTCATTCTTTTTACTATTTTCGTTCTCGAGTGAGATTCATGTGAACGGGTGAGATCAATTGAGTTTACATGCACTGTTTCATGTGATAAATGTTCAATCCAGAAATGATAAGTCGTCATCTCAAAGAGAAAACAAATAAATCATTTCATATTCCAAATTTAAGTTCATTAAAATGGTTTGTTAAAAAACGGGTACTGGAATTAAATAAATATATTAATAAAGTTTCGGAGGATACCAGATTTCTTGAAATTACCGGCTAAGCATACAATATGCGTGGAAAATGTCGAACATTTCAATTCGTGAAATTATAAAGACTCAGGTTCGGTTTGTTTCATGAAAAATGAATAATTCAAAAAGTGTTTTCCTAAAAATGATCGCTCATATTGTTTGGAATAATTAGTCAATGAGCAATGTTTTCATTGTTGATGGCAATTTATATTTAAACGTCTTCGTGGACTTGTGAATATTTTTTTTTTAGTTTATTCATTTTTATGAACGATGCAAGCGATCAACTCTAGGAAAATATTTTTCAAAGAATTTGTTCTTCACGAAACAGAAGGAGCTCGACTGTGCTTGCGTAATCATTCGTTTGGTATGCTTTAGTTAGCGCAAAGACAACATGTTAAACTACCCATCAAGAAGTATGACTTGACCCGCTTATCATCCAATTAAGCAAGATAAGTAGTTCGATTATTAAATGGTATCGAAACCAACCCTTTAAAATAGTTTATTAGAAGGATACTAAAGAACACAAACCCTCTACGCAAAAATATTCTCTTTGCCACATAATTAAATTAGCTTAGCAAGAAAGTTGCTGGTGAAGTTGATGAACCAATCAATGTCGATATGCGTTGTGGTGTTATATCCTAATCCGAATCTCATACCATCTGAAGTATCGATCCAATTATGTACCATCGTCACTTTTAGCTCAATTCTCCTGTTGTCTTGATAGATTCCATTCTCGCATACTTGATTGATAAGAGCAAAATTTGATGAATAGAAGTAATCGATAACCAAAACAATCAACAACTTGCAGAGAATTAACAGCTCTTCGATAAAGTTACCAGCATCATATATTAGTTATTGACGAGAACTTTTATTCGGAGAAAGTCATTGAGTAGCAATATTTTTCGGATGTAACTTTTTGTGGATAAGTGTTGCTAAATAATAGGTAATTGTGTCACTTTTCGTAATCGCAAATAAGATTTGAAAGTTATTTGTTCTTTCAAATAGTACATATAATCGCCTTACGTAAGAACTCAATATTTTTTGCAAATTTATCTTCTATCTTTATTTTTCCACAATTTAAATGGCTAGTTGCGATTGCCTCTAGTTTTCGTATCTCCAAACTTCTTGTCATTTATTTTCCTATCCAAAATCAACAGAGGACCCTTTGCAGCATTTATCCATTTACTCATTGATCTATATAATATTCGAAAGATATTTCATCGTTAGATTCAATTCCGGCGGAACATCTTTTTGATTATATTGAAATATATTTCTTCGTCGATTTAATTCCAGTGAAATATTTATGTCTAAATATTTTCGTAAACTTGTGAATTTTTTTTCCATTCATTCATTTTTACAAACGATGCAAGCGATCAACTCTAGGAAAATGTTTTTCAAATAATTTATTCTTCGTGAAACAGACGAAGGTCGACTGTGCTTGCGTAATCATTCGATTTGGTATGCTTTAGTTAGCGCAGAGACAAAATGTTTAACTACCCATCAAGAAGTATGAGCTGACCCACTTATCATCCAATTAAGCAAGATAAGTAGTTCGATTATTAAATGGTATCGAAACCTACCCTTTAAATAGTTTATTAGAAGGATACTAAAGAACACAAACCCTCTACGCAAAAATATTCTCTTTGCCACATAATTAAATTAGCTTAGCAAGAAAGTTGTTGGTGAAGTTGATGAATCGATCGATGTCTATATGCGATTTGGTGTTATATCCTAATCAGAATCTCAAACCGTCTGAAGCATCGATCCAATCATGAACCATCGTCACTTTTAGCTCGATTCGAGTGTTGTCTTGATAGATTCCATTCTCACATACTTGTTTGATAAGAGCAAAGTTTGGTGAAGGGAAGTAACATATAAACAAAACAATCAACAACTCGAAGAGAATTAACAGCTCTCTGATAAAGTTACCAACATCATACATTAGTTATTGACGAGAACTTTTATCCGGAGAAAGTCATTGAGTAACAATATTTTTTGAATTGAACTTTTTGTGGATAAGCGTTGCTAGATAAGAGGAAATCGTGTCACTTCTAGTAATCGCAAATAAAATTTGAAAGTCAATTGTTTTTTCAAATAGTACATATATACCGCCTTATGTAATTGTCGGTAGAGGGTTGAAAATACCCTAGTGTACTCTTTCTAAATCCCATATCAATTACAGAACTCAATATTCTTTGCAAATTTATCTTCATCTTTATTTTTTCACAATTTAAATAACTAGTCACAATTGCCTTCAGTTTTCATACCTTTAAACACTTGTCATATTTGACCAATAAAAAAAAACACTTGTTATATATTTTCCTATCCAAAATCAACATAGGATCCTTCGCAGCCTTTATCGATTCACTCATCGATCTATATAATATTCGAAAAGTATTTCGTCGTTAGATTCAATTCCGGCGAAACATCTTTTTGATTATATTGAAATATATTTCTTCGTCGATTCAATTCCAGTGAAATAGAAATGGCAACGTATAAAGAATCGAAAAAAGAAATGCAAGAGATACAGAGTAAACGCGAATCTTACTGGCCACAAACGTGTATCAATTGAACTTCGCCAAACCCCCCGAGCCCCCCCGCGCGCGCGGGTCCATCGGACCGCCCCCGGAACAGCTTCACGAGCAGAGCGACTCGAACGCGAGAGCCGGATCATCGGGCCATTCAAAGTTCCGAACAAGAAGCCTCGTGAAAGTTAACCGAGAAAAGAGGCGACACCTTCGACAACATTTGGCATCGCATGTTTCTTGTTTCGCTGCGAAATTTCGTCGAACAGATCACGTGCGCAAGTGCTCCAACGAGTGGCCGACGGAGAAAGAGCAGAAGGAAATGCCGAGTCAACGATCTTCCCTTGCGCCGGAAGATGGAATTTTCTCGCCAGTGGGTCCCGCCCCCGTGACAGGTGGACATGGAGCGGCCAATCAGAATCGGCGGAACACGTAGACCCTTAACTTCTCCGAATATATACGGTCGGGTCTCGCGCAACGACCGTTCCCGTCACTCGCACGACTCCCAACCCCCCCACTCCCTCTCCCTCTCGAACGCCACCGAAGCTCTCGTTCGCTTCCTCTCGACCGGAGGAGCTTCCGTCGAATCGGGCGGGGGAAGATCCCAGAGCTTACTGGGCCTTCGCAGCTGCGCTACGGGGCATGGCGAAGGTCAGCGCCGCCGCGTCCGCCGCCGCGGTGCTGTGCATGGCCCTCGCGTGGGCATGGATGCCCGCCGCGGAGTGCGCCAAGAAGCCGGCCTCCGCCGCCCGGAAGGAGGACGTCCCGTTCATAAGGTGCCAAGTCTGCGAGAGGCTCGCGTCCCAGCTGCATCGCCAGGTGCAGGAGAAGCAAGCCCGGATCTCTCCCAAAAAGGTACGGGCTCTGTTCTTGTTCTGGTGCTGGGTGGTCGCTGCTTTCGCGGAATTTCCGGAGGTGGGTCTGGTTTTTTTTTTGTTCGGATTGATTGGCGTTTGATTGGTTCTTTTGGGTTTGTTTTTTTTTTGTTTTTTGTTTTTGGTTGGTTGGTGATTGGTAGATCTCGGAGTACGAAGTGATTGAGATCGCCGAGAACGTTTGCAATTTGAAGAAGGAGGAAGCTGATTGGATGCTCAAGATTGATATCGTCGAGCAAGGGGATAAATTGGAGGTATACACTATACAGTCGTTAATGCGGATGCTTGGTGTCCCTCGCTCTGCTGTTTATGCACGTTTCAGCATCAGATATCAGCATTATACATGTGGACACCGGAATAGCACTAGGACTAAATTTAGTAAATTCCTGAGAAATTTCCTTGAAGTGAGAGCTAAGGCTGCTGCGAAATAGAACCGCATTCTTCTGTGGGGATTTTTTGGGACCTTGACGAAAAAGCAGGCGAACAAATGCCTGAGTTAAGCGGGCTTGACTGTAATAACAATTTGTTAGGTGGTGGATGTTGCGTGTTAGGACTAGGGGTCATCCTGTCATTCGCATAGAGAAAAAGTGACATACCAGTCGGCGCGTTTTATTTCCTCTATGCTTTTCTATGTTCTTGCCAGTTTGTTTTAGTCGTGAGCTTCATCATGAATGTGGCTAGTTCAACGAACGAATGTAGTGCAAACAATGTTGATGTGCTTCTTTCTTTGCCTGCCAAAATGTGGACCGAGAGAGTGCTGGACATGACAACAACATTTTCATCTCTTTTTCTTCTATTTCAGCTTGTAGACCAAGATACTGAAGGGATATGCAATTCTGAGTGCAAGACTATCGAAAAAGCTTGCCAAGAGGTTAGACTTTGGTGCTCTACCTACTCATTACTCAAGTCATCGTTTCATACAGAATCTTTGCTTTGGTGGCATCTTGTCAATCAAACCTCAATCGACCTGTTTGGCCCATGTGATCTTGCACAAAAATTGTTTCCCTGTCCCTTGCCTTTTATATTGACGGAAGATAGCTGGATGAACTTCGTTTGTTCTTTTCAGTAATTGGATTACTCTGAGTGGAAATTCATGCTACTGAAGCATTGGTGCTTTCACTTCTGAATCGCACTAGACGCTAGGCCAACATTAAAATTGTTCCCTCAACTTAAAAATGCAGGTCATGGGTGACTTTGATACTGATGTTGCTGAGTATTTATATAACTCAAAGCCCCAAATTGATTCACTGGTTGATTTTCTCTGTAAAGACCTCAGTAGAGCATGCAGTTCCAAGCCCCCTCCGGTTCCTAAGGTACATTTTTATCGTGCTTTTAGGACTTAATTTCATGGTTTTTGCTATTCGAACAAACACATTTTCGATGTTTTGCTCTTTTGTCTCTTGCTTTCCGTGTTAATCTTCTGGCTTAGCAAATGAAACAATATCGTGTTGACATAATGTTCTACCTTTATTTGATAAATCACGTAGATAATTCAGACCTTTCAATATGAATGTCAATCACCTGAACAATTAGACTGAAGTTTCAGAGAGTCCAGTCTCACATATGTTAGTTCAGTGCAGAGAAGCAGTGGAGCTAAATCTACGGTGCATAACTGAAGAACCACATTCTCATATATTCCATAACTATTCGCAAAAAATGGTGTGGTGATTTTGATAGAGTGAATGGCCATCATTCTTGTGCAATTTTACTGCTCCCCAAGTGCGAAGCGATCATGAGATCGTTCTTTAGTTATAGATCCATCACGTGGAGACTAATAAGTTGAGGAATAAGGTGGGATGGGGATCTACGAGGAATCGACTGATTTTCATTCAAAGTGATAAGCAAGAACTCGTTCCGTTTCAATGAGGATTGAAGCGTTCCCCATAAAAATCTTATCATCATTTTATTTAATTTTTTAATTAAAATGGAAGGTGTCCGTTTTTTATTTAACAGAGATGTTTCGTATTTTATGCTCTCCTGAAATGGAGATCTCGTATGGCCCTTTGATTGAAGATTAGCCCCATTATGATAATTCTTTTATACTTTCCACAACTTATGTTCACATAGGAAATACATAACTAGCCAAACCTACATATATGTGATGACGTTAGACTTTCATCCATACAAAAACCCGATTCTATCATCAGTTAGTTAGCAATGGCCATATATGGTTTAGATTTAGAACATTTTTAGTGGTGAGAAAGCAATGGAGTTAGCAGTATTCGAATAATCTCTTTTGATAATGCAGAACTCCAGTGGTTTGGCTTATGTAGATGGTCGAACTCAAATAATATGGATGGATTTGTCCTTTTTGTCTAATACGTACTATCCCCTATTTGTTTTGTCTTGCTCCTTACACGAACCATTCTGCTTTTCAAATGCCTTGTCAACGTCATTGCACATCATAAGATCACGAGGATATTTCACATACGCATGGTACTAGAGTGCACATTGACTCATGCTCCTCTCAAACAGTAATGATTAATTGATACCACTATCTTGGAGCTTATTCCAAAATATATGACCTCTAGTTTGGTTTGCAAATTGATCCTTAAATAGGATTATACATATTAATCCTGAATATTGTGCAACAGGATAGGACTCCTGGAGAAGCTTTTATGCCCAAACCAGCTAAGGATGCTGAGATGGAGAAGATCATGAGATCGATGGAGGTAATCATTTTCTACAACCCTGAAGTCATACACATTGTTTCAGCTTTTTTACTATATTCAGACTTTATGCTGGTTATTTTCTCTACAGGGTATGCCGGGAGCACCCAACATGAAGATGTACTCAAGGGATGAATTGATGAACATGAAAAACTTGGGTGAGGAAGATGACGAAGAAGAAGATGAAGATGAGGATAGACACTTCCCCTCAAAATGGGTATGCAGATCTCTGAGAAAGTCCTCTTCCTTCTGCATCCCAAGAAAGACAATGTTTATGCTTATTATCTTGAACCATCTCTTTCCCAGGGAAAAGTTTTGAGAGAGAAGGAGAGCAGAAAGGGTGATTGGAAGCAGAAACTAACAGAAGGCATCAAAACTACTGGGGAAGTGTTAAAGAGGCATGCAGACAAAGTCTCCTTCCGATTACAGAAATGGTGGAGAGGGATTAGAAGACCAGACTCGAAGAAAAATGCAAAGACTGGCAAGTCAGAACTCTAATGCCTGAATATCAGACCTTTGAAGAAAGCAATACTTGAGCCTCCGGGGTATAATCTTCATGTCCGGCTGCTGTATCGGTATTATAATGTACAAGACCCTTAAGAGCGGAAGATTTGAGTTGTTCCAAGAGGTTGAGAGCGCAGAACATGTTCTTTTCTTTCCCCTTAAAACTGCTTCGGTTACTAACATGGAACGAAAATGCGGAATTTTGATCTTGTTTCGACAGCCTCTTGAATCTTGAACATCTTTACACGTTTAGAGCTCCTCGGAGAATTGTGCAGTCACCAAAACTTGCGGTCATTCTGTTCTGTGTTTTCCGCAATGGCTCTTTGCCATAGTGAAGTCCAGATTCCAGGCAGGTGGAAGAGTTTTGAAAATTCCTACTATAAGTTGCAAATTGGGTGTATATTATGATGGTCTATATTCATCAATATATTTAATATTTTCTTTTAATATAACCGTTTTGTCAAGACCCTTTTTTTTTCCCGTTCTTCGCATTCGACAAGCACTTTCTTAAATTGTATTTTTTTATATAGAGAAATCTTTAGACAAGAATTTCTATGAATATATTAGCAAAATGTCTGATTACCATATCTATGAATATATTCTGGTAGCTTTGTCTATTGATTATCAAAGATGAATATATTTTCTACTCACTTCTCCCGAAAGAATTTAATGGCTAACAAACTAATAAGTGGGAAGGGGCATTGTCCTTTTATCCATCATCTGTCATAGTCTATTGTTGCTATAATTATTATGTTTCTTTATTTTGAGATGGAAAGTAACCTTCTGCATTAACAAGAGAACTGCGGTACTAACTTTGACAATGGTGCATTAATTTCGTGAAAAATGTATAATTTCTAGAAAATACTTTCCACAAAGTCATTTTCCGGAAAATGAGTTAATTTTCCGGTGCTTGGTTAAAACCTAAATAAGCTGAGGCCGAAAGGAAGAAGGAAAAAGAAAAGAAAAAAAAAGAAGAGAAAAAATAATAACAAATTCAAGATGATCAATTTCGAAAAGTGTTTTCACCTTCTTAGATTAAGGAATTCACTTTTCTAATTTTATACATGAATATTTTCTTTGAATAGAAAGTGTTTGACTTATTATTTTCGTAAACCAAACGGGTGAAGGTCAGGAAAACAGATTCTCAGAATACACTTTCCTAACAAATGCAGCCTAAAACCAGGATTGTCCAGTTTTCTGTTATATATGTGTGCTTTCCAGCAGAAACTAGCTTTCATCCTCAGCTAATAGCATCAAATTAGCCCAAGAATCAGAAGCACTACCAACTTCGTAAAAAATGAAGGCTTCTCGGTGCTCTTAGCCTTTGACTAATTCAAACACCCTATGCCGCACACTTACAACATGTGAGGAAACAGGTTTAAGGCGGTCAAAGTCTCCCAGACCAGCAATTGACCAATGTCACCATACAATTAGGTAAATCATCTGAGATTGTTGGTTTCTCTACATTTTCAAATAAACATTCTTTTAAGTCTAACTCTGTACCTTCCAGGCTTTTCCAATTGATCTTCACAAACAGCAGTATATTGTGATAGGTACTCGTTCAAGGTAGAAGAGAGAAGGAATTGGTGCCTCCTGATATCATACCATAGTAGCTCATTTACTACCTAGCACACCTGCAACCGTTTTAGATAGGAGCTGTGTTGAGCATGGCATCTTAAGTTGGAGACTGTGGATCAGTAGAGTGACTTGTCTTCATGTGGATTAGGCATAACACAAACAAAAAGTGAACCAGTTCTCACGTCCGAATATATGCTACAACATATTACAACACTGGGAAAATTGCTTCTTAACAACTCAAGCACAAGTACCATTTTTTTCTTGATGCGTGGTGATTATGATCTTTCTCTCTTTCATCCATCAACAAACTAGCCCAAAATAATCAGTAATCTATATTTGCCCAATCAAGAATCAAATATCTCGAGGTAAAACGTATATCAGAAAAGAGATGGATATTCACATACCGTGAAGATGAAATTGTACCCCATCTCAAGAATAGAACGCAAGAAATCAATCCTTCTCCACATCATCTTCAAATAATCAGGGGTCATGAAGTATGCTTCTTCCAAAAAATCAACTCCCTCAGTTATTAGAGCAACACGGTAAGTATGCACAGCAACTCGCCATAGAAAGGCCTTCTCGTCCAAGACTATAATCACCAGATGTTTTAAGAGCCTGCGAGTTCCGTTTCCTATTCTAAAGCTTTCCAGGAAGAGATTGAGGATGGAGTCGGAAGCAGCCCGTGCTTTATTTAGAGTTGTCAAAATAACAGTTCTGTCTTTCATTGCAACATCCTTCAAAACTTTTCGAGCCTGTATTTCTTGGAATACTAGATACAATAGTTTTACTGAGGAATAACGCACATTTAAATCCATCAGTTCACATGTAACGAAGTCACAGGACATAAGAAGAAAAACAAAAGTGTACTAATTTCTTGATGAAAGCTCGTGTGGAACAGTGCTTGTTAGACTTTTGTCACAAGAGTTACTTCCATTTTGACATTTCTCACATCAAGCTTATCAACACCTTGCAGCATACCGAGATATGCTGAAAATGCGTCTATTGATGTTCGGGGAAAACAGGAGGTCGAGGTGACTATCGAGGAGCTCCAAAGAGTATGCATGCGACACTTTAAAAATTTAGCTGCCAAACTAACACTGAACCGCATCATTACGCTACGATGAGGAGCTAAAGGATGGACAACTTCAAGCAAGATCATCAACTAAATTGCTGTCCAGCTGGTGGGGAGCTAGATAGCAGCGTACTTCAACATCACTGGGTGAACTTCTGTTCAAGCAAGATTATCAACTAAATTTGCATCCCGATATTCCTTCATCAGCCTTCTACATTTAGTACAGATATTGTTTAATCGCATACGCCTGAACTTTGTGGCATATAAAGCCACTTAATCCTATACTGACGCAATAAGAAAGAAGAGCTGCTAAAATATCCTCTACGTTATGCGCTGACGATTCCAGTTGAATTCTTAAAAGCAGAATGGAGCTATTCACCACTGCGATCAGTTGAGTTAATTCTTTTTATAAAATAAAGTTTCATTAATAGGGAAAGCTGCTCAAGTACATCGCAATCAGTTCACTGATATTCATACCATTTCATTTCACAATCACAAACTGAAACGTTTGAATTAAAGAAGAAGAGCCTCTGCCAAATGCACTAACGTTTGAACTAAAACTGTGACAATGCATTCCCAACAACTTTGACTATCTCTTCTTTTTCCCGCCTTTGCCGGATTTCGAAGTTCCAGTACTTGTGGTGGACGCTGGCTCTTGCTTCTTGGTCCGTCCAGCATGTCTTGGAACCAGCTCTGCAACATGAAGCACGAGCTGTTTTCCTGCAACACATTGTTCAAAGTTACGACATCTGCACTATAACCATGAATAAGAATCTCCTAGACTAAAACCAGCAACAACCAGGACCTTCTCTTTTCGGAAATTAAAACTTCCTCAAAAAATGAACCACTAGGCATGATAGGCGATAAACTCCTCAACAAGACATACATTTGGCTGTGGCGAAGATAAACTACTCCTGTTCTGTTAAATCCATGTCAACAGCAAGAGCAACTCGCAGGCACTAGTGATGCAGAGCTCTGTGATGGTGTGCATATTCAGCACACCAATTCCGGACGAACATATGTCCAGGTCTAATGCAGAAGCTAATCAAACTTACTGGAAGATATGGCTGGATTGTACAGAGTCCCATCCTCCCTCTTGAGCAAAACCCTCACTCTCCCTCTCTGCATGAAATCTCGTGGATACGTCTTATCGATCTGCAACAATCCATTTCGACATCTCTAAATCACACCAAAAACATTCCCGAGCATAATACGGAACAAGAAACGAAGCCATGATCAAACGAACCTTGATTGCAAAACGGAGCTTGAGGCGGCTGCAACAGTCCCCGATCTTGATGCAAGTGGGGTTCTCGCATGCTTTCGTCACGCAGATCCGCCTGCCCCTCTGCGATTGTCTTCTTCGGGTTGATGTAAACCGGGTAGAGGATGACCCACTTCTTTATGTTCGGGATTTGCTCTTCCATTTGTGACAATCGAGTTCCCAGGCAAAGAAGAAATTTGAGTTATGAATTACCTGAACAGATGGGAAGACAGTGAATCATCCGGATATCAAACAGGTGCATCATAGCAACATCACACCTCACTTGTATCAGACAAAGAAACTGAGAACGTGTTCTGACTATTTCACGCACATACATAAACAGAGCAAGCGAGAGCACAAGCCTGATGCACCTATACAGAAAACAAAGGAATGAGGCAATAAGAAAATTGAAAAGCGACATCACCAATATGTGGAAGATTTATCCGGCAACCTACTTTTGAAGTGCAGTACCCTTCTGCTGCAATTCGTCTGATATGCTCTGGTCAATGCAGGTCACCACTCTTTGGCCAAAGAACCTGCAAAGGAAATCACCCAAATCCTTCAGCTCGAAGAATGACCTGATTGAGAAGTGTGCTGAATGAAGCATGTCGAGCACACAGCAGGCTATACTGTTAAAGAAGTTTGATCACGGGTCATTCAGCAAAGATGCATAATTAGAGAAACACGAAGACGCGGGCGACACCACCTACCATTTAGAATACGGTGAGCACAGTAAGCTTGATTATTGTGCAAATAACAGCCAGCTGATCGCTGCAGATTCACCCGAAAGCAACCAAGCAGACTGAGAGAATTGAATTCGACACAATGAATTGGGAGCAGAATCAAGTTACCAGAAATCAGAAAACAATGCAGCGACACCCATCATCAGAAGCTTCACGAATGATATGAAGTTCTAAACCTCTACCCAAGCTCCCACTAAACAGTGCTCTGCAATTTGCGAAATTCACGTCAATAACTACACCCAAAAAGCACGGGGAGTTGAAATCGTACGCCGAAATTTTAAAATGTAGGCGGAACAGATTGCAAACCAAATAATACACCGCAGGAATCAGAGGAAGAGAGTGGATTCAGCCCGACATTTAAGCTTTTCCGGGAACTATCAGAACCGGAGAAGGAGGAGGCGAATTGGCGAAGGTATACCTCGGAAGACCAACACCAGGGCGGCACAAAGTCGGCGATAGCGGTGGAGGTGGCCGTGAATCAGATTCAAAGGTGTTGTTAAAGGAAATTCCAATGGTCTTCCTTTCACGTTCCTAGAATAACATTTTTGAATTTACCTAAGGGAGCGGGTAGTGTAATTCCTAAAGTCTTCCTCTTAGCTTTTTTTGGGTTTGTTGTCTTTCCCTACCATGGATCCCTTATTAATAATCTACATTGTCACTCAAGTATGCATATTCAAGAAGTTCTCCAACGTGATTTTAGGCAAAACCTTCACATCACTCAAAAAATTCAGGAAAAAAGGGTAGGTTCTCTTAGAGCACCTATATGTTTACTTCAAATTTTGTTAGTTTCCTATCTTAAGGAATTTAGTCTAGATATGAAAATCCTAAATGTCAACAAAGAGCGTCATCCTATTTTACTTTTCTGAGATGAGGAAAAATTCTTCTCATATTAGTCATTCTCCATATGATTCAAGTTTTTGAAGATAGTTGAATCCTATGGCATGTTCGTTGGTTAGAAATTCTGAGGTGCACCATACAAACAAACTTGACAACTCGATCCCACTCTTGGGACTAATGGGGTCTACATCACATTACCTTTTAAGGGCAGTTGGTGTGATGCAAGAGAGAGTTTAGAGAAGTAGGAGGTAACACAAATGATAACTCAAATGAATAAATCGCTCGCCATTTGTAGGTAATTATTAAGAGCAATACTTACAACCTGTTAGAATCCACCTAAGGGATAAGAGCAAAATAAAAATTGAAAGCTTGTAGCTTTTAAGGAAGGATATTTCATTTGACTACATTTTAGAAAGGAAAGATTTCCTCGGGGTCGTCATGGGAAGCTGAAGCCTAGGGTTGATGATGGGCGTTTCAAAGTGCTACAAAGGATTGGTGATAACACCTACAAGATTGAACTGCCTGGTGAGTATGCTGTTTTAGCAACGTTCAATGTTGCAAATCTTTCTCCCTACCATGACGACGAGTTCGAATTGAGAATATATGAAATTTTCCTATGTGTGAGTAAATATCTTTAGAGAGTGGATAACTTATAACCCGTCATTTGTATCCTTGAAAGGTGGATTCTTCCTTGGTGATAAGCCAAAGAAGCATTATATCCTTGGCTGGTAATATTCTGTAGATTTTGGTAGTGAACTTCTCCTTTCTCGAAATCTTTTATCCTCGGCTAGTGATTTTGTGGAGGCCTTCAAGGTAAACGTCGTCAATCCTGATCGTGATTCTTGGTTGGTGGCACGTCTTATATACCTTGGTTCTGGTCATATTTTATCATACTTCTATCCCATCATATATCAACACCCATTCTAAAACACTATGATTCCATTGACATCACTCAAAACGACATTCGCCCATCTTACAACCACATCGAATTGGTATTAAAGCTCAAGGTTAAACCCATTTGAGTGATTCCTTATGTAACCTAACTTGCATTCCATTCATACTTCCACTCACAAAAAGAAAGAAACAAAGAAAGAAATGACTGGTTGTCGTCAATGTGGACCAAATGTTAAGTCTCCTCTGGTGCGAAAAGAAAGCCTACGAGACGTGGAGTTGGTTGATTTAAGGAGACAATTGCAGCAAGTGCAAGGGTGTTCGCTACGCTTCGAACTCCGACAAATGGAATAGAAATAAGAAGTTAAAATATTCTACTTTTTATTTTTGGAATGGAAATAGAAATAATAACTCTTTTTTATTGCTCACCCTTGCCATCCACCGCTACCACTTGCCGGCCGTTCTCCACCACCTCTGCCCGCCCACCACTGTCGACCGCCCGCCATTGACTGTCCACTGCTGCTTGTCGTCATCGCTCGTCGCTGCCCATTATCAGTCGATAGGAATAGAAATTTTGGGTCATTATCAAACGAATTTCTATTCCGGGAACAAAATTTATGTGTCATTATCATAAACTACTTTTTGCTTAGAAACTCGTCCGGAAAAGAGACACTTTTTTTTTCTCAAAAACTAGCTAGAAATAAGGCCGAGGAAGAAAAATGTTTTCATTTGCACCCTTAGATGCCATCACACAACTATATTATTACGGATGATGAATATCCAAATAAATATGTCGAGGCACAACAAAGTTTCAAACTCCTTAAAAGGAATGTAACCAAGGCTCCTATTCTTGCACTTTCCGATTTTAATAATGTCTTTGAAGTTGATTGTGATGCTTCTAATGTGGGAATTGGTGCAGTTCTTAGCCAATGAGGAAAGCTTATTGCATTTTTTAGTGAGAAGTTGAATAATTCCCGCAAGAAATACTCTACTTACGATAAGGAATTTTATGCTATTGTTATAGCTTTGAAGCATTGGCAACATTATCTATTGTTCAAAGAGTTTGCTCTCTATTCGGATCATGAAGCCCATGGTGGAGGTTTAGCCGGCCATTTTGGAAGAGACAAGACCCTTTATCTTGTCAAAGAAAAATTTAATTGGCCCCGAATGAAGAAAGATGTTATGTGGAGCGATGCTGAACTTGTCACATTGCCAATAGCCATTCTCAAAATACTAGCTTGCACACTCCATTACCGGTACCAATAGCCTCTTTGGAAGATGTGAGCTTAGATTTTGTGGTTGGTTTACCTCAGATACAAAGGGGCAAAGACTCAATTATGGTGATTGTTGATCGGTTCTAAAAAATGGCCCATTTTGTACCATGTAATAGGACTTTGGATGCTACATATGCGGCAAATCTTTACTTTCAAGAGACTGTGAAACTATGTGGTATTCCAAAGGCAATGATGTATGATCGGGGTTCAAACTTTGTTAGTAATTTTTTACGCACATTTTGGAAGAAGTTAGGCACTGCACTTCAATTTAGCTCATCTCATCATCCTTAAACAAATGGGCAAACTGCAATTCTTAATTGGAGTTTGGGAAATCTTTTAAGGATTTTAATTGGAAGTAACCTACGTCAATGGGATCTTACTCTAGCTCAAGCTAAATTTGCTTACAACCATTCTTCAAGCTAAACAACCGAGAGGAGTCCTTTCGAGATTGTACATGGGAAAAATCCTATTAGTCCATTAGACTTAGCTCCACTTCCCATCTCTCAATATTTTAGCAGGGATGTTGAGGAACATGCCAACTATCTAAAGAAGCTTCATGAGCAGATTTGGGAAAGGATAATAAAGAACAATGCGAAGCATCAAGAAAGAGCAAACAAGCATCAAAAGCTTGTAGCTTTTAACGAAGGAGATTTGGTTTGGCTACATCTTAGAAAGGAAAGATTTCCTTGTGGTCATCAAGGGAAGTTGAAGCCTAGGGCTGATGGACCTTTTAAAGTGTTGCAAAGGATTGATGACAACGCCTACAAGATTGAACTCCATGGTGAGTATGATGTTTCATCAACGTTCAATGTTGTGGATCTTTCTCCCTACCCTGACAACGAATTTGAATGTTGAGAATATATGAAATTTCCTCTGTATGAGTGAATATCTTTTGGAGAGTAGATAACTCCTAGCTCGACATCTCTGCATTCACAAAAGGTGGATTTTTCCTTGGTGGTGAGCCAAAAAAACATTGTATTATCGGCCGGTGATGTTCTATAGGCTTTGGTGGTGAGCTTCTCTTATCCTAAAGTTCTGTATTCTCGGCTGGTAATTTTATGTAGGCATTGGTTCTTGTCATATTTTATCCTACTTCTATCTCATCCATCAACACCCATTCCGAAACACTTTGATTCCATCGACATCACTCAAAGCGACATTCGCTCATCTCGCGACCTTTGCCCATCTTGTAGCTGCATCACCATGAATATTGTGGGTTTCAAAAGATTCCACCATCCCTCAATCTGTGGTTAGATTACTTTAACTATTACAAAGAAGTTGTCCAAAAGGACCTCATTGCGAAAGGAAACGGTCAAAGGAATCATCAACATGCGGTAGGATTTCCGTCCAACACTCATTCTCATGATTGACAAATTGGAGTTGGAAGGAGATACGAAGACACACCATGCATCGATGGATTAGATACATTGTAGCATTGAACTCGAGCTCAAGATTAACATTCTCAACATCCTCAAGAAGCCGACTCAACAGCAAGTCATATCTGATTGAGCTTTTAGGGAAATGGATGAAGTTTTAGCCGAAGTAGAACGTTTGACCCAAGAAAACAAATGTATTCGTCGGATGCTTTGAGCCATTTGAGGATTAGGCATATTCCATTAGAATTTCTTTTTCTATGAATTTCCAATTCTTTAAACTTGATCTATAGGAATTTTCTTATCAACATTTTCAGTAACGATGTATAGGAGTTTCGTTTCACTCCTTAGAGGATGTATAGGGAATTTCTCCACAAATTTTGATGTGAATAGTGAAGTTTCTTTTTTCATATATTTTCCAAGGGTTCTAATGGAATATAAAAAGAGCATTTTGAGTAATTACCAAATGTTATCTCTTCAGTTGTATAATTTTTTATGCAGACATATTGATAAGCAATCATTCATATGAGATTGGGATCATATGAATATCTCTTATCTCCATTTCATTGCAAGAAAATATAAAATTTACTAGTTTGACTTCTTTTTCGCTTTTTTTTTCAAGGTAGTAAAATGAGCATTTAACCTTACGAACTCCTATCAAACCAAATGGCAGAATCACGGGTGAGTTCATGACGTTTGTGTTGTCTGGCTAAGTTCGTATATCAAAAATCAAAATCAAATATCGGGAAAAATAACCTGAAAGCAATACAAATAAATAAGCAGAACGTTGATCCGAGCCCAACGAAGTAACGTCATGTCCTTAAGACGAATTTAGCCCCTCAATCAGTACCCGAGGATATTGGACAATCGTCTCCCAAGATAGAACGGATCTCGTTCCTTCGAAGTGGTACATATTCGGAAGACTCATTCGAACGCAATTTCACAGAATAATCGCACAAAATGATAATGATGAAGTGAAAAAATGTCTCGAGTGTGTCGGGAAAATATCTCGCGGGAATGTAAAAATGACACGAAGTGTCACTTTCGAACTAAACCATTCGAATATATGTATATGGCGAAAATTGAAGAGTTGGGAGTAACGAAAGCTCGTTGCGGTTCCGTTCGGTTCGTGAACAGTAGCGAAGGTTAACTTGAATCGATTCGGTTTGTGAACAGTCGCAAAGGTTCGCTTGAACCGAACCTCACGAACAGACATGTTTGCTAAAAAAAAAATTAATTAATTTCTAACAATGTGTCTGTCTAAAAAAAATAAAAAACCGATAGAGAATGGACTCGGAACCGAATCGAGTCGAGCCGACAAGACGGATGGCAGTGGCGGCGCGCGTGCGGGGGGACTGACCGAGCTTGGTGTAGGTCCTCTCTCTTCCACAAAAGTGGGGTATCCCTTAGAGCCCAAACCCTTTTGAGAGGCTTCTCAAAATAAACTCTCTCCCATCACCTCTTTTATCCTATGTTGGATACTTTCATCCACATACTTTTCATTTTATTCTATGGGATTTGGATGCCAAAATCCCAATAATCCCTCACATGAATGAAAAGTTCTGACATCAAGATTCTTCGTGTATGCATGAGATGCAATGTGCGATTATTCCATAAGAAAACGTTGCATTAGAATAAGTAGTTTGAGACTTTGAACTTTCCTTAGTGGAACCTATCGGACTTACTCGGTCAATCAGTAGACTTGATGTCTTTGAACTGTCGACCTTTGGTGTAAGCCTATATAATAGAAATCACACAACTATTTCTCGAACAAAATTGGTTCTCACTGTTGTGTTTGTTTTGGCCATGAACACCTCCTGGTCTCATGAGTGTTTTAGAGAATTCAGCTTGTTTCAATTCTCACAGAAGCGGCTCTCACTTCACACTCACATAGGTGATTTCTAAACATATAGTATATCACATACTCAATTCAGAATCATTAAAATCTTTTGTTTAATCTTCACATATTAGTACTGTCTTCATCGGAGAATAAGTAAAAAATTTGACAGTACTCTACACTGTCTTCACAACTTAGTTATCCCTTTGAACCTAGATCTTGGGATCTCTAGTAAACTAGGTAGGGTTTTCGCTATAATGACTTGTTTATAGGCCTTAAACCCATTCCCCTTGATGTTTTCGCAACCATCTCTCTAGTTAGGCCTTTTGTTAATGGATCCGCAATATTATCTTTTGATTTCACATAGTCAATGGTGATAATTCCACTCGAAAGAAGTTGTCTTACCGTGTCATGTCTTCGACGTATGTGTCGAGACTTACAGTTATACATGACATTTCTTGCCCTTCCTATTGCTGCTTGACTGTCATAATGTATACAAACAACGGGCACTGGTTTAGGCCAATTAAGAATATCTTCCACAAAATTTCGAAGCCACTCTGCTTCTTCACCAGCTTTATCCAAAGCAATAAATTCTGATTCCATAGTGAATCTAGCAATACAAGTTTGTTTGGATGATTTCCAAGACACTACCGCCCTACCAAGTATGAATACATATCCACTTGTTGATTTTGTGTCTTTAGTGCCGGTTATCCAATTTGCATCAAGTATCCTTCAAGTACCATTGGATATTCTGTGTGATTCAAAGCATAATCTTGAGTATGCTTTAAGTAGCCCAATAAATGTTTCATAGCTTTCCAATGATTTTCATTTGGACTAACTGTAAATCGACTTAGCTTGCTCACAGCATAAGCTATGTCCGGCCTAGTACAGTTCATGACGTACATTAAACTGCCTAGTATACTAGCATACTCATTTTGAGCCTTACTTTCACCAGTATTCTTTGAAAGATGTAAATTAACATCTATCGAAGTTTTTACTAGTATAATATCCAGATTCTTGCAGTTTCCAAGAATCGTCTCAATATAATGAGATTGTGATAGAGCTAATCCTCCATATGTTTTATGGATTTGAACTCCTAAAATAACATCTGCAACCCCCATATCTTTCATATCAAATTTACTTGTGAGCATGTGTTTGGTCACTTTAACAACCTCATTATTGCTACCCATTATAAGCATGTCGTCTACATATAAGAACAAAATGGCAAAACTATTATGAGTGTTCTTAACATATACATATTTATCACACTCATGAATCTTAAAACCATTCGACAACATGACTTGATCGAATTTAGCATGTCATTGTTTTGGTGCTTGTTTTAATCCATAAAGTGACTTGATACGTCGACATACTTTCTTCTCTTGTCCTAGAACAATGAACCCTTCGAGTTGTTCCAAATATATTTATTTTTCCAAATCCCCATTTAAGAAGACCGTTTTAACATCCATTTGATGGATTTCAAGCTTATACACCGCTACTATGGCAATTAACATCCTTATAAATGTAATTATAGTAACAGGTGAATAAGTATCAAAATAATCAAGACCTTCTCGTTACTCGTATCCTTTTACTACAAGCCTAGCCTTATATTTATCAATAGTATCATCCGCTTTCATTTTCCTATTGAAAATCCACTTACATTGTAGTGGTTTATTACCAGGAGGAAGGTCAACCAATTCCCATGTATGGTTTGACAAGATGGATTCAACTTCACTATTGATAGCTTCTTTCCAGAACGGGGCTTCTGTTGAAATCACAGTTTTTTTGAATGTTCGAGGCTCATTCTCTAACAGATACGTTAAGAAATCAGGTCCAAAAGACGTGGAAGTCCTTTGTGTTTTACTATGTTTTGGTTCATCCTCCATAGGATCACTTCTAGATATAGTATCTCGAGACCTCTTATTATTATTATCAATTGGCACATATACTATGTTATACGGAAATATATTTTCAAAGAATGAAGCGTCCCTTGATTCAATGATCGTATTAACATGTATATTTGGGATCCCTGACTTGTGAACAAGAAAACGATATGCATTGCTATAATGAGCATATCCGATAAAAATACAGTCAACAGTCTTTGGTCCAATCTTAACCTTTTTAGGCTTAAGAACCGCAACCTTAGTCAAACACCCCCACACTTTGAGATAATTCAAGTTAGGCATTTTGCCTTTCCATTTCTCATAGGGAGTTTGTTGTGTTTTCTTGTGGGGTACTCTATTTAAAATAAAATGTGCTGTTAAAATAGCTTCCCCCCACAAATTCTGCGGTAAATCAGAACTGTTCAACAATGCATTCATTGTTTCTTTTAGGGATCGATTTTTCCTTTCTGCCACACCATTTGATTGTGGTGTATAAGGAGCAGTCATTTGATGAACGATACCAAACTCGGTACAAATTTCCTCAAAAGGAAATTCATATTCACCTCCTCTGGCACTCCTTATCATTTTAATTTTCTTATTCAACTGAGTTTTAACTTTGGACTTATAAGTTTTAAAGGCATTCACAGTCTCATCTTTGCTACTAAGCAAATAAACATAACAATACCTTGAGCAGTCATCTATAAATATGATAAAATACTTATTACCACCTCTTGATGGTATTGATTTTATATCGCATATATCTGTGTGTATTAAATCTAAAGGTTCCGTAATTCTATTATCTACAGAATGGAAAGGAGGCTTAAAAAATTTAGATTCAACACACACTTGGCATTTCTCACTTGGACATTCAAACTTCGGCAACAGTCCCATATTCATTAATTTCTTTATCGACTTATAGTTAACGTGTCCTAATCTAGCATGCCATAAATTAGGAGACTCAAGTACATAAGCAGAAACAACTTTATTCATAACATTATTGGGTACAATAGTCATTATATTCAACTTGAAAAGACTATCATTAAGGTAACCCTTTCCTACAAACATCTCATTCTTGGAGAGTACAAACTTATCAGACACAAATACCAGCTTGAAACCATTCTTGCTAAGAAGAGATCCGGACACTAAATTCTTGCGTATGTCTAGCACAGGTAGCACATTGTTTAGTGTCATAACTTTCCCAAATGTCATCTTTGGAGCAATCTTTTCGACACCTTCAATCTTAGAGGTTGATGAATTACCCATATAAAGTTTTTCATCACCCCCCACAGTTATGTAGGACGAGAACATCGATATGTTTGCACAGATATGACGAGTTGCTCCAGTATCAATCCACCACTCTTTGGGGTTTCCCACCATATTATACTCAGATATCATAGCAGTCAGATTGATATCATCAACACCATTGAAAATTTCTTCCACCACGTTAGCCTGAGTTTTCTGTCTTTTCTTGGCTCTGCAGTCTTTAGCTCGATGTCCAGACTTGCCACAGTTGAAGCACTTGCCAACGAACTTCTTCAAGCCTCGGGTGAATCCCTCTCTAGACTTGCTAGGCATTTTCCTCTTCTTGTTGGGTTTCGATCCTTCTTCAACAACATTGCCCTTTGAAACCTCTAGGTTCTTCCCAACTTTCTTCTCAGACAGCCTATTGTCTTCCTCAATCCTCAACCAAACAATCAAGTCTTCAAGTGACAACTCCTTTCTCTTGTGTTTGAGATAATTTTTGAAATCTCTCCAGGATGGTGGCAGTTTTTCAATGAATGCAGTCACTTGAAATGTCTCACTTAGAGTCATTCCTTCAGCATGAATATCATGCATAATCACTTGAAGCTCTTGAACCTAACTTAAGACGGTCTTTGAATCAACCATCTTGAAGTCCAGAAATTACAGACAATGAATTTCTTCAATTCAGAATCTTCGATTTTGTATTTCTTGTCCAGACTATCCCATAACTCCTTAGCCGTTTTCAGCGGACTATAGACGTTATAGAGAGTATTTTCCAGACCATTAAGGATATAGTTGCGACACAGGAAGTCAGAATGATTCCATGCATCCACAGCAGCCAACTTTTCTTTATTTGTCTCTCCAACGTCCAATTTAGGACCATCCTCATTGAGGAATCTAGCCAAGTTCAAAGTCATGAGATAGAACAACATCTTTTGTTGCCATCTTTTGAAATCCGTACCATTGAACTTTTCTGGCTTTTCTCCGTGATTCAGAATAGGGTTGACCGGAGTCGAAGTCGAAGTCATTTCTGAAATATAAAAACAGAACATACACACGAATAAAATCGGAAATATATGACCACGAACAAAATCGTTTGTTCATGAACAGAATTGAAAATTTTTAATATGAACGAAAACGAAAAATTTGTTCACGAACAGAATCGTATTCCCATACGACTATGACAAGGAACATACGAACTATACAGAATACTTGTATTTACTGAGAAGCATACGAACAGAATCGAAGCAAATTCGTCTTAAGATTATTGTCCGGCTAAGTTCGTATATCAAAAATCGAAATCAAATATCGGAAAAACTAACCTGAAAGCAATACAAATAAATAAACAGAACGTTGATCCGATCCCAACGAAGTAACGTCGTGTTCTTAAGACGAATTTGGCCCCTCAATCAGTACCCGAGGATATTGGACAATCGTCTCTCAGGATATAACGGATCTCATTCCTCTGAAGTGGTACGTATTTGGAGGACTCCTTCGAACGCAATTTCGCAGAATAATCGCACAAAATGATAATGATGAAGTGAAAAAATGTCTCGAGTGTGTCAGGAAAATATCTCGCGGGAATGTAAAAAAGGCACGAAGTGTCACTTCCGAACTAAACCGTTCGGATATATGTATATGGCGAAAATTGAAGAGTTGGGAGTAACGAAAGCTCGCTGCGGTTCCGTTCAGTTCGTGAACAGTAGCGAAGGTTAACTTGAACCGGTTCGGTTCATGAACAGTCGTAAAAGGTTCGCTTGAACCGAACCTCACGAACAGACATGTTTGTTAAATAATAATAATAATAATAATTAATTTTTAATAATGTGTTTGTCCGGAAAAAATAAAAAACCGATAGAGAATGGACCCGGAACCGAATCGAGCCGAGCCGGCAGGACAGACGGCGATGGCGGCGCGCGCGCGGAGGGATCGACCTAGCTTGCCGTAGGTCCTCTCTCTTCCACAAAAGTGGGGTACCCCTTGGGGCCCAAACCCATTTGAGAGGCTCCTCAAAATAAACCCTTTCCCATCGCCTCTTCTATCCTATGTGGGACACTTTAATCCACACACTTTTCATTCAATTCTATGGGATTTGAATGCCAAAATCCTAACAGTTTGAAGGAACATGATCAACTTTCGTCATTCATTTATCATTGCCATCAATTTGAGGTCCTCGAAGGATGATGGAACAAGAAGAAAGATGAATGTCCTACCTTGGATAAGTAGGAATATGGGGACACCACAAAGAACATAGGAAACCGAGAGATGGGAGAGGTGAGAGTCTTGAATACCGAAGGAAATTGGGAGACAAGGTGGGCTATAGCGGGCCATAAGCGGTGTAGCTGGACATTAGTGATGGTTGGCGGCGTTGGCAATGGGAGAATCGAGAGAGGGAGAGAGGTAACGTGAGAAAGATTGCATGAGCAAGAGAGTGAGAAAGATGGAACATCGGAGTGGGGAATGGAGGAGAATAACAATGCTAGACGGACGTCTGGGGGTGGTGGTGGGTCCGACGGCAGTGGAGGGAGGTTGCGTTGTGGTGCAACTCGACTGAAAGGATAGAGGCATGCGGGAGAGTATGGGTTGTAGAGCGTCAGAGACGCGGCAACAATTTGATTTGATGGAAGAAATTTTTTGAAAGTAAAACAATCGTAACTCGCGCCTTTCTATTGCATGTCTCAATTACAAAAGAAATAGACTATATATAGGCCATAGATTGATTCGAAATAGGGAACCTCTTTCTAGGAAACCTATTTTGACTAGGAAACCATTCAATTAAGAAATCCAATTGACTTAGGAAATTTTTCTCTTTCGGGCTCAAACTATAATTAGTACCTAAAAACATGAAAAATCAAAATATGGAAATACGAACAGACTAAAAAAGAAAACAAGTACCAACAAATTTGGTTTAATTTCTAACACTCTCCCTTAAACCAAATTCTCTTCCATCGATCATTCCAAGCAGGCTCTTGAACTTTCGAAAAGCATCGATCTTGAGAGGTTTAGTAAAAATATCTGCTACTTGATCTCCGGTATTCACATACAATACTTCAACTTCATTTTCTTTAACCTGTTCTCAGATGAAGTGATATCAAATATCGATATGTTTACTTCGTTCATGAAAAATTGGATTTTCCGCCAAAGCAATAGCAGAAACATTATCAACAAAAATCTCCGTTGCTTTCTTCTCTCCATAAGAATATCTTTGAGTAGTCTTCTTAACTATATTGCATGACAAACACATGAAGATGCAATTATATATTCAGCTTCACATGTCGACAGAGTAACACTTAATTACTTCTTTGATATCCACATGAAAGCAGTGTCGCACAAGAAAAATACAAATCCCATGATGCTTTTCAATCGTCAATATCTCCACCATAATCACTATCCGAATAAGCTCTAAGTTTGAAAGATTCAGAGCAATAATAGTGTAAGCCATGAGAAATAATACCTTTGATTTACCAAAGTATTCTCTTTGCAGCTTTAAGATGAGATGATTTCGACTTCTCCATGTATCGACTCACAATTCCAACACTATACATAATATCCGGTCTCGTGCATGTCAAGTATCTCAAACTCCCAATCAAGCTTCTATAATATGTCGAATCAACATCGGCACCATCATCAAACTTCGAAAGCTTGGTTCCGCACTCCATTGGTGTATTGACCGGCATACAGTTCTTCATGTTGAATTTTTCAGGGATATTTCTGCATATCCTTTTTGGGAAATAAAAATCCCATCGACACTTTGCTTCACTTCAATACCAAGGAAATAATTCATGAGACTATTATCGATCATCTCAAATTCTTTCATCATTGATACCTTAAAAGCATCAATCATCACTAAATTATTTCCTGTAAAAACAAGATCATCAACATATAAACAGGCGAGCAGAATATCACATTTTTCCTGCTTCAAATAGAGTGCATGCTCGTATGGACATTGAGAGAATTTATTCGCCTTGAAATATGCATCAATTCTGGAATTCCATGCTTTCGGTGCTTGTTTAACCCCATATAGAGCTTTCTTTAACCTCAGCACTTTGTCTTCATGATCTTTCATAACAAACCCCGTGGGTTATTCGACATAAATTTCTTCTTCAAGGATGCCATTCAAGAATGCTGATTTGACATCCATTTGATAAATTTGCTAATTATTTTGAGTAGCAATGGAAATAATCAATCTAATAGTTTCCATGCGGATGACAGAGGCAAAACTTCATCATAGTCGATTCCAGCTTTTTGCTTGTATTCCTTTGCGACTAATCTAGCTTTGTATCTTGTCACTTCGCCTTTCTCATTTTTCTTGGCCTTATACACCAATTTAACACCAATCGATTTCTTGTCCTTCGGAAGATCAGCAAGCTCCCATGTTTGATTTTTTTTTCGATGGCTTCAATTTCTTCATTCATGGCTTTTTTCCACTTTTCTTCTTTGACCGCATCATCATAAGTGGTTCATAATCTGTAAGAAGACATATAAGATGAAGCTCTTCGGTAGCTTCGTAAATTTCAGACAATCTTCTTGATCTTGGCACTAACGGTTCATCGACACTATTTGAAGGGGATGGCGTTGATGAACTTGAAGAAAATGTTGGAGAAGATGGTGAAGGTTGATCCTTCAACTTCGTTTGATCGGAATCACAACGAATATTCGCTTCTTCTTTTAGATTTTATTCCCACGTTCCATCTTCATCGAACTTGACGTCTCTACTTACATACATTTTCAAAGTGTTAGGGTCAAATAATTGATAGGCTTTGGATAATGAGTCATACCCGATAAAGATGAGCTTTTTGCTCGTCTTCAAGTTTCAATCTTTTTTGGTCCGGGACATGAGCATAGGCAATGCTCCCGAAAATTCTCAAGTGCGAAACACTTGGTATTCTCTCGGTCCATGCCTTTTGTGGAGTTACGCCTTCAAGTCCATACGTGGGACATCTATTTTGAAGATAGACGGCACACGAAACAACTTTAACCCAAAGTTCCTTGGACAAATTTTTGCTCTTCAACATGCTTCGAACCATATCAAGAGTGGTTCTATTTTTCCGTTCAGCCACACCGTTTTGTTGAGAAGAAAACGGGGCTGTCAAGAAACGTCGAATATCATGATTTTCACAGAATTTGTTGAATATGGTTGAGGTGAATTCTCCACCAAGATCAGTCCTCAAAGCCTTGATAAAATAGCCGCTTTCCTTTTCAGTCAAGTTCTTGAATTGTTTGAAAGTATCAAACACTTCTGTCTTTTCTTTCAAAAAATACACCTAAATTTTCCGAGTAAAATTATCAAATAAAAGTAACAAAATATCGATAATTACCATATGAGTGAGGATTGATTGGGCCACACAAATTAGAATGAATCAACTCAAGTGGCTTCTTTGCTTGATAAGTCGCCTTTTTCGGAAAGCTAGTTATGGAATACTTGCCGATAACACACCCTTCACATAATTGATCGGGATGATCAATATGTGGTAAGTCATAAACTATCTTCTCGCGAGAAAGCAAATTGAGTCCGCCAAAATTGAGATGGCCAAACCTTAAATGCCACAACCTTGAAGGGTCATCTACACACGCCTTTAGACATCGAGACATCTCACTTTTTATATTAAGAATAAACATCCTGTTCTTCGACATCTTTACATTTACAATTAGTTTATTATTTCGATTTCTCAATATAAGATTAAGATTTCTCATATGAATAGTATAACCTTTCTCTAGAAGTTGTCCCAAACTCAAGATATTGCTTAATATTTTTGGAACATAAGAAACATTGGTAATAAACTGACGTGCACCATTCTTTAAGTGAATCAAAATTGTACCTTTCCCTTCAACAAGAATTTTAGAGTTATCACTGAATGAGACAGTCCCTTTAATTGTCTCATTTAACTCGACAAACATCTCCTTTCTTTCGCACATGTGATTGCTTGCGTCGATATCCAGATACCACGTATCGCTTTGACCTTCTTCATATTCTTTGAATGCCAATAAGAGAACTTGATCAGCATCATTCACCAAGTTCGCCTTTTCTTCTACTCTGTTACTTTCTTTGTTCCAGCAGATAATGGCCAAGTTTATTACAATGATAACATCGGATTTTAGATTTATCATACCATTGACTTGTCGAATTCTTTTCTCTTTCACAAACACCTCTTTGGTACTGGTATCCTCCATTACTTCGAGTAGGATCTCCTCTGCTTTGTGCACGACCTCTTCCTCGAAAGTGACCTCGGCCACGATCTCGATCATTATCTTGATTTGTCCCGCGAGTTTGTACGGGATCTCTTCTTTGCTCTTTCTCATCTCAAATGGTCAATTGCGTTTGGAGAACTTCCTCCACCGATTCAATCTTTTTCTTTCTAAACCTTTCTTCATGGGCTTGTAATGAACTCATAAGTTCATCGACCGTCATGGCATCCAATTCTTTGGATTCTTCAATTGCAACCGCAATATGATGATACTTCTTGTCTAAGGACCGAAGTATTTTCTCAACAACACGAACATCGGAAACGTCTTCTCCGTTTCTTTTCATCTGGTTAACAATTGTTAAAATTCTCGTGAAATAATCAGCAATCGATTCAGATTCTTTCATATGAATTATCTCGAATTCGCCTCTCAAGGTTTGAAGGCGAATCTTCTCAACTTTCTAAACTCCTTGATGTGTGTTTTGAAGAATCTCCCATGCCTCTTTGGCAGTAGTGGCGTTCGAAACTTTTTCGAACATGGAATCATCTAATGCTTGATAGATGATCGACGGGGTATATTGATTTTTCGTACGAACCTTCTCCAAGGCATTTCTCTGGTTCTGGTTCAATGTGGCTTCATCCTTTGGCTCATCATAGCTAGTGTTAATAAATTCCCATACACCGTAGGCGCCGAGTAGAGCTTTCATTCTAATAGCCCAGTTAACATAATTTTCTTTGGTAAGACAAGGGTATTGAAGAGGAAGCTGATTGTTCGTTGAGGCCATGATCACGAACCGTAAGCTCTGATATCAATTTGTAGAGCGTCAGAGACGCGGCAACAACTTGATTTGATGGAAGAAATTTTTTTAAGGTAAAACAATCGTAACTTGCTCATTTCTATTGCATGCCTTAATTACAAGAGAAATAGACTATATATAGATCATAGTTTGATTCGAAATAGGAAACCTCTTTCTAGGAAATCTACTCTAATTAGGAAACCTATTCCGATTAGGAAATCATTCAATTAGGAAATCTAATTGACTTAGTAAACTTTCCTCTTTCGGGCTCAAACTATAATTAGTACCTAAAAACACGAAAAATCAAAATATGAAAATACGAACAGACTCAAAAAAGAAACAAGTACCAACAAATTTGATTTAATTTCTAACATGGATAGAGAGAAAAAGTATGGACAGAATGAGGAGAGACGCGTGTCTATAAAAAGAGACATTTTGGAGAATACAAATGGGATCTTGGACGCCTCCTTTAGCTGCCCAACACCCTCCAAATCTGTTCTCATGGCCATAAAAGATTTCTTTGAGTCTGGGCGTTTGCTTAAACAGCTAAATAATACCATCCTTTCATTAGTACCGAAGACTCCTAATGCTTCGGTCATGTCAGACTTTCGTCCTATAGCATGCTGCAATACCCTTTATAAATGTATTTCCAAAATCTTGGCGAGACGGATTGCACGTGTTCTCCCCTCTCTAATTAGCCCCTCTCAAACAACTTTTGTTCGTGGCCGAAGGATTAGTGACAATATTATGATTGCACAAGAGTTGTTTGTGGACTTTCACCATGAGGCTTACCTCCCCAAATGTGCCAAAGTGGATTTCCAGAAAGCTTTTGACACGGTTGACTGGAAGTTCATTGAAATAACACTTATGGCTTTCAAATTTCCGATCTCCTTCATAAGGTTGATTATGACTTGTGTTTCTACAGGCAAATTCTCGGTCTCGATCAATGGAGAATTACATGGCTTCTTTTCTAGTAGTCGCGGAATTCGTCAGGGCGACCCACTATCGCCATACCTCTTCATATTAGTTATGAAAGTTTTCTCCGCTATCCTCAAGACTAAAATTGAAACACCGGAATTTCACTGGTTTTGGAGGTGCAAGAAAACCCGCCTATCCCATCTCTTCTTCGCGGACGACGTGCTGCTCTTTACTGAAGCCCACTTGAGGTCCGTAGAGATATTCAAGGAATCTCTTCAGCTATTTTCTAGCTAGTCTGGGCTTACACCCAATAGCAGGAAAAGCAACATATTCCTTTCCGGAGGGACATCGGCGCTCCATAGCCAGTTATTAGAATGCCTTAACTTCCAACCAGGATCACTTCCCTTTCGCTATTTAGGCGTCCCCATCATTGCAACTAGAATGCGTAAAGAGGATTGCAAGATACTAGTTGATGCTATAACAGCTCGGGCTCGCTCTCGGTCCCAACGCTTCCTATCCTTTGCTGGGAGACTGCAGCTAATCAAAGCCGTTCTACACTCTATACAAGTGTACTGGGCCACCATTTTCTCTCTGCCGAAATCTGTCCTGAATAAAATTGAGACCATTTTGCGACAATTTTTATGGAAAGGACCAGATCTAGGCTCGGGAGGAGCTAAGGTTGATTGGAACACTGTTTGCCTACCCAAAGAAGAAGGCGGCCTTGGGATTAGGCGAATTGTAGACTATAACCGAGCATTAACCCTCAAGCACATATGGCTCCTCTTTACTTACAAAGAATCGATGTGGTGTAAATGGATCCATACAACTTTCTTAAAATCAAATTTTTGGGTTGTCTCCAAACCAACCTTCTGTTCTTGGACCTGGAAGAAGATTCTGGAGTTGCGTGCCACTGCTCATTCACTTTTCCATTGGAAAATTGGCAATGGCCATTCGGTTTCATTTTGGTTCGACTGGTGGCATGATAGAGGTCCTCTTTATCTTATCTTCAGTAATACGGCCATTTATCAATCACGGATCCCTAGGGATGCAACAGTTCGGAAGTTCTATTCTTGCAGGTGGTAGCCCTCATACACCCTTGACACAATCCTTAGTTGGACAGACCCTCCACCTAACTTTGAGGATAATACTCCTGATAAGATGATTTGGACTCCTCAACCTACTAATCCCTTCTCGGTGGCCTCAGCATGGAATCACATCAGAAGGAAAGGTCGTACTGCCACTTGGCACACCTTTTTCTGGGATCGCCACATTGCTCCCCGTCATGCTTTCCTCTTGTTGTTAGTCTCCCTTAACAGACTGCCCTCCCAGACTCTCTTTATACAAACTCACCGGATTGACTCAGCATTATGTGCCTTCTGCGGCTCCCGTCCGGACTCAGTCAATCGCCTTTTCTTTGAGTGCCCTACTACTAGCAGGTTGGCTTCCTTTTGGGCTACTAACTGTAGCATTCCATGGCGCAATCGGCCTTGGCAAGATCACATTTTATGGGCTATGCAAGTCTGCAGCGGCCCTTCCTTTGCTCACTGCCTTTCTCGTTTTTCCTTTGGTGCCCTAATCTATATTATCTGGACCGAAAGAAACAATGCTATCTTCAGGAGCAAATGCATCTACATCCCTGGAATGCGGAAGCATCTTGTCAAGGTTGTCAAGGACAAAGCCGTATCTATAGGGGGTGTTCAAGATTCTTCCAGGAACCGCTTATTTCAAATCAAGTGGAGACTTCCTTCTTCCATCTTTGATGTAAATCGGGTGTCCTCTTAGTCTTGGTTCTTTCTCCCCTAGGTAGCCTTTTCTTTAGGCTTTCTTCTTTTTGTAAACCAGTTGTATTTTTCTCAGTCTTGTGTTCTCTTGCCCTTAGCTAGCTTTTTTGGCTTGTTGTATAGTCCCTGCCTTTCCTTTCTTGACCTTGTTTGGACATATTTATGTCCTCCTTGGGTCAGGCTTTGGGTCAGGCTTAGGTTGTATATGGTGTTTAAGAAAAGTAATACATATTCTTATTTTACCAAAAAAAAAAACTCTCTCTCTCTCTCTCTCTCTCTCTCTCTCTTCTTACATACAAGAAAATCCCATGTTTGCAATCGAAATTGTGCTGAAGGTTCCATTGCAGAGTGTTATTTGACAGAGGAACCTTCGAAGTTTTGTTCCCAATTATTTAAATGGTGATGAGGAAAGCATTAGTGGATCAGTGCAAAATGATGGAGACATTAGTTTTGTGGAACTGAGGTTATTTAAAATTTCACAGTGGGTTGATCCAATAGAAAATGATGAACTGTCACTATCACGACTTTTCCAGAGCGGAACCATCAGGGAATGGATAATGGTTCACTAAGCTTGATGCTCAGCACGGTGTCTCCCAAACTCTACAAATCATAACTTGGTACTCGATTCAATCATGATAAAACCTTTTGGAGCAACCACTAATTGGTTGTGGATTGATTAGACACCCCCACATTTTATTTCTGTGAACCAGAGATTTACGAGTACGGGGAGTTCATTACATTGGATTAGTTTAACGCACTTTTGGTATATTTTCCCTTTATTTCAGAAATGTTTTTGTAGGTAACCTTTTGATTTCATCCTATGCTACTAACATGTAAGAGATGACCATGCAGGAACGCAATCAATAATAAAACATTCAATAAATTATTTAAAAGATTAAAGAACCGGAATGCATGAGCAAACAGAAATGGATCCTTATTCGCCATTCATTGAGAGAAGGGTTCTACAAGCTTAGACTCAGAATACAAATATGCAATGATGACTGTAACTTTTATTCATGAAAGTGATGATGGGTATGTCTAATGCATGACCTAAGCTATACGAAATAACTTAGATTAATACCTAAGATGCTATGCCAATTACCTACTAGTGGGATCAACCCACAATGGAACCGACCAATCCCAATGTATACCACCTTGAAAGTTCATAGGGTTTCATATAATTTCTTCCACAGCTCTTATCCAAAGAATTTATGTGTAATAACATTTTTTTGGTTCGACATATTATTTACGAGAACAATTTTACAAGATCCTTGTATATTCTTTAGAGAGGAATTTCTCTTTCGATAGATGAATTTATGTGAACAGCTACAAGATTCTTGGTTAGTGTTAAAGAATTTCTTATGTTGCAAATTAGATATTTTCCCAAGAGAACCTCGATCGAACAATTATTTTCAGATTTACATATTTTAATGTTTTTCTACTCATTCCATTCCGTTAATTTTTCAATCTTAATACAAATATACATACACACATACGTATAGTAATTTCTCTGCCAAGTTTAGGAAGCTCTTAGTCCTTTGCTCCATTCTTCGTGAAACTATGTGTAAATAGATCTCTTCCAAATTATAGGAACAAATTTAGCAATTCGAGCTATTTTCTGTGGTGCTGGAAAAAAGGAATAATAGGATATTGATAATAGCTACACATAGAAAGACGAATTTCAGCTTCATTTAGACAAATAGGACATTGATTATTGCTAAAATACAGACAAAGAGGGAAATAAGGAGTCTTTATTTTTAAAGGAAGTGAACCTAATTATTTTTGCAACTTAATTAGTAAGTTGGAAGTTCCAAATGGATTCTACCCATAGCGCAAAGTTCTCAGCAAACGCCACAAATAGTATGAAGATTTCAAAGCATATGAAACCCTCAGCATCGTCGTCATGCAACGACACCGTTCACACAATCCTAAGAGGTCAAAGATTCTAGAAATTTACGAGGCGATTGCAACTGCAGGGCACCCAACAAAACCAGAACGGGAGAAACGAGACAAGTCAAAAAGATTTCAAGAGCATGTCGTCGTCGTCATCATCATAGACGAAAACGAGAAGCACCCAGGAGAGAGACTAGATTTGTAAAGCGTCAGAGACGCGGCAATAATTTAATTTAATGGAATAAATTTTTTAAAGGTGAAACAATCGCAACTCGCGTCTTTTTATTGCATGTCTCAATTACAAGAGAAATAAATTATATATAGGCCATAGTTTGATTCGAAATAGGAAATCTCTTTTTAGGAAACCTATTCTAATTAGGAAATCTATTTCGATTAGGAAACCATTCAATTAAGAAATCTAATTGACTTAGGAAACTTTCCTCTTTCGGGCTCAAACTATAATTAGTATCTAAAAACATGTAAAATCAAAATATGGAAATACAAACAGACTCAAAAATGAAACAAGTACCAACAAATTTGGTTTAATTTCTAACACTCCCCCTTAAATCAAATTCTCTTCCATCGATCATTTTAAGCAGGCTCTTGAACTTTCAAAAAGCATCGATCTTGAGAGGTTTAGTAAAAATATCTGCTACTTGATCTTCGGTCTTCACATGCAATACTTCAACTTCATTCTCTTTAACCTTTTCTCGGATGAAGTGATATTGAACATCGATATATTTACTTCGTTCATGAAAAACTGGATTTTCCGCCAAAGCAATAGCAGAAACATTATCAACAAAAATTGTCGTTGCTTTCTTATGCTCCATAAGAATATCTTTGAGTAGTCTTCTCAACCATATTGCATGACAAACACATGAAGATGCAGCTACATATTCAGCTTCACATGTCGACAAAGTAACACTTGATTACTTCTTTGATAACCACGTGAAAGCAGTGTCGCACAAGAAAAATACAAATCCCGTGGTACTTTTTCGATCATCGATATCTCCACCATAATCACTATCCGAATAAGCTCTAAGTTTGAAAGATTCAGAGCAATAATAGTATAAGCCATGAGAAATAGTACCTTTGATGTATCGAAGTATTCTCTTTGCAACTTTAAGATGAGATGATTTCGGCTTCTCCATGTATCGACTCACAATTCTAACACTATACATAATATTCGGTCTCGTGCATGTCAAGTATCTCAAACTCCTAATCAAGCTTCTATAATATGTCGAATTAACATCGGCACCATCATCAAACTTCGAAAGCTTGGTTCCGCACTCCATTGGTGTATTGACCGGCATACAGTTCTTCATGTTAAATTTTTCAGAGATATTTTCTGCATATCATTTTTGGGAAATAAAAATCCCATCGGCACTTTGCTTCACTTCGATACCAAGGAAATAATTCATGAGACCATTATCGATCATCTCAAATTTTTTCACCATTGATGCCTTAAAATCATCAATCATCACTAAATTATTTTCTGTAAAAACAAGATTAACAACATATAAACAGGCGAGCAGAATATCACATTTTTCCTGCTTCAAATAGAGTGCATGCTCATATGGATATTGAGAGAATTCATTCGCCTTGTAATATGCATCAATTTTGGAATTCCATGCCCTCGATGCTTGTTTAAGCCCGTATAGAGCTTTCTTCAACCTCAACACTTCGTCTTCATGATCTTTCACAACAAACTCCTTGGGTTGTTCGACATAAATTTCTTCTTCAAGGATGCCATTCAAGAATGCTGATTTGACATCCATTTGATAAATTCGCCAATTATTTTGAGCAGCAATGGAAATAATCAATCTAATAGTTTCCATGCGGATGACAGGGGCAAAAACTTCATCATAGTCGATTCCAGCTTTTTGTTTGTACCCCTTCACGACTAATCTAGCTTTGTATCTTGTCACTTCACCTTTCTCATTCTTCTTGGCCTTGTACACCTATTTAACACCAATTGATTTCTTGTCCTTCGGAAAATCAGCAAGCTCCCATGTTTGATTTTTCTGGATGGCTTCAATTTCTTCGTTCATAGCTTTTTTCCACTTTTCTTCTTTGACCGCATTATCATAAGTAAGTTGTTCATAATCTGCAAGAAGACATATAAGATGAAGCTTTTCGGTAGTTTCATAAATTTCAGACAATCTTCTTGATCTTGGCACTAACGGTTCATTGATACTATTTGAAGGGGATGGTGTTGATGAACTTGAAGAAGATGTTGGAGAAGATGATGAAGGTTGATCCTTTAACTCCGTTTGATCGGAATCACCACGAACATTCGCTACTTCTTTTGGATTTTCTTCCCACATTCCATCTTCATCGAACTTAACATCTCTAGTTCCATACACTTTCAAAGTGTTAGGGTCAAATAATCGATAGGCTTTGGATGATGAGTCATACCCGATAAAGATGAGAATTTTGCTCTTGTCTTCAAGTTTCGATCTTTTTTGGTTCGGGACATGAGCATAGGCAATGCTCTCGAAAACATCTCAAGTGCGAAACACTTGATGTTCTCCCAGTCCATGCCTCTTGTGGAGTTATGCCTTCAAGTCGATAGGTGGGACATCTATTTTAAAGATAGACGGCACACGAAACAGCTTCAGCCCAAAGTTCTTTGGACAAATTTTTGCTCTTCAACATGTTTCGAACCATATCAAGAATGGTTCTATTTTTTCGTTCAGCCACACCGTTTTGTTGAGGAGAATACGGGGCCGTCAAGAAACGCCGAATACCATGATTTTCACAAAATTTGTTGAATATAGCTGAGGTGAATTCTCCACCACGATCAGTCCTCAAAGCCTTGATAAAATAGCCGCTTTCCTTTTCAGTCAGGTTTTTGAATTGTTTGAAAGTATCAAACACTTCTGTCTTTTCTTTCAAAAAATACATCTAAGTTTTCCGAGTAAAATCATCAATAAAAGTAACAAAATATCGATGATTACCATATGAGTGAAGATTGATCGGGCCACACAAATTAGAATGAATCAACTCAAGTGGCTTCTTCGCTCGATAAGTCGCCTCTTTCGAAAAGTTAGTTCTGGAATGCTTGCCGATAACACACCCTTCACATAATTGATCGGGATGATCAATATGTGGTAAGCCATAAACTATCTTCTTGCGAGAAAGCAAATTGAGTCTGCTAAAATTGAGATGGCCGAACCTCAAATGCCACAATCATGAAGGATCATCTACGCATGCCTTTAGACATAAAGACATCTCACTCTTTATATTAAGAATAAACATCATGTTCTTCGACATCTTCATATTTGCAATCAGTTTATTATTTCGATTTCTCAACATAAAATTAAGATCTCTCATATGAATAGTATAACCTTTCTCTAGAAATTGTCCCAAGCTCAAGATATTGCTTGATATTTTTGGAACATAAAAAATATTGGTAATAAACTAACGTGCACCGTTCTTTAAGCGAATCAAAATTGTACCTTTCCCTTCAACAAGAATTTTGGAGTTATCACTGAATGAGACAATCTTTTTAATCATCTCATCTAACTCGGCAAACATCTCTTTTCTCCTGCACATGTGATTACTTGCGTTGGTATCCGAATACCACGTATCGCTTTGACCTTTTTCATATTCTTTGAATGCCAATAAGATAACTTGATCAGCATCATTCACCAAGTTCGCCTTTTCTTCTGCTCTATTACTTTTTTTGTTCCAGCAGTTAGAAGCATAATGGCCAAGTTTATTGCAATGAAAACATCGGATTTTAGATTTATCATACCATTGGCTTGTCGAATTCTTTCCTCTTCGACGAACACCTCTTTGGTACTGGTATTCTCCATCACTTCGAGTAGGATCTCCTCTGCTTCGTCCACGACCTCTTCCTCGAAAGTGACCTCGGCCACGACCTCGATCGCGATCTTGATTTGTCTCACGATTTTGTACGGGATCTCTTCTTTGCTCTTTCTCATCTCAAATGGTCAATTGCGTTTGGAGAACTTCCTCCACCGATTCAATCTTTTTCTTTCTAAACCTTTCTTCATGGGCTTGTAATGAACTCATAAGTTCATCGACCGTCATGGCATCCAAGTCTTTGGATTCTTCAATTGCAACCGCAATATGATGATACTTCTTGTCTAAGGACCAAAGTATTTTCTCAACAACACGAACATCGGAAACGTCTTCTCCGTTTCTTTTCATCTGGTTAACAATTGTTAAAATTCTCGTGAAATAATCAGCAATCGATTCAGATTCTTTCATATGAATTACCTCGAATTCGCCTCTCAAGGTTTGAAGGTGAATTTTCTCAACTTTCTAAACTCCTTGATGTGTGTTTTGAAGAATTTCCCATGCCTCTTTGGCAGTAGTGGCGTTCGAAACTTTTTCGAACATGGAATCATCTAACGCTTGATAGATGATCGACAGGGCATATTGATCTTTTGTACGAACCTTCTCCAAGGCATTCCTCTGGTTCTGGTTCAACGTGGCTTCATCCTCTGGCTCATTATAGCCAGTGTTAACAAATTCCCACACACTGTAGGCGCTGAGTAAAGCTTTCATTCTAATAGCCCAATTACCATAATTTTCTTTGGTAAGATGAGGATTTTAAAGAGGAAGCTAATTGTTTGTTGAGGCTATGATCACGAACCGTAAGCTCTGATACCAATTTGTAGAGCGTCAGAGACGTGGCAACAACTTGATTTGATGGAAGAAATTTTTTGAAAGTGAAACAATTGCAACTCGCGCCTTTCTATTGCATGTTTCAATTATAAGAGAAATAGACTATATATAGGCCATAGTTTGATTCGAAATAGGAAACCTCTTTCTAGGAAACCTATTCTAATTAGGAAACCTATTCCGATTAGGAAACCATTTAATTATGAAATCTAATTGACTTAGGAAGCTTTCCTCTTTTGGGCTCAAACTATAATTATTACCTAAAAACACGAAAAATCAAAATATGAAAATACGAATAGACTCAAAAAGAAAACAAGTACCGACAAATTTGGTTTAATTTCTAACAAGATTTCCAGGTACCCACGGAATGAAGCGCGCCTCAGACATCCATCTAGCAATGCCTTGGCCCCTAGGATCTTCCGGCCCATGGGCCATTGCTCGGCTGCGCATTCGAGCCCGACCGTAGTCGCCTTCCCCCCCCCCCCCTCTCTCTCTCTCTCTCTCTCTCTGTGGGTGTACCGTCGAAGATGACTGGTTGCATGCAGAGCCGAACTTGGCTCCATGGCCGCTCGTTCAACTGTGCCGGAACGAAGATGAAAGCATGGACGAAGATGAAAAAAAAATGAGAGGACGGGAGGAGGAGGAGGTGGTGGTGTGAGCGTTAAGGCGTGAGGATTTGAAAGCTTTGTGACCGTTGAGTGCAAGAAAGAGAGAGAGAGGATGGTTAAGAAGGTAACTTCACGCGAACACCACCTCAATTGTATTAATTAATTCATTTATTGACTCTAACAAAAAAAATTGATATATTGATAAATTGAGTAAAAAATTGCACTTCAAGTTCCTACAACTAACTTAGACCTCTAGAGTATTTATAACCCAATGTTAAAGCCGAGCCATAGGTAAAGACTTACATGCGCCGGTCCGTCTACTTACGTGCAACTATCGTGTCATCCAATTAGTGGCACATCATCCTAAGAAATAAAAAAGAAATACAAAAAATAAAGGAAAATAGAGACTTTGTTTGTTTCACGAAAAATGAATGATTTGAAAAATATTTTTCTAAAAATAATCACTTATATCGTTTGAAATAATTAATCAATGACGAAAATTTACATCTAAACATTTTAGCAGACGATGAAAATATTTTAATTTCATTAGTTATACAGGTAATTATTTTTAAGAAAATACTTTTCGAATCATTTATTTTCTGTGAAATAAACATATCCAGAAAAAAGAAAACACGAGAAAGAGTGTGACAGAGAAAATTCGTTTAGTGGGCTATTACATAAAATGGCATTCCTATAGTAAACTATTATATTCATGGTTCATAGGCCCCTTGAGAAGGCCCAATGCCATAGAATGACAATGCCACCTTTCATAGTCCAAAAATTCTGAATTATGGCCCAAAAATTCGAACAGGTCAAAGTCAAAACTCGCATGGCTGATCTCCTTTCTAGTTACTTTCACCCAACTTTAGTGGTAGAAGACTCGGCATAATTTACCTCCTCTTTGTGATCAATTATCGTGTCGACGGAGACTAATGTACTCCGATATGCTTCTTCATAGGTACTACATAACGCGAGGTTAGATATACTTAACACTTCAAACTTTTCAGAACTCGTCTTTCATGAAAACGGACGTGTGCCCAAATCCGTGATAGGGTGAAAGACTCACCCAAGGTATTTGATTCAAGTGCAAGATGAGGAGGCATCGTAATTTGAACTAGTCAAGAAAAAGCTCAGTGAATAAGAAAACCGAGATACTATCTTGTGGATTATGTCATTAATAATTAAAATTTCAATAAACTCCAATGTTAATCTCATTGGAAGAGTGCTTGCTTAAAAAAAAATTTAGCGGTGATTATTCTTTAGAGCTCTCCATAGACTTGTGGAAGGGACTTTACGCAATTGATGACCACAACAACAATTGAATCGAGTAGTTAGACATGTATGTCATCATGTTGGATTGAGAGTTGACCCATAGGAGATCAAGCTTGGTCTTTGCACACTAGGAGGGTATAGACTATAAGCAAAGGCTCCTTTCATATGTTCTGGAATGCCCATATGTCTTACATTAGTGTCGTTTTCATTATTTGTTTTTCCCTATTTGATGACTCTAATGAATGCCCATTTATTGAACTTTGAATTTTTTTACTTAAATGGGCTTTTCAACTGTGTGCTGCCTCTTAACAGGGTCACAGCTAGCATGCAAAGATCTTATGATGAAATCCTGAAGAAGAGAGCATATTGATGTGTACGTATAGTGTGTACTTTTCATTACAACTCACTTATTCCACCTACTACAACACATCCGCACGCGAAATCTCGTGATTTTGGGGGAGGATAAGCAACGAGGGAAGTTTCATGGAATTTGGAGGTGGCCCTTCAAATTTTTATTTTCCTTTGAAAATGATGTTTTCGAGGATAATTCACAATGACGGGTTGAATTTCAATTCATTGAGAAATGCTTTTATGTAAGGTGCTTGTTAAGCTAGGGTGATATATGATTTGAAAATGTACCTGAAAAGAATGATTGCTGTATGCTTAGTTGTCTCATAATCTATGATCTGTTTGCCTAAACTTACTTGAAAATGCATTTTTCTCAATTTCCAAGAGGCACTAGTACACCGCGATAATTGTATTTGTGATCTTTCTAGTACTTTAGAAAATCCCAAGACCATTTTCCACTTCTTCCACGCGGTTGGCGACGCCACTTTGGTTAGCTGCGAGGGTAAGACTATATCCGAGATATAATGTATGTAAAACAATGATGGTATCTCGTGAAAAGTTAAAGTTGCAATTCTAATGTAACGATGATGTGGCCGGCGATACCGCAGCGCTAAATGGTAAATAGCGTACACTTTCTCGTAAGGTCAGTTACTTCATCACACTTCTTCAAAGCTCCCTTTAAAAAACATATGCTTTTCTTACAAATGTCAAAGCATCTGTTTGAAAACCATGAGATCTCCTCCTCTGACAACAACATTAAACATTTTCCGCTTTTCCATGAGTTCCAATGTCAGCTGGCAAGTGTGGACAGAGAGAGCGTGGAAAGTTTTGCATGGTTGGGAAAAGCTGGATTTTTGCACTTATTAATCAGGGGGAGAATAAGATCAAACATATCCAACTAGAAAAAATAAACACATAAACAAACAAGTACCAATTAAGTAGCAGACACTAGAGAAATTAAGAATTAGGTCTGACAATGTAATCTTATCCCAAGACCTATGTGGATGTCCTTGGATCACAATTTTAAGAAACATGCAACTCTATTGCAAATTATTATCGAAATAGAAAAAATGTATTCGAAATGTGAACACTGTGGCGGAACATGACGCGTAAAGTGCACGAACACTTGTATTAATTATATGATGACTTATTTCCCATGTAGACACATACTAGAACATATGCGTAATCATATACATATATAATTCATGAGGAATGAGCATATTTTTAGGTCTATGTAAAAGACAGGAGTGACAACGTGATTGATGTGTGCAAGATTCTTCTCGAGAAAAAACAATTTTTGGCGCATATGTAAGATTTGTCATTTTGGTTCCTTTAATCATGAGGGAGAGGGAAACAAAAGCAAAAACAAAATAACAAATTGAAGAGAGAGAGATAAAAGAATTTTAAAAAGTGGGATTTAACAGTAATATTCATTTCCAAGAGGGTCATTGGAAAATGATTGTGAATGGGCTCGAAATGTGATCGGCAGTCAAAGGCTTTTTGTGGAGGTCCAAGAAATCATATGCTATAATTTATAAACCATGGTACAAACATAAGGGTGATTAGTTTTGGGGTGGACCGGTTTCCACCTTGAAATCGGTAATCGGATTAGAGTGGTCGGTTTCTAGAATCGAGAACCGACCCAACTGATCTTGAGGCCAGACCGAACCTATGGAGGTATTGGACGAGCTGCTTAACGTTAGCATCATAGTGGAAATAAATTGTGACGTCACTAGGACATAAGAGAATCACTTGAAAACTTGCAATAAGAGAATAACTTGCCGATCTCGTTAAAACTATTGGCCGATCACTGTTCAGGTTTGTGAAAGAGGCACGAGTGAGTGAGAGTGAGTAGTGCATGATGAAGGTTTTTCTTTTTTCAGATTTGTAAGAAAAAAAATATAAAAAAATTGATCTGATTTGGGTGGTTTAAGTGACAGTTCTATGCAATAAGCCAAGAACCGGACCGAAATTCATCGATTTCAATATTATGGAACTAGGAATCAAACCAGTGCCTTCAGGAATTGCCCAAAATGGGCTGGTTCAGTCTTGTTCGGGTGATTTCCGGTTTGAATGGATCTTTTGCTCACCTCTATTCAAATATTAAAGAAAGTTGAAACAAAGAACACCCATTTCTCCCTTACAAAAAAAAAAAAAGAAGAACACCCATTTCTCTTTACCAAAAAAAAAAAAAAAGAACACCCATTTGTGCTGTTTTAAATGTTAGATCAAGAATCTTCACATCAATCGGAAGGAAATTTCCTAGACAAAGATGATATTATTGGTTTTATTCGTTTTTTAAATGGCCTAGGCATTGCACCGTCTCGCCCTAGCTAGCATCTTTCGAAGCGTGTTCGTACCAAGGACATACACGTCATGGCGTTACATAAGAAATTCTCAATGTTGCTCGATTCAATTAACATAAATCTCAATATCAGAGTATATTACCCTCTTGAATGGATCTTAATTCTTTCTTTTACTTCTAATAAAGCAGGGTATGAAACCTTTTAGACTCGACTAAATTTCATGAATGCACGCGAAACACCTTGCCAACATGTATCGAGTAAAGTTTCGTCCACAATAAAAACATCTTGGCCCCTAAAATAAGTATAAATTGATGGAAGGCGTCGTAACTTGAACATGAAATGTGTATTGCGCTCAAACCCTCATCCTAGTATGTTTCGATTTCCACCGAATAGGATAAATCCGACTTTAATTGCCTTGCGAATAAATATTTACAAGTTCCGTGATATCAAAATCTCTTTAAAAGTAGCTAAATGATTATGCACTTCGATGGTTTCTCCTCCTCATCGATATTTATTTAAACTTGGAGGAGGGAAAATGGAATAATTGTGTAGAGAAAAATATTAATTGCTGAAACAGCTCCGATTAAAGTTTCTGAATGTATTTTGATGTCCAAAATTTTTGTTCGTATCTAAGTCAAAGGTTTGCTCAAATCTTTCGTCCACGTCGTGTTGCCTGTTGGTAAAACCATTGGCTGATGACGTAGCATTGATACATGACTTATATTACAAAATAGTATTATTTCTCAATAATGTAAAAGGAAAATTTAAACTCTAAGTTGGCATAGTTGGTTGAGCCATCAGAGAGGGATTTCTAAATCGGCAACTAGAGGTCACTTATTCATATCTTAGCAACGTAGTGTAAATCACGTATTCATAATTTATGCACCCCTGGGGAGTTTGATCGGGATTCTTCGCTCTTGGCCTTGGATTATTAGATAAATAAAAAAAATACGCAAAGAAAAATGCATAAAAGAAAAAAAAAAGAATACGAAAGAACAATAGATAGAATGATTATTCAATTCACCAAATTTACAGTTTCACTAGCTTATGTCGGGAGTGGTAAGATTAAAAAGATGGATTAGGAAGGCAAAAAATTAATTAACATCTTTAATTCACCTTCTTAAAAGGATTTCTATTAACTGTGTGCATACTGCTACGTGTCATAATCGTTTAGATAGGTCAAATGCCCAAACTTCATCGGTTCATGGGACTAGTAAAGTATCCTGTAAACCCCTAGGTAATTGGCCTCTGCGCTCATACTCCTGCATTATAAGAAAAAGATAGGATGAGCGTAATAAAATTGCATCTTCTAGATTTGATCTTCCTCCTTTTTCTTTTTCTTTTTCTTTTTTTCATTTTCTTTTCTCCTTTTTTTCCACCTTTTCCCCTCTCCTCTTCTTCCTCCATTTCGCCATTGCTGACCACCGCCTCCTCTGCCATTGTCATTTGTCATCGCCGCCAACCTATGGAGCCTCTGTCTCAGTTGCATGACACCCTTATCATATGTCGCCCATATGTCTCTCTGTGCGCGTGTGCATAGCTAAATTGAATGAGTTGCCTTTACCTATGCTAAAATTGACATACTGCTTAAGAAAGCAAATTCTAACAATGTGGAGCTAACAATCCCATTGAGATTGCAACCTACTTTGGTTATTTGAGGTAGGAGACTATATCACATATGGAGGGAGGGAGAGGAGCTTACGACGGGCAGCAACGATGGGGCTGGGGGTGACAAGTTCACAGTAACAATGAGAGAGCAACAATGACCGCGAGGCGTGACCGAAGCAAGGAGAGAGATTTAGGTTTTAGGGTTTTGTGGTGATTTTACAAAAAAATGTCAATTTAGCGGAGTTGCCCTCGATAGTAACCAGACAAGATTCCAATCCTAGAAAGGAATAAATTCAAAGAGAAATTAAGAAAAGAATTACAATTGAAAATATAATAAAAAATATTAACAGAATCCTTTATTATTTACGTGAAAAAAATATCATTTGGTGTTCTTCAATGTAAAGAATAGAGTTTTGCTATGTATCTTCTGACGTATAAGTTGATTGATATCTGACCTACTCCAAAGTCCAGAATCCATACACCATTCTTAAAGTTATATTTAAAATATTTCTAGGGGCGTGATGGCATGGTGATTCTAAAAAATTCCAACGTGGCAATTTTTCAATTGGTCACAAATCTCCCAAGAAGATGCCTGACCAGTGAGGGGCCACAAACATTGCTAATTGTGCCTATTTTGGACTTCCTTCATATCACTGCTCCCACAAAACTATGTAATGCTTGATTGCATGGTCTAAAGGCAATAGCTCTTCCCACACATATTTTTGTCTTTTAGATGGCAACATGAATTTGTTTAAGTAATAAATCAAGAAGGGTCCCTACTTATGTACAGCAAAAGACCACAAAACAAGGAAAAAAAGACCAGCCTTTGGTGCCTATTCTTGCATTTAATTCCCATTGTAAATTAGGCAAGAATGCAGCTAAGATGGCTCAGTGAGGCGACACAGCAGCAAATCGAATGCGGATTTTGTAGTGCGAATGCTGAACAGGCGAGTGACGAGGATGGCCCTTCTACTAGGAGCAGATGTTGACACAGTGAGCTGTTCGATAACTATTTTCGAATTTCGGACAGTCTTCATACAAACCAAATTCTTAAATTTGGTCTGAATGTGTCACTTGAAAGGGATCCTACAAGGCTAGCTCCAGTTGTACTTTTGTTTTATTACAGACACAAAAAAAAATTAAAGAAATGGGATCTTGAGTTCTCATTAAATAGTTTCTAGGGTACTTCCTTCGCATGCTCCAATTAAACAGTTGGCACTTGGCAGAGTTCCACATAGGAAATTAATGCAAAGTTTTGACCAGTTTTTTTGGTCCCTCCAAGTGATTAAGGTACTACGATTTCTGTGGGCACCTAATCACTTTACTCATTTTGTGCTCACGCTTGTATAATGTATGAGGTTATAAGTTGATAATCATTCCGATTTGGCGGATAATCTATCCGGTTTCCGCGATTCCCACATACCCGTATAAACAAAGCGGGATAGGTTCGAGACTAATCCGAGCGATTAATAACGGCTTGATCTTGTTTTAATCAATCAAATGATCTATTAGAAAATTTCCTTTTGCTTTCTTGAAGTGATCACCCCCATTTGACTATAAAGAACACCCCCCTAGTCTTCTAGCTGGTAATAGAAAATTGTGATTATTAACCTTAATCCTGGAGCTCGACGAGCACGAGTTTAATATTTTATTATATTTGCAGTAACCTATTCAATGACCCACCAGGAGGATTTGCGGTCCATTGCTGTCAGTTAGAGAGCAATCCCCATTAGAAAATTGTACCTTTTTTAACCGCATCAACATAGTTTTATTTAGGAACAAACCATTATCTTTTTAGAAAGTCAAGGGGAAAAAGATAAATAGAGGAAATTCAACCTTTGTTGGGTGAAGAACATTACTTAAGTCATTTGGTTCTCTTCCAAGGAACAACGTTTGTTCAAGTGATTTTATGGAATTAGAGTTGATATAGAGATGTATGCACTCCTAGCAATGACGGATCTGATGGGGCAGCCGTTGTCCCTTGATGCTCAGTGCAATTTTTAGTAGATACAAAGTATAATTTATAAGGTTTCACGTAAAATTTCTATACATTGTCCTTTTTTGCCGGATTATTACAAATTTTTTCTATGAATAAACCCTATAATCTCTCCGTCTCTCCTTCTGTTCTTCTTTTAATTTTATTTTTTGGTTTAGTCCTTACAATTGTGCATAATGTAGACTCAACTCAAGGCCTCAGATTTGGTGAGAATGTAATGATTTTCTTCCTTCTCATTAAAGAATGCAATTTATTCATCACGGATCTTTCTGTTGAAATTCTGGGCACATGGAACTTTTCTTGATCTTGAGCAGCATGTCCAAGATTTGAACAAGCATCTAATTTCTTATCTCCTTTGGCCTTCCAATTTTCTATTTCAAGCTTCACCCTTTTCGCTCTGAAATCATGTTGTTTATTGCCGTCGGTCAGCAAATCGAATCCACGCTAACTGCACAATCTGAGACAAGTATTCTGACTTATAAGCCTTTGTGTTCATAATGCAACAAAACCATTTTCATCATCTTCTGCACGTTAACCTGTTTATGGACATGTGTAATGCAGCTGAGGTCTGTAGGATATTCAAGATTAAAGATATATCTTTTCTATCTTGACATTGCATTATTAAAACATTGCATTCCCATGAAAACCCAGTTTTTTTAATGTTCTTGATAATAGCAACCACAAAAAACCCTAAAATGCCATAAATCTTGTTAAAGAACCAAGAGGTAATTAATGTGCATGGAAGTGGGGTAGCGATATCTTTCTAGAGTTTCTAGCTTGTCTCCACATTGTTAGAATGAGAATCTTGATGACATTGTGCAATTAGTGGTATCTTTGTCACTGTACCAGAACAGTATCGCTATATATATATATATACACACATGTATTAGGCATGTAGAATGTTATGCCTTCTTGCATGTCTTGGGCCTTTGAGGAACTTTTAACTTTTTTTGCTTTTACTTTTACAAGCTATGGTTTCACAAATTAAAGATTGAGAAGAGGGACTTGCACAAAGAGTAATCAACAGCCTTTTAACGATAAAAATTTGCAATGCCTATTTTAAGAGGGACTAGATAGGAAAATTTTATAGAATGCAACATGTTTTTGATAACCTTACCAAAAAAAAAAAACATGTTTTTGATAAAGTAGCACTAAGCACCAACCAGCCAAGAAGGCGACGGCCGCAGCCTGCTTTCCCCTCTGCCCACCTCTCTCCAACTTGGTCCGCCACTGGTGAAAGAATCAAAGGGGGAGGGGAGAAAGAGAGAATAAGTTTGGGTCCTTGTCTTTTTAGGAAAATTCATTACGCAGTTTACCCTAATCATAAGGTAGTTATATTCTAAACCGTGAGAGTGAATTCAGAGAACGATTAAAAAGAAATATACTTCTATAATTTGACAAAAATGGAAATGGAAATTGACATCATATATAATACTAAGACTAACACCTGCCACACCCACACCCTTTTCAGCCACCAAACTGGTTCTGGAAATTGGATCTTAGGGAGATTTTCAGAGAGAAATAAATACTCAAAAGAAAAGGCTTGAAAAAAAATGACAGGAGCCAAACAGTTGTCACTTGGGATTAAAACTGCATCTATGAAAAGGTTGGGAGACGAAAGAGCTTTGATCATGTTGCCAAAGAGAATCAATCATTGATTTTTCCTTTTTCTTTTCTCTTTCTTTTGCTCCATTTTCTGCGTCAAACCCCTTCCCTATATAAGGGATGTCTGACATAGCTTCGCTTCATTCAAACAGTTCTCTTTTCTTCCTCTCCAATCTCTCTCACACACACAGTTGCATCCTGTTCTCAAGACACACCACAAAGCATCACATCGATTAATAAATCTACATCATCATCTCAAGAGCTTATCACGAATGGCTATAGAGATTGAGGCTGCACCTTCTGTCCAGCTGTCGAGAGTCGCAGATTCCGAGAAACACGGTGAGAACTTGGCGTACTTCGCCGGGTGGAAGGCGCACGATGAAGATCCTTACAACGAGGCGAGCAATCCTTCCGGGGTCATCCAAATGGGATTAGCAGAGAACCAAGTGAGTATACTTCAGCACCAAATAGACCATTCATGGTTTTTGAAGTTTGAATATTTTTATGATGGTAGTATAAGTCACTTGTGATTCATATGGCTAATGATTCTTTCAAACAGGTGTCATTTGACTTGCTTGAAGAGTGCTTGGAGAAGCATTCAGAGGCATCTACTTTGGGCAAAGGAGCTCCTGGGTTTAGAGAGAATGCCTTGTTTCAGGATTACCACGGCCTTCTCACTTTCCGAAAGGTACATACTGAATTCTTTCAAGTCCTAGGAACAGTGAAAAGCGAGGTTCGCTGAGCTGTGAGAATTGGAATTAATCAGCTAAGTGATTCTGCATTTTTCTGCAGGCGATAGCGAGTTTCATGGAGGAAATCCGATGTGGGAGGGCAAAATTCGACCACGAACGAGTAGTCTTAACCGCTGGCGCCACTGCAGCTAATGAGCTATTGACCTTCATTTTAGCCGACCCTGGCGATGCTTTGCTGGTCCCCACTCCTTACTATCCTGCGTAAGAATGGGTTCTTCCCGACTCACCAAAACAGTCTAATGCCAAAGTGGGTTAAGTCAATGACTCACATTAGTGTTCACTCCAACCTTCTGCTAACGAGGCCCTCTTATTTGGGAATTCTTTTTCCCAGATTTGACAGAGACTTAACGTGGAGGACTGGCGTGAAGATTGTGCCCATAGTCTGTGACAGTTCGAACAATTTCCAGATCACTACTGAAGCTCTAGAAGCAGCCTACGAGCTCGCAGAATCAATGAAAATCAGAGTGAGAGGAGTCTTGATCACCAACCCGTCAAACCCGCTGGGCGCGACCATCGGCCGGTTGGTCCTGGAGGACATCCTCGACTTTGCAACGAGGAAAAACATCCACCTTGTCTCCGATGAAATCTACTCGGGGTCCGTCTTCTCGTCCTCCGAGTTCGTGAGCATTGCTGAGGTCCTCGAGGCACGTGAGTACAAGGACTCCGAGCGGGTCCACATTGTGTACAGTCTCTCTAAAGACCTCGGCCTCCCGGGTTTTCGGGTTGGCACGATTTACTCGTACAATGACAAGGTCGTGACCACGGCGAGACGGATGTCCAGCTTCACACTTATCTCTTCTCAAACGCAACACCTTCTCGCCTGCATGCTGTCCGACAAGAAGTTTGTGAAGAACTACATCGAGATCAACCGCACCAGGCTGAGGAAGCGATACGAGAGGATCATCGAGGGACTGAGGAGCGCCGGGATTGAATGCCTAAAAGGCAATGCTGGGCTGTTTTGCTGGATGAACTTGAGCCCTCTTCTTGAGAAGCCCACAAGAGAAGGTGAATTGGATCTTTGGACGACCATGCTTCATGAAGTGAAGCTCAACATATCTCCAGGATCATCATGCCACTGCTCAGAGCCAGGTTGGTTTAGGGTGTGCTTTGCTAACATGAGTGAGCACACACTAGAAGTCGCACTTGAGAGGATACACAAGTACATGGAACAAAGAACTTGACACTCTCTCTCTCTCTCTCTCTCTCTCTCTCTCTCACACACACACACACACACACACACACACACACACAGAAAATTTGATTTTATTCTCTTCAAAATTAGTGATCATTCTTTATGCAAGTGAAGAAAACTAAAGGGTCGAAGTATAAAAACCGTACTGTGTCGAATTTTTTGTCGGGGAACCAAACCTGTGTCATGTGTAGCTCCAATTGTTGTTCTTCACACACCGTGTATACATCAGTTGCCCGACTCAAAGATTGTGCAACAATTTTTTTTGTTTTCTTGCTTTGTATCCAAAGCAAGTTCTTATACAATAACACCTGTAGCCCAATCTGGAATCAAATTAGTGCTGTTTGGACGTCCTCTTCATGTGTTGTCACCTAATCTTGCCGTTCTCAGATTTGTTACGCATTTGACTAGATTAATTATCACGTCCTGTCTCTGATCTAAACTTTCCACTTTGTGGTTTCATATCTCATGAAGTAGAAGGCCATAACCAGCTAAAAAAGAAGAAGCTAAAGATGCTCATTTGTATTTTGCAAATATTCTACTTATGGGAGAACATGGGTCGCTCATAGGGCAAGGTAGAACAATTAAATAAATGTTGAGCCAACATTGTGCGTCTTTTCGAAGTGTAAATAGGATATTGATTGCATTGACTTTCGAAAGCAATGGTATCTTTTTAAAGGAACTTTTCCTTGCTTTGTGCCCTTTTAATGCCGAATAACTCCAAGTATCTTCATCGAATGGAGTGACTTAATACACAACCGCAAGGTTCTCGTCTTACTTGTGGTTTAATGAAGAGAAGGTGCAGACGACCGGCAATAATCTCCTATTTTTGTTCGCGTCGCTAAAATATTAGGAGGATGACCATCAATATAAAGAAAAGTATTGGAAGCAAAAATGTTAGCTAAACTGCAGAAAAAACTATGCATAAAATTAACACAACGATACATACAGCTGAGCTCTTGATTTCTTCCTTTTTGGAACCTGTTTACTTCTTCCTTTATCTATTCACGTACCAATTTCCTAATTTTGACATATATATGAAACCATTCTTTTTTCTTTTCGTACGATGTTGTTGTGTCTCCACGCCTCCATGAGCACCAACTCATTTCGTCGGGTCACACGCCACACTGATGTTGGTGTTAAGTTCTTGAAAGGGAGAGCATCATCGTAAATGGATGGACTCTCTTGACAACATTGAGACATGATAGAACATTACAGAAGACCAAAATGCAGGGTTGATTGTTACAGGACGAATTATATCCGAAACAGCTAAGGACAAGACCGAAAACGTATGCTTCTGTCCTAGTTAGGTTTGCTGGATGAAGAATATCCAAAATCCTTTTTGACATTTGAGCAATATGTCCCAATCGTGTCTTTGTCTTGTTCAAGAACACGCACAGGCCTTGACTGGGACAAGTTTTTATCGAACAAATTGTGTTTTGCTTTCTTGGGGTCTGGCATCACCATATCATAACACTTTGGCTCCCAAAGAATCTTACATGACTTTGAATAAATTACTTCACTGGGGCGTCCTTGAATCAGATTAAAAAATTCTCCAAACTTAAACTAGTATTAATCCCAGTTGACTTGGCAATTGTTTATCTTACGAACAGGTAAAGAATACACATATTTCTTTACCAAAAAAAAAAAAAAGAATACACATATTTCTACATAGTATACGCTTTAATCCTACACATACAAGAAAATACATTCGTACATACATATATTTCTACATAGTGTATGTATATAGAATATAGTAGGATCATTTTTTTTTTTAATAAATCTCATATTAAATAACTTTTATGGATTGACCAAACAAAAAACTTTTATGGAGGTTCAACAGCTTGCCATACTTGAAAGGTTGAACCCCTTCAAAACCCCTTTGTTCCGTGATCAGAATTAAAGCAATTCGGATTAAGTTGATATTTGTTGGTCTAAACATAGTTTATTATGTCAAAACGTCACCACTGATCACTCGAGAAGGAGTAGAATTATACGGTTATTGACTTTAGAGCAGTTTAATTAGTGACAGGTATCGGTTGACTTTTGGCCTAAACAACCCTTTTCTCTAAGATGTCAACCAAATCCCAAACTAACAAAGCATTTATTGGAATTTTTAATGCAAAAGAAGAGCTTCAGCTTTTCTCATCTTCGGAACAATCGTTTCAATAACCATTTGAAATTCCTCTCTCGTTAGGCATGCCTGAGTTTGCAGGGCACAGTGGTCAACCCCTCTTGGTTTTTTCTAGTTCTTGATGGGTAAATTCCGAAATCGCAAGGTTCTGTTGGGGTTGAATACCTTGAGAAGGTCAAGCACACCGTCTTTCTCACCACAACCGCCCAGTCTCATATTTTTATGTCTGAAAATTTAAGAATTTCACCCAGTGAGGCCATCTTACATCTGTATGCAAACAAGCTTTACATCAGCTTAGTGAGACATTAAAGAATATAACCATATCATAGTCTATTGTCGTGAGAGTTAACTCTAAGCACATTTTATAGAAAGGGGTTGACTCAAGTGCTAGAGATCATCCACCCATTCGAAGTTCAAGCCCACGCGTGCAACCTATTTACCTTACAGCATCTTCTGGGTTGTGGATGAATTGTATGCTTTTGACTTGTCCAAGCTGGTGGATCAGTAAAAACTGTGTGTAAGCTGATTTGAGAACAAAAGGAATCACATAAATTTGCCGAGTGAGTAAGAATCGTAGACGAAACGACTTCTTTGATTGTTCATCCAGTTGACAACCCTTTAGTGTGGTCCAATCCGTGTAGGATATCTATCAACAACTTATCATCTTCATCATGTCTCCTTAATTTCCAAAAAGTCTGTGGCACGCGTCATCATCTTAAGCATGCATGAACGATATGAATTGGGACGCACTCAAGGGACAGAAGATCCCAAGCGATTGGATCGACGGTCACGAAGCTCTCTTAATCAACATTATTCCTCATGTATAAGCAACTTTTTGCATGTGAAACGCGATGCAATCACACGTTAGTATCTGATATTATTATTTTTTGCAAGATGAATTTGAACTTTCATAATATGAAATCTCGATACCTCGTTGAAAGACAGTTTGCGACTGTCCTGATTTTGCGAGCTACTTGAAGAAAGGGAACCACCAAACCGGGATCGTTTTGTTTTCTTACTAGACATATCAAGCCAGATGTTGACTTAACATGAAGAGAGAGAGGGCACCCAGCTGGCTCCTCACGTGTGTGAACGGAGTTGCTGAGATCGTGATAAAGTCGTTCCCGTGTAAGAGCTTCCCGTTGAAGATTCCCAACGCACCCGAAATAGAGTGTCGAATGTTGTAATGTTGCACCAGACCGCCTGGTTGGGAAAAGCGTAGGAAAGTCCTAAACATTTTGCATTGTTGTCAATTGAGTCCTAGATCTTTTTTTTTATGTCAATTAAGTCATAAACCTTTTGTTTTTGTACTAATTCAGTCCTTCCGGCTAATTTTGGTCGAATTTTGCTGACATGGACGTCAGCCGGTTATCGGCGTTGACATGGAAAATTTTAAATAATATTTTAATAATTTATTGCATTTTTTATATTTATATTTCTTTTCTTTTTCCTCCCCTCCCTATTCCTCTAGCCGGTCGCCGATGCGGCGACCGGCCAAAGGCTAGAGGTCAGCAAGGTCGACCTCGCTGGCCTTTAGGTAGCCACGCCGACCACAAGCGAGGCTCGCCCTCGCCAGATGGCCGCAAGGGCAGCTTCTTGCTAGGCTGGCGAAGTTCGCTCGTGGCTAGATCCAGCGAACGTCAAGCCTCGCCGGCCATGGGCGAGGCCCGACCTTGCCAGATCCTGGAAGGTTGTGCCTCGCCCTGGCAAGGTCGGGCCTTGCCCGACCCTCGCCAAAGGTTGCGAGGGCGAAGGCCTCGCGAGGGCCAGGTGAGCCTTGCCATGGCCGGGCAAGGCTCGACCTCACTGACCTATGGCCTCTAGTCGGTCACCGGTCCGGCGACCAGCTGGAGGTGGAGGGAGGAGAGGAAAAAAAAGAAAAGAATTTAAAAAATATTAAAATATTATTAAAAGTTATCAACGTCAACGTCGTTGGCCAACCGGCGTTCACATTAGCAAAGGCAAGCCAAAACTAGCCGGAAGGGCTCAATTGACATAAAAATAAAAGATTTAGAACTCAATTGACACTAAAAAAAATTTAAGACTTAATTGACATCAATACAAAAGGTTCAGGACTTTTTCAACACACTTTGCCTGCTTGGTTATGTCCCAGTCAAAAAGTCAACCTCTCATCCCTATCTCTCGATCAAAGCCAGTCAAGTTGCTCCACTTGGCCATTGACGACAGGTCCTAGCCGCCACATAAGCAATTTCATGATTCTTAAATAAGGGCCATTCCGAGATAGCCAACCACTTGATTTGGAATCTAGTCATCAAGCACTTATGAGCAGGTGTGCATGCGAATCATCGAGAATTGAAGCTTTGATGATGACTCTATCTCTCTGTATAGGGTTTTTTTTTTTGCCCTCTTGATCAACGTATAGATCAATATATAACAGGAACAGAACTCATATTGAATTCAGCCATGAGAAAGTTCGACGAACTTTTTCTTTGTTTGAAACTATTCTAGATAGTAATGTGCTGGACAAGATATAACAGGAATAGAACTTCATATTGAATTCAGCTTCTACCATATCATATGAGATCTAATAATATCGTTTTTACTTTGCTCTACCATCTTGTCCCTTAGCAAAGCATCGCCGACTTCTGAAAAAGTATGGTTTGTTTCCCATCACTACAAAAAAAACACCGGATTTGCGACGGCATTTGCGACGGAAATTTCGCAAAAATCCGTCGCAAATCGAATTTGCGACGGAAAAATTTCCGTCGCAACTAGCGCGTCGCAAATTTTTGCGACGGAAAATTGAAAAATTCGTCGCAAATTTGCGACGGAAAAAAATTCGTCGCAAAATTCGTCGCAAATTTGCGACGGACACAATCCGTCGCAAAATTCGTCGCAAATAGTCCGTCGCAAATTTGCGACGGAATACGTCCGTCGCAAAATTCGTGGCAAAATCCGTCGCAAAATTCGTCGCAAATTTGCGACGGATTTATAAATTCGTCGCAAAATCCGTCGCAAAATTCATCGCAAAATTCGTCGCAAATTAGCCACGAACACTATCCATCGCAAAATTCGTCGCAAAAAATTCGTCGCAAAATTAGCTACGAACACTATCCGTCGCAAAATTCGTCACAAATTAGCCATGAACGGAATTCGTCGCAAAATTCGTCACTAATTGTCCGTCGCAAAATTCGTCGCAAATTAGCCACGAATTGTATTCGTCGCAAAATTCGTCGCTAATTATTTGTGGCAAAATTCATCGCAAATTAGCCATGAACTATATTCGTCTCAAAATTCGTCGCTAATGTGCCACGAAATTTTTTTTTGGTCTCTAAATTGCGACGAAATGTTTTTTTTTGTTTAAAAATTGTGACGAAATGTATTCGTGGCAAAGGAGCAGAGGATTTGCATTAGTTGATGGCTGCATTGGTACATAATGAAGTCCATCGGAGCAGAGGACGTGCGCATAAATTTTCATTGTTTTTCGCCTTTTCCTTGCTCAGCTATGTTAAAGGATGCAGAGAAAGTAAAATCCTTCGGGAACTTGGCAGAAAACCTAGAACTTTGATTCCACGGCGGAGGCCTCCGTCCACGGTGCCACCCACCGGGAATCCTCCGGCGACCACCGGCGGAATTGCACCGCGCCGGCCTCCTCCTCATTTACAGCGACACAGAAGCCCTGGCGATCTCATCATGGCGGAGACCTCCATCCCGCGAATCCTCCGGCGACGACCAAGGAATCGCACCAAAGGAAGCCGACCTCCTCCTCCTCCTGCTTCCACGGACTTGGTCTTGCAAATTTGCCGCGTAGGAACATCCCGCGAAAGAAAGCGAACCACAACAATCTGCCTCCGAAACCAGACCCATCGCCCTCTCTGACAAAATGGTCATCCTAATTCAAGCCAAACGACCACACTCGATCAAATTCATCCCATAATCCTGTCCCAGAAGTGCCCAATAAGCAAAACCAACGGAAATGATGAAACACACGAACACAAACAGAACACAGAAATGATGTTTTCATCAAACAGGGAACAGAGAGAGAGAGAGAAAGAGAGACAAACCACAGATGCGAATTGGAGCATGGAGCTGGAGGAGATTGGGCTGGGACAAGAAGATTTGGCGTGCGTTGATGCATAGCTGTCGGATCTCGGCCTCCGACAATTGAACTTGCTTCCCTCCTTTGCCTTCCAACAATCTCCTTATTATGTCCTCCAGCACCCCCCTGTCCATCATCCCTTCCATCGTCATCTTCATCATCTTTCCTCACCTATTCTATTCACACCCTAAAAAAGTAAACAAAAATAAAAACACCCAAACAAAGATCAAGCTTCCAGGTCACAGAGAGAGAGAGAGAGGGCGAAAAAAAGAGAGGAGAAATCATATCAGAAAACGACACGAAGCCTCGTTCGATCCTCCCACCCACGTACCTGAAATGCTGAAGAGGTAAGGCTCCTCCGTGGTGGCGAGGTACTTGCCGTAGCAGCTCCGGAGGCGGACGACGCGGCTGTTCCCGGCGACGAGCTCGACGGCCCAGCGGGCCCCGCGGGAGGACCCGTTCTTGCTCTGGCGGACCGTCCCCCCGGCATCGTCGGCGACGAGGTACTTGCCGTGGAAGCTCCGGAGCCGCTGGTCTTGCTTCGACGTCGCAGTCCACTTGGACCGCCACCACCCAACTCGTCTTCAATGACGTCCGGCCTCGCCATCGCGGCCCCTACTACCCGGACTTCCCGTCCCTCGTCGACAGCGTCCTGTCCCGGTGCACCTCGCCCTCGGTGAAGAGGTTCCACATCACCATCTTCAAGTGCGACGAGGCCTACCGCCCCAAGCTCGACCTCTGGCTGCGCTTCACGGAGGAGCACCGTGTGGACATCCTTTAGGAGGAAAAAGAGAACAAGAAGAAGAGGAGGAAGAAAACAAGAAAAGGAAAAAGCAAGAGAGAGAAGGAGCACAGGACAGGCGGGAATTTTCCTTCTTTATTGGTCAAATGGGCGGGGAACTTTTTTGGTCAAATCTGCGACGGAAAATTAGTCCGTCGCAAATTTGCGACGGACTAATTTATATTTCCGTCGCAAATTTGCGACGGATTAATTTTTCCGTCGCAAATTTTCAACAGAGTTATTTTTCCTTTGAAAATTTGCGACGGACTTATTATTCCGTCGCAAATTTGCGACGGGCTAATTTTTCCGTCGCAAATTTGCGACGGGCTAATTTTCCGTCGCAAATTTGCGACGGACTAATTTATATTTCCGTCGCAAATTTGCGACGGACTAATTTTTCCGTCGCAAATTTTCAACGGAGTTATTTTTCCTTGGAAAATTTGCGACGGACTTATTTTTCCGTCGCAAATTTGCGACGGACATATTTTTCCGTCGCAAATTTGCGACGGACTAATTTTTCCATCGCAAATTTTCAACAGAGTTATTTTTCCTTTGAAAATTTGCGACGGACTTATTTTTCCGTCGCAAATTTGCGACGGGCTAATTTTTCCGTCGCAAATTTGCGACGGAAAAATAAGTCTGTCGCAAAATTCGTCACAAATTTGCGACGGAAAATTTTCTTCGCTAATTTGCGATGGAATTAGAAATCCGTCGCAAAGTTTGTCGCAAATTAGCGACGAAAAATTTCCGTCGCAAATTTCCGTCGCAAAATTCATATTTTTTTGTAGTGCATTAGAACTAACTCGATTTTGTTTGTTATATTGAGAATATTGTATCAATTAAGGCTGCAACTTTGACTGAATCGGTTCGTTATTTTGCATTACAACTAACACGATTATGTGGTCATATTGAGAATATTGCATCAAACCATATATAGTTCTAATCTTTATCCGGAGTGTCTAGCTAAGATTTTTATCCTACGACAAGTAGGACCAAGTGTAAATGGGAAAAGGGTTAGTATGCTACAATTGTATGTTTGCATGTATTGGACCTTGCGAAGAGGGATTAGAACGAAGTTGAGGTTGGTCTGCGTACTGAACTTTTAGCAGCAACAAAATAGGATTGAAAAGGATGACCATATATAATGAGTTGTTCAAAGGGAAAAAAAAGCTGCAAAAAATATCCAACTAGAGGCCACCCAGAAAATCATGGAACAAATTGAAAAGTTGTTGAGGCAGAAAGAGATGTATTTGGGTATGAGATCGCAAATCAATTGGCTTAAATGGGTAGATAGGAACACAAAGTACTTTCATGCCACTGCTGTATATGGAAGACAACGAAATAAGATCTCAATGTTGAAAATCGATGAACAAAATTGGTGCTGTGAGCCTAGCATGTTAAGACAGCACATCGTTGATTTCTACTAGTCGCTTTATGACACCGTGAGATCCCGAGATTTCCAATCAATTCTAGACCAATGCTCTTGTCTACTGCGAGATGGCACGAATGAGGCCTTGACAGCCCCGGTGACTTTAGAGGAAGTGAAAGAGGTTGTAATCTGGATGGGAGCATTGAAAGCTCCAGGTCCAAATGGGCATAATGGTCAATTTTATTATTGTAACTGGGAGGATATTCAGCTAAGTCCCAAATCCAAAGAGTATGAATCAATTTAGGCCCAACAGCTGGTGTAATTTCAGCTATAAAATTATATTTAACGTTATGTTATGGCAAATTGCATAAAACCTTAGCTTTCTGATCTGATTACTAGTAAGAAAAGTGTCTATGTTAGTGGAAGGCAAATTCAACACCATAGTTTGATTGTCTAGGAAGTTTGGATCAACTGACGACAAGGAAAAGGAAGAAGAATTTCAATATGCAAAAGCTTATGATAGGGTGGAATGAAACTTCCTAAGCGCATGCATGTTAAAGACGAGATTCCGTGATTAATGGGTTTCTCTAGTTATGCAATGCATTTTCACTGTCTCTTTTAGCGTGAAAGGTATTTGGGAACCTCTACACTACTTTCAGCCTTCACGTGGAATTAGGCAGGAATATTCATTGTCTCTTTACATGTTTATTATTATGGCAATATTCTTTCAAATCTTTGAAAGATAGTAATCTCAGACGACTTAAGCTGAATAGATTCTACCCAACATTATCTCATCTGTTATTTGCAAACGATACTATCTTTTTTATGAATGGGATAGTTAGGAAATGTTAGAACCTGACCTATATTCTAAATCAATATTGCTTTGCGACAGGGAAAAGTGACAAAAAAGTCCTAAACCTTTTGCATTAATGTCAATTTAGTCCTAAACCTTTTTTTGGTGCCAATTTAGTCCTAAACCTTTTGCATTGGTGCTAATTTAGTCTTAAACTTTTTTTTATACCAATTAAGTCATAAACCTTTTAAATTGATGCCAATTCGGTCCTAAACCTTTTGTTTTTGTGCCAATTTAGTCCTTCTGATCAATTTTAATCGGAATTTGCTGATGTGGACGTCTGCCAGTCACTTGTGCCGACGTGGACAACTTAAATAATATTTTAATATTTTTTAAATTTTTTTCCTTTTTTTTCTACTTTTTTTTTGGGTTTCCTCTAGCTGGTCGCCAGTCCGGCAACCTGCGGCCTCGCCTTGGTCGAGCGAGGCTCGAGCCCTCGCCGGAGGCCGCGGCGAGGGCGAGCCTCGCCATGGTGGGCGAGGCCAAACCTCGCCGGATCTGGTGAGGTTGAGACTTGCCATGGTCGGGCAAGGCCAAACCTCGCTGAATCTGGCGAGGTTGAGCCTCGCCCAGCTGCCAGCGAGGTCAGGCATCGCCCGACCATGGTGAGGCTCGCCCTCACCGCAGCCTCCGGCGAGGGCTCGAGCCTCACCCGACCAAGGCGAGGGTCGGCCTTGTCAAGCGAGGTCGCCCTCGTTAGTGGCCGGGAAGGTCGAGCTCGCCGGCCTCTAGCTTTTGGCCGACCGACGACTGGCCAGAGGAAACCCAAAAAAAAAAAGGAAAAAGAAATTTCAAAAAATATTAAAATATTATTTAAGTTGTCCACATCAATGCCGGTGACTGGTCATCGGTCGGCAGGCGTCCATGTTAGCAAATTCCGATCAGAATTGGCCGAAAGGACTAAATTGCCACAAAAACAAAAGGTTTAGGATTGAATTGGCACCAATTTAAAATGTTTAGGATTTAATTGACATTAAAAAAAGTTTAGGACTAAATTGATACCAATACAAAAGGTTTAGGATTGAATTGGCACCAAAAAAAGGTTTAGGACTAAATTGACGCTAATGCAAAAGGTTTATGACTTTTTTGGTACTTTTCCCCTTTGCGACAGGTTAAGCCATTAATCTGAATAAACTAGAGGTCACACTTTTTTCATTCCCTCTATTACTTGAACACTTCTTAACACAGTGTTTTGTCAATATTTCCCTGTATGGATCTCACTTTTTAGCATCTCTTTATCCTTTTTTTTATTGATTTTCTATTTGTTTTCTTGTGGGTTCTACAGCCACTTTCCTTAATCTTCTCCCTTCTCTCTCTTTCTAGTCGAACTTCGTTCTCTCTCAAGAAGCAAAGAAATGAAGAATCTTCACGTCCTTGTGCTCAAATATCCTAGCAAGGCCACATAAACCCCCCACCAAATCGTCGACGGAGCCCTCCTCCTTGACCACCTCCGTCTCCGTGGCTGCCGATTTGACTCGCTCAACCTCAATGTAATTCATGCTCTTTGCAAATAAATTTAGCAAATTGATCGGTGGCTATTTTCGACAGTTAGATGGGGAGAAGACGAGGAATTTGATTGTCAGGCTCTAGGAGGTAATGAAATGTCTAGAGGATTTGATTTGTGAGCAACATTGGTTTTACGAATTTCATTAATTCCTTGTGTAAAGACAGGTTTTTTGATGAAGTGTTTTAGAATGCGGAGAGTATGCCTCAAAGCTGCCGCCTTCAGCCTCTCCATCACCCTTCTTAGCTCCTCTTTATCAGCGCAAACTACTCCATCGTTGCCGGGCTCATCAAATGCAGAATGCACAACCTCCTCATGCCTCGCCAGTATACACCACTCTCCGCGAACACCATCCCCTTGCTACCTTCAGTAGGGGTGTCAAACGGGTAGATCGAATCAAAAATGGTTCAACCTATATTGACCTATTTATCCCATTTCGACCCATATTCATATAGTGTAAATTTAACGATCCATACGCAACCCGTATTCTAAAAGACTTTAATATAAAATCCAATTTAGAAAAAAAAAACTTGTTTCTTAATATTTTTATATTGCTAAAATGCTTCAATGCAATATAAAATAAGTGAAATTTTTTTATAATTTTAAAAAAAAATTATTTTATATATCTTTATTGTTTATTTTTTAAAATGAAAATTTTATTTATTTTTCTTTTTCTTTTTTATTTTTTTTTAAAAAAATTCCCTTCTTCTTCGGCCGGCTGCCAATGACCGGCCTCAGGCGAGCTCGGCCAGATCGGCGAGCTTCGAGCTCGAAGCTCGCCGATCTGGCTAACCTCAAGCTTGTTGGAATTCGGCAAGCTTCGAGCTCGAAGCTCGCCGATCTGGCTAACCTCGAGCTTGTTGGAGTTCGGCAAGCTTCGAGCTAGCTCGCCGTTCTGGCCAAGCTAGAGCTCAAGCTCGAAGCTCACCGATCTAGCCAACCTCAAGCCGGCCAGAATTTGGCGAGCTTCAAGCTAGCTAGCCGATCTGGTAAAGCTTAAGCTCGAAGCTCGCCTATGGCCGGTCGCCGAACGTTGTCATGGCGGGCAATTAGTCGAAGAAGATAGAAACAGAAAAATAAAAGAAAGGAAAAAAATGAAAAATAAAAAAATGAAAAGAAAAGAAAAAATAAAAATAATTAAAATTTTGATTTAAAAAATAAATTTTTAATTAAAAATAAAAAATAATTTTTTTAATGACACTTAAGCTATTTACCCTACAAGGCTACAAGTTAAAAACTTAAATGGGTCAAATATGGGTTGAATATGGGTTTTCATGGGTTTGTTGAAAATCTATATTCAACCCATATAAACTTAGGCTTTAATGTTGCAAACCCATTTTGACCCGTTTTCAAAATTTCAAGTGACCTATATTTAACCTGGGCCCACTAAAAATGATTTAATAAATAGATTACTGACCCATATTAGCACCTCTAGCCGTAAGACATGTGGCCAAGCCTTCACTCAAGCGGCTCGAGTAGGCCTTGCCATGGGTCATGAGGGCCAGTTCAGTTGCCTCCGTCTACACAAGTGTGAAAGTTTCCATTTCTCTACATCTCTATTACTGTTACTGTAAGTGGAACACTTTTTTAAAACATTGGCGAAGAGGAATGTTTAAAAAGTGAGACCCACAAAGGGTAATATAGTCGGATTATTATATTAATAAATGCTTTAGCCAAAAATGAGTGGAAAAAGTGCAATCCTAACCTAGGAATATATTTCATTAGTGGCTGCCCACAACACCTTACGAGGAATATGGCGTAAGAGTTGAGGGTACCACTTATCAAGAAGACGGAGAAGAACCTTAGCATACCTTCAGATTGGGGTCAGTCAAAGAAATAGATGTTTGCCTGAATTCTAGCAAGGGTTAATATGAAGCTAGAGGGTTGGAAGGAAGCCGATAAGGATATCCAATTAAAACAGTTGCACAAGCCCTGCCTCAATACGCAATATCTATATTCGAGATCCCTATCTCCGTTTGTAAAGCTATTGAGCATAAAACAACCTCCTTTTGGTGAAAACAAAATGAATCTATATCTAGTGTTCACTCGAAGAAATGGGAAGTCCTAAGGACCAGAAAAGATTATGGAGGACTTGGCTTCAGAGACTCATCACCTCCAATAAAGCTATTTTGGGTAAGTAGGTATAGAGACTTTCACAATCCTTATAAGCTCTACAGAGTCAGTTATCAAGAGGTATCTCCGTTGAGGTCCCGTCCTTGTGAGATAGGCAAAGCTTGATAATGAGTAGAGATGTGCTTTATCGCGAAGTTAGGTGGTCGTGGTCAGTGGATGATGGAAAAACTATCAACATTCGGGAGGATAAATGGTTATCAGCTGGTTTGATAGGCGGACTAGCAAATCAATGGTTCAGATAGTGGCAGACTTGATTAATCAGGAAGTAAGAGGGTGAAATGAATAGAAGCTGAATGACCTATTCAAAGAGCAAATAGTGAAGGAAATCTTAACGGTTCCACTCAGCTTTAATCCAAGGGAAGATAAACTAATGTGGACCAAGAATAAATCAGGATCCTACTCAGTGAAAAGCCAGTATAATAGGTTGTATGTTATCTAACATTAACTGAATTCGAGCCAAGCATTCTCATCTTATGAAATACCTAGGACCCTATGGGAAATGCTGCACATCTATCCAAAGATATGACTATTTATGTCGAGTATATGTCAAAATGCACTACCCACAAGAGAGAATCTGTTCTGACAAAAAAAAAAAAAAACACGAGAGAGTCTGTATAATAGGAAGGTCTTACCTGATCCTATTTACCTTATGTGCTTGGTCAGAAACTATAGAACGCCTTTCCCTCCTTTGTCACCGGAGGAGAAATCTGGTTAGATTCGAGATAGAACATCAAGATTTCCCCCCATATATCGCTAGAATGGACAAGTGGGTGCTTGAATGCTTTGATTCAACTATGGACTTTCCTTCAAGGGAAAAGCTTGCTGGAGTTATTTGGTCTATTTGGAAAGCACAAAACACCTTTATCTTTCAATCTCGCAAACTGGATTCTAGCTCAATTGTTGATGCCGCTCTCGCAATGAACAAGAACTCTGTTAGATGGAACTTAGGAACGGTGCAGCAAGTTAAAGGGCGAGCTAACCCACCTGGACAGTGGACTCCGCTGGAAAGGGGGTCTCTGGAGCTCAACATTGACGAGCAAAAAAAAAAAAAAAACGACGACATTTCCATGTCGTGTTCATGTTAATGGGTCAACTTCGTGCAGACGGATTGATTTCGTGCCATGTCGGGTCATGCGATCTTGTCGACCCATCGGACTATTATTGAATCGCGTGCTACCCGGATTCGATTCTACTTGAACTTCGATTTCTCAAAACCTCTTAAAACTCCAAATAGTGAATTCCTCCTGAATTGAATGTAACGTGAGTCAAGATTTCTTAACTTTTCTACGGTTGCACTTCTATGTATGGGCTTTGCTGGTCTGGAACTCTTCACAAGACAAGAAGGCCAAGGCCCACAGTTGTTCAATCCCAATCCACATCGGCAATTCCCACTTTTTATTTTCGAAAAAAAAAAGGACCAATTTCCTACCGTTCTTTTCTCCAGCCAATTGACACCATTTTGAAAAGAACTTGAAATCTATCCTGTAAAAGAGTCAGAACCGGCTGTTTCGAAGCCGATCTCAAAATCGAAACCCATTTTTAATATCTACGGTTCCAATCACAATTCGAATTGAGAAAATGATACAAATGATGTATGAATTTTAATACAATATCCAATATGCTCCATAAACTTTTGATACATGTTTAGTTTTAGTCGTTGGACTATATAAAAATATTCAATATTGTCCCTGAACTTAAATTAATGGAAGGATAATATTAAATATTTTCATGTAGTTCAGGAATCAAACTGAACATGTACAAAAAGTTTAAAAATCACATTGAACGAATCAAAAGTTTAGAGATCACATTGCACGTTGAGTCAAGATTCAAGGACTATATTCGGACAAATAAAAAGTTCAAGAATCATATTGCATATTAGATCAAAGTTCAAGGGCTAGCTATATTATTATCCCGTTCGAATTCGAAGTATAATTTCGTAAAAGCGTACGTGTATGTTTTGGGCTTGGAAAGATTAACCGAGGAAAAAAAAACTCCAAAAAAAAAAGCAAAGAAAAGAAAAAAGAAAAAAAAAATTAGCGAGACCGGTCCTTCCTAATGCCCTTCCCTTCCTCTCGCTCCGTTTCTTTCGCGCATCTTTTCCGTCGTAGCCTTACCCTGCAGCTTTTCACGAACCAGCAGCAGCGGCGAGAGAGCCGAAGCCTCTTCGCCAAATCTCGAAGCTCGGATTCGCGGAGGTGATCGATCGTGCGCTTTCGCTTTCGCTTTCGCTTTCGCTTCCGTCGTCTGTCGATTTCATTCCTGCGATTTTGTGCGCGGCGCCAGTTTGCTTAAATCCGCATCCGTTCTGTGCTCGGCCGCTGTCTCTCTCTCTCTGTCTCTCTTGCTAGATCTGGGCCATCCTCCGACCGATCTATCTCGTCGATGTCGGCTGTGGTCCGCTTGCATTTCTTGTCGGTTGTCGGTTCCCGTGGTTTTTGGGAATGCTGGGAAGGAACCCTTTTTCGCTGTTTAGGGTTTTAGTCCCTTTGAATTTTTGTTGACTGAGGTCTTGTTACTTGGTCGGTGTTGGCTGTTGGGATTTCTCTTTATTTGGGCTGAGAGAGAGAGAGAGAGATGAGAATGAGTGGGCAATAATTATGGATTGATTGCTGGAGGTTGTCTCTGTTCGTGCATTTCTGGGTTCTTTGGGAGTGAATCGCGAGGGAATTGAGCACGGAAATGGTTCCTTTCTTGATAGAAATTGGGCTCTTTTGTCTAATGTAGCTTGTCCAGATTCCACCCATTTCACCGGCGTCTGGTTTCTACTTCGACTGGTCTGCATTCCGAGGATGCGCTCTGTAATGCTTGGACCCCCGCCTTTGCTGATGCTGATATATGTCTCAGCTGCGTGTGTACACGCCGCGAAAGTCGATCGAGGAAAGCTTCTCCTCCTCTGAAATCTGCATTCGCTTTATCGGCAATGGCAACGAACGAGGCGTTACTCCTAATCCCATCTCATCATTGGAGCGGCTGAATGCCTTTGTTTCATGTGTCCAAACCTGCTCGAACGAGATTCTCTCGTCTTATCTTTTATTGGGCCTACACTTTCCTTTCTTCAAATAGTGTCATCCTGACTTTTCTACTATACCCACACATTGGATGAATTATATTAATCTCCGCTGTTCGAATCGTCATCGTCTCTGTTATACTCATTATGTGCATGGGTTGGTGTTTGATCGCCCAAATTCCATGTCATACTGTAAAGAATCGCTCGCCTTTTTCTATCATATGGAATTATCCCTTAAGATTTGGTGGTCTCAGGGCTTATTTCATTAGTGTTCACTATAGATGGTTTTTATTTTTTCTGCTAATTTTGCAATGTCCCTCAGAACAATGTCATTGCCTGTTTTTTGTCAAATTTGCTAGTCAGCTTGGCTTTGGGGTTCATAAGGTTAATGATGTTTTCTGCTGCTGTCCACTGTTATATGAGCTTGTTAGAGACAAAACCACAAGAGATTGGATTAACAAATAATTATCTTCATGCTTTCTCATCCTTGATTTGCTCATTGGATGATAGGCCTACTTTGGGGAGGTTATGGCGTCGAAGTTGAACCAGTTGACATCAAAGGCCTGTCAAGCATCACAGTTTGTTTCGAAGCACGGAGCTGTCTACTACAAGCAGTTGTTGGAGCAGAACAAGCAATATATTCAGGAGCCGCCGACTATTGAGAAATGCAATTTACTGTCAAAGCAATTATTCTACACTCGCCTAGCAAGGTGAGGTTTTGTGCTTTCTTCCTATGGGCAGTGTGGCACTTCATTTTATTTTATATTGCTCTCATCTTTTTTTTTCACTGTCAGCTTTTTAAGTTCTTCTGTGGGGATATGAAAATATAATCATTCTTAAGAGAGAACATATTGATAGCTTGACACATGATTTGGTCAAAAGGAAGACAAAGGGCGGAAAAGTTTGTTTTCAATGAGGGCTAAATGGATAGTTTCATGTGCAATATCGAAGGTTCTTTCTGAAGGGTGTTTTGCAACCATTATTTCCAGAAGAAACGAACATCCAAATTCCTTCTTTAGATTTCTATCCAGTTGTTCATTAAACCTTCATCTTAACCATCAAATTACCAGTTAAATTTGCTTCAGTATGAATTGTAAGCTTAACCACGGAAAAAGAAGGCGAGATACTTGTTTGATTATTGATTATAATTTAAGTCGTGGAAGTTCATATGGCTTATAGGATAGAGAGATTTCATCTCTTTAAGTCTTTTTGTGCTTACTATGCTGTTGAGTTCCAGCAAGTATGGTGGAACTGTGGAAGGGTTGTCTTGTTAGTGTTTGCTTCTACCTTGGTGTTTAACGCACAAAAAGTGTAACCTGAAATTTTTGGATGTAATGCTAACTCAAATATTAGGATTAGGAAAAAAATTAACCACCATCACCAAGCTCTTCCCCATCAAGTGGCTCAACTATCTAATATGCATCGTAGTACTCTATCATCAACACATCCTCTATAACATCCTAATGCTTGAGATCTTTCATCAAAGTCTACACTCATGTCTGTTAGGCCTTCCTTACCTAGCATCTCTGTCATAACACCACATCTTCTCGTTGGAACATTGAAAGAATGTTGTTTTATGTATTCAAACCATCTTAAATTTGTTTCTCTTATCATCTATCGAAAGTCGACTTTCATTTAATATTAATCATTTTGGATTAGTTCAGCTGGTATAACTTGCTTTTTACTTTTTCCAGATCTTGCTGCATTCACTACAAGTAGATAAATACTTGGGGTTTCCGAGAAATTGTTTTCCGACATTCTGGTGTTTGGATGATGAAAAACTAATCATCTCCGGAAAATATTTTCCATGGACAAAAAACAACAAACTTAAATTGGGGGAAAACCAACTTCCCCTTCTAGGAAGGAGGAGCTCACTTTTCCTAAACCACTAAACAAATGAAAACTAACTATTTTTCTTGAAAATGATCTTCATGGAAAACATTTTCCTTTATTATGAAATTTTTGGGGAAACAAACGCACCCTTACACTAAAAATACGCAACTTGAATCTTTCAGTTGTTCCTAGGGAGCGCGAGGTTGTGGTTGGTTGCTTATTGATCGGAAACTCTGCTATGGTTCCTATCAAAGACTGCTCAAGTTTTACGCTTCAATTCTATAGGTTATGAATTCGTAATTGCACAGTATTATTCTAGGCCTCTTTTGGGTGGAATTTCATATACTCAAGTTATAACTACTTGGAAAAGTCACTCGTTTGCATTGCCTGGTACTCTGTTGGTTGCACTGATTGGATATTTATCTGTTGTTGCACATAAAGTTAAAAGAACACTACACCCACACCCAACCCCACCCCCCCCCCCTCTCCCGCTATGCTTAGTCTTTTCTGGACAGTTGGCCTTGGTTTGAGCCTCAATAACCATCTTCCTTTCCCCTATGTAGTTGTCTTAATACCATTGATTTTTGTCGATTTCATCTCTCTGAAGTGTTATCTTTTGCTTCTTGCCTTGGTTTCCGACTTCTGCACTGGTGTGCAGTATTCCTGGCCGCTGTGAGGCATTCTGGAAGGAACTCGACTACGTCAAACATTTGTGGAAGAACAGGCAGGAACTAAAGGTCGAGGATGCTGGAATTGCTGCTTTGTTCGGTCTTGAATGCTTTGCATGGTACTGTGCCGGTGAAATTGTGGGAAGGGGATTCACTTTCACTGGCTATTATCCCTGAGAAGCAGCACTTGATGTGTGTTCCGGAGGGTGGAGTTTATATAAGCTTTGTCCTGATTGGCTTGGCTCGGATGTTTGGCACTCTCCCTGCAATTTTTGCTCTTTTTCTGCAAGATTTTTGTAGCTGAGATATCAGTGTTACCTGTGATAACCACAATAATTCATGTATTTGAAGAGGCCTACATGATGTGCTGTGCCATTCTTTTGATAGACGTGCGGATACTCCCTTGAAAGATGGTGCAATAACTTTCTGCATTTTTGCTTACTGCTCTCTTGCTGATGTTGCTTGGTATTTGCATCTGAAAGGCAGATGGATACTTCGGTCCAGGATATTTATTCTACTCGCAGTTTGCAGTTTTCGGGTTAGCCTGATGAAGGTTGCAAACCCTGCGGTGTCTTGGCATTTCGAGTGACGAAAAAGGAAAAAAGCTTTGCAGTCTCACCGATTGTTGAGTTAGAACCTATGTCTATGGTTCTGTATTGAACACAATTACAATTGCAGGTGTATGTAGATGATGAAGCTCACACCCCTCTGTTGAGGTGTTATATGCTGCTGGTTCAGTTGCCTCATATGTTTGCTTGTCCATAGTAGCTTTTCGTGAGGCTTCCCATCTTTTCTTGATAGATGTCTTTTCGACATTCCATTCCGATCCACACGCTTGTTAACTCAAGGGGGGAAAAGACTTACCGTCATATCTGGGAGGAATGAAAATTTGAATGGAAAAGTTTTGAGAAGTTATATTTTTTGTGACAGGAAAGATGAGAAATCTTAAAATTTTGGGCATTTTCTTCTCTTTCTTCCCCTCCCTCTCTTCCAAGAATAAAATAAGGTTGCATTTGTTTCGCGGAAAACAAAGTATTTTGAAAATTATCTTCCTAAAAATAGTTAGTTGTATTATTTACAAAAATAAATAGACAAAAAATGTTTTCATTATTTACAAAAATATTTAGTCATATATTGTTATCGATAAAAAAAATATTTTTCATTAATTAATTATTTCAAGATATATAAGCAATAATTTTTAAAAAAATATGTGTTGAATCATTTATTTTTCATTTAATAATCGGAGCCAAATTTTCGTGGAATAGCCTCGCACCAATTATTTCTGTCTCTTCTAGATTGCTATGTAGATTGGTCGATGTTTCTTCTCTTTTTTCTTCTTTTCTTATCTTTTCTATACTCTTATCACAGGTATTTCTACAGTCCCTTTAGGAAAAAAGCTAAATCATCCTGTTTTTAACCGTAATTTCCTTGAACTTATCATAATTTACCCGGAGCTATCGTAAGGTCAATCACACTTGTAGGCAGTCATTAAACTTTATAAATCACAATTTATCTGTAATATCGTAACTTATTTATACTAGTAATTTATCTTTAGACAATAATTGGACCAAAGAGTGTACATGACATAAAAATGCTTACATTTAAGGCGCGAATGATAATCATTCTATTTCTCTTTTTTTTTATTTTTCTGTTATTGAGAATAGGTTTGGAACATAAATCCGTTTGGTAAAGCAATTTCATTTTTCTATATCTGGAACAAATTTCTACTCTATAAATAAGTTTGGAACAAAAATCATAAGTAAAAAAAATATACTTTTCTATTTCTGGAATAAAAATGAGAAATAAAAACTCTTATCATCTCTCGCCTTCGCTACTAATCGGTTGCCCACCCACCCACCGCCGTCGTCATCGATCACCTCCCACTGCTGTTGGCCTCCTCCTACCACCGTCGTCTGCTATCGTTCACCACCGTCCTTCGCTATCTATCCCCTTCCACCACCTTCCAACGCCGTCTGTCACCACTTGCTAGCGGCCATCCACTGCCACCTGCCATCTATCGTCCTCCGCCGTCCTCCACCATCACCCAACATTGTTCGCCTTCCATCATTGGCCTCTGCTGTCCACTGCCGTTCACCACTGTCGCCCGGCCACCTTTTGCCGTCCTTCGCCGGTCGCCTTCTCCAGTCCTTCGCCAGCGCCCAACACTGGCCGCCGTTAGGCATCGCCAACCGCCTCCCGTTGTCGGTCGCTACCCATTGGCCAACTCCCATCACCGTCCTCTATCGTCAACTGCTGTCTGTAGCCTTCCACCGTTGTGCGACACTAGCCACCTCCCATCATCGGCTATTGCCCGTTGGTTGCCTCTCGCCATCGTCCTCTGCCGGCCACCTCCTACCACCGTCCTCTGCTGCCACCCATCGTCATCCGCCACCACCCGACATTGACCCACTCGCACCACTATCCACTGTCGTCCGTCGCCGTATGTAGTCCTCCACCATCGCACAACGCCAGCCACCTCCCACCATCAACCACCGCTCTCCCATCACTGTTCTTTGCCGCCGCCCATCATCGTCCGTCGCCACCCAACACCAGCCACCTCCTGCCATCGCCGGCCACCTCAGGTCACTGCCTATTGGCTGCTAGGAAGTAAGAAATTTTGTATCGTTATCAAATAAATTTCTATTTCAAGAATAGAATTTTTTGTTGAGGAAAACCCTAATGAATTTTGAAGTTGACAAAACTTTCTATATGTAACTTGTAATTCTGATATAAATTTTTTTTCAGGTTATTATATTCTGGAAGTTCAGAAGGAGATATCAAACTTTGCAAGTTTTTCAAAACGAGAAATTTTTCAGAATGAAAATTTCAGACTTAAAATGAGAAAGTTCAGAACAAGAAGTTCAGAAGCTAATATTCAGTTACTACTGAAGACTTACGCAGACATTGAAGTTTTTCAGACACAGAAATTTTGCAGACACAGACGCTGAAGTTTTTTAGATATAGAAGTTCTGCAGACACAAACGCTGAAATTTTTCAGATATAGAAGCAGAACTCTTCACAACAGCTAGTGATCTGACATGGATTTCATAAAAGGAAGGTTTTGATTGACTTAATCTCAATCCAATTGATTGACAATCAATATTATTATAACGGATTAATCTCTACTTATGAAAACCAAGATTCTGATTATATGGGCGACCAGAATCAGCGAGATTCAGAATCTGTCATTCAACGGCTACTTAATCCTTTCTATACAAATCTGTCCAAGGTGAAGATTGGAAGATGATCCTTTGAAGACTATCCAACGGCTAGTTTGGAAGTGAAGGAATATTTAAGGAGATCAATGGTAGCAGAAGAAATACAGATTCAAGAATCATCAAGTCCAAAGCCTGAGCAATACTCCGATTCTCGTTTGTCTTTCCTGAGCCAAACTCTAAAATTTTGAGGAACGCATTGTAAGAGTGATTATGTGAGATAGAGAGTTCTATCATATATAATGGTATTATCACTCTAAATCTATAATTCCTCTTGATTACATAATGAAATCCAGTAAGTAGGTTGTCAGCGTAGGAGAGTGGACGTGGGCTTACTATAAGCCGAACCACTATAAATTTGTGTGTAGTTTTTCTATCCCTCAACTTTTACTTTACACATTGCATATCTGAATATTATGCAGACTCAAACTATGTTCTTTCATTTTCGCTTAAATTTGTTAAAATTGTTTAAGATCACCTATTCACCCTCATCTAGGTGATCCTTGCTAGCTACTTCATTTTTGTGTTATTATCAAATAGGTATTTTGGTAAAAAAACTTGTCCATGGAATAGAAATAAAAAAATTAATTTATGGCCAAAAATTGATTTCTTGAACAAAATGGTTACCATCCACGCCCTTAGTAACTAATTAATAGCATAGTAAAAGTATCTCAAATTGTTGTAAGCGATTGTACCTATACTTAGTAATTCTCGTCACTAGACTTAACTTTCATACCTCTCTGTGAAAAACCTAATTTTGTCATAAATCATTTTATCTTATTTTTTGTAACATAACTTCATGATCGTGATAGACCTTCACTATTCATAAACTAAAAATCCACGTCAGTATATAATATGTCCCAAGGTTTCTTAATCAACAGTAACATTGGCAATTCTATAATCAATAATTTTCCTAAAATATTCACGAATTACTGTCTTTTCGAATTCTTTGATCCAACGATCTAAATTACGTAAAAGACCGATCATTTTTGCCAGTAATTCTAACATATTCAAATGACCGGCTAAGAAATGGGGTGATCTGTTAATCAAACTACATCTTGATTAGCTTCTCTCTTCTTTTTTTCCCAAAAAAATGGGAAAATAAATACAGAAGGGAACCTGCCAGCTGGCACTGCCACGTCCTCCGTTGTCCTAAGAGGCCAATCAGAGAGCAGGGATTCTTGAGCTCCCCTCTGATTGGCCCGCACGAGCAGATCAGGCCCCACAGCGAGGACACACTCGTAATTTCACCTCCTCCTCCTCTTCTCCTCTTCTCCTCGGAGACGAAGGCTCGCTGCTCAGGCGTGCGAAAGGGACGAAGAAGAGGAGGAGAAGAAGAGAGAGAGAGCGATAGAGAGAGAATGCCGCATCCAGTCGCGGCATTTGCCATCGTCATCGCCGCCTCCATCGCCGCCCTCGCCGATTGCTCCGGCGACGGCTCACAGGTCAGAAGCAGAACACACGCTCTCCGTTTCCATTAAGCCGAGCGCGCGACGACGCCGTCTAATCACCGCGCTTCGCTCGTCCGTCGTTCTGATGCGTTGCAGGTCAGGTGCAGCCGGACTTGCGCCGCCGAGAACTGCGACAGTAAGCCCTACGGCCCGCGCGCGCGCGCGCTTCATCCGTTTCCAATGATCTTCTAGTTCCGGAGCATCGTATTCCGTGCCTCGTCCCCTTCGTTCATCTGTGGTCTGACCCGATTTGATTTTGACTTTTGATTCTGTCCGAAAAACTTGCAGCTATCGGGATCAGGTACCGCAAGTACTGCGGCGTGGGATGGACAGGTTGTGCGGGGGAGAAGCCCTGCGACGACCTCGACGCCTGCTGTAAGGTTCACGACGAATGCGTCGAAAAGAAAGGTTTTGTTTGCTTCTCACGCATTCATATGTTATACAAGCAGATTTAGATTGATTGACAAAATTTGGTATGTTGCTGTTCCAGTGTTCATGCATTTGGTATTGGGAGAAGCACAGTTCTTTTTTTTTTGTGTGTGTTTTCTTTTGAAATTTTGTTAACTGGATGAAGCTTCTAACTTGGCTTGAAGCAAGAGAAATCTAGGTGATGAGGATACTGACATAATCTAGTTCTGTTGAGTTTAGGTGCAAAGTCTTTAGCGTTTTTCAGGGGTAAAAAACAAAAATTATCATTCTCAGAGATATGCACCGGTAAATAATTATCTGGATACAAAACAACTGTGGGTAGCCGATCTCAGCTTCGCATCTATATAGTAAAAGTCCACATTTTTGAGTAGTTAGACTAAAAATGTACATCATTTTAACAGTTTATAATGTGTAGGAGATATTGCACAGCTTTTCGTATTAAAACATCTGCGGTGAGGTTTTGATCTCTCAATACCTTTATCATCTGTGCTAAGGCAAGAGAAATTTTCTAGCAAAATGGCTTGCAAATGTGATTTATTTTTTCGTATGTATGTAAGGTTGACGTAGGCTGCTAGCAACATCTTTAAGTGAGAGAATGTGGAAATTGGCTCTTAGTTGCAAGAAGCTGATTTTGTTAGTTATAGTTATTTTTCTATGAGCTGTCACAACTGTTCTTGTCTAGCTAGTTTGTGTTGGTATATGCACATGCAAGTAAGGTATTTCTCCCCAAGGCATTGTGATAGACCGTTGCATCGCGTGGAACCTCATTTGACTGATCTTTCTTGTATAAGGTCTAGTACTGGCTGTCATTGCTCTCCCCTGGTTGCAAATGCAGTGCAAAATAGAGCCACCGACTACCCTACATTGAAATTTCCTTTCTCAATTGCTTCAAAATTGAATCTTTCCTGGAAATACACGTGAAAGCAGCAAAATCAATCTAAGGATTGATTTGAGGAAGAATTGAAGGATATGTTGTGCAGCAACAACCCGATTTCCTGTATTCTGTAAATGTCAACATATGCTTAGAGACTGATTAGTTTAGGCCATAGTCAATTAAATAAAATGGTTCTAGTCGTGATCATATCTTCTAGGCCATGAAAATCAGGAAAGGGGGTAGTTGACTGTAATGCAACTGTTTGTTGAGTGCCAATCTATAACAGGTGAAGTTACAAATGGCTTGAATTCATATTACCACACGATAAATTTACAGGGTGGATATGGTTTTTGCTTTTTATGTTGCTTTCTATGTTTTATTTTCGACGAGATCAATGAATTGTGAAACAACTGACCTTCCAGGTATGACTAACGTAAAATGCCACGAGAAGTTCAAGAGCTGCATAAAGAAAGTGCAGAAGTCTGGAAAGATGGGTTTTTCTCGGGATTGTCCTTACGAGACTGCTGTACCGACTATGGTACAGGGCATGGATATGGCCATCTTGTTTAGCCAGATAGGTAATTCAAAGCTTGAGCTCTGATTTGCTCAAGTTAAGAGATTGGTAGAGTAAAAGAATCCCATTCTTTTTTAAGCATCATGTAACCATACTTCAATATTAATTGCTCTGATGGATAAAAATATCGAATCGACCATCACATGACCCATTTTTTCTTGATTAGTGTTACTTTTCATGAATGTATCACTTGACGGATCCTTTTTGATCAAGTCACTCTTTGGTACTTTCCCTTCATCTTGTTTAATGATGATGTATTTACTCAAAACTGTGTCACAATGATAATACCTTGTTTGCGAGGTCCTCTTAGTGCAATCTGTTAAGAGTCAGATGCAGTGTATTACTTCACTTCAGTTCACTTAGAGAGTAGAAGCAGTTATCTTCCAGGAACAGCAGATCAGCTGTCTGCTTTATTCTTAATTCTGGGTAGATTCCTCCTCTTGGATCAAACACTCATTTGATATGTTTGCCACAATCAGTTCAGAGAAGCCACAAATTTTGTTGCCTATAAGTTTCTCTAGCAATGTTTGCCTTTGTTGAGGAGCATCCATAACCTTTTTACTTCCATTTTGGGTTTTCATTCTGATCGTTGAGTAATGAAATGGAAGCCCATATAATGTCCGTTTGTCACATTTCACTGATCTGGAATGACACTGGGATGTCTATCTGGTCGTCCGGGTGCTTCTATGTATGGTAATTTCTCTGCAGAGTTTCTAACATGAAATGTTATCGCTTAGTAATTGATCAATAGCATACTAAAATGGCTGAAATTGTCGTAACTGACGGTAGTTTCGCTTAGTAATTGTCCTCAATAAGTGTAATTATTCTACAAGTCCTCATAAAATGACGCAGTAGTAACCATTCTTCACATATAGAAATCCCCAAAAAATTTCACATATAGAAATTATTCTACAAGACTGCTGATCGACCTGAATTTGTCGTGAACCTTTTATATTCCATATCCTTGGTAACTTACCTCCTTGAGCGCAACATTCCTTTGTAGTTTGTACACTTAAAGACCCAGTCAGTGAGTAATTGTCTGCCGTCATATGTTGTAAGTTTCATCAGTTGTTTGTAAGTTAATGTCCCGATGGCTGAACTTTTTTGTCCAGTTGATCCAACCGTCCAGATTACATACGGGACCAGTCCCGTAAATTGCTAGACCGGACCATGGAACTTGCCTTGGTCGTCCAGATCGCCCCTTTTATTAGCTTTTGCAGATATATATTTTTCCTTGAAAGGAGAATCAGAGTTCACTAACCATTATGAACATTAGCCAACTTATGGTAATCATATGAGAGAGCCTCCGAAGACAGTAAACTTTCTTTGACCTCTCTCCAACTTTTCTGTTCGAGGTAGCGTATGCAAAGATCAATGCAAGATGATGGCTTCAAGCCTACAACGACATTGATCATGCAGTCATATGCAAAGCATTCGATGTATTGCCAAGTTTCATCTAGGTTTTATGTTTCAACAATGATTTGATATCATTGTTCCTACATATCGGTTCATATCATGTCTTGTCGAGCAGTATACTATTTTTCTATAAATTGTCTTGGTACACATACTTATCATTTTTTGTTATGTTTAACGCTTTGTCTGTTTCGCAGAAATAAATGATTTGGAAAATATTTTCTTGAAAAAAACTGCTTGTATCGCTTAGATGTTATCTAATACATCTCTCGACTTATATGAAAATCCATCTTAAGGAATTGTATGTTGGCGTTGGGCAGGCTTTCGTCTTCTTTTCTGCAGAAGACAACATTACATTATGGCTTGACCCTAATTAAGATAAAACCTCAACATCACTTTTGCGAATGCTCTTGGGTTCAAGACAATTCATTTTTGCGGTTTTCCCTGTCGTGTGGAACTTTCTCTGGAGAGGGACCTTCATTATTTTTTGATTAAGGAAACAAACAAGATCAATATCAATGATAAAATGCCAAACGTAAGTTAAACAGATCTTTATTCTATAAACACTGTTTCGATTAACGTGCCAAAAATAAACGTATTATTATGGTACATGATAATACTGTGTAGAGAACCTTGGTCTTTTCAGTTATTTCCGTTGCTGGAAAAGATCCTACTTACTACAGTTCCCAGAAAGTTCCAAAACCGATACAAATACCACTTCTTTCTTTTGAGTGTAAGACAAGACTGTGAAGTCCCTCGTATTGATCACGAGTAAAACGAATAGGAACAGAAAGCAGTTCTATACAACAGTTTCAGTCTATTAATTTGCCAAAGCAAGCACACCAAGCATCCTAGCTTCCCTCTTTCAAATTGTTAAGCATCAAGAAAGAATGTTGAAGGTGAATTTTCTTCGTAGGAGCTTCAAACCTGCAAAGGGTAGTAATCTTATCTCTCTCTCTCTGTCTCTGGGTAAAGAATATTTCTATTGAAGATTCTTCGCTCTTTTGCCTTTTGTGCGAGGAAGTTTAGTGGGTAATCAAATACTTCGGGAAAGGATTGAGCTTTGCACACAGATTAAGAGGAGTCTAAGTGAGTGTTTGGAGTATATATGTTTGATGTTTCCCGTTGCAGCAAGCCGTTGTTAAAGCTTGTGGTTTCAGAGATAAAGCTGTTGAAGAACAAGAAAGAAATCCACAGGACGCAGCTTAGGAGAGGTGGAGCGGTTGCTCAGGACCCTTCAGGACCAAACTGCTGGGATACAGGAGCATGTGATGTCCGGATAATTTCCCGGAAGTTTGAGTGTTTGCAGACGCTTGATGTTGAAGTTGCAATAGTTGACCGTAGATGATCTCTGCATCTTAAACTAGGTAGACTTATCGTAAATCCGGGTTTAGGCGCGTATTGACTATAGTTGCTGATGTTTCGCTTTCACAAGTTCAACATTACATTGTTGCTTTCACAATATAACAAGCGCTTTGACTATGGTTCATCAATTATTTACTCTTCCTCTGTCAGGTTGAACATATGATCAGGTAAGAGAGACATTGCAGGTATATGATCTCATTTTATAGCCCTGCCAAATTACCGAAGTGCACGTGCCAACCATTGAGTTGCGAAAGGAGGCTATCTATTTTACTTAGCAACTGCTTTTAACTTGCGTTGTGCGTCCAAGATTTCATTTGGCAAAACTGACATCTCATACATCTTCCAGGACATGCCTGTTGACTTTGCTAAGTTGTGTTCCAATTTGAGACGTCAAAGAAATCCGATCCAAGTAGGAATTCCAAATGCCGATAGGACTAATCGTTTGCGATCCGAACAAGCAAGACATTATTGAAATACTTTCCATGTTGGAGTTGGATTCCTAGTCTTAATTGGTTTCGTAATTTGAGTTGGCAAGTTAAATTAGAACATATAAATGCACATTTTTCTTGGTTGTAACACATAGAGCAAACAAGAGGATGTTAGGGTTTTCTCTTTGTGACTTAAGTGAATTCTCTGTGGGAAATTGTGATGTTTTGGGTGTAATTTAGGGCAGGAAAACACTTGTGCGATTGTGAAGTTCGTATTCTTTATATTCATTATGATTATTTGGTGGGTGGCTCTCCCGTGGAGTGGTACCGATATTTTGTTCTTCTCATGTCAGCCTTAAATACACTTCCACATTATTTCACAATAAATATTCTTTTTTTCCCAATACATAGATTGACTTTACTACAAGTAAAGTAATAATGATCAGCTGGATCTGGGTTTATGTGTTTCTTGGACAGAAAATATCCCCGTCTCTCGTGCATTGTAACTGAGAATTCACACTTCATATAAAAAGTCAACTCTACCATCTCTTTATTTTATTCAGAAAGATTAAACTTGTCTACTGAAATCTGAAGCCAATAGTTAAGATGAAGAAGTGTTTAAACCACAGAAACCAGAGAAATAGATTGCTGATATCTACTTGTTGCCACACAATATCACAGGGTGCGCATGCCAGCGTGTTCTGTGTCTCCTATAACTTTAAGAACCAGGGAATCATATCATTTGAGAATTCTGATGACTGAAATTTTACCAATCTTTTCCTTTTCTTTTTCTTGTTCATCTAGACCATTTGCAGTACTTTCACATAACGAATTTTACTTTGCCAGGGCCAACAACTAATGCAAATGCTTGGGAAGCTAGGATTTAGCACATTCATGCTGGAAAAGCCCGGTTTTGCATGGTTATTATTGCTTGAAAGCTTGATAAGATCATTTTAGAATAGTTCAATACTATATCATATGGAAAAAATTCTAGAATTTGTTAGGTGAATGCGTTCCTGTAAAGGGTTATCCAAAGGGTCTCCTCTGCTCGTTATCTCCAGGTTGATGCACTGAGTTACTTTCATTTGGGTCTGCAGTGCAGTTGTGTTGCTTTATTTCTTGTCTCTAAAGTTCTGAACTTAGATTACAGGGCAATCGTACCATTAAAGATATTATGGTCTATACAGCCCTGAAAAATTTGTTCATTGGAACTAATTAGCCAACCAAACGTTCTCCAACAAGTTTATCCCAATTTTCTGATGAGCAACTATGTCTTGCTCCAATACATTGTTTTCATTTAGGATTTAACAAGAACTTAATCTGCATGATAGTTGAAAAGGCAACAGTACACTCAAACACAACCACTGATTTGTTTGATATCTGTCTAAATCTCAAAGTTATTGGCCGATGAACTCTCTCACAATGTATTAATGCATTTCAAGTTGCTTTGTGAAACTGAAAAATGAATTGAATCGAATAATTTATCTTCAGAATGCAGTTCAAGAATTGTCTTCACCTGATAAAGATAAGCTTGATTCTGTCATGCTCTAATTTATCATTATAACTGCATTCTATGACTATTGTTCACGGATAATTTCCTAAAACATCAGAAAAGAAAATAATTGAAATATTATTATGATGCTTCCAGTAAAATGAATGTTGTTAAAAGTGGGAAAAGAAATTTTTGAAATCAACCAGAGTATGTGTGAACTCTAGAACGAGGTTAACAGATAATTACTTCTCAAAGCACACGGCGCCTGCATCTAAATATGTAGGAAAGTGATAGTCTTCGCATTCTTTTCCATTGATTGAACGAACTGGTGCAGTTACAAAACAGTACCAAGGAAATTACATTGTAGACCATGCCAAAGTCAACTGCCAGGAAGATGAATCAGACACTCCACGAAACCCTATGGTCTATATTGTTTTAAAGTGAAGGAACAATCCTTGTCTATAAAACACCAAATTTGTCAGCGTCCATAGAATCTATGACAACTTGACAGTCCCACCAACTCCAGGAGGGCATTTCGCCATCAATACGCAGAGCTAGTTCTCAAAGCTTCAGTAAGGCAAGTTCCAACCTCTAATTTACAGCTTTTCTAGATGAGGCATTTTAATCAGTAGAGGAAACTCCTTGCAGTGATTCACGGTCATATTTCATGACAAATATCTTTCAAATCTATGTGCGCTATAGCAATAACAAATGTGTTTGTAAACCGTGAACACGTGGTCATTTGGAGTCATTAGCTTGATGGGATAGGCAGTTTGATAAGGTAAGAAATTTTTACTTTCCTAGGGAAAGAGTGAAAATGGAAGAGAAAAAGAAAGCAGCATCAAATTACGATAAGGCATTGTTGCAGAGTAAGGAGCTGTACCAGGTACTTCATTTTTTGTCATTCACATCCTCTATTTCTTTCCCTCTTTTCGGTTAAATGTCATGTTAGCTTCATCCTTCCATGCGCCAGAAAAAGTCCAACCCTTCGATCCTGTCAAAAGCAGGCCATTCAGGGGTTTCTTTAGTGCTTCGTCTTGGCCGACCCTAATAGGTTAAGCTGAATATGAATCAAACACAATTTGGCTAATCTGCAGGATTCTTTAGCTTCTGTTAGACTGCCGTTGTTTCTTAAAGTTTTGCTTCCATGCAAATGTCTAATTTCGCAGTACATTTTGGACACAAGTGTGTACCCAAATGAACCAAAGCCTCTTAAGGAACTGAGAGAAGTTTCTGCAAGCCATCCAAGGTCTCTCTCTGAATTGAAACATCTTGTAATTAACACTGTTTCCCGGAGGATATTTCCCCCTAACAGTAAACAAGGGATATAAATTTTTCTTTTTTCATTTGCTGATATTCAGGTATTGGATGGGCACTGCACCAGATGCAGGTCAATTGATGGCAATACTACTGAAGCTTATCAATGCTAAAAAGACCATTGAAATCGGAGTCTTCACCGGATACTCTCTTTTACTCACTGCCCTAACAATTCCTGAAGATGGCAAGGTCTTCAAGCACTCATCATGCTTTACAATAAAAGAATTTGATTGGTTTGCTCATGCAATCATAATTGCTGCAGATAATAGCCATAGATGTCGATCGCGAGGCTTATGAAATGGGATTTCCCGTTATCGAGAAGGCCGGCGTAGAGAACAAAGTCAACTTCATTAAGTCCGAGGCTTTGCGAGCTCTAGATGATTTAATGGAAAATGTGGGTCTTTTACCGGCCTTTCCTAGATTATGCATTTTACTCTTGCGGCATCAAATTTTCTAGAAGAAATGCTATATGCACACACTTTGATAGAGCGAGCTAATTTTACTTCAGAATACATTATACCTGTGAAAAACAACATAAAAATTTTGTTTTGCACATTTTGATGGACACTATCTACTACTTGTGTTGCCTTCTGGGTAACATTTACCTCTTATGCTTTCCTTTGTTGTATCGAGTCTGATTGTGACTTGGCATAATGAAACAAAATGCAGCCTGATAACGAGGGGAGCTTCGACTTTGCCTTTGTCGACGCAGACAAAGTCAACTACTTGAATTATCATGAGAGGTTGATGAAACTGGTCAAAGTGGGTGGAATAGCCATCTACGACAACACCCTCTGGAGAGGAACAGTTGCGATGCCTGAATCTGCAGTTGGGGAAAAATATAAGGAGGGTCGAAATCTGCTGCTTGAATTCAACAAATTACTGGCCAACGATCCTCGCGTCCAAATTTGTCATGCTTCGATCGGTGATGGGATGACAATTTGCCGGAGACTTCACTAAGCTTTTATCCTTGACACCCACATAATTGTTTCTTTCAGTGAGGAGATTGCATTCGCCATAACTTCTTATATCTTTAGCCTGTTGTTGTCTTGTATATTGTACAAACCACAACATTTATGGATAGGCCAAAACTGATGTGGTCATCAGAAAGTTCTATGAACAATTAATAAAATTTGTTACTACAGAAACATTCATAAATAATAAATGTACTAGTTCATTTTGTTGTGGTGTCGGAAAATTTCATTGGAATCCTTCTTCAAGTTTTCAATTTGAGCTTGTCACATGTTGGTTTCAAGTCATCTACGGATTCATTTTCTTCGAACTGATTGCATCCATCCAAAATAAATGTGATGACTCCCTACAAGGTTCTGCCAAGCAACAGAACGACAGAGAAACTATCACAAAGCAACCTTACCTTGGGTTGAAACTTTGGAAATTTGCATGGTGATAAGGCATGCCAATATTGCCAATGTTCGAGAGTTGATTCACACCACATGATTTGTTTATGGCCAAGACAGAGGCTTGGAAGAAGCATGCTCTTGAAAACTTTGCTCAAAGGATGATCAGTACTACTGTATTCTGACTGGGTTGCTAAATCATAACCATTCCTCAAAACAGCTCAGCAGTAATCCCACAGAGAGAGAGAGAGAGAGAGAGAGGGAGGGGTAAATGATCACACCACAAATTAGCATCATATCCTGTCCCGTTCTTGCTACCAGGGCAAGCAAAACCATAATTTACTCACATTAAGTGCATCAGACGAGAACAAATAAAAACTAGGCAGAACACCACAGCGGAGTCCTGTCTCACTTGCACACAATGCAGGGTAAAAGAATAGATTAAGAAGAACGCAATCCAATTAGCCAACTGAATCTATAACAAAATCATTGCCATATTCTTGTTTTCCTTATAATTACATACTTTTGTGGCTATCTGCAAGCAAATTATGTCCAACAACCTTCAATTTGTATGATCGAAGGTCCACATATGAACAAATGTCGGCAGATGAACAGTCTCCCAACCTATCAATACTTTTCAAGTTGTTTTCTTTTAACAAAACAAGTTTGGTATAACGTCAAGGACAGAGTTCCCAGTGCAGATTGCGGTTCAGGAATTGTTTTCACCGGATAACACTAAGCTTACTTCCACCTGTTTCTTATGTAGCACTATCATGATGTCAACTGTTGTTCATGGATAATTTCCTCGAAGCTCAGAAAATAAAAGAAAGATGATAATCGAAAACATCATTGCAATTCTATCAGAAACACGCTCATCGTGAAAGGGAGAAAGAGAAATTCTTGAAATCATCCCAATTAGTGTGCCCTCTAGAACGACACTGACAAATTATTACTTCTCAAAGCACACGGTGCCTATGTTGAAATATGTGGCTTATGTCCTCGCACTTTGTTTTTTTTATTGACCAAGTCTAGTTACAATCAAGGATATTTTGTAGTTGGTGACAATTGCTACAAGTCAACTACCAGGATCTCAGTTGGACACGCCACCAAACAAATTATAATGTCAGAACTAACCTTTCTTTAAAACGCCAGATTAGTCGGTATTGACTGTATCAGAATAACTTGACAGTTTTCTCAATTTCTGGGGGATAATCTGCCTTTGGCACGACACTGACAAATAGTTACTTTTCAAAGCACACGGTGCCTATGTTGAAATATGTGGCTTATGTCCTCACATTTTGTTTTTTCTATTGACTAAGTCTAGTTACAATAACAAGGATATTTCGTAATTGTACAATTGCTAAAAGTCAAGTATTAGGATCTCAGTTAGACACTCCACCAAACAAATTATATTGTAGCGTAGAACTAAAATTTCTTTAAAACGCTAGATTAGTCAGCAATGATAGTATCGGAATAACTTGACAATTTTCTCAATTTCTGGGTGATAATCTGCCTCTAGAACGACACTAACAGATAATTACTTCTCAAAGCACATGGTGCCTATGTTGAATGTGGCTCATGTCCTCGCATTTTGTTTTTTTTCTATCGACCGAGTCTAGTTACAATAACAAGGATATTTCGTATTTGTACAATGGCTCCTGGTCAACTACCAGGATCTCAGTTAGACACTCCACCAAACAAATTATTTTATAGTGCAGAACTAGCCCTTTTTTAAAAAGCCAGATTAGTCAGCATTGATAGTATCATAATAAATTGATGTTTTCTCAATTTCTGGGGGATGATCTGCCATTAACACGCAGCTAGTTCTCAAAGCTTCTATAAGTTAGGCAAGTTTCTGACATCTAAGTTACAACTTTTTGTAAATGGGGCATTTTGATTAGTTGAGTAAACTCTTTATAGCGCAGTGAAGGTCACTTTCCGTGATAAATATCTGTAACTCTCATAAAAATAACAAACATCGAAGTTTGTCGACCGTGAACCTGTGGTCACTCCGGGTCATTTCTGGATATTGCAGGAAGTTTGACTCAGTAAGAGTTTGCATTTTGCTAAGGAGAGAACACAGAAATGGAAGAGGATGAATAGCTATAATGCTTTGACATTCAATCGACTGAGTCTAGTTACAATAACAAGCATATTTCATAGTTGTCCAATTGCTGCCGGTCAAATACCAGGAGTCTCAGTTGGAAAAATCCGCCAAACCATATTATTTTGAAGTGCGGGACTAACACTTTCTGTCTTTATTCTTGCGTTATGTTCCTCGAACCCCGATAATACAAAAAGCATGTTTATGATGCTCACAGAAGACGCATTTGAGGGGGAACAGGGGCTCCTTGGAAGTCTACTCGATGACCTGTGACCTCGAAAACGATACTGCATTGGATGATGTAAACATTAAATGAGTGAGCCTATTTACAACATATAACCAGGGAGATTTGATGGTTGTGGTATCATAACAATCAACAAACCACTCCACCAAACTGTAATATCTTAGGAATTTTGGTTGAGTGCAAGGCTGGCCCTATGGCATTAATGGACCGAACTCCAATCCAGGTCATACTTCATCATATATATATATATATATATATATATGATGAAGTATGTATGTGTGTGTGTGTAAATATATATATATGTCATATACCAGAAGGTCATTTCCCTGTGTCGAGGCAGTTTGATTCGACAAATCTGCGTTTCAGTAAGGAGAGCAAAAATGGAAGAGAATTCCCACTTCCCACAGGGGGTTATTGCAAAGTAAAGAGTTGAATCACGTACACTGCTAATTGTCTTCGCATCCTGTTTCTTTCTACTTTCAGTCTTGATGTTGCCGAGGTTGAATGGTACTTAGTAAGTGCGCTCAGCTTCAACATGCCCGACTAAGTGCTCTCCAATCCTGCCAAAAGCATCCATTCTGGGATTTTGGGAAATACGTCATCTTGGGCCGAACCTTTATTAAATCGAACTCATTCTGCATGATTCCTAGGATTCTTTACCTTCTCTTTTATTGCCAATGCGTCCTCAATTTTTTGCTTTCATCCATACGCTCAAATTTGGCAGTACATTTTGGACACAAGCATGTACCCGCGTGAACTAGAACCGTTTAAGAGCTAAGAGAAGTCAGCGCTATCCATCCGAGGTTTCTCTCTCTCTCTCTTCCTGTCAAGAATAAACTTGATTCTTAACAGTGCAAAAGACATGAGTTTTCTTAGATTTTATTTAATACATCTCTCCATTTATACAAAAATCCATCTTAAGGGATTGTATGTGGACTCTGGGCATGGTTTTGTCTTCTTTTCCGCAGAAGACAACATTACATTATGGATTGACCTCAACATTACTTTTATGAATGTTGTTGGGTTTAAGTTCATTTTTGCGGTTTTCCCTGTCGTTGCCAGCTCTATGTAAATGCCTCAACGCATAGCAAAATTATAAATTCAGATTGAACGTACTCTGCTCTCATGTGGAACTTTCACTGGAAAGAGACCTCAATTGTTCTTTGATTAAGGACACAAACAAGATTAATATCAATTACAAAATGCCAAACGTAAGTTAACAGAATATTGTGTTGGAAATATGGGATAAATTGATGGGTGAATGAATGAGAAATTGATACTCAAAGAACACCCTTGAGTTGGAAGTGGGAAGTGGAAAAATACTAGTCCCACATTGGAAAAGAAAGAAGGTTATGGAGTGCTTTATATACAGTTACACTTATTTGAAGTGGTAACTATCATAGCACAAACTCTCTGCCTTGGCGCAGGCACAGAGGGTGCAAATCCGACGCCCGATAAGCTGAAACTTGGGCTCGAGCACACATCCCGCATACACGATTGCAGGACCGAAAAGTGGGCCTCGTAACCATAACGTGCGACAGATTTAATCGTCCGTTATGCGTATTGATTTTGTAAGCCGTTATTATTCCCAAAATACTCTCCCCTCTATTTTATTTATCGAAATCACTCTTCTTTGTTTGAAGAACATTCTCTGCATTTTTGCATTGTTTGTATCCTGGGAAATATACGTTCACGAAACCTCAAACGCGTGCTAGAGAGAACGAATCTATTTTAAGGAAACTGTGTCAAACACAGGCCTCGGTATTTTTTGTTTTTTTTTTTGGTAAAGTACAGGCCTCGGTATTCATTTGTATCGATTCCAACTTTGTTATTGTAATTTCGTTTTCGTTATAATTATGTATTGTTTGTAATATTCATTATGATGCCAATTTGAATTGTATATACTCAACATATTCTTCTATAAACACTGTTTCGATTAATGTGCGAAAAATAGACAGCTTATTATGGTACATTAAAAAACTTGTGTAGAGAACCTTGATCTTTTCAGTTATTTCCGTTACTGGACAAGAGCCCTATTAACTACTACACTTCCTAGAAAGTTCAACAACCGAGACAAATACCACTTCTTTCTGTTTTTTTTTTGGGTAAGGAATACCACTTCTTTTTTTGGACGCGTATAAAATAAGACTGTAAAATCGGTTGTATTAATCACAAGGAAAAAGAACGAGAACAGAAAACAGTCCTAGACAACAGTTTCGGTCTCTTAATTTGCCAAAGCAAGCACCCCAAGCATCGTTGCTGCCCTTTATTAAATTATTAAGCTTCAAGAAAGAATCTTGAAGGTGAATTTTCTTCGAACAAGCTTCAAACCTGCAAAGTGGTAATAATCTCCTCTCTCTCTCTCTCTCTCTCTCTCTCTCTCTCTCTCTCTCTCTCTCTCTCTCTCTCTCTCTGTGTCTGGGTAAAGAATGTATCTTTTGTAGATTCTTTGCTCTTTTCCTTTTGCGCGCAAAAGTTTTGTGGGTTTTCAAATACTTCAGGAAAGGAATGAGCTTTGCGCATAGATTAAGAGGAGTTTAAGTGAATGTCTGGACCAATTAGATTTGATGCAAGTCATTGCAGCAAAACGTTGTTAATGCTTGTGGTTTCACAGATAAAGCTGTTGAAGAACAAGAAAGAAATCCTCACGAAGCAGTTTAGGAGAGGTGGCGCTGTTGCTCGAGACCCTTCATGACCAAACTGCTGCGATGTCTGGATAGTTTCCTGCATGTTTGGGTGTTTGCAGATACTTGGATGTTGAAGTAGCAATAGTTGATCGTAGATGATCTCTGTAACATGTTGGGCCTAAGACAAAAATATAAAAAAAAAAAAAAGCCAAGGCCATTATTCTGTTAGCCTTAACCCGTGTAATTAAGAAAGACTTCTCCTCCCTCACAGCAAGCTTCCTGAATGACAGAGAAAGAGAGAGAGAGTTGGACATTATAACCAAAGAGGCTTGCCTGTGAAGAAGGGAACAGGGGAAAAGAGAGGAGATAGAAAATTTTCACACGCAGCAGTTTTGGACTCCCGACAAGCCAAATCAACTCCAAATTGTAACGCGTAATAAGTATTCAAGCCCATTATTTGTCTAATCGAAATTTTTTTTCAAAGTTTGGTCGTAAATTCCGAGTTATGTGAATTTTGCGCTATCAAGTCTGATTTTGGAGTTAGAGTTGTAGATTTTTATTAAAATGATAGTTTAGGACGTTGTAGAGATGTTGGGTTTGACGAAAGTCAATTCTAAACAATTTGATCGGAACAAATTTTCGAAGTTTCCTGTACGAGTTATGCGTAACGGACAAAGATGAGTGTTCATTATAAACGAGTTTCTTGGTTAGCGTGTGAAAATCATTTTATCAATGATTAAGCGTAGTTAGTCGAGTCATTCATTAGAGTAGTGTATTATTCGGATTTTGATATTGTTTTTTGATTAATTGATACGAGAGCATCGGCTGAGTAACTTTTGTAGGTTGGTTTTCAGCTTTTCCAGATAAGTGGTTTTATCTCTTGTTCAACTTTGTAAACTCATAGTTGAGAGCAATGTATATTAGTTATGTTATGAGTTAAGAATGGAATATTTGGCTGCATAAAACTGGATCTAACATTTGCTACAGTAATTTCTATTTGAAATGGCAAGATATCTTTGGATACAACTTGATTTGATTGCTTGTAACTGGTTCGAAACCATTAATCAAATGAATTCTTTTTTCACTAAGTTTCTATGAAAGATATTCTGAGTGATGCACTGAATTGTGAAAAAATATGTAGCTTGATTTATGAAAAGTATATTGCAGTAAAATGTTATAGGATTTGGTTTGAGAAACCGATTTATGACACATTCTGGATTGATTTTGTAAATTATTGAGGACGATGGATTGATGTCCATGATCGTTGTGAACTCAATGAAGAGTTGTGAGTATGCAGTTTGTATAATGGCTAAGTGCTAAACATGGATACAAGCCATGTGGGAGCCACATCTAGAACCTTATAGTACTTAAGAGCTAAGTGCTACATGATGACATGAGTCTCGTGGGTGCCAGCTTTGGGGCCTTAAAATGTGATGTTATATGAAATTTAACATTCATAAATCATTGATATGTGCTTGAGATTGATCAATTGAATAGACCATTGAAGTCTAATTCGATGTTGTTGATTTAAAATTAGTATTTCCGATATGTATAAAGTTTTGTTGATAATGTATCTCATTTTTTGTTTTTTACGTGTATTATATACTAGATTTGGGATTGAGCTTGGGGAAAAAACCTCAAACTTTGCCCTCTGTGACACATTTATGCTGAACGTTTTTTTGTGACACTAAAAACCCCAAACTTTGCTTTTTGTGACACATTTGCCCTAATGTATTTAGTCCATGGGCATTTTTTGTCTTTTTTGCCTTTTCTTTTTTCTTCCTTTCTGGCGAGGGTCCCTCGCTGGCGTCGGGTGAGGTTCGCCCTCGCCTGGGTGAGCGAGGGCGGCCCTCGCCTGGGCGAGCGAGGGCGACCCTCGCCTGACTCGGCAACCCTCGCCTGACTCGGGCGAGGTTGACTCTCACCGACGTCGGGTGAGGGTCGACCTCGCTTGAGTCAGGCGAGGGCCACCCTCGCTCGCCTAGGCGAGGGTGAACCTCACCCTCGCCCGATCTGGTGAAGGCTACCCTCGCCGGTAGTGGTGGCCACGGGCCGGTTTGGCCCGGAACCGGCCCGGTCAAACCCGGGCCCGGAACCGTTGACCGGGCCCGCGGTTCGGAACCGGAACCGGCCCGTGGCCTACGGGCCCGGTTCCGGTTCCAGAAAAATATGAACCGGCCCGGAACCGCCGGTTCCGGGCCGGTTCTGCGAAAAAAAAAAATTTAAATTTTAAATTTATTTAAAAAAAAAAAGAAGAAAGGCTGCACAGCCTGCCGTTGGGAACTCGGGGGCAACGGCTACGCCTACGCCCCAAAACGGGCATTTAAAAAAAAAATTTAAAAAAAAAAATTTAAAATTTTTTTTTTTTTATTTTCATTTCTATTTTTCCTTTTCTGTTTTTCTTCTTTTTCTTTTCCTTTTACTTTTCTGTTTTTCCTTTTTCTCTTTTGTCTTTTTTCCTTGTTTCTATTCTGTTTTTTAAAATTATAATTTATTATTTATTTTATAATTTATTTTTAAAATTTTTTAAATTTTGAACCGGAACCGTCCGGTTCCGAACCTGAACCGGCTGGTTCCGAACCGGAACCGGAACCGCTAGGGGCGGTTCCGGTTCCGGTTCAAGTGTGGCGCCGAACCGGAACCGGACGGTTCCGAACCGTGGCCACCTCTACTCGCCGGTGTTAGTCGAGGGCGAGGTTCGCACTCGCCTAGGCGAGCGAGGGTGGCCCTCACCTGACTCAAGCAAGGTACCCTCGTCGGCATCGGGCGAGGGCCGCCCTCGCTCGCCCGGGCGAGGGCCACCCTCGCCCGACGCCGGCAAGGGTAGCCCTCACTAGATCGGGCGAGGGCTGCCCTCTCTCGACGCCGGCGAGGGTCCCCCTCGCCGGCGTCGGGCGAGGTTCGCCCTCGCCTGGGCGAGCGAGGGCGGCCCTCGCCCGACTCAGGCGAGGTCGACCCTCACCCAACGCCGGCGAGGGTCAACCTCGCTCGACACCGGCAAGGGCCGCCCAACGCTGGTGAGGGTCGACCTCGCCTGAGTTGGGCAAGGACCGCCCTCACTTGCCTAGGCAAGGGCGAACCTCGCCCGACGCCGGCGAGGGGGAAAGGAAAAAAAAAGCAAAAAAGACGAAAATACCCATGGACTAAATACATTGGGGTAAATGTGTCACAAAAAGCAAAGTTTAGGGTTTTTGGTGTCACAAAAAAAAGTTCGGGGTAAACGTGTCACAGGAGGCAAAGTTTGGGGTTTTTAATGGCTTTTTTTCTTGAGTTTTTTATATTACATGGTAAATATGTATAGTGACTGCTCGATCTGCTTAGAATAGATATTTACTACTCACTGAGCGATGGTTGCTCGGACCATTATTCTTATCATGTTTTTCAGGTCCCTTAGTTAGTGTCGAGTAGGACGAGAGCTAGTATCAAGTAGGACGAGAGCGCTGATAGCAGGAAATTTTTTGTAGTTGAATTTTGGGTATACGTAAGAGATGTATACATATGTTTTATTGGATTATAGAAACTCTATATGTTGATTTGAGTTTAAAGTTGCGTCTTTCAAGCAGAATGAATGATGACCGTATCATTACCCCTAATCCTGTAGGATTCGGGGTGCAACAATCTTCGCACCTTAAACTAGGCAGACTCTTCATAAATCCGGGTTAAGGCACGTGTTGACTATACTTGCTGATATATCGCTTTCACAAGCCCGACATTACATTGTTGCTTGGACAATATACTACTCTCTTTGGCACTCTCGCTTGATGTCTGATGAGTATAAATCATGGTTGAGATGCATGTCATGGAGTAGTTCATCAATTATTTACTCTTCCTCTCTCTCGTTGAACACGTGATCAGTAAGAAACGACATTTCAGGCACATGATCTCACCGTGGTACAGCCAAATTATCGCAGCGCACATGCCAACCATCGAGTCTTAAAAGGAGGCGATCGATTTTACATAGATAATCATCTCTTCTTAACATGTGTTGTGCGAGAATGACTTCTTTTGACAAAACTGACTTCTCATCCATCTTCCAAGATATGCCCCGTTGACTTTGCTGAGTTGTGTTCCAGCTTGAGACGGCAAAGGAATTCCAAATGCAAATAGGACCGGATGGTTTACTATCCGAGCAAGCAAGAAACTATTAAAATACCTTTTTCACGTTGGAGTTATATTCCTAGTTTTAATCAGCTTCTTCATTTGAGTTGGCAAGTCACATTAGACCGTGTAAACGCGCGCGGAATTTTCCTTTGTTGTAACACATAGAGCAGACAAGAGGTTGTTAGGGTTTTCTCTTCGTGGGTATTCCAAGTGAGTTCTTTGTGAGAAATTCTTATGTTTTTTGTTGTAGTTTAGAGCAGGAAAACACTTGAGCGATTATAGATTCCATATTCTTTGGATTCATAGTGAGTACTCGGCGGGTGGCTCTCTTGTGGAATAAAGACTGCAACTGACTGAACTAAGTAAATCGCTATTTTTTGTTCCTCATTGATTTCTCTTGTTCTTTTCACGTTAGACTTAAATTGCAAAATCCATGGAGTTCCACGTTATTTCACAACAAATATTCTCGTATTCCGAATACAAAGATTGACTTTACTACAGGATGACGTGCACGTTGTTTGCTCAGGAAGCAGTGGAAAATTGTTGACAGGAAATATCTCCGTGTCTCTCGTGCATTGTAATTGAGAATTTACACTTGATTCAAAAGTCAACTCTCTCATCTCACACCTGATTTAAAATCAACTCTCCTCTCTCTTTATTTTACTCAGAAAGATTAGACTTTTTTTGCTGAAATCCGAAGCCAACAGATAAAGATAGAGGAGTGTGTAAGACTAAATGTTGAACAAAAAGACTGATGAACCAGAGAAATGGATAACTGATATCTACTTGTCGCAACACAATGTCACAGGGTGCGCGCGCATGCGTGGGTGTGTCTCCAATAACTTAAAGATCCCAAAAATCATAGCTAGTTGCGAATTCTGATGAATGAAGTTTCACCTAATTTTCATTTTGCTTTTCTGGTTCATCTAGACCATGGGCAGTGCTTTCACAAAACAAATTTTACTTTTCCGGGGCCAACAACAGATGCAAGTGCTTGGAAAGCTAGAATTTAGTATATTCATGCTGGAAAAGCCCGGATTTGCATGGTTATTATTGCTTGAAAGCTTGATAAGATCTTTTTCGAATAATCCAAATATATCATATGGAAAACTTGTAGGATGTGTAAGGTAATCGTGTTTTTGTAAAGGTCATCCAAAGGGTACCCTTTGCTCGTTATCTTCTGGTTGATACATTGAGTTTCTATTATTTGGATCTGCAGTACAGTTGTCCTAATACGTTTCTTGTCTCTAAAGTTCTGAACTTAGATTTCAGATCAATCGTATCATCGAAGACATTATCATCTATACATCCCTGAATAATTTTTTCGTTACTCATTCACCTACCCAACTTTCTGCATCAAGTTCATCTCAATATTCCGATGAGCAACTGTATCTTGGTATCTGCTCAAATACGTAGTTTTTACGTAGGATTCAACAAAAACTTATTCTGCATGATAGTTGAAAAGCCAATAGTACACTTGAACACAACCATGAATTTGTTTGATGATCTGTGCAAATTTTAAAAGTTCTGGGCTGATGAACTCTTTCACAATCTATTTATGCATTTCAAATTGCTTCTGAAAAACCAAAAGAAGTTCTTGAAATCGACCAAAGTGTGTGTGAACTCTAGAACGAGGTTAACAGATACTTTCTTCTCAAAGCACACGGCACCTACTTTGAATATGTAGGAAGGCAATAGTCCTTGCATTCTTTTCAACTGATTGAATGAATTGGTGCAATTACAATACAATAAACAGGATTACAAAGTATAATATCCTAAAGTCAACTCCCAGGCGCATGAATCAGACACCTCACGAAACCATATAGTCTATATTATTTTAAAGTTACGGAATAATCCTTGTCTTGCACCAAATTAGTCAGCTTCCATCTATTATAAAGAGAACTGGACATTTTGCCATTACTACGTAGAGCTTCTAAGCTTCAATAAGTAAGGCAAGTTCCAACCTCTGATATACAGCCTTTCATAGATGAGGCATTTCAATCAGTGAAGGAGAGACCCCTTGCAGTGAATCATGGTCACATTTTATGATAAATATCGCTAAAATCTATGCATGGCACAGTCTGTAGTCTTGTTAATTATGTGCTATCGTAATCACAAACATGTTTGTAAACTGTGAACATTAGGTCATTTGGGTTCCTTGATGTGAAGGCAGTATTCTAAGGAAAGAGCAAGAATGGAAGAGAAAATGAAAGCAGCATTAAATTATGACAAGGCGTTGTTGCAGAGTAAGGAGCTGTATCAGGTACTCCATTTATTGTCATTCACATCCTCTATCTCTCTCTCTTTTCAGTCAAATGGTAAGTTAGCTTGGCTTTCATTTTTCCGCATGCCAGAAAAAATCCAACCCTTCGATACTGTCAAAAGTAGGCCATTCCAGGGTTTGTCGAGCTTTCTCTAGGTCGATCCTAATAGGTTAAGCTGAATATGAATCGAGTCCAATATGGCTAATGTGTAGGGTTCTTTATCTTCTCTTGCACTGTATTTACTTTTTAAAATATTGCTTCCATGCATATGTTCAATCTCGCAGTACATCTTGGACACAAGTGTGTACCCAAATGAACCAGAGCCTCTGAAGGAGGTGAGAGAAGTTTCAGCAAGCCATCCAAGGTCTCTCTCTCTCTCTCTCTCTCTCTCTCTCTCTCTCTCTCTCTCTCTCTCTCTCTCTCTCTCTCTCTCTCTCTCTAGCTAAGTGTCCATAACATCATGATGCAGTCACTGACTGTGACTTATAATGCTTTCATTCAATTTAAGGAGTCATATAATTGAAACATCTTGGAGTTGACACTTTCCAGGAGGATATTTCCCCCGAAAGTAAACAAGGGATTCAACTTTTCTTCTTTTATTTGTTCATATTCAGTTATTGGATGGGCACCGCACCAGATGCAGGTCAATTGATGGGAATACTGCTGAAGCTTATCAATGCTAAAAGGACCATTGAAATTGGAGTCTTCACTGGATACTCTCTTTTACTCACAGCCCTAACAATTCCTGAGGATGGAAAGGTCTCCAGTCAATCATCATGCTTTATAATAAAAGAATCCTATTCGATTGCTCATGTAATCACTATTGTTGCAGATAATAGCCATAGACGTTGATCGCGAGGCATACGAAATTGGATTTCCCATTATCAAGAAGGCCGGCGTAGAGCACAAAGTTGACTTTATCAAATCCGAGGCTCTACGAGCACTAGATGATTTGATGGCAAATGTGGGTCATTTACCAGCCTTTCCTAGTTTATGCAGTTGCCTCCTACTGCATCATATGTTCTATGAGGAACGTTATATGGGTTTACTATGACAGAGCGAGATAATTTAGCTTCAAAATACAGTGTACATTGTGACGGCCTCTATTTACTACTTGTGCCGTGTTCTGTGCTACGTTTGTTTCTAATGCTTTCCTTTGTTGTATCAAGTCTGATGGGGATTTGGCATAATAAAACTAATTGCAGCTTGATGACGAGGGGAGCTTTGACTTTGCCTTTGTTGACGCGGACAAAATCAACTACTTGAATTATCATGAGAGGCTGATGAAGCTGGTCAAAGTGGGTGGGCTAGTCATCTACGACAACACCCTCTGGAGAGGATCTGTTGCGATGCCTGAAGATGCGGTTGGAGAGAAATATAGGGAGGGTCGAATGCTGCTGATTGAGTTCAACAATTTACTCGCCAACGATGCTCGCGTCCAAATTTGTCATGCTTCAATAGGTGATGGGATGACAATCTGCAGGCGACTTCACTAAGTTTTGGTCCATTGAGACCCCCCCACCCCCTCCCCAAATAATTCTTTCTTTCAGAAAGGAAATCACACTCGTCGTAACTTCTTATATCTTTGGCATGTTGTATAGTATATTGTAACAACCACAGCATTTATAAAAAGGCATAAATTGACGGGGCAATCAGAAAGTGCTACGCTAGATGATATATAGGGATAATGACATAAATAGTCTCTGAACTTTGATCCAATATGTAATTTGATTCATGAACTTTTAATTTGGTTAATGTAATCTGATTTTTAACCCAATGTGTAATGTGGTTTTCAAATTTTTAATTTGTTGAATGCCATCCCTGAACTTTTGGTACATGTTTAGTTCGGCTCCTAAACTATATGAAAATGTTCAATACAATCCTTTCCAAAGGACTGTTCAATTCAATCCCTAAACTTTTGGTACATTGTATCGTTTTGCCATTAATATATAATGTTAGCACCGAAACATTCATACATAACAAATGTGCTGGGTCATTTTGTCGTGGCACCCTCAGATTTCATTTGTATGCTTTTTCATGTTTCTAATTTGAGTCTGTCACATGTTGTACTGAAGTCATCTACAGATTCATTTCTTTCGAACCGAGAGCATCCATCCAAAATAAATGTGATCATTCTCTACAAGGCTCTGTCAAGCAACAGAACAATGGAGAAACTATCACAAAGCAACCTTACCTCGGGTTGGAACTTCAGAAACTAAATGGTGCTGTAGGCATACCAATATTGCCAATGGTGAAGAGTTAATTCATGCCACATGATTTTGTCACGGCCAAGACAGCGGCTTGGATATAGTGTGGTCTTAAAAACTTTACTCAAGGAATGATCAATAGTACATATTCTGACCGAGTTGCTAAATCATGACCATTCCTCAGAACAGCTCCGTAAGTAATCCCATAGAGAGAGAGAGAGAGAGAGAGAGAGAGAGAGAGAGATGTAAATGATCACACCACAAGTTAGATCATATACTGTCCCGTTCTTGTTTCCAGGGCAAGCAAAACCATAACTTACTCACATTAAGTGCATCAGACCAGAACCAATAATAACTAGGCAGAACACCACAGCAGAGTCCTGTCTCACTTGCACACAATGCAGGGTAAAAAAATACAATAAGAAGAACGCAATCCGAGAATCTATAACAAAATCATTGCTATATTCTTGTTTTTCTTATAATTACATACTTTGTGGCTATCTGCAAGCAAATTATGTCTAACAAAGACAACCTTCAATTTGTTTGATTTAAGGTCCAAATATGAACAAATGTCGGCAGATGAACAGTCTCCCAACCTACCAATACGTTTCAAGTTGTTTTATTTTAACAAAACGAGTTTCGTATAACTTCAAGGACACAGTTCCTAGAGCAGATTGTGGTTCAAGAATTGTTTTCACCTGATAACAGTAAGCTTACTTCCACGTTTCTTATGTAGCACAATCATGACGTCCTATAACTGTAGGCATGGTTAAATTTCCTCGATGCTCATAAAATGAAAGAAAGATGATAATCGAAAACATTATTGCGATTCTATGAGAAAAATGCTCATTGTGAAAGGGAGAAAAAAAGGTTATTGAAATTATCCTGAGTTTGTGTGCCATCCAGAACTGACACCGACAGATAATTATTCTCAAAGCACACGGTGCCTATGTTGAGATATGTAGCTTATGTCCTCGCATTTTGTTTTTATATTGACCGAGTCTAGTTACAATAACAAGGGTATTTCATAGTTGTACAATTGCTACCGGTCAACTACCGCGATCTCAGATAGACACTCCACCAAATCATATTATTTTAAGGTGCAGAACTGCTCTTCTTTAAAACACCAGATTAGTTAGCATCAAGAGTATCTCAGAGTAACTTCACGGTTTTCTCAATCTTTTGAATTGTACTCGATGACCTGTGGCCTCCAACACGATACTGCATCGGATGATGTAGAAAATTAAATGAGTGATGGTTCTATTTCTCAATCTTTCCGACTTGCTCCTACAGAACCAAGGTCGAAGAGATTGAAAAAAAAATCAGTCATTCACAATCACTGACGAAGGATTCCTCGAAAAGTTAAAGATTAGTAATCCTTTTTAGAAATGGATTCGGTCTTGTCCTATTTACAATATATGATCAGGGAGATTTGATGATTGTGATATCATAACAATCAACATACCACTCCACCAAACTGTAATGTTGGTTGAGTGCAAGGCTGTCCCTATGGCATTAACGGACCGAACTGCATTCCAGGTCCTATTTCACCATATATATGTCATATACCAGGTCATTTCCCTGTGTTGAGGCAGTTTGACTCGACAAATCTGCATTTCGGTAAGAAGAGCAAAAATGGAAGAGAAAACGAAAGTTTTCCAAAGTTCCGACAAGGGGTTATTGCAAAGTAAGGAGTTGTATCAGGTACACTGCTAATTGTCTTCACATCCTCTTTCTTTCGTCTTTCAGTCTTGATGTTGCAGCGCTTAAATGGTATTTAGTAAGTGTGCTCAGCTTCATAAGTCCTGACTAAGTGCAGCTCTCCATTCCGGGAGAATTATCAAAAAAATTCTAAACATACTGCAATTGTGCAAATTAAGTCCTGAAATTTTGTTTTTTGGCCAATTGAGTCCTAAACCTTTTGCACTTGTGTCAATTTAATCCATCCAATTAGAGTTTTTCATGTGATTAATGCCGCTTCCGGTAGAGTTTTTTCCACTTCCATCAAATGATGGATGTGATCTCCCAGTTGTGCCTATCGAACGCTAGCAGTTGCTTGGGCACCGCACCAGATGCAGGTCAGTTGATGGCAGTTCTACTGAAACTTCTGAATGCTAAACGGACCATTGAGGTTGGAGTCTTCACTGGGTACTCTCTCCTACCCTCTGCCCTAACGATTCCTGAGGATGGCCAGGTCTGTCAATCATTCACTATTCACTTCGTTGAATCCTTCCCGTTGATAGGAGAATGTGATTGGATTGCTCACGTAATAATCATATGGCTGCACATGACTGTCATAGATGAGGACCGTGCGGCATATGAAATGGGTTTACCCATTATCAAGAAAGCCAGCGTAGAGCACAAGATCGACTTCATCGAATCCAAGGCTCTCCAAGCCCTCGATAAAATAGTGCAAAATGTAGACAACTTAGCAGCTTTTCCTTGTTTATGAAGTTTCCTACCAACTCCGAAATATCATGGTTTTTCCAAGTCAACGAAGAAAGCTCATTGCCCATCAAATTACAGCATATGGTACTTATCTATCAGGATGTCTGACGGTGATTTATGGAACTAATCGCAGCGTAATAGAGAAGATAAGCTTTGACCTTGCCTCCGTCGATGTTGACAACGTCAACTATTGGAATTATCACAATAGGCTGTTGAAATTGGTGAAAGTGGATGGACTGGCCATATACAACAACACTTGTGGGGAGGATTGGTCGCCAGGCCTGAGGATGCGGTTGGAAAGATGCTAAAGGAAGGTCGAAAGTTGACGATCGAGTTCAATAACTTGCCGGCCAAGGATGCTTGTCCAAATTTGTCACGCTTCCATGGGCGATGGAATGACAATCTGCAGACGAATTTCCTAAAGCTATACCATTGTCGAACCTGCATACTTCTTGCTTCATCTGTGGGGATCCCCCCTTTCACCATATCTTATTTTGTAAAATGTAATCTCTTGCATGTTCCATCCAAAATAAATGAATAAATGCAATGAGAAACAGAATTGCTAACCCTGGCCATTCATCGAGATAAGATTTGTGGGCATAAAAAATATACACATGTATGGTCATGTAATTACGGATGTTTTGTGTGTGTGTGTGTGTGGAAAGAGAGAGACAGAAAGAGAGAGTCAATGATCAAACCAAGAGTTAGCATCACCATGCTTCCCAAGTTTACTTTTTCAAGGACAAGTGAAACGATTGTTTCTTTCCACTAATGCAACAAACGAGTACACTGGAAAAAGCTATTCAGTGTGATCCACAGTGCCCTGTCCCACTTACAGTCAGAGCAAGGTAAAATAACAGAAAAATGAGCGCCATCTGTTTACATTCCTACAAAATCTATCACACAAGTCCTCACCAATTGGTAGCCCTTTCCCAACAAATCAAGTTAGCTTGCCGCAGGGATTTCCCGTAATACCCATCAGCAGACTACCCTCTAGAAATGATAAATTTTTGGGAGCTAGTCCTCCAAAAATGATTAAAGCATATAATATTGCAACCAATTAACAACTGTAATCAATCGCCGATACCTGATTGCCATATCAAGAATTAGCAATGAAAGATAAATGGGCGAGAGTCTTCACTGTCCTAAAATTTTGTATCAGATCCTCAGTCTTGCTGAATTATTTCTTTCCTTGCAGCAAATGTTTCAGCAACCAGTATAGGGAAAGCGATGGTAGCATCACAGTGTACCTGGTTCAATCCAAATAAAGTACTGTTTTAAAACTCCTTCTTCGTGTTATAGAGATTCCGGGAAGTTTCAGTCTCGGGCTTGGCATATGAAGCAATTACCTTAACAGTTTTGGCAGACCCACGTATTTTTCCCCAAGAAACCGCCTCATCTGGACGAGCTCCAGAATCACTTCCATCAAATTCTTGGGCTGTATTGATAAAGACAGCAAAGTCCGCCCCATTGCGCATCATATTAGCATTGCTTATGTGATGTTTAGGCATCCCTCCTCCCAGGATTATCATTCCAGTTTTTCTAGGGCCAGCATGGACTGCTTCGCCATTCATGGCCCTAATATCTGCACAGAAGTTGGAGTAGAAATTGCTCGTCAAGCTTCTTCATGCTTCAAGTGCAATGAGTACATGAATCAAAGTGCCTAACCTTGGATTATGTCAATGATTAGACCAGGACTACGGAAGGAGTGGAAGTATAGCATGTCTCCCAGTGAGCCATCCGTTAAGCCAGGACAGAAGACCGGAATATTATTCTGTAAAATGTCCGCTTTATCTTTGAACATAAGTGAGATACTGACAACTTTATTGCACATGTAAGGAAAAACTATGGGTTTATACCAAAAATGCTACTCATGTGCTAAAATTGCAGTTCTTAGGTCTACACATTGAATGTGTAGAAAAGCCCCGTGACAAATAGACTTGAACCTTCCCTAAAATACTCCAAACAGGGAAACAGTGTTCAGAAAGAAGAAACTTTCCTTTTCCTACTTCACATACCCATCCCAGAAGAGATATATAGCAGATAATTGTAACCTTGTGCAATAGGAATACCTTGATCGACTCACCTTGTGTGCCCAATAAAGGTATGACCTTTCATCATTAATCTCTTTCCCCAAGAGAGCAATCACCCTAGAAGGTGTCCATAATACGTTCTGCATAAGCCAAAAGGAAGAAATTAAAAGTTGCACTTCTGACCATTCACACAAGCGTCTGGTTCACTGGGAGGAGAGCAGAACTTAGAATTTTGTATAATGGTTTTCACGTGGGACGCTATTATTAAAACGACCCAATGAAATGCCAATTAGATTACTTAGGGTGTGCTATGGAATTAGTGCTTCCCAGGAGAAATGTCTCCATATTCAAACAATGATCCAAAACCAATAATCTAATATATTTTCTACTATGGAGACTCAAGAGATCTGATTCGAGGGGAAAAGAGTTGAAGAAAATAACGAATGCATCCTAACGTATCCCACGGAAGCACAATGGACAATGCCCAACACATCAGAGAAGAGAAAGTACCTCTTCTTTCTGCTCCCTCAGCATCTGGTCAAATATTGGAATTATCCAGTCCTCAAATTTACAGTAGTTGTCATTAGGAACCAACAGGTTACCAATGCGGTTCAATCCTTTCGAGCGCAAGAAAGCTCCAGGCAGGGAAAAATCACCTTTGTATGTAGGCGCAAGGCATTTTATAAGATCTTCCTCTATGCCACCAGCTGTTGTCACTATTACATCGACCTGCACAAACGTAAGAAGCACACCTCCACATGAATTGCTGAAACACAAGGTAAGCGCACATAGAGAGAATAAACAGAACACGGTTTCCAAAAGACCATTCATTTGGAGTAAATCAGGGGATGCAAGATATTTAATGTCAGAACTCTGCCAATGCATTTTTATAGCGAAATAATACATGTACTTTGGTACTTGCAGCTTCGACCAAGTATCTGGAAGACTCAAGCATTTAGCAAAAGGATAGTCGTGGTTAAAGAACTTCCTTCTATCGTTTGAATAAACTTTGAGGATTCCAAGCAAAAAAAAAAAAAAAAAGAATAAACTCTGCAGATAAAGAACAAGACAGCCCACAAAATGATTCAATCACATGCCATAAACAATAGAACACATTTCTTCTCAGCTCAGCAAATGTCACTTAAATTCCACACAGCATATATGCAAAAAATACAAAAAATGCTCCTCAGAATAATTACCATGTGATGCTGAACAAGATAACGAACTGTATCTCTGACACCAGACGAGATAAGGTTGGAAGTGAAACCGAGGAACACCTTGCATCTGACAGACTCTCTATATGCTTGGTCTCTCTCCTCCTCGCTGCAATTTTCAGTTATAGTCTCATCAGAGAGCCTCCAGTCGAGCTTCAAACAATTCCAAAAACACATCACTGGAATCATGATTCTACGGAAATACAAATAAAGCCTCAACCTTTGCAACTTAAAAAAACGGAAAACCGCAGCAACAACAGTAAAAGGCAGGCGAATCCCCCCCCCCCAAATTAAACAAAAGCTCGCTCGAAATAGTCACCATCTGATTAACCACCCCGATCGCCTCCCCCAGGTTGGAGGCTTGAAATCCGGTGGAGACCATGGACCTCAGAAGCTGACGGTAATCAACTCCACGATTGAAGTCGTAACCCTCAATCTTTATGCACTTCCCTTCAAGGGTCTCTGATTCTTTGAACACGGTGGAGTGAACAGAAGCCAGAAGGTTCTCATTCATTGCCCCGTCCATTCTTACAGACTCCTACAGAGTTTGCAAAAGCAGGAGCTAACGTCAATGACCCAGAAACAAGATCCCAGTTGTTTGTTACCACTTGACAGGTTAAACAAGCGTTTCGTTTTGGACAGCACATCCGGACACGAATTTACATCGACGGCCAAAAAGGAACCAAATTGCAGGAATTAAGCAACAACCCACGATGGAACTGGAGCTTAGGAAGAGGAAAGAGTGGAAATTAAGGAGGAACAAGAAAGAACGAACCTGGGAAATTCAATGCTGCAGAGCGAACCCGTTGCTAGAGAGAAACCTTGTTGCTGCTTTCCAGAGAATTGGGGTTTTAGAAGCGATGATAAATTTTCGTTTTTCTTCTTTTTTTTTTTTGTCTATCGAATTTCATGTCTTTCTTTCTTTTTCTTTTTCTTTTTCTTTTTCTTTTTTGGTTGTTACTGCTTCGTTTGGTGGTTTGGGCTTTCATTCGTGACGTGACTTATGGGCTTCGCAAAGGCAAAGGAAGGTAATCTGCGCCGGAATTAAATCCACTTTCTTGATTCAGCAAGGGTACCTGAGGTCCGACGGCGGCCGCAGTGGTTGCGAGGGGTCCGGGTCAGGGTTGGGGTCGGGGTGTGGCCTCGCCACGAGCGAAGACGGCTAAGCCACGGCGAGCAACGGGGCGAGCCTCAAGTGACGGGGCAAGCAACGGGGCAAGCGATGGAGCCAGCACCGAAGCAAGTCTTTGAGAGAGCATTGGTTTGGTTTTGTATAGGGTGAGCAGCCGGACTGCTTAACCCAAGATGATGTGGGAGCATCGGGTTCTATCGATCAACTTGCAAGCTCAACTCAAACCTCGTCGATTTATCCTTATTCCTACAAATAAAGATCAATTTAAGCTATACTTTGACTCGATGAGTTTAAATTGAAGATGTTGATTCAACAAGAGTTGTCAATTCAGTGGACAAGTTGTCGATTTCATGGTTGTTGACTCACAAGCTTGTTGTTAATTTCAAGACTAATACCTAGCAATGAAAACTGTTCTAAAAGATTTCCTTATCTTTCAAGATGTCTATTGGGCTACCCAGATCGGTGAACAAATTTAGAGTAAGTTTGATTACTTTGCATCATCAAACTAGTTTTATGAGTCTAGTTTCCATGTGTTTTAATGCCTTTTCTAGTTCCTAAGACTTTATTATGTTTTCTAGCTTCTATGTCTTTAATGTTTCGATAATTCCCTTTAATGTTTAGTCAATTTCCTATGTATTAATTTTTGTATAAACAGAGGAGAGTTCTCAAATGTAAGAGAAAACTTTAATATTGTGAATTGTGGATATCTATCGTGGTTTCTTTATCCTTGAAGGATTTTTCCTCAGTAGTGAACCAAAAAACCTTTTATCCTCTACTAGTGATTCGTCCTTTAATTTTCAGCGAATGAGTAAGGCAAGTTCCAACCTCTAATTTTCAGTCTTTTAAAGATGAGGCATTTTAATCAGTAGAGGAGACTCCTTGCAGCGAATCAATGTCATGTTTCCTGACAACTATCTGCGAACTCCATGCATGGCACAGTCTGTGGTCTTGGTGATTACGTTCTATAGCAATCACAAAACAGGTTTGCCAGCCAAGAACATGTGGTCATTTGGGGTCATTTCCTTGATGTGAAGGCAGTTTGATGCAGCAAGAAATTTTTACTTTCCTAGGGAAAGAGCGAAAATGGAAGAGACGGCGAAAGCAGCAACAAAAAATGACGAGGCGTTATTGCACAGCAAGGAGATATATCAGGTACCACGTATGGCTCCCCAAGAAACAGCCTCATCTGGACGAGCTCCAGAATCACTTCTATCAAATTCTTGGGCTGTATTGATGAAGACAGCACAGTCCGCCCCATTTCGCATCATATTAGCATTGCATATGTGATGTTTGGGCATCCCTCTTCCAGGATTATCGTTCCAGTTTTTCTAGGGCCAGCATGGACTGCTTCGACATTCATGGCCCTAATATCTGCACGGAAGTTGGAGCAGAAATTGCTCATCAAGCTTCTTCATGCTTCGAGTGCAATGAGTATTTGAACCGAAGTGCCTAACCTTGGACTGCGTCAATGATTAGACCGGGACTACGGAAGGAGTGGAAGTATGGCATGTCTCCCAGTGAGCCATCTGTTAACCCAGGACAGAAAACTGGAATATTATTCTACAAAATGTCCACAGTGACTGGACTAAATTTAGACATAATTAGACATAATGTAAGATACTGACAACTTTCTTGCACATGTAAGGCAAATCTATAGGTTTATACCAAAAAATGCTACTAAAGTGCTAACATCGTAGTAGTTTGGTAGGGAGCCCAAGTCCAAGCGTATTGATATATCCAGTTGGATCCACCTTCATTCCATCAATTCTCTAATGTAGGATTTCTCTAAGACAACTTAAACGTGCATCCTAACAGTTATGACCTTTCATCATTAAGCTCTTTTCCCAAGCGAGAAATCACCCTAGAAGGTTTCCATATCACATTTTGCATAAGCCAAAAGGAAGAAATTAAAAGTTGCACCTCTGGCCCTTCACACGAGGGTGTGGTTCACTGAGAGGAGAGCAGAACTTAGAGTCATATAAATAGTTTTCACCATGGGATGTTATTATTAAAACGACCCAATGGAATGCTGATTAGATTATTTCGGGTATGGATTGGAATAAGTGCTTCCCAGGAGCGATGTCTTCATATTTAAACAATGATCAGTAGATCCAAAACCAATAATCTCATATATTTTCTACTATGGGTACTCAACTGGTCTGATTCCAGGGGAAAAGAGTAGAAGAAAATTATGCATGCATACTAAGGTATCCCAAGGAAGCCCAATGGGCATTGCCCAATACATCAAAGAAGAGAAAGTACCCCTTCTTTCTGCTCCTTCAGCATCTGGTCATATGTTGGAATTCCCAGTCCTCAAATTTACAGTAGTTATCATTAGGAACCAACAGGTTACCGAAGCGGTTCAATCCTTTCGAGCGCAAGAGAGCTCCAGGCAGGGAAAATCACATAACGTAACATGAAATTGTAAGATAAAAATTGAGAAATTTCTGTATAATTCAATGTCTATAGAAGAAAACTACGTGAGCCTATTTATAGGCTTTATTAAATGACTATCTAAGATAACATATCAATTAAGATATATGTGCAATGTTGAGAGATACAGAGAATTAACAGAATTATCAAATATCTCTAACATAGAAAATTATCCTAGAGAAACCCTTAATTATTTCTAAAATAGACCGCTGCAGTACCTTCACAAGACGAATTTTACTTTTCCAGGGCAACAACAAATGCAATTGCTTGGAAGGCTATGATTTAGAACATTCATGCTCTGGAAAGCCCGGTTCTGCATGGTCATTATTGCTTGAAAGCTTGATAACATCATTTTAGAATAATCCAGAACTATATCCTATGGAAAAAGTCAAGGATTTGTTAGTTAAATGTGTTCGTGTTACGGGGTATCCATTGTCCTCTCTGACCGTTATCTTCTGGTTGGTACATTGGATTACCATTATTTGGGTCTTTAGTACAATGGTCCTGCTTTATTTCTAGACTCCACCCCAGAAAATTTTCTTCAACGGCATTAATTCACCTGCCAAACTCTCGGCACCAAGTTCGTCGAATAATCTGTTGAGCAACTCTATCTTGGTATCTGCTCTAGACGTAGTTTTCACTTAGGATTCAACAAAAAAACTCATTCGGCAGTATAGTCAAAAAAGCCAACAGTACACACGAAGTACAACAGTTAATTTGTTTGATGATCTGTCTAAATATGAAGAGTTATCGGCTGATGAACTCTCTCGCAATATATTTATGCATTTCAAGTTGCTTCTGCAGAACCAATAAGAAAATAGAATTGAATATTTCCAGAGAGCAGTTCAAGAATTGCCCTCACCTTTTAAAATAAGCTTGATTCTATCATGCTCTAATGCAGCATATCCTATAACTACAGTTCAGGGATAATTTCCACGAACATCAGAAGATAGAGGAAAGAAGGTCATTGAAAAAACTACGACGACGCTTTCAGAAAAATGAATGTTGTTAAAAGGGGGAAAAGAAGTTCTTGAAATCAACTGGAGTGTGTATGAATTCTATAACGATGTTGACAGATAATTTCTTCCAAAAGAAAACGGCGCGTACTTTGAAATATGTAGGAAAGCGATAGCCCTCACATTCTTTTCCGTTGATTGGACAAACTGGTGCAGTTACAACACAACAGAAGGAGATCTCACAGTATAGTATCCCAAAGTCAACTACCAGGAACATTAATCAGCCACTCCACAATACCAAATAGTCCATGTTATTTTAAAGTGAAGGAATAATCCTTGCCTATAAAATGCCAAATTAGTCAGCGTCAACAGAATCTAAGAGAACTTGACATTTCCATCAACTCCAAGAGGGCCTTTCGCCATTAATATGCAGAGCTAGTTCTCAAAGCTACAGTAAGTAAGGCAAGTTCCAACCTCTAATTTACAGTCTTTTTATTGATGAGGTATTGCAATCACAAGAGGAGACTCCTTGCAGTGAATCACAGTCGTATCTCGTGACAAATATCTGTGAAATCTATGCATGGCACAGTCTGCAGTCTTGTTGATTATGTGATATAGCAATCACAAACATGTTTGTTAATGTGAACATTGGTCATTTGGGGTCATTTCCTTGATGTGAAGGCGGTTTGATACGGTAAGAACTTTTACTTTCCCAGGGAAAGAGCAAAAATGGAAGAGAAAATGACAGCAGCGTCAAATTATGACAAAGCATTATTGCAGAGTAAGGAGCTGTATCAGGTACTCCATTCATTGTCATTTGCATCCTGTATTCTTTTTCCCGCTTTTGGATAAATGGCAAGTTAGCTTGGCTTTCATCCTTCCACACGCCAGAAAAGTCCAACCTTCAATCCTGTCAAAAGCAGGCCATTCAGGGTTTGTTGAGCCCTTCCTCTAGGCTGATCCTAATAGGTTAAGCTGAATTTGAATCAAATCCAATACGGCTAAACTGTGGGATTCTTTTCCTTCCCTTATACTGTCATTGCTTCTCAAAGTTTTCCTTCCATGCATATGTTCAATTTCGCAGTACATTTTGGACACAAGTGTGTACCCAAATGAACCAGAGCCTCTTAAGGAGCTGAGAGAAGTTTCTGCAATCCATCCAAGGTCTCTCTCTCTCTCTCTCTCTCTCTCTCTCTCTCTCTCTCTCTCTCTCTCTCTCTCTCTCTCTCTCTCTCTCTCTCTCTCCCTAGCTAAGTGTCCATAACATTATGATGCGGTTACTGACTCTGACTTATAATGCTTTCATTCAATTAAAGGAATCATATAAATGAAACATCTTGTAATTAACACTGTTTCCAGGAGGATAATTCCCCCTAACAGTAAACAAGGGATATATATTTTTCTTCTTTCATTTGTTGATATTCAGGTATTGGATGGGCACTGCACCAGATGCAGGTCAATTGATGGCAATACTACTGAAGCTTATCAATGCTAAAAGGACCATTGAAATTGGAGTCTTCACTGGATACTCTCTTTTACTCACAGCCCTAACAATTCCTGAGGATGGAAAGGTCTCCAGCCAATCATCATGCTTTATAAAAGAATCCTATTCGATTGCTCATGTAATCACTATTGTTGCAGATAATAGCCATAGACGTTGATCGCGAGGCATACGAAATCGGATTTCCCGTTATCAAGAAGGCCGGTGTAGAGTACAAAGTCAACTTCATCGAATCCGAGGCTCTCCGAGCTCTAGATGATTTAATGGAAAATGTGGGTCATGTCCCAGCCTTTCCTAGTTTATGCAGTTTCCTCCTACTGCATCCCATGTTCTAAAGGAAACATTATGTGGACATACTTTGATAGATCGAGCTAATCTCGCTTCAAAATACAGTATACCTACACAGTGTAAGAATTTTATTTTGTACATCGTAACAGACTCTATTTACTAATTGCAGCTTGATAATGAGGGGAGCTTTGACTTTGCCTTTGTTGATGCGGACAAAATCAACTACTTGAATTATCATGAGAGGTTAATGAAACTGGTCAAAGTGGGTGGACTAGTCATCTACGACAACACCCTCTGGAGAGGAACTGTTGTGATGCCTGAAGATGCAGTTGGAGAGAAATATAAGGAGGGTCGAAAGCTGCTGATGGAGTTCAACAAGTTACTCGCCAACGATGCTCGCATCCAAATTTGTCATGCTTCGATAGGTGACGGGATGATGATCTGCAGGCGAGTTCCCTAAGTTATTATCTGTTGACCTGCACGCTATGCCTTTTTCAAAAAGGAGATCGCATTTGCCATAACTTCTTATATCTTCGCAATGTTGTTGTCTTGTATATTGTAATAACCCCAACATTTGTGAATATGCTAAAATTGATGTGCTCATCAGAAAGTGATATGAATGATTGATAAACAAATATTGTTACTACAGAAACATTCGTAATAAATGTACAATTTGTCGTGGCATTGGGAAATTTCGTTCGAATGCTTGTTCAAGTTTACAGAAACATTCATATTAAATGTACATTTTGTGGTGGCATTGGGAAATTTCATTTGAATGCTTGCTCAAGTTTTTAAATTGAGTTTGTCGCATGTTGTATTGAAGTCATCCACAGATTCATTTTCTTCAAACCGAGAGCGTCCATCCTAAATAAATTTGATAACTTTCTCCTGTCAAGCAACAGAATGAAGGAGAAATCATCACAAAGCAACTTTGCCTCGGGTTGGATCTTTAGAAACTGCATGATGCTTAAGGCACACCCACATTGCCAATGGTTGAGAGTTAATTCACGCTACATGATTTGGTCATGGCCAAGACAGAGGCTTGGATATAGTGCGCTCTTGAAAACTTTGCTCAAAAATGATCAGTACTACTGTATTCTGACCAAGTTGCTAAATCATGACCATTCCTCAGAACAGCTCTGCAAGTAATCCCAGAGAGAGAGAGAGAGAGAGAGAGAGAGAGGTAAATGATCACACCACAAGTTAGCATCATATCCTGCCCCAATCTTATTTCCAGATCTAGTGAAACCATAACTTACTCACATTAAGTGCATCAAACAAGAGAGCTAATAATAGCTGGGCAGAACATCACAGCAGAGTCCTTTCTCACTAACACACAATGCTGGGTAGAAGAATAGATTAAGATGAACGCAATCTGATTACAGATCAACTGAATCTGTAACCAAAAAAAAAAAAATTGCCATATTATTGCTTTTGTTTTGTCAATTACATATTCTGTGGCTATCTGCAAACAGATTTTGTCTGCCAAAGACAACCTTCAATTTGTTTGATCAATGGTCCAAATATAAACAAATGTCGGCAGATGAATTGTCTCCCTAGGACAGAGTTCCTAGAGCGGATTGAGGTTTAAGTGTTGTTTTCACCTGATAACACTAAGCTGACTACCACCAGTTTCTTATGTAGCACTATCATGACATCCTATAACTGTGTTCATGGATAATTTCCTCTAAGCTCAGGAAATAAAAGAAAGATGATAATCGAAAACATCCCGAGTCTAGTTACAATAGCCGATAGTACCATGTTACTGCCTGTTCAAAAGACGTAAGCAAGGGCTAACATGACAGGAACACCTCATTGTCAGAAATAAAGTTGCATTTCGATCAACAGTCAACAGATTCTACATATGCAATAATTATTTTTATAATCTATGTAATAAGGATACATAATTACCATATAAAATGTCATCTCATATGCACTCTTTTGTTTGTTTGTCATTGACAAAAACAGATAATCTAATTGAATTCTTTTACAAGTTCGGTGAATGTGCATGTGAGTTGGTCTCTCAAGCAACGAAGCACCTTCCACTAGGTTGCCACATCATCATCAAAAACAGCTTCTTTCTTATTGTATGTAGCTTTCCTGACTCCATGCAGAAGCTCACTATTGTTATTAATTCTTTTAATATTTAACGCCAATCTTTCCAAGCTAGTGATCAAGACGACCTTCTTTATATTCTCAGACTGGGAATGAGTATTAGCAACAAACCACCAAATTTTCCTGGTTAACCCAAGACCAGGAAAGAGCTTATGTGCCCTCCAGAATGACGCTGACGGATAATTGCTTCTCAAAGCACATGGTGCCTATATTGAAATATGTAGCTTTTGTGATCGCATATTGTTTTTGCACCACTGAGTCTAGTTACAATAACGAGGTAATGTCATAGTTATACAATTGCTACTGGTCAACTACCAGGAACCTTAGTTACACACTCCGCCAAACCATATTATTTTAAAGTGCAGGACTAACCCTTTTGTCTTTAAAACAGCAGATTAGTCAGCATTGACAGTATCTCAGAATAAATTGACAGTTCCCTCAAGTCCTGGGGGATAATTGGCCATTACCACGGAGCTAGTTCTCGAAGCTTCAATAAGTTAGGCAAATTTCCAACCTCTTAAGTCACAGCTTTTAATGGGTGGGGCATTTTAGTTAGTCGAGTAGACACCTATAGCACAGTGAAGGTCACATTCCATGATAAATATCTGTACGTCTCATAGAAATCACCAACATCGAAGTTTGTCGACCATGAACTTGTGTCACTCGGGGTCATTTCTGGATACTGAAGGAAGTTTGACTCGGTAAGACTTTGTATTCTGCCAAGGAGAGAGAACAGGAATGGAAGAGAATGACAGCAGCATCAAATTATAACAAGGCGCTTTTGCAGAGTGAGGAAGTATTGTTGCACAATGCTGGAAGATGCCATGGTTCCCATGATTATCATTGCTTGAAAGATTTCAAACATCTATTTAAAAATTTTCTTGGAAATTAACGTCGTGTTTACAGGTTCCAACCACGGATAATAAACTATCTCATAATCCATAAACATGTTTTCTACAACTTTAAGGACAAAGTACATCTGGCAGATCGTGGTATATACAAAATCAAACGAGTAAGCTATATATAATATGTAATCAGAGAGATTTGACAGCTGTGATATTCCAACAACTCCACCAAACAGCAATATCTTAAGGATTTCGATGGAGTGCAAGACTGGCCCTGTGGTATTAATAGACCAAATCGGTGGGCATTGAAATGGTCTAAGCAAAACAGACAGTTCCATCAAACCTGGAAAGACCTTCTTCGTTAATGCAGCGACCTAGTTCAGTATGTGAGGCAAGTTCTGATCTTAACTTCGCAGCTTTAATAACTAAAGCTTTTGGTAGAGCGGACTCCTTAGTCCTTTTACTGCATTCGTCGTCATCTTTCATCGTGAATATCTGTATATGTCAGAAGGTCATTTCTTTGACGTGAAGTCGGTTTGATTCAACAAACTTGCATTTCTGTAAGGAGAGCGAAAATGGAAGAGAAAACGAAAGTAGTATCAAGTTCTGACAAGGGGTTATTGCAAACTAAGGAGCTGTATCAGGTTCACTGCTAATTGTCTTCGCATCGTCTTTCTAATGCCAATACTTCCTTAAAATTTTGGTTTCATGCATAAGCTTAAACTTGGCAGTACGTTTTGGACACGAGCGTGTACCCACGTGAACTAGAGCCCCTTAAGGAGCTAAGAGAAGTCTGTGCCATCCATCCGAGGTCTCTCTCTCTCTCTCTCTCTCTCTCTCTCTCTCTCTCTCTCTCTCTCTCTCTCTCTCTCTCTCTCTCTCGGCGCAAGATAAAGTTACTACTAAACAGTGCAAAATAGACATAAGTTTTGCATGCAATAACTGCCGCTTCCTGTAAGAGTTTCTTCCACTTCCGTCAAACGATGGATGTGATCTCCCGGTTGTGTTTATCAAATGCTAGTGGTAGCTGGTGTTCAGGGCCTGGATGGGCACTGCACCAGATGCAGGTCAGTTGATGACAATTCTACTGAAACTTCTGAATGCTAAACGGACCATTGAAATCGGAGTCTTCACTGGGTACTCTCTTCTACTCACTGCCCTAAATATTCCTGAGGATGGCAAGGTATGTCAAGCATTTTTTATGCGGTTCGTTGAATCCTTCCCGCTGATATGAGAATCCGATGGGATTGCTCACGTGATAATTATATGGCTGTAGATAGTAGCCATAGATGTGGATCGTGCGGCATATGAAATGGGATTACCCATTATCAAGAAAGCTGGCGTAGAGCACAAGGTCAACTTCATCGAATCCGAGGCTCTCCAAGCTCTTGATGAAATAGTGCAAAATGTAGGGAACTCTGCAGATTTTCCTTGTTTATGAAGTTTCCTACCTACTGCAAAGTAACATGTTTTTTCCTGCCAACGAAGCAAGCTCATCACACATCAAAATACGATATAATATTTATCTATTTTGAGACTGACGGCGATTTGGCATAATGAAACTAATTGTAGCCTGATACTGAGGGGAGCTTCGACTTTGCGTTTGTCGACGCCGACAAGGTCAACTTTTGGAATTATCATGAGAGGCTGATGAAACTGGTGAAAGTGGGGGGACTGGCCATATACGACAACACCCTATGGAGAGGAACAGTCGCCATGCCCGAAGATGCGGTTCGACAGAAACTAAAGGAGGGTCGAAAGTTAACGATCGAGTTCAATGACTTGCTGGCCAAGGACGCTCGCGTCCAAATCTGTCATGCTTCCGTCGGCGATGGAATGACAATCTGCAGGCGAATTTCCTAAAGCGGGGATCCCCCGCTTCACCCATATCTCAATTTGTAATGTATAATCTTTGGTCATGTTCCATCCAATAATAAGGGAATAAGGGGAATGACTCCTCGACTGAAGTCATGACCCTCAATCTTTATGCACTTCCCTTTACACAGTGGAGTGAACAGAAGCCGGAAGGCTCTCTTTCATTGCCTCACTCATTGTTACAGACTCTTGACTCCTACAGAGTTTGCAGAAACATGAGTTAACGTCGATGACCCAGAAACAAATCCCAGCTGTTTGTTACCACTAGACAGGTTGAACAAGCGTTTCATTTGAACAGCACATTCGAACACGAATTTACATCGGAGGCCAAAAATGATCCAACTTGAAAAAAATTTAGCAAAAACCCACAATGGAACTGGAGCGTAACTGAGAAAAGAGTGGAGAATTAGGGGCATAAAGAAAGAACAGACCTGGGAAATTGGTGCTGCAAAGCAAACCCGTTGCTGGAGAAAGGGTTGTTGCTGCTTTCCAAAGACTCGGGGTTTTAGAAGCGTTAAAGGGCGTTTGACAATCATTCTGTTTTCAAAAACTGATTCTGATCAGAAATAATTTATTTTTATTCCGTAATCAGAAATAATTTCTAAGAATTTAAAGACGTTTGGTAACTACCTAAATTTTTTATTGTAAGAATAGAAAAAGAACGTAAATGCATTTGTTAACTGTACAAAACTTCTTTTTCTTAATAATATTTTAATATATTTTGAATTTTTTAATTTTTTTATCTTTTTTTTTTTCTTCTTCCCCTTCCTTGGCCATGGCCAATGAGGATGTCGCGGTCCTCGCCGGCCACAAGCGAGGGCAGACCCTGGCCTCTTGGGCAAGGGCTGAACCCTCACCAAATCCAACGAGGGTGGCTCATGGCTTGGCAAGGGCGGCGGCGAGAGTCACCCTTGCCAACCTTGGCTTGTGGCCAGTCGCCGGCGGTTAGCGGCCAACGACCTGCCAAAAGCCATAGAACAGGAAGAAGAAGAAGAAATGAAGAAAAAATTATTATTGTTTGGCAACTTGCCAAACACGCTCTAATTTGCCAAACGCACTCTAATATTCTCTTATTTTTGTCTATCAAATCTAATGTCTTTTTTTTATTGGGATAGTTGCATTGGAAATATTAATAAAAGTGAAATATAATATTAAAGCTTTTAGAAAGTGCAATTAAATCCTAAAAGTTTTCAAATTTGAGCAATCATCTAACTTAGCTAATGAAAAATACTGACGTGGCTTTTTGATTATTTTCTCTCTCCAAAAAGAGAAAAAAAAAAAGAATATTTCTTGGGGCATTATTGGAAAAGTGCACTATTCTAAAATACATTGTTCTAATCAATGCCGTTAGTTAGTAGACGAAGAGATAGAATATCTATCATTACATTTACCGTTATAATTTAGAGGAAAACTTATTTATATATATATGGTCATCTCCCCCCATTTGTATGATATCAATGGGCAATAAGAAATGCTAGATCAATCGGCCCGTGACATGATATATTATAATATTTTGTCTCCATAAGGAAACATGTGAATGTGGGTGAAGAATCAAAACCTCAGGAAAAATAGGAACAGCTTGAATAATCCGTATCGCAAGATCGCAAGTATTTCTATTCCATCTGAGACCTCTTCAATAATTCTTGATCTAGTTTTCACAAATTTGAGTGGATGGAATCACTGATCAAGCCAAAACTCCCAAAAATGTGGAACGTTAAAACTAGCAAAACCAACAGTAGGGTCGGGACGCCACGGCGATGTCAATATCAGAGTGGAGGTTTGGTGATCTGCTTGTGTGAGAGGAGAGATTTTTTTTTTTTTTTTTGGTAAGGTGATTATTTTTTTTCTTTAAATAAGAGTAAATCCAAAATACTCTCACGCTATTGAAATTCAATTTTAATTAAAATAGATAATCGAACTTATAATAAGGAAATCTTTCACTTTTGGTAATTAATCATCCTTAGGAAAAAAGTTTATCCATTTTCGCAAGTTCCTTCCGCTCGCAAACAATCGAAGAACAAAACCCACCTTCTCCTCCCCTGTTTCCTCCTCCTCTGTTTCCTTCCCCGGCTCCTCCTTCTCTCCGTGCGTGTTGTGATGGAGGATCTTCCCCAACACCTGATGCTCGACATCCTGCGACGCCTCGGCGACTCGGCCGACGTCGCCCGCTGCCGGACCGTCTCCAAGGCCCTGAACTCCGCCGCCCGCGACGTCAGGTCCGTCGCCCTCCTCTGCTCCCTCTCCCGCTACCTCAAGTCCCAGTCGCCGGACACCGAGCCCCTCCTGCCCCCCTTCAAGTCCCTGGTCACCAGCGCCATCCTCAGCTGGAGGAGCGTGGATTCCATCTCGATTGGGATTGACAAGTCTTTCGCCGCCTCCGTCGAGGAAATGGAGGACGACGAGTCCGCGGACGACATGTACCTGATGGACGCGGGCTTCGTCGCGGGGTGGCTGCCCAGGGTTTGCGAGGGGTTGAAGGCGCTATCGATCTCGGACTTCTGGGTCCAGTCTTGCTGGAGGAGATCGGACGTTTTGGCTCTCCTCTCGTCTTGTTGTGAGTGCTCTGTTTTCCCTTTTGAAAATGAGAGTGTTTTGGACGAATTAGTTGCTGTTTCTTTGTTTCTTTATGCTTCTTTCTGATCGATTCATGGTGCTGGGAGAAATTTAGGAAGAGGGGTGAGGTTAAGCCAAGAATTCTAGGTAGATTGCTGGTGAAAAAAGAGCAAATCTTGTTTATTTTTCTTTTCTTGGTTGAGGGAGAACCCTGCATATCGAATTAGCCAACAATTCTGCTGGAATCTGTAGCATTCATAGATTAGCTGCGACCATTCTAATCACTTTTGTTCTGTTTTCAGGATTGAGTAGATTCGTATGCTAGTTAACTGGCACTAGGACACTCGAAAAGCCCGAGAGTCTTTTGTATGTCATTTTGTTGCACATCAGCTTCAAAAAGAAAAGCTGCGTTTCTGTAGATGGTTGATGAAATCAAACCGGCTCGGTGGCTAGCCTACATCGTAATGCCCGCACCTTCCAATCCAACCATCAGCGTTAATGATGGACACTGAAACTTAGTTTAGAGGGCAAGATAAAAAGTTCAGCAAAATCTTAGCTCGAGAGGTGGGCGGGTGGGGTGTGGTGGGCGAACGTAAGCATACAAGAGATTTTATGTACGATAGTATCAAATTAGACTATGCACCTAGCAGATAAGGGGGACGGCAACCCACCGGCGCACCTTAGGTCCATAAATGATTACTGGCTTCGCTTGAAATATCAAATAACTAAGCAATTTTTTCTCTTTATGGATTGCAGGTCGTAGTCTTCGTGAGCTGGAGCTGAAGAATGCTTGGCTGTCAGTGGATGGCTTGAATCCACTTCCCACACTCACCAGTTTGACACTTGAATATATAAGACTCGATGATGAGGACCTGAGCAAGATATGTACTTGCTTTCCTCTTCTGCAAGTTCTCAACTTATGCGGCGTTGGTGGACTTAAAGAACCGAAAATACGTCTTCCGGATCTCAGGTCGTGCCAATGGACCGTTTCAAACGTTCCACTTACCCTGGCCATTTATGCTCCCAGGCTCGTCAAACTGAGGCTTAAGTGCATCAAACCCAGTTCTCTCATCCTTGAAACTCCGGCATTATCCGATTTTAACCTCTCCATTGTGCAAGCAGATGATCTCCAAGTAAAGGACCTTATTAGTTTAAAAAGCCTTAAGCTTGACTCCTCATTTCTTTACAATCTGATTACAGCCTTCCCATCTGGGGAAACGGTGGAGAAGCTTACTTTGAATACGGTATTTAGTAGTGATGTGGAGGAAATGATTAGCCCCAAGTTGTTGTTTAAGACATTTCCGAACGTGAGTTCTCTCACGCTTGGCCCTGGCGCTTGGTCAAGATTGTGGCCATCCCTAGGAGGCTGGGAGGGTAGTGTCGAAATGAAGAGCCTGAAAGGAATTGTCACGTGCATGGTGGTCTCTCGCATTGATGTTGCGCAATCATTTATTGCCTCTATTCTAGATAAGTGCACCAACTTGTCAGAGTTCACGATTCTTGTGCACCAGCAGCATGCTGACTCCAACTTGCTGAGCAACTTAACAAATAGGTGCACTGCTGGTTGGCCAAGACTAAAATGGAAATTTGGAGTCTTTAAGGAAGCTACCGAAGGGTATGGATTTACCGGGGGCTGGGATATAGTGTGGCAAAGACAAGATTTTAAAGGAGCAAGATAAGACGGCATGCTTCTCTTGCTGGATAATTTTTTGCTTGGCCTTCACGGGGAAGTGCTTGCCTCAACATGAAGGAAATGATCCTGATCCCGAGCTGAGACCCGGCTTGATTTAATAGATCTTCCCTTATCGAGATTAGCACTGGCACAAGGACAGGACTGAGGAGACAAGCTTGTCTGTGAGAAACTGAGGAGGGCTAGATGTAATTCTGGTGATGGAGATGGTACCACCTGCTCGTGCACGCACTTTGATCTATCAGTTGCAGGTGATGCCGCGTCTCTCTCTTGGTAGCATCAGTTCTCCATCAATATTAATTCTTCCTCATCTGTGAGGAGAACATTCATACAGAAGAGAAGGAAAAAATAAGGATGGGAAACTGATTCCAGAACCGGATGATTTGGATTGTCTGCAATTGGCACGTGCTTGTTTGTTATCACTGTGCCTGTACTGCTGGAATACTTACGAAGTGTAACGCTTGTATACTTTGGAACTCATTTGAGTGCATCATTGGGAATTCACTATCACCGTCGTTTTTACTTTGACAAGTCCGAGCATGCATGGATATGTTTCATCACTTACCCTTTTACTTTTTGGCGTTGCCTTGTCATCCCTGGTTATGTGATCTGTGCTAAGAGCTTGAGCATCCATGGACGTGTTTCATCGCTTACCCTTTTCGGAGGGAGCAACGAAAAATTTGGCTCACTGCCTAATTGCACGCAGAGCTATAGTTTTCCATTGCATGCTGTGTGTAGTGAGAGTTGATCTGGGCTAAAAAGAGACGAAAAAGCTCATTGCAAATGTAATTGGGGGCGTTCCGAGAATCAAACTCGGGACCTCTCGCACCCAAAGCGAGAATCATACCACTAGACCAAACGCCCACTTCTACGTTTGGTCTAAATAATTTGGAATGTTTTTGCTAGTAGTCTGACTAATTTATTGCAAGTATCTGTCATGTTAATTGGCCCTCACAAATCTCACCTACTTCTCATTCTCTAAAAGGCTATGTAGCTCTTTCTTTTCGCCCCCTGTGCTCCCCACTAGCCCATCGACGAGGTATACCCCGAATCCACATGTGGCTTTTGAACCTCCTACGTCCCAAGACATGTTTAACAACTGAGACATGGCTAAGCAGGCCCTGTACATCATGCATATCAACTAAGAAGAAGAGACGCTGTATATCCGAAAACAATAGTTCATGAAAAAGGCCAGACCAAAGCTAACCAAGCATGTGCCTTAGCATTCCGCATCCAAAACCAAAAGCTTTATCTATTCATTTTGCTTAAGACGCCTAGTACCTTACCATTGTTATGGACAGAGTACTAATGCCGATGTTTTGGATACTAGTGCCGATGTTGTTTTCATCTCCTTCACAAGTGCCAGAGAGAGGCATGATACCAGTCAGCAGAAGATGCTTTCAAGCAAGGTTAACAACATACTACCTCCATGCAGTGCGAGCGAATCACATATCAACAAGCGAAAACACTGTGAGAGAATATATGATGATGTCTTTCATTTTCCCACTGGCGTTGTCAATAAAGTACCTGCCACTCTACTAAAAAAATAAGATGCAAGACTCTACACATTCCTATAAAGTACCTGCCACTCTACTAAAAAAATAAGATGCAAGACTCTACACATTCCTGAGCCCCAAGTCACGTGTCGATCCAAGCTGTCGGAGATCCCGCTGTTTTACCCGCACTTCTTAACCTGGACTTCTGCTGCGATTGCAAACTAAAGAGACCCTCTTCTTCACTACAACAAACCCGTCTTTAGAAAGAAAGGGAGAGCCTGGTCTTCCAATTTAAGATAATTTCCCTGATAATACAGTGAGTCGGCTAAATTTTGTGAACACTATAACCCATGTCCTCTGAAGTCAGATTCTCCTTCCAACTCTCGAATTCTGATCCACCAAACACCACTTGCTTGATCCCAACATAACTGCAAAGAAAATACTCAATTAGGGGGAATTATCCCATACTTGCTTTGCAGGACAAAAAAAAAAAAAGCTCGGACAGGTTTCTGGGTCATCCAAGCACCAGAGAAAAGACAAAAACTTCAAAAAAGATTCATGTTCCAGAAAAAGGATAGACTCGATTAATCCATGTCCTCAAGCACAACAACAGAAAATTAGATACCCATGTCTTCCAAGTACTAATGGATATATTACACTGCACCTTATGGCTTAAAAAAGTGACATTCAGATACACCACAAGAAACTTTTTAAAACCACCCCACTTCTGCAAGACTGGGCCCTTCTTTTCCCCGCATAGTAGCATGCTTATAGTTTGTGCAAGGTCAGCAAACTTAAAAAGGAGCTAATCAAGATTGTTACGAGCCCACTGCTCCAGCCCTAAGATACCTCATAAAAGACTCTATTTATTTAAAAAGGAAAAAAAACATGAAATGCATACTCGGAGCTTATTTGTGTCAGCGCATTTATCAAGACATCCAGAAGCAATGGTTCACTCGTGCCAATATCGACCCTGCATAATTTTTAGCAAGTTCAGACCATGAAAAAGATGGGACAGGAAACAAGGGAACTTTAGAACGAATACCATATACGGGCCAAGTTGTCTTGAATCTCAAGGTCCCCGATGTTATAAAATGTGGTTGGTGTCACATTGGCCCCTTGAATGGTATCATAGTTCGGTCTTGTATCCAGGGGAGATTGCGAGAGCTGCAAAAGTGTATATTGAGATGAATAGTACAAATGAAGCAATGGGTATTATTGAAGCCTAAAATGAACACGTGATTCATTACATAGATATTGGGCATCACAACACAAACCACTCAACTAGCTCAAAAGGTTACACTTCAATCCAACATCCAAAGTAATGCCACTTACACTTACGTAGCAGCAATGATGCTGGAGGAAGTTGCCACTTCAAATGCTTATGCGAACTTTATAAGAAAAGCAATACTTACTTGCATATTCATGGAATTGCAACCACCCAGACGTCCGACAATGTGCCATGATCGAATTGTCTGCAGCAGTATTCATAACAAACAGATCATCAGCTATTACCATAGCAGAAAAAGAAGGGGTTCTATTAACTTCCAACTGGTGTAACTTACATCACATATTAAGGAGACATCTTTTGGCAACAGAGCATTGTAGAATTCAAACCAAATGTACGAATTTGAAAAATCAAATCTGCAATTTTCAGATAAAGGAAGTAAATTAACAAGAAGAGTTCCCTACACCCAAAGAAGGCTCTAAAACTACAATGCACTTCACTACAATTATATGTAGCTATAAAATTCAATTGATGGACTTCAGACTCCGAACAACCTTTGAGCAACTTCTCTGAAAAGTTTACAAATGCAGCAAACCACAGTTATTCATAATCTATCGTTTCTACCACAATCATTGACACCCCACAGGCAACAAAAAAATACTTAACAGGATATGCTTGGGAGGATCACAGGTCCAGAGAGCATTCAAGACATTCTACCGTAATCTCTCTGAGTATTTACTATATAATTCCCAAAAGGATGGAGTCACCACAATGGTAAATAATCAAACCCAGTATGTCCCCCAAGTCCCAGGTAACATGAAGAGAAGAAACATAGAATCTGTAATGAGACTAAAATGTTGCTTCTTTAGCGACACCCTTAGAACACAAGATTCATGAATACAAGACGTAAGTGGTGATATTGCCAGAATGACCAATAACCATGATCGGTAGAAACAACCATCATTTTCAGCAAAAATTTTAATGCCAAATTGCCAGTATTTTGAAAGGAAAAGTATACACTTCGTTTTGTGGGTTGAGTTGTCACAAGGTAGCAGGAAATCAGCTTCGTCTCATGTCCCTAGAGAATACGTTCTAGAAACTGTATCGCATTCATTTACTTAACAATGATGCAGTCTCACGAGCATTTGATTCATAACACACTTATAGAAAGAGCCATGGTTCCCCAAAGAATCATCAGTACAGAATTTCGCAGCCCGCCTAAACTCACTTGTTGAATTTCACTTTCATCGGTTCAGCTGAACCAGTCTTGGCATGCAATATGTTGTTCCTTTTCTTCCTCAGTCTCTCCTCCATCTACACGACAAAAACAAACCTCATGAGGACATTTATCAGAATTCGTGCATCAAAAAAGAAGCCCCCCACCCCAGCTATCAAACTGCCATTTTCCGAACCTTTCAAAAGAACCATGATCAACCCCATTAGTTAGAGAAAACACTTAGCATAAACATGGAGCCCAGACATCGTAAAAACGCGAACTTCAATCACTCCAAGTAGCAACAACACCAAATTACTGAAGAACCCGCGTGAAGACCTTAAATTTAGTGGGAAAAATACGTCAGGGATAAAATTTACGAGCTTACTTTAGAACGAGCCTTCTGGGGATCGTCGAGACAGCTCCCGAGGATTTCAGCGAACTCGGGGTCTCGATCATACTTCTTCTCTTCTTCTTCCCTCCCTCGAAACCCACCACCGCTCGACGAGAACCCATTCGTTTCTTCGCCCTTCTCTTCGCCAAAATCAATTACCATTCCTCCTCCTTCTTCCTCCTCTGTCCGCAAATTCCGGGCACCGGGCTTCGACCCTCTGCTTGCCTTAGCGACATGGGTCATCGACCTCGGATCCGCGCGGACCCGGGTCGGGAAATGGACGGTCGGACATGGGGATGCGGAGGCGGGAGCGTCGGCGAACGCCAAGTTGGGCCGCGGTCCAGTGGAGGAGGAGGACGCGCAGGGGCATAGGCTGAGAAGCATTGGTGGGTTATGTAAATTCAACTGACGAGAGGGGAAAGGAAGAGATGACAATGGCGCGTCGTAGCTATGGAAGATGCGAGAGGGAGCACTGGGCAATCAGCAAAGACTGAGCTTTCGACTCACTTCGAGATGAAGAAGAAGAAGGACAAGATGATGAAGATGACGATGGAGGAGCAGAAAAGCCATAAACCATAAACCCTCTCTCCGTCTGCGAACCAAAAAAGGGCAGTCATTTTCTTTTTGTCCATCTTCAAAAATTATAAAGAGTTATTTTGAGTTTTCGATAATTATGGGGAAAAAAAAGTGATCTTTTATAAACTTTTTATTAGGATAGTCTTTTAAGAAAAATCGAGGCATTGGACATTGTATTAAGTTATAATAAAGTTTGATTTCGACTTTCAAATGTTAAAAAAGTCGACCACTTGAAATGCGAGCGAGAACTGGATATCTTGAGGTGAATCATGATTTCATTGTTATGTTAACATTATTTCGTGAATAGCTATCCAATACTGAATTTTTAAAATGCCATTAGTAATACGTGGTCATATGACCACCATATTGTTCTTTTATTGCTCCATATAGGTGACTCTACGTCTAGAATAAGTATGGTATGTACTATAGCTAAATACAAACAAAATCATGCTTACACAACCCCGTGAAATCAATGGGACAATCATGAGTTTGTTAAGGATCTATTTGATTAGCTTTGCCATGATTATAAGGAATCGTGCGTTAGTTTGTAATTGCAAAAGATACTCTCTCTCTCTCTCTTTCACGTTAAGATTTTAAAATGAAAAAGATTTAATTTACATATCCGAGAATCATTTCATAAGCAATTATCTAAACACAAGTAATGCACCCACGTGCTCATGTAGCTATATCATGGTAATCAAGATCTCAAACTAGGCAAAAGAACACAGCTTAAAAATAAAGAGGAAAAGAGAGAGAGAGAAATGGATAAAAATTGTAAGAGGACACAACACAAAAATGGTTTATGAGCTTTGGCTCAATTTACAATGTAGTTCATGAACTTTTAAATTATTCAATATGATCCTCGAATTTTGATCAACTTTCATATTATTTAACGTGGTCCATAAACTTGTGATATATGTTCAAACTAATACATTAACATTGAACATTTTCATATAATTTAAAGACTAGTTTGAACATGTATCAAAACTTTGGAGATCATAACAAACAAATTAAAAGTTCAAGGACCATATCACACATTAGGCTAAATTTTCTAAATCATATTTAATAAATTAAAATTTTAAGGGCGACATTATATATTGAGTTAAAGTTTATAGATTATTTGTGATATTATCCCAAATTATATATCCATATCAAGAAGAAGTTCCATACATTTGATGGGCTGAACTGAGCCCATATAACCAAAAAGCCCAGCCTACCATCTCTCTTGCGCAGCTAGGGTTTTGCTGCGCCTTTGTTTAGCTCCGAGCATCGCCTTCCTCCTCCGTTGTCTCTCTCACTCCCCGCCGCAAACCATAGCTGGTAACGCTTCCGTCTCCGTCTCGCTCCCTCCCTCTTTCTCTCGCCTCTGTTTTTCATGTTACACGGCACTGGATCTGAACCTGCGGCGGCTGAAGAAGTTTGGGTTGTGGATTGTTCTTTTGTTCCCTGGTCTTGTTCTTCTGTTTGTTTTGGTGGGTTTAACGCGAAGCAAGTTTGCTGCTGCGTACTTGCTCAAGAGCTACGTGGGTGTTATCTTTTTTGGGGGAATGAGAAGAATTTCCGGTCTGAATGCAGGTAAGGCCGAGTTGTAAAGAGCCGAGGCGCGAGGATGGTGGAGAATACAAAAGGGAGGAAGGAAGAGGTGGTTACCAGGGAGTACACCATCAACCTCCACAAGCGTCGCCACGGATGGTGAGCCCTTGTTATAGCTAAAGCTTTTGGTAGAGTGGACTCCTTAGTCCTTTTACTGCATTCGTCGTCATCTTTCATCGTGAATATCTGTATATGTCAGAAGGTCATTTCTTTGACGTGAAGTCGGTTTGATTCAACAAATTTGCATTTCGGTAAGGAGAGCGAAAATGGAAGAGAAAATTAAAGGAGTATCAAGTTCCGACAAGGGGTTATTGCAAACTAAGGAGCTGTATCAGGTTCACTACTAATCGTCTTCGCATCCTCTTTCTAATGCCAATGCTTCCTTAAAATTTTGGTTTGGTTTCATGCATAAGCTTAAACTTGGCAGTACGTTTTGGGCACGAGCGTGTACCCACGTGAACCAGAGCCCCTTAAGGAGCTAAGAGAAGTCTGTGCCATCCATCCGAGGTCTCTCTCTCTCTCTCTCTCTCTCTCTCTCTCTCTCTCTCTCTCTCTCTCTGCGCAAGATAAAGTTACTTCTAAACAGTGCAAAAAAGACAAGTTTTTCGTGCAATCAATGCCGCTTCCAGTAAGAGTTTCTTCCGCTTCCGTCGAACAATGGATGTGATCTCTCGGTTGTGTTTATCAAATGCTAGCGGTAGCTGGTGTTTATTATATGAGATCAAACCCACAATTGAATAAATTTGCTGATGTTCAGGGCCGGGATGGGCACTGCAGCAGATGCAGGTCAGTTGATGGCAATTCTGCTGAAACTTCTGAATGCTAAACGGACCATTGAAATCGGAGTCTTCACTGGGTACTCTCTTCTACTCACTGCCCTAAATATTCCTGAGGATGGCAAGGTATGTCAAGCATTCATTATGCGGTTCGTTGAATCCTTGCCGCTGATATGAGAATCCGATGGGATTGCTCACGTAATAATTATATGGCTGCAGATAGTAGCCATAGATGTGGATCGTGCGGCATATGAAATGGGATTACCCATTATCAAGAAAGCTGGCGTAGAGCACAAGATCCACTTCATCGAATCCGAGGCTCTCCAAGCTCTTGATGAAATAGTGCAAAATGTAGGGAACTCTGCAGATTTTCCTTGTTTATGAAGTTTCCTACCAACTGCAAAGTAACATGTTTTTTCATGTCAACGAAGCAAGCTCATCGCACATCAAAATACAACATAATATTTATCTATTTTGAGACTGACGGGGATGTGGCACGATGAAACTAATTGCAGCCAGATGCTGAGGGGAGCTTCGACTTCGCCTTTGTTGACGCTGACAAGGTCAACTATTGGAATTATCATGAGAAGTTGATGAAACTGGTGAAAGTAGGAGGACTGGCCATATACGACAACACGCTATGGGGAGGAACGGTCGCCATGCCCGAAGATGTGGTTGGACAGAAGCTAAAGGAGGGTCGAAAGTTAACGATCGAGTTCAATGACTTGCTGGCCAAGGACGCTCGTGTCCAAATCTGTCATGCTTCCATCGGCGATGGAATGACAATCTGCAGGCGAATGTCCTAAAGCAGGGATCCCCCGCTTCACCCATATCTCAATTTATGATGTATAATCTCTGGTCATGTTCCATCCAATAATAAGGGAATAAGGGGAATGACTCCTCGACTGAAGTCATGACCCTCAATCTTTTTGCACTTCCCTTTACACAGTGGAGTAAACAGAAGCCGGAAGGCTCTCTTTCATTGCCTCACTCATTGTTACAGACTCTTGACTCCTACAGAGTTTGCAGAAACAAGAGTTAACGTCGATGACCCAGAAACAAATCCCAGTTGTTTGTTACCACTAAACAGGTTGAACAAGCGTTTCATTTGGACAGCACATTCGAACACGTATTTACATCGCTGGCCAAAATGATCCAACTTGAAAAAAATTTAGCAAAAGCCCACGGTGGAACTGGAGCGTAACTGAGAAAAGAGTGGAGACTTAGGGGCATAAAGAAAGAATAAACCTGGGAAATTGGTGCTGCAAAGCGAACCCGTTGCTGGAGAAAGGGCTGCTGTTGCTTTCCAAAGACTCGGGGTTTTACAAGCTTTCAGAGCGCGTTTAACAATCGTTCTGTTCTCGAAACTGATTTTGTTTAGAAATAATTTTTTTTTATTTCGTGCCTGAAAATAATTTATAAGCATTTGAAAGCGTTTGATAACTATTTAAAATTTCTATTATTGGAATAGAAAAAAAACGTAAATGCATTTGTTAATTGCACAAAATTTATTTTTATTAATAATATTTTTAATTTTTCTTTTTTTTTCCTTTTTGGCCTTTTTTTTTTTGTTTCCCTTCCCCTTCCTTGGCCATGGCCAATGAGGGCATCGCGGGCCTCACCGGCCACAGGCGAAGGCCAAACCGTGGGTGCCTGAGCAAGGGCTAGACCCTCGCCAAATCTGGCGAGGGCGGCTCGTGGCTTGGCAAGGGCGGCGGCGGCGAGGGTCGCCTTCGCTGACCCTAGCTTGTGGCCAGTCGGCGGCCGACGACCTGCCACAAGCCATAGGACAGGAAGAAGAAGAAGAACAGAAATTGTTACATTTGGCAACTTGCCAAACACGCTCTAATATTCACTTATTTTTGTCTATCAAATCTAATGTCTTTTTTTTTATTGAGATAGTGCATTGGAAGTACTAATGAAAGTGCAATACAGTCCGAAAACTTTTAGAAAGTGCAATTAAATCCTAAAAGTTGTCAAATTTGAGCAATCATCTAACTTCGCTAATGAAAAATGCTAACATGACTTTTTGATTATTTTCTCTCTCCTAAAAAAAAAGAATATTTCAAGGGGCATTATTGGAAAAGTGCACTATTCTAAAGTACATTATTCTAATCATTGCCCTTAATTAGTAGACAAAGAGATAGAATATCTATCGTTAGATGTATCGTTATAATTTAGAGGAAAAATTATTTATATATATGGTCATCTTTCCTCATTTGTATGATATCAATGGGCGATAAGAAACGCTATACATTATAATATTATGTCTCCATAAGGAAACAAGTGAATGCGGGTGAAGTGTCAAAACCTTAGGAAAAATAGGAACAACTTGAGTAATTCGTATCGCAAGATCACAAGCATTTCTATTCCATCCGAGACCTCTTCAATAATTCTCGATCTAGTTATCACAAATTTGAGTGGATGGAGTCAATTATCGAGCCAAAACTCCCGAAAAAAGTTGATTCACAAAAATATTCTTGATTCATCGGTTGGATGGGCTAGAAAAATGTGGAATGTTAAAAATAGCAAAGCTGACGGTAGGGTTGAGACGCCGCGGCGATGTCAATATCAGAGTGGAGGCTCAGTGACCTGCTTGTGTGCGAGAAGAGGGGTTATTTTTTTCTTTAAATAAGGGTAAATCCAAGATACTCTTGCGCTATCGAAATTCAATTTTAATTAAATTAGATAATTGAACTTATAATAAGGACATCTTCCATTTTGGTAATTAATCATCATTAGGAAAAAAAATTATCCATTTTCGCAATGACGTGTCATTCCAAGTTCCTTCCGCTCGCAAGCAATCGAAGAACAAAACTTACCTCCTCCTCCCCTGTTTTCTCCTCCTCTGTTTCCTCCCCCGTCTCCTTCTTCTCTCCGTGCGTGTTGTGATGGAGGATCTTCCCCGACACCTGATGCTCGACATCCTGCAACGCCTCGGCAACTCGGCCGACGTCGCCCGCTGCCGGACCGTCTCCAGGGCCCTGAACTCCGCTGCCCGCAGCGTCAGGTCCGTCACCCTCCTCTGCTCCCTCTCCCGCTACCTCAGGTCCCGGTCGCCGGACACCGAGCCCTTCCTGCCCCCCTTCAAGTACCTCGTCGAGAAGGAGGAGGAGAGGAAGACGATGAAGATGAAGATGGAGCAGGAGAAAAGCCATAAACCATAAACCATAAACCCTCTCTCCGTCTGCGAACCAAAAAAGAGCAGTCATTTTCTTTTTGTCCATCTTCAAAAATTATAAAGAGTTATTTTGAGTTTTCGATAATTATGGGGAAAAAAAAGTGATCGTTTATAAACTTTTTATTAGGATGGTCTTTTAAGAAAAATCGAGGCATTGGACATTGTATTAATTTATAATAAAGTTTGATTTCAACTTTCAAATGTTAAAAAAGACGACCACTTGTAATGCGAGCAAGAACCGGGTATCATCTTTGCGAATCACAATTTCATCGCTATGTTGACATTATTTCTTGAATAGTTATCCAATACTGAATTTTTAAAATGCCATTTGTAATACGTGGTCGTATGACCGCCATACTGTTTTTTTATTGCTCCATATAGGTGACTCTACGTCTAGAATAAATATGGTATGTACTATAGCTAAATACAAACAAAATCATGCTTACACAATCCCGTGAAATCAATGGGACAATCATGAGTTTATTAAGGACAATTATAAGGAATCGTGCGTTGGTTTATAATTGCAAAAGATACTCTCTCTCTCTCTTTCACATTAAGATTTTCAAATGACAAAGATTTGATTTACATATCCGAGAATCATTTCATAAGCAATTGTCGAAACACACGTAATGCACCAACGTGCTCATGTAGCTATATCATGGTAATCAAGATCTCAAACTAGGAAAAGGCACCCAGCTTAAAATTAAAGAGGAAAAAAAGAGAGATAGAAACGGATAGAAATTGTAAGAAAACATGACATAAATGGTCTATGAATTTTGGCACAATGTACAATATAGTTCCTAAACTTTTAATTTATTCAATATGATCCTCAAATTTTGGCACAACTTTTATATTATTCAATGTGGTACCTAAACTTGTGATACATGTTCAAACTAATACCTTGATATTGAACATTTTCATATAATTTAGGGACTAATTTGAACATATACAAAAATTTCGGGGATCATATTGAATAAATTAAAAGTTCAAGAACCGCATTGCACATTGAATTAAATTTTAGGAATCATATTGAATGAATTATAAGTTTAGAATCACATTATGTATTAGGCAAAAGTTTATGAACCATTTGTGATATTATCCCAAATTGCAAACCCCAGTCAAGAAGAAGTTCCATACATTTGATGGGCTCAGCTTAGCCCATATAACCACAAAGCCCAGCCTACCATCTCTCTTGCGCAGCTAGGGTTTTGCTGCGCCTTTATTTAGCTCCGAGCATCGCCTTCCTTCTCCGTTTCCTCTCTCGCTCCCCGCCGCAAACCCTAGCAGGTAACGCTTCCGTCTCCATCTCGCTCCCTCTCTCTTTCTCTTGCCTCTGTCTTTCATCTTACACGGCAGTGGATCTGAACCTGCGGCGGCTGAAGGTGTTTGGGTTGTGGATTTGTTTTTTTGTTCCCTGGTGTTGTTCTTCTGTTTGCTTGGTGGGCTTGACGCGAAGAAAGTTTGCTGCTGCGAACTTGCTCAAGAGCTGCGTGGGTGTTATCTTTTTTGGGGGAATGAGAAGAATTTCCGGTCTGAATGCAGGTAAGGTCGAATTGGAAAGAGCCGAGGCGCGAGGATGGTGGAGAATACAAAAGGGAGGAAGGAAGAGGTGGTTACCAGGGAGTACACCATCAACCTCCACAAGCGTCTCCATGGATGGTGAGCCCTCGTTATTTTGTCTCATCTCTTGTTGGGCTGCAATTTTTTTGTTCTTGAAGTGAAAGGGTCTGTGGCTTTCTATGCTGGTCGTGTAATGTGTTTGGCCAATAGTCTAGGCTGCTTTAAGTGCTGCTTTTTCTTCTTGTGTTTCATGGGTTTGGATATTTGTATGAATATAGACGTGGTCGACCGGTGTCTGAATTTCCCATGAGATGTTTAGATTGCTAGAGCGTTTTTTAGTTTGTGTCGACGAACTATCGTTAAGTTGATGTCTTTGATGGGTTATATACTTGGGAGACTTTGATGTGTGTGCATTATCGACATGCTTTGCTCTAATTGTCGATGGGGTTAATAAGTCGGAATTGGCAGCGCGGGTGGCTGCTTAGTGTCATTTGAATATCGCTTCTCAGTTTAGTCCTCGTGCTTTCTCTAGGTTATGCAGTAGCTTTAGGTTATGCAGTAGCTTTCACTATCAACAGGTCCAAACTTGCGCCCGTGAATTCTTTCGGTTAGCTTTCTCTAGCCACTTGATACATATCCATAGACTTATCACTCCTTAATCTTTATTTGATCTGTCTATTGTTAATGTATTTACTAGTCAAGTTAAGGAAAGCGTAAATGCAATTAGATTTTTCCATGCCATCCAATTATGTGCACTTGTGGTTTACCATACTAGACACCCTTATCAGTAGTCTTTAGATTCCATGGACTTTTAATTATTATAGTAAGATTATGTCTGTCTTCCTTGATTTTCATTTTTGTTGATTGAAAAGTATCAGCAACTATCTCAGCCCAGTTTTTAACCTAATTGCCTTTGTTGCTTGTCCCATTATTTCGTATATCATGTTCTGTCTGGCTCCACCGATAGATCGTGGTCCACTGGTTATAGATTATTTTGTCAATGCTTTGTGAAGGAATGGCATTGAATCGTTCTTGTTGCCATGAAGCTCTATCATGGAAGTGGTTCTCTTTCTTGGTTTCTCTGCCGTTAAATTCTTATATTTGTGGGAGTGTTTGGAGTTCAGCAATGACATTAGGGGAACATGGATCTTTTAGCACTTAAGATTTATTTCGGTTGCATTGTCTTTCTGAAATATAGCACATTCAAGAAGAAAGCTCCAAAAGCCATAAAGGAGATCCGGAAGTTCGCCCAGAAAGCCATGGGAACCAATGATGTGAGAGTTGATGTGAAGCTCAACAAGCAAATATGGAGCAGGGGGATTCGAAGTGTGCCGAGGAGGATCAGGGTTCGCATTGCTCGCAAGAGGAATGAGGACGAGGATGCCAAGGAGGAGCTTTACTCTCTAGTCACCGTTGCTGAGATCCCACCGGAAGGGGTGAGGGGATTGGGCACCAAGATCATTGAAGACGATGATTGAGTTATCTTTGTTTCCTAGCTTAGTAAAATCTGCTTTAGTCTGGATTAAAAGACTTAATGAGAGTTTTGTTCAACATTTTTGGGCGTTGTTAGATTGGTTCGTGAATCGTGATCACAGTTGCAGAAAACCTTTCACCATATTGTTGTTAGTTTGTTGCTTCTCTCCGAGTGTTCTGAAACTTTAGTTCCGCCATCCACATCTTCCTCATACTGTTCAGGACCGGAGGATCCATTGTCGTTTGCTTTCAAATTTATGTAGTTGGACGAATGACTATATCATCTTATGTGACAAACATGATCAGGAATTAGTGCCCGTTTCAACTAGTGAGCGCTGTGTTAGCTCTGCCTCACTCCTTTATCGTCTGCTTGCCGCGCACGGTGACCGTCACAAGTAACATTAGCGTTTTTTTCTTTTTAGCTAAAAGTAACATTAATGTGTTGTCGACAAGTTCTTGATACCATATCATCAGCCTCCTGCAATAGCTGCAAACTTCCGACCGATATTTTGGACATTTTTCTTAATGTTCACAAGTGAACATCCAGATGGATGGAGCAATCAATCGCATCTCCACACATTTCCCTACAATTCTCATAAACTGAGTCACTATTTTTGAAGTATGTCCAGGACCAAACAACTGCTACACATCGCACGAAGACGAAGGCAGCCCTCTTTGCAATAAACTCTGCAGTGGGAGGACTGGACTAAACTTCTTCAGTTAATACTGTGTAAATTCATGAAAGATTGAAACGGCCTTGAGTAATTATCCATCTGCTTAATGACTCGGTCCAGCGATCTCCGGTGATGAGTGATAAAGACATGAGCAGAATATTCGTGATCTTCAACTCTTCAGCTAGCTTTATAAGCATACATATAGCCTCGAAGTTTTCTCACTTCTGATGATGATTCGCGCAGTACGTGATCCACATATAGACAGATGCCAGCTCCGCTGCCATTTTTGTGTTCAAGAATGTTAATTTCTCGGAAAACCATAATAGCAGCCAGAACAGATGTTATTTTTTGGAACTCACCCAAGAGGTCCCAACGGGAGCCATAAAACATCCCAGCGAAATCTTGGAATTCTGGTGCAAAACCATTAGATTCATCTTCACAATCAGATAACTTACAATAGTATGTTAATGACGTAGATAAGCAATAGCACATCAAGGCATAGAATATAATACCAGTCATAAGGTCCAACAGGTGAAATATCTAGGTACTAAATGTCATCTCAATGCACGTGTATCTAATACAAAGGATAGTGCTCTACTAGTTCGAGAAAACCACAGGCAGAAAAAGGAATAGATTCATTTTTCAAGTAACTATATGAGTGAAGAAGCATCTCTGACTACGAAAGATGTCAGGCAATAAGGATGAAGCAATGCATTGAAACAAAAGGTGGGGCGGGATGGGATTAATAAAATTTAAACCGTGCTGTTTTGGTGAAAGAGCAGTTCAAAACTTCAAAGTATGAACCACAGAGAAGAAATTTTGTACCTCAACAAGTAATACAGCCAAAACATTGCTGGTATAATGCTGGTGAAGCACGAATACCAAAGCCATTGTCTACATTGTCTTGTGTTTTGAATAAGCCCAACAATAGCCATAGAGCAAGCTAAAACAGCAATCCAGTCTGCGGGTAGTTTTGATTAGCATTGTTCATGCCAAAATGCTCCACATTAACATAACTACTCAAACCATGCAGCAAAATGAAAGAAAGGGCACATTCCTAAAATCAAAGCTGTGGATGCTCAAATTGAACTTGAACAGATACACCATCAGAGACACGTATTCTTACTAAAGCTAAAGAAAATTATTGTGGGATAAAGAAAAAGATTTATGTTGGCAAGCACAGGTATAAGTAATGTTAATTAGGAGCACAGCCAAAGTGAAGTTGGTACTTGAGACTCTTCAGCCAACATCTCATAGGAATTGAGTGGGAAAGAACTATTTCTACACAATGTACAGTTCTATATTAACGAGACACGTCCGTTAAGCTATTGATATAAATAAAACCAAAAAATGAGAAGAATGGGGCAAGACATGACCAGCCGATTATAATCACGGCTCAAGAAGTGATTGAGAGAAACCCACCTGCAAATATAATCATCCAAGAAGGAGCCTCCTCCATGAAGTAAGCGTGATGTCGCTGATTAAAAGGGGAAACCATGTTAAGATGTTCTAATATACAGCATCTAGAAGAAAAATGATTTTTGAACTATAGACAAGTGGACAATTCAGAATTACTGTTTTACTAACTTCACCAGCCATGCAACAATTTAAAGCAGTATCATGCTCCCAGCCTTTATAATGCATGCCCAAAATTGTCTCAAAATACCATGAATATATGGATCTATCCATACCAGAAAGATAAAATGTGCAAACAAAGGAAACCTGAACCACATAATCCTACTTAATTTAGTTGTATGATACTTCAGGTAGGACACTTAAAAGACTTACTCTAGGTATTTCAGCAACCACTAAACCCCAGTCATCTTAAAACAAGAGAAGAACAATAATCTGACTTTAATGGTGGATCATCACTAACATACCAATTCCCATGGAGACGTAGCCTGCCGGTATATGGAATAGACGAGGAAGGCAGCAAAGCAAAAGAGAAATGCCGCAAATACACTCTGCAATAATAAGAAGTTTGAGAAAAGATTGAGATGTCAATTAAATTTTAGAATGCATCAGCTTAAAAAAAAAGCACTAACAAATAAACTAATATAGGTTATATGATCCGATCAGATTGAAGACATATAGCTCGTTTCGTCACCAATTTACCCTCCAACAGAGACTCTGTAGCGCTTGACTCTTTTCAAGCGACCGAACCAACTCCTCTTGCTCTGCACAAGGAGGAAAAAAGAACCACACGAGTGTAACCCAATGCACAGCAAAATCGATCCTAAAGAGCAAATCTCAGTTGGCTTCACTGCTGCCATTCCAGGAAAAACAAAACCATCCTAGAGCCAAAACACAACAAGCGCCATTCACAGTTACTGATCATGGCTCAAATTCCCAGACCCAACAAACAAAAAAAAGAACCGGTACAATCCTACCCACATACAAACCAAATTGGAGTACAATAACTGTCCCTAGATGGGTTTCATCACAAGACGCCCAAAAAGAACCGTACAAACGTAAACCAATGCAGAGCAAAATCGGTCCTAAAGAACAAATCTCAGTTGGCTTCAATGCTGCCATTCCAGGAAACACAAAACCATCCTAGAGCCAAATGCGACAAATGCCATTCACCATTACTGATCATGACTCAAACTCCCACACCGCAAAAAAAAAACATAAAAAAGAACCGGTACAATCCCAACCCACAAACAAACCCAATCGGAGTAAAATAACTTTCCCTAGATGGGTTTTCATTCAAAGACGCCCAAAATGCGAAATTTTAGTTGTCCGAAGGGATCAAGCGACGAAACACGAACCGATGTTCAGCTTCTTTGATCTTCCCTCCTCTCTCGCGTTCATTTTGAGGTCCCCAAAACGAGAAAACGCGCGCAAAAAAAGGATAAATTTGAGAAAAGGGGCAGAGAGACCTTGGGTGTCCATGGGACGAGAATCGTCGAGAGAGGGATCGTCACGGATGGGGAGAGAGAAGCCGCCGCCGCCGCCGCGAGGCTTCCTCCATTTCTTCGACAGCCGCTTCATCGCCATCATAGCTTTCGAGCTCCTCCCAATTCAAACCGGCGATCGTCGTTTCCACAGCGGAACGAACTGGACTTTACTCCGGCGGAAACTCGGGTTCAGTCTGCCAAAACGCTGTCGTTGCAGATTCCAAAATTCTAAAATATTGTCCAGATCTTAAAATTAATAGAAAATTGCATGTGAATTTACATGTGATGAAAATTTCATGTATTTAAAATACAAAAAGAAAAATTTAAAATTGTATGCGCGTCGCAAAGATTTGCAAAAAGCAAAAAGTTATAATAAAGTCACTCTAAAGAAATTTTAAACTTCTGAAGCAATGAAACTTGTCATCTAAAGTTTTTTTTTTTCATAATCTTTTAAAGAATTAAAATTTTATTTTTTAGTTTCTATAATCCTAAAAAGAAATTTTCATTTTATTTCAAGTCGAAAATGACGGAAACAAACTTCTAGCTTTCCATTTTGATTTTCAGGCAAATAAAAGGAAGAAAGACAGAAAATGGGTCATTGAACCAGTTCAGTATCTGAAATTTTCTGAATATTCAAAAACCTTTTCATAAATCTAGGAGCCCATTTTCTTATATTTAGGTAAACAGTTTGGTTCTTAAAAGTGGAAAAACAAAATTTCACATGAAATCACCATCTTGAACAGTTATAATAAAATTGGTTTTTTTCAAATATAAAAATCAATATTGTTCAATATTTTGGAAGTAGAAAGATTTGCTTTTCATGATTAGAATGGTGATTTAGGTATCTCTAATTCTAGATTAATGAAAAAAGAAACTTTAGTGCCAAAAGAGTGAAGGATAAAATTGCAATTCAATTACATCCACGTCAACATATCATTACCAACACATAACGATCCCTCTCGTATCATGTTGTAAGAGTTATTAGCGCTTTTGAAGTTTTTATTCACCTTTCAATAATTAGAATTTGATATGTCTAGGAAACAGAAATTGCATTGTTTTCGATTAATAAATAGATAAGTTTTTCTAATGTTGTCGACGAATAAATTCGCTAGTTTTGTTAATTTAACGAATCGATACTATTTTGACAATAAAACCTATAAGTAAAAGCAATCAAAAAATGCACTTATACTAATGTTAAATAAATATCTGTTACATGATGTAACCAAACATTATTTTCATTAAGAAACGATTAAAACCAAAATAAAAATAATTTAAATGACTTTATTGTGTATTAATAAAAACAATAAATGAATCCAAACATCCCCTCTATCTAACAAGAAAGCACCAATCCAGTCAGGGATGTATTGATAACCACTCAACTCTAGTCAGAATCACATTCTTCTTTTATAGAAAGTTATACTCACATAGTGACATGACCCGGTTAAGATTCCTACTTTAGATAAAGTTACATTCTAAAGTGGATTAATTTCTGGTACACGTATAAAGATCAAATTTTTTCCTAAATTTCATGTTTTCTATCACCAATCCACCATAAATTATCTCAATCAGTCCAAGCAAGAAGTGAAATCACCTAACTTTTTTCAAACTAGTGGATGGGGTTAATGAGCTCATCTGATTAGCATTATTCCCCCAGCCTCTTGCTCTTGACCTGATAAATCAGGTCCCAAAGCAGTCCAAACATTCGTGCCGAAGTGAAGCTTTCAATCGAAACCCAAATGTTTGCAGCACAGTACTTTGATTTTCCATCATTCTTTTTTCAATATCAACTTTTTGCCGCGTAACTTTTCTGATCTTATTCAATCACAACTACCGAACGAACCAGAAGAAAATGCTTTACCACGCGACATCAGTCATGTGTCGAGGTACTAAACACTCCAAGAGAGCTGATTGCTCCAGGATCAGTTATCTTCGGCAGGAATAATGACCAGATTTTGATCGGGCATAAAGCATTCCAACATGAATAGCTCAATCTTGGACAATATCTAGAGTCACTTTATCCGGTACAAACAAAACCATTCATGCCCTCAAACAAGAAGACTATTTCAGCAACAAGTATATACTAGTGTGAAAACACCAACTTATCAAAACATACCCAAGAGGAAATGTTTGCATAGCAGAGAACTCCACAGTAATTTCAGTGTGCAATGCCCTCTAGAATGAAACTCAGCCACTATTGGAAATGTAGAAAAACGTAAGCTAAGGTTGCAATGTAGAAAAACGTAAGCTAAGGTTGCATTACTTTTTCTCAAATAAGAGAAGCAACTAATAAGTTTTAGTAATCTGAGTGTATCGGCTCACGGGTCTGCTACCCTGCGTGTGTTCTCATAGATCCGCTCTTCCCGGGTACCTTGGGAATGGGATGACGTCCCTAATGTTGTCGATACCAGTAGCGAATAGAATCATCCGTTCAAAGCCCAAACCAAATCCGCAATGTTTGACAGTCCCATATCGCCGCAGGTCAAGATACCATTCATACGGATCCAGGGGCAGCCCCATCTCAAGTATCCTGATAAAAATGTAATTTGAGCAATTAGACCTCATTTTATTACCACTTTGCATCTAGGGTTGAAGAAACTATTACATAAATGGTAAAATGACGAGGAAATATACCTATCACGAATAACCTCATAGCGCTCTTCTCTTTGGCTTCCGCCAATTAACTCTCCTACCTGAAAGAGACAAGTGAAAATATCAGACTTGGAAGAACAGTACACACAACGATAAAGCCTGCCAACCAGTTTTCTAACAGTTGCTTTTAATCCCTAGCGATTTTGCTAATTATTTCTTCCCTCTTGGTCTGCAAGAGTTTCATTTGTGACTAGCAAGTAATTGTCCTACCTTTGGTACAAGAACATCCATGGCTGCGACTGTCTTTGAGTCATCATTGAGCCTCATATAGAATGCTTTAATTCCTTTCGGGTAATTGTACACAATAACAGGCTTCTGGAATTTCACCTCTGTCAAGTATCTGTGAAATTGGCCAAAACAAAGTTGAACAACCATAAGTTATCAGATAGTACACATGGAGTTTGTTTGGTACAGTTGCGGCTGGGCTGTGCTGTTTCGAAGCACATGCGTCTGGCAATACACCTTTTAAAAGTGTTGCAACATCGCTACAAATGACTATTGCGTTTAGCAAAAGCTATTGCAAGATTACTGTGGTTATCAAAACGGCTAAAAAGATTTATAACATTATGTAGAGTTGCTACCAACTATTATGTCCATATTATTAGAATTTTTTCAATATACCATTTGCACCATACAGTAACAATAATAATTATTATAATAACACTATTGTTGTTACTATGATTCTGTATGTTTTTATTTTTTATTATTATTGCTATTACGAAATTAATATAGTAATGTTAATAAATCAAATTTTAGAAAAGTTGTAAACTTTCCTTCTAGGGAAAAATATTAATGAAAATTCGAAATGAATAATATAATAATAGTAGAATTATTGATTATTATAAGTATCATCATTATGGTTATAATTAGTATTGTAGTTATAATTAACATTTATCTTTTTATTATTATGGAATTAGCAAATTAATCTTTTTTTTGTTTGGGTGTTTTTGTGCTAATAAAATTATCTTTAAAAAACTTAATAGTTGCAGCACCTCAAAGCTCCTAGAGGCGGTTTTGTGAAAATTGTGGAAGTATTTCAGCTGCGAGGGTGTCACTGCTATGAGATTTTTATCAAAGACCTCCAAATGCCAAAGCACCTTCTTTCTCAACTTTTGCAGCTGGGGGAAAGCCGTACCAAACACTCGCGTAGTCATGCAAGTACATACCTTTCATGCTCAGATGCTAAATCAATGCCCCATTCCACCTTATTCTCAAATTGTTTACCACCCTTCACGGCCTCCACTAATAGCTCCACAGCTTCAGTGTAAGAGATACGCTCAAAGGGGGTTGAAGCAACTGTTCTTAGACGATCAATGCAAGTTTTGTCAAAATTCTTGGCCATGAAGTCCATATCATCGAGGCAGTTGTCCAGTAACCAGTTGCACAAAAATTTCACATATGCCTCTGCACAGTTCATGTCATCCTACACAGGAACAGAATATAGAACCCTTTAATGTACCAAACAATTTTGCATAAAAATGGTAAAAGTAATGGGCACATCATCTTCAATGGAAACGGACCAGTTTATTCCTCCTAGACATTATTTAACTTAAAGTAAAAACTGAAAAAGCAATACTACATCCAACCACTTACATTTATGTACCTAGAGGACAAACTACTCATGTTATCAGCAAAAGAAATTCTATTTAACAAGTATGTACATTGGAGACTTGGCGTACTATCCTCTTAAATTTACCCATTACAAGAAGAAATCAACCAATAATAAATAAACAATGAGAAGGAACTAAACAGGAATAGATATATAAATTCTCATGTAGATGCTGAAATTTGCTGTATGTCAAACGTTTTCAATCAGTCAGAGACTGAAGGACTGAGATAACTTTACCTTCAGATCTGCAAAAGCTATTTCAGGCTCCACCATCCAAAATTCTGCCAAATGCCTCGATGTATGAGAGTTCTCAGCACGGAAAGTCGGACCAAATGTGTAAACGCTACTAACAGCACATGCATAAGTCTCCACTTGTAATTGTCCAGAAACAGTCAAGAATGCTTGACGGGCGAAAAAATCGTGGTCATAATCTATCTTTCCATCCTTTTGTGGGATGCCAGGTTTTACTTTGAATCTCTCTTCCAGCCTTGAGAGGTTCTCCTTGGCCTTTGTTAGCACAGCCACAGATGCTGTGATATCCGCCTTACTAGCTTTAGCAGATTTCAGCTGCGCAACTACCTCTCCCTTCTCTTTTACAAGAAGCTTAGCAGCTTCAATTTCCGCTTCAGATGGAGGAGGGTTCTTGATCAGCTCCTTCTCCACCCTCTCAGCCTCGCTTATCAGAGTTGTTACTTGAAACATTTCACCCGCACCCTCGCAGTCACTAGTGGTGATAATTGGAGTGTGGACATAGAGAAAACCATGCTTTTGGAAGAATGTGTGAGTCGCATAAGCCAACGCATTACGGATCCGAGCCACGGCAGAAATCTGAAAGCATCAATTATTCAGAAAAAGATCGGCAATGACACGAGGGAAACATCACAGTTGAAATTTCTTTCCCATTTTTGTATAATTTCTTGCGGATTGTCAATGAGTTAATACAGGACTCCTTCATGACCAGACAACAACCAATAGACTCAATTTGTTAACATCTTTTAAGTGGATGTGTCTACATGCATTTTGCCTGTCAAATCCTAACAATCACTCAGATTCTGCAAAACCGCTTTTTTTTTATCAAGGAAACTACTCTGGTTACCAGATTGATACAAGATTTGGATGATTATAAAGTTTTTTCTCCCCATTCCTTCCAGATGGGTAAAGAAGTTATGAAACCAACCGGCAAAAAATCAACCTTCGACAGATATTCGCCTAAATGGGCATCAAAAACACATTCTTACTACATTAGAACAAAGAGCAAATTGAAGTCGTCGCATACGTAAGGCTTCACCTCGCTCCTGCTTTTCAAAACACCACGCCCCTTAAGCAGCAATCATGAACTCTTAACCAGAATTTTCACATCTTTTCAAGAGCAGCGGCACAGAGCACATGAATTTAAGAAGCAAAGTGAAGAACACACGCATGTCCACACGCGTACCGTGTTGGTCTTCGGCCTCAGATGCACGACGTCCCTCAAGAACTCGAGCGTGAGCTTAGTCTTCGGCAGCGGGTACTTGGCCGGGTCGACGGGTCCGACGTGGACGACCTCCTCGACCCGGAGCTCAATCTTCTGCTTCGTCCCCTCGGGGGGGACCTTGAGCACGCCCTCGAGGGCCACGCACGTGCCGGTCGGCACGAGCAGGCCGAGATCGGCCACGGCCGAGTCGACGATGACCTGGAGGTTCATCGGGCACGAGCCGTCGTTCACCTCGAGGAACGCGAAGGAGCCGCTCCCCTGCTTCCGGCCGGTCTTGACCCAGCCGCCGACGCGGGCCCGCCGGCCGGCCAGGCCGGAGCCGCCGTCGGGGCGGGCGAGGATGGAGCGGATCGGGACCCGGTCGGAGAAGTCGTGCTTGGGGACGGCGTCGGAGAGGGAGGCGGCGGCGAGCTGGTCCGCCGGCGGCTGCGGCTGGTCCGACATTGCGCGCGCCGCTCTCTCTCTCTCTCTCTCTCTCTCTCTGCGTGGCTCGAAGCTCTTCGAGGATTTAGGACAGAGAGAAGAGAGAGAAATGATGAAAACCCTAACGTTCAGTTATGGCGAACAGACAAGGCGAGTACGTGGTGTTTCCCATTTGCGATTTTTATTAGCTGGAAAAAAAGAAAATTCGAGAAGCATTTTCTTTTATTTATGTTAATGCATTTTATTAACGATTTTATTTCTAAGATGGGATGAGCACTTATAGGAATGCTTTAGAGAAAATTCTAAATAAGGACGTGAAGTAGACGTTATTTTCAATAGAGGCATGAAGTAGCTATAGCAGTTTCAAATAATGGTCTGACCCCGCCGACTCGTCGGCCTGTCGAATTTTCCAACCGATCAAAGGCGTTTTCATATAAAAATAATTTTAAACAAGCAAGAGGGCGGGCCGACCCTTCCGCCTGTGGCCGCCGACTCTCGCCAACCAATGGCCCTTGCCAAAATCGAGAGAGGGTGGTAATCCTATGTGTTCCTTTTTTCTAAAACTTTAACCTTTTTTTTCCTTTTTTAAGTTTTTTTATGGAAAGGAAAAAAAATGAAAAAAATGAATAGATGAAAATGCCCTTGAGCCCGGTGAGGTCAGGCCATTCTTTGAGACTGATACGGCAATTTTATACCCTTATTTGAAACAAAGTTCACTTCGTGCATTTATATTAAAAAAATGAATGTATTTGAAGTTCTTATTTGAAATATTGTCCACTTCAAATTTTTATATAAGAGGATGCAGGCACTCTGAGCCTTTATTTGAAATTTCCCTCAGATTTCATGTCCTTAGAAATTTATATATATATAAGAAATTTATGTATATAGGCTTTTTGCGATGATTGGATAATAAGAAAGAACCGAATAAGTTAATTGAGAGATCGGCAGGTTTCTTGCTAAGGCAATAAGCACGGATTTGTGGGGCTATATCGAAAAAACATTTTCATTCGAACGGTGATGATTAATGAGTTTTGAACTTCAACGAGTTCGCCCATCTGAATTTTTTAGTTAACGTGATTGAACTTTGTTTAATCTTTACTTGCGTGTTGAATACATGGGTCTCAAGCACTTGATGACTCGATGAAACGAGCTCTTAATCAAATGGCAACTTGTGTAGGAGTGACTGAGCTTTGTAAGTTGTATGCGCTTTTCTTGTCAAACAAGCATTTTTGACTTTGGTGTGCCAAAAATAAAATAAAATGAAATGAAAGGGAGAAAGGAGTACAAGCAATAAAAATTTCCACCGGATTTTGACTTTTCAGGACCAATTTCAAAGTCAGTGAATTACGCGAGGAATTAATATTTGGCCGAGTTAAAGAGCAATTGAACTTTTTTTTAATGGAAATTAAGGTACAGAATACGTTTTCTCGACACGGCGAAACTTGAATTTTGTTTCAATGATCAAGAAATCATAACTGCGATCGCAGCAAAATTAATACTGTATAGTGTACGTAAAAGTCATGCGGAGAAATTTCTTGAGTATCGGAAATTACAAATTATGGGTACCGGAATCACCGGTAATATGTTTCGCGACGCGACGTGATCTTCATTAGCAAAGCCATGGAATCATACTGCGAAACATGGAAATTATGAATTTTGGGTGAATATATGCTTGACAAGATTTTTGTATTTTTTTGGATTAATATCACAAAAAACCCCAAATTAATATATCAGTGATAAATTTGCCTCAAATTAATTTTTTAACCACCAAAAACCCAGTAAAGTAACAAATTTATCCTAAATTAATTTTTTAAACACTAAAAACTCCAAACTGATATGTTTGTAACAAATTTACTTTTCGTTAGTTTCCGTTGAATTGGATTAACACCACAAAAAATCACAAACAAAGTGTAAAACCCAAAATCGATGTATTCGTCACTTGCCACGTGTCATTTAACAAAGTAATTTGACATTAAAATTTAGTTGAAATTAATGGAGGATAAATTTGTCCAAAGTATGCCGATTTGGGTTTTTTTTTTTTTGCGCATCTCCAGCCGGTGAAAATACGGGAAATTAAAATTACGGAAATTTCGAGGAGGGGGGTGGGCGGGGACTTTCTGTCTCTCTCTCCCCCGAGGAGTGTGGAATACGGTGGTGCAAGGCGTACGGTAAGTCGAAGTCGAAGCGTGCTCCTCACGTGATTCGCGGGGGAACAACGCGTGCGCCCCAAGCCGATCCCTGATTGGTCGACGGATGACGTGGTGGGGTGGGCCCCACCCAAGATGCCCCCGTGGCAGGAACCCGACGCGGAGTAATCTTGTGCGACGGAATCTTCCTTTTCTCCATAGCAAAAAAAGGCGGCTAGGGTTCCGAGGTGAAGCATTGTGCTAATTTCAAAACAAAAAAGTACATTATATATATCAAAAACCCAAATCATACCCACCACGGCTCACGTGCCTTAAACATTCTTTTCGCGGCATAAAAAACCTTAAGTTTGTACCTATATGATACTTTCACCATCCATCAATGTTTCGTTAGATAATTTATCAGAAAAAACAACGTTTTTTTTTATCGTTTCACTTAAGCATGCAAGCAACGATTGTTTTCTGGCGTCTATTTAAACTGTTTTTTAACGATTTTTATTGACAGAAATTTGACGAGTGGGTAAATGTGTCACGTTGTGTATTAGGCAAAAGTTTAGGGGATAACATCAAATAATTTAAAATTCCATGAGCCATGTTGCACATTAGGCTAAAATTCAATAATTATTGGTGTCATTATCCCTAATAAAATTGGAATTGAAGTACATCCTTATGTATGCTCGAAAATCTCTTAATTTCATTCAAAAGCATAATTCGTGCACTTCAATTCTTATCGCTATCCTTGGCAAGTGCCAAACAATCCCTTGGTCCTGAGTAGGACCTTAAAAGGTTCAAGGAGAAATCATGGGGAAGGGACTTCCCCGTGTGGTAGAGGCTCGTCCCCCTGTTCTCTCTGTATTCTCTCTCTCCATGGAAGAAAAAGATTTTGAGAGAACTTGTGGCCTCTTAGGTGGTGAAGGTAAACACCATGTCAACTATGGTTGGCTATCTTCGAATTGATGGGTATAGTAGCCTCTCACGCCTGAAATGACAAGAGGGGAAGTTTCAGCTTCCTGCAGGTTTGCTTGTGCTTCACACAAGTCTGTCAATCGACTGGTAGACCTGTACCTCAGTTGACAGGCTAATTGGGCTTGCGCCCCATATACCCATTTCACGTGTGAACAATAAATCTACCACTTGCAAATTGATCGTTATATCACATTTATGTAAGCTCTAACTCATATAAATATGAACTTATGCCGCTAGCGTCAACAAAACACGTTTAGATTCATCTGACGCGCTAAAACACGACTTTTACGTGTTTATACTGTAGATTAGATCTTGAACATGTTGCGCGTTTAATCTGCTAATAAACCTGTTTTGGGTTTTAAAGCTAGATCACGATTAATAAATAGGTTGCATTGCACCGATACCTAAAATCTGTCCATGTTCATTTTGGTGCCATACCTACAATTCGAGGATGCTATTAATAACATGATAGAGGGTTTCATTATATCAATTGAGAAAAGTCATTTAAAAATAAAGAAGAAGAAGAAGAAGAAGATGAAGAAGAAGAAGATGATGATGATGAGCAACTTGCCTAAACATTAAGCCTTGATCTGATGATACAAACACATGCCATTCTCTCAGTGGTTTGTTGAGCATGCTCCTCCCACAAGATCTTCTCGAGCTGGTCCTCTCGTTGGACCGCCTCGAGCTGGTCATTTGAAGAACGCAACCACTGTGAAGTGACCGATCGCAATCGTCATGCTCAAATAAGAAAGAGAGAGACAAAGAGAGAGAAAGAGGGTTGCACAAGCCAATGACAATCACCACCACACGACAATTGCTGTTGGGCTGTCGGCGACCGCAGCAACTACTTTCCGGTGACTCGCCGCCAAGGAGACGGTGGTGGCTGCACCCATCAGATGATCTGAGGAGAGCGAAGACTTTTCAACATGCGGCCCAAAACACAATAACCAAGAAGAGAATTCAAGCAAAAAGCCCAAATCTCATTCTCCCAGAGATGGGCCGAGCCCGGCCCAGATGACCAACGAACCGGCCCAGCTCCAATTCATCTCCCACCACCATAAAACCCTAACCCTAGACGCTCCGCCCCTTCATCCTCCCCCAACTTGCCGAGCTCCACCGCCCGAATCGCGCTCCGACATCGACCGCAGCACCGCCGCAAGTCCTCCGGCATCGATCAGCCATGGGTAAAATCCGCGAGCTCCTTCATCGCCGCCGCCGCCGTCGCCGACGCCATTCGGCTCGCTCGTCGGTTCATCTTTTCGTTTCCTTTCGGGCGCTTAGAGATCTGATTGCTGCTGGGATCGCCGCCCCATTCTTCTTTTCTCGCAGGTAAGGTTCACGGATCTCTGGCTCGCGCCGGCAAGGTGAGGGGGCAGACTCCGAAGGTCGCGAAGCAGGACAAAAAGAAGAAGCCGCGCGGCCGCGCCCACAAGCGGATGCAGTACAACCGCCGCTTCGTCACCGCCGGTAATCCCGCCTTCTCTTGACCATCCCGTCGTGGATTTTTCGTCCGTTTAGCTTCAAATTCGCTGCCTTTACAGTGATTTCGACTGTTGCGAAGAGATGGGTGTGTTGATTGCGATTTTCCGTTGCTTCTTTGTTTTTCTTGGGGGCATTTTCTTGTAGTCGTGGGCTTCGGCAAGAAGAGAGGGCCTAACTCGTCCGAGAAGTGAGCTCGTCATTGAACGCCGTGGAAGATGATTAGGTGAAGGACGATGATATGCTTTCAGTTTCAATGAGTTCTGCTCCATTGTTTTTCATTGGGAAGCTTTTAAATTTATTGTGCACGCGACTCGATTTCAATGCCCGAACACGGGAATTTACCGATGATTAGTAGAGATAATGTGATTTAGTTCTCTCATATGTTGCAGTTCCGGTTTATATTTATGCTATTCCTGTTTGCTCTTTTCTTTGTTTATCGAGGATTGGTTTGCGCATTGGGAGTTTTAAATCAGTGAATCCGTCGTTGGTCCTCTAAATCAAAAGTGAAAGGAGTATCCGGGCTTAACGTGCTCGGCGTTTCTTGCCTGGAAAATGAGAACTCTTTCGTGTTTGATCGAGGAATGGGGGATGCATTCTCGTATGGCGCGTGAAATCTACGTGGGAAAACCCCATTGAAGAGATTAGTACCTGTGCTAGAATTTTGTGAACTCACTTAGGCATCCGGTGGCACTTAGAACCTGCATATGTTATAGGGAGTGAAGCGGTTGGGATGCATACGATCCCCGCTCGATTGGCATGCTTTCCTCGTCCGATTCTTGTTCGGCATATGCTTTCTTCATCTCACCATCATTTAGCAAGTATCAGTCTTTGGACTCAGTGGCGATTGGAATGCTGATCCGTGTCGGTTTCTTATGCCTATGCTAGTCTCTCGCGACTGCACAACGAACAACTCATGTCGGTATTTTGATGCTCGGGATATGTTCTGTTCTTCGTGCGGCGCCATCTTTAACGTCCGTAACTTTTTCTCCATGAGCGTAGTTGTACAAGAGGCCATAACATGCAAAACATGCATCTGGGAGCACCAGAGTTACTTGCCTTGAATGACAATTGACACACACTACTCTCCTCACTTATTCTCCCAGTTCTCATGCTGAAATGTCATCTCTTGAAAGTTTGATCTGCAAGTATGATCTGTTCCAGTTTTGGGTTTTTCGAAAGTAATTAGAGACCCATATATGAGAAAGATGGTTAAAGGCTGGAATGGCTAAAGCTAGTTTTGCCAATTAGAAGCTTTGATACCTCTAAGTCGCGGGCGTTGTTGTTACCAAGAAGTATCGCCATTTTGGCATTGCTAATGTCATATCTAATACATTGCGGATGGCATGCATTTTAGTGCAGTTTGGCATAGCCATTGGTTTTGATGCCGTATTTTTGTGTTTATGTTGTTCCACGGTTCTAGTGGACACTTGGTCTGGTCCTTCCACGGGCGAACGTGCGCAGTAACACCGATCATGTTGGTGTTTGACTGAACTCTGAATCAAAGAAGATTGCTCGTGCATTGATTTATGGGATCACTCTTCACGTAGTATGAGCTTTTCTTCTGAACAAAGGGATTGCAGTATAGGCGTGTCTTTTAGTAAAGCTTTCCTGCAATTCCACTGAACTCACGAAAAGATGTGTGTATTTCAATTTCGTCGACTCGAAATGATGGGTGGCTTGGCCCTCGTTATCACGCACGCGTCTTCACTGGACATCATCGAGTTTTTCGAGTCAACCCGATGAATGCAAAATTTGTTCTTGTCGAAGCGATCCATCATTTGAGAGTCGATCGAATGGTGATTAGTGCTTTAATTAGTGTATGTCTATTTTATTTTTGAAAATTTGCTTTACTATGGGTGCGTTGGCTTTACAAAAAACTTCACAATAATGGAAAGTATTTTTCATGGAAATCATTTTTAAGGAGAATTGTTAGTTTTGTTTGGTGACATAGAGAAAGTGATTTCCTTTTTCTTAAAAGGGAAAGTCGTTTTTCTCAAATTTAGGCTTCTTGTTTTAAGTTCATGAAAAACGTAATTGATTAGGTTTTTGTTTTTCAAATATCGAAAAGTCGAAAAATAATTTCTCGAAAAGAGTTTTCCATTGAACAAACGGAACCTTAACTTTTGAAAATATACGATGTTTGTGGTGTTGGATTTCCTTAGTATCCTTTTCGGTAGACTGGGTTGCGATTTGTCAGGTTTCGAATGTTGTCACCGATTTTTGAGATTTCCCAATGGGGGCAAGCTATCCGTAGTATTAATAGCCTTAATCAGCGACGAGGAGTTGCTTTCGAATTGAATCTGTTGCCGATTCTCGATCAATGTAAATTTATTCGTTGTAGATTAATTCCAAATTAAACTCGTGACGCCTTTTGCAAATTTTCGGGACGGATGGAGACAAAGTTTGGCATTTTCAGATTGGGTTGCGTTCTTTCTCCATCTTTGATTGGGGTAGGAGAGTAGGAAATCTCCTTCGATAGAACTCCTAATTGCTGGATTGCAAGTTTGAGTTATTACCCGCATTTATCTTTCAATAAGTTTATATATATATTTGTAATTCATAAATCAGAAATTTGATTGGAGAAAATTCCACGAAAAAGATAGGATCCATGGAGATACGCGATCCATGTCGAGGGTTGAGTAGCAAGATAAGGATCCTTACGCATACCTTTGATTCCTCTTTAGTTCTTACTGAGAAGGCCATGTACGGTCTAATCAATGTGGGTGTCGGTAGATAAGAAAAGATCTAATGATAAAGGTTCAAATCAAGCATGTCGATTCCCCCCCAAGAAAATAGGCATGGTCAGCTGATAACCGCGATTTGGTCATTGATTCGAATTCATGTTTTCTCGCGAGATAGAATGCGAAGTTACCTAATCAATGCGGTTATTCAGACTAGCAAGGCGGCTCAATCGGGTCAAGATAGTTATTTCACCCGTAATTTGGATTGCCGCGAGAGATGTCACGTGAGCGCGAGTTACTCCCATCCTAGAGGTTGTTCCATCAGCACGATTATGACCTAGATAAGTAGTATTCTCGACTAAGATTGAAGATTGTTGCCCTGGTAATGTCTCTTGTATATTAAGGATTTGAATCTTGAATTTTGAGCAGATACTAAAGCGCTTCTTACTATAGTTATTTTCCCTTTGAGTCGAGAAGAGAGCATTGACATTGTTATGATTTTGAAGTTGTCTTATTTGGAGAAAATTTTTAGCTTGAGGGTAGTTTTATTTTGACGTTCTTGTCAAGATATAAAATACCATTCTACTTAAACAGAACTATGAAAAAATTGCGCCATTATCTCATGAATTTAATTATACATACAATATTGTTATTTTGCGCCAAGGGAAAATCAAATTATAAGTGTTGGAAAACTTAAAATCAAGAAGAGCGACCAAATGGAAGAGAAAATTACCAGAAAAGTCCTTAAACCTATTGCATTTGCGTCAATTTAATACTAAACCTTTCAATTATAACAGTTGAGTTATAAACCTTTTGACAATTTGTCAATACAGTCCATCTGACCAATTTTGACGGACAATCATATCACTGCTGACGTGGACAAATTTTATAATTTTATAATATTTTTTCTGCACTTTTTATTTTCTTTTTTATTGTGGCCTACGAAAGTCGCGGCCCTTGCCCAGGCCATTGCTAGTTGTGGGCGAGGGCTGCTAAACCCTTGCTAGAGGTCGCGAGGGTAGCTCTTGCTAGATTCGATGAGAGCAACCCTCCCTAGATCCCCAGGTGAGGGCATGACTCTGGCGACTGGGTGAGGGTCACTAACCACAATGAAAAAGAAAGACCAAGAAAAGAAAATAAAAAGAAAATAAAATGATTGTAAAATTTATTCACGTCAACACCGATCTGCCATATAGAACGGTCAACAATCGTATCAACGACTTTCAGGCAAAATTGATTGGATGGACTATATTGATAAATTCTTAAAATGTTCAGAATTTAATTGGTACAATTGAAATGTTAATAACTGAATTGACACAAATACGATAAGTTGAAGACCTATTTTTTTTACTTTTTGGGCATTTTCCCCTCCAAGTGGAGCGAAACAACCGGGGACCTCAAACCCCGAGTGGGAAAATCAACACGAAATTGGAAGTGAAGTGGCGTCCACGTGGGCTTGCCGACGACCCTCGACGCAAGATGCGCGAAACGACGTCATAAAAGAGAGGGAGAGAGAGAGAGAGAGAGAGAGAGCAGCTTCCTTGCTTCGTCGCCTTTCTTCTTCTTCTTCTTCCTCTTCTCTCTCAATCAACACGCCTAAGCAAACCTCCGTCGCCCCCCAATTTCAACCCTCTCTTCCACACCCGCCTCCCACCACCGCTTCCTCTCCACCGAGCCACCGCGTCGCCATCGCCGTACCCGCCTCCGTCCGATCCCTCCGCCGGCATCGTGCTCCGCCGTCGATTTTCCCCGAGGTCTGCCTGCGCTCTTCTCTCCCCCCCTCCCTCTGTTGACCCCGTCCCGTTTGTTCCTGCCGATCGATCGCGCTCGAAACGGGCTTGATCTTGATTGATTGATTGATTGGTTGATTGATCGATTCGTTCTGTTTTGGTGGTGTTGACGATGATGATCAGGGGCATCGAGAGGGTTTCGTAGGGGCGGGCGATCGACCATGTTTAACCGGCTCTTCGGGAAACCTAAGCAGGAGAGCAACGCTCTCACCACGTTGGACAAGTTGAACGAGGTGCCCCGCCAAGATCCCCTTGCTTTGTCTGCTCCCCCGTACTCGTCTTTTGATTCGCAGTTCGTCGTGGTCGGTTGATCGTGCCGGGGATTCGATCCGTGCTTCCTGCGCTCGATTTCAAGTTTTTCAGCTTCGATGGATGGAGATGAATGCTACTTAGTAATCGAGCAATCAGCGATCTCTCCCTTCTCCATGGGTTGAAGAATTGGTTCTTGATTTTGTTTTGTGGGAAAACTGGCGATTAGATAGACGTCCTTGTGCTCCCCATAAGGAGACCCTGCTTGGGGCTCTTAATCTTAGACTTCTGACGATGGTTTCGCTTTCAATAATTGAGTCTGAAAAGTCTTCAGTATTAGCTAACTTGCCACTTCTATGTGATTGTGTCTGGGTCTGATACACAACCGCGTGCCAATAATTGGCTGCATGCTATGGTATCATATAAGCTTTCTGACTTATTTTACTCCGGAAAGCAAAAGCTGTTTGTAAACTTTTATCTTTTTACGTGGGGAAGTTATCTGCGGCTATGTGTGCTAGTTCAACCGTGGCACCGAGGCACACAATCACACATTTATTCAGTGCGTCGAATTTTTGATCTGATTATCCAACGGGTAGAAGGCTTATCTGTATCTGTAAAAATTTCCTGAGCAGTCCATTCTTTTATGTGGAGAGAGTCTCTTTCATTTCGATTTCCCCTCGTGTTGTCAGTAATCAAGAAATACATACTTCAAGTACGTATAATAGTAAAGCACGTGCTTCCGCATTTCTCTATGTTAAGATGTGGATTTATTTAGTTAGATTGTAGGCTTTCAAAATGCTTGAACTTTAGTCTATACAAATTACCATAGGATATCATTTGTATATTTAACTGGTTCTTTTGGACCCTTCTGTCCTCCTTTCTGTACAGACACTTGAAATGCTGGAGAAAAAGGAGAAAGTTCTCATAAAGAAGGCTTCTCAAGAGGTTGAGAAAGCGAAGGAGTTCACTAGAGCAAAAAATAAAAGGGGTATGGCCATTCGGCTCAACTTTTTCCTGGATAAAAAATGCCTTTCATGCCTTTGCTTTTGTTATGTTATTTCTCGGAGTTGCTTCATTTTCTCAATCTGTCCACTGGTTATTAGGAATGGAGTTGTGTACACAGAATGCAGTGCAAATCCGCAGAAACTTCTTCTTCAGTATATTATTTCATTGTTTATGGCAGTCAAAGCACTTCAATCTGTCCTTGCATTCTGATTTGGACTTTCCTTTGTATCATTGCGACCTTATGACTGGATAGAAATTTTAGCACAATCAATTCTTTTACCATTACATTTTGCTGTTTGTGGCTGCAACTTAAATTTTCTATCGTTTCACCTATATTGCTCGTTTTCTTTTCCCTAGTAACTATGACTTGCAACTATGCAAGAATTTTTTTCTTTTGTATGATACTTGAAGCTATATGATGGCAAGTCGGCAAGTTGTTATCTTATTGACATAAAGTTGTGCCGTTGGGAATGCAGCGGCAATTCAATGCTTGAAGAGGAAGAGGCTGTATGAACAGCAAATTGAGCAGCTTGGAAATTTCCAACTTCGGATTCACGATCAGGTGAGCCATCAAGATTCAATGATTCAGAACTTCCTTGATATCTGCTTCTAGGATGAGATGTCTGATATGTGAATGGTCCAGATGATAATGTTGGAAGGAGCAAAAGCAACAACTGAGACTGTGGATGCTCTGAGAACTGGAGCAGCAGCCATGAAAGCAATGCAGAAGGCAACGTATGTCCTACTTTTGTTTTCCTTTCTGAATTCCGGAGTTTTGATTTTATCGATTCTTGTTTCTTTCTATGAAATGTGCATCACTTTTGTATTGCAGTTTCTTGAGCTTGAATTAGCTGGGTGCTCTATTATCATTTTGTAAAGTTTTCTAATGTCCATTTTTTCACAGAAATATTGATGATGTGGACAAGACCATGGATGAGATTAATGAACAAACGGAGAACATGAAACAAATTCAAGAGGCATTGTCAACTCCTATTGGTGCAGCCGCTGACTTTGATGAGGTTACCATCCTCACACTTTGTTTGATTTTAGATATGCTTTTGGAACGTTCATGCTTGTCTCTAATCACTTTGTAATTCCAGGATGAGCTTGAGGCAGAGCTTGAAGAACTGGAAGGCGCTGAGTTGGAAGAACAGCTCCTTCAGCCTGCCACAACAGCTCCAGCTGCTCCAGTGCATGTCCCAGCTGGTCCGCGTCCATCCCGCCCAGTTCCTCAGAGGACAGCTGAGGAGGATGAACTTGCTGCTTTGCAGGCTGAGATGGCACTTTGAGCAGGTCAATCTTCTCTCATATTTTCAAAAGCTAGTATTAAGCATTTCGTTGTTGTTGGTCTATTACTAAGTTGGGTTACTCTTAAATTGGCGGAAATTTCTTTTTTCTTTTTAATTGGCTGCCGATGGTTTCTTTCTTTTGTATGATAAGTGGCATAGAAGAAGAAGACTTTTTCTTTGGCTATTTTGTTATGCTGTCATTCTGATTGGATATATCAGTTAACATTCCACAGGTTTTGCTGCTCATAATTAGACTGAGGCTGTGTAAAGACCTGGCCAAACCTGTAATATGGACATTCCTGCTGCTGTGCTGCTGTGCGTAGGCATGAATATTTTTCCGTGGATCCATACTGAAAAGACGTGTAGATAAAGGTGGCATGATTCAAAAGATCTCCCCCTTTGAGACCTGTATTCTGCTTTCTCGTGCTTCTAGTGTGGTCTCTCTTTTTTAATTTCAACTTCATGTCGAACATCAAACTTCTCCTTATTGTTTGGAAGACAACTCTAGATATCTCAGGTTAGATTTTTATTTTCCCTTTGTGTGCCACTGTTAAAATTAATGCAATGTCGAATCGCTGAGGGGGGCTTGCTCATCAGAAGCGACATGCTTTATTATACATCTATTGGAAGATATGTTGGTTGTTGAGTTACTTGCTCCTGGCATCGGAATTGAGTAGATATGTCAAAGTCCAGAGAGGGAGGAGAACCTGATTTAGCATGTCTCTTATCATGTTGCCAATGTCTCTACAATAATCATGTGCATTTTGATGCTTCTAGTATGATCCATGGATTGTGCACGATTTCTCCAGCAGCTTTTAGAAGTGGGGGATTCATGTTCAAGATGGCACTCAGGAGCTCAGGTCTTTATGTTCTTCAACACCGAAAGGTGGAGTGTCTTTTTATCATTTTATCCCATCCAGGGAGCTCAGTGCCACGAAAGTGTTTATATCAGATCAGGGATTCCGAGCACAATGGAAGGTTTTGTTTGATCTTCCGTTTGTACGGTATGTTTGGTGGGTCGATTACTGTTGTTCCGTGTAAGCTTTTAAGGCGGTATTGGAATGGCTCATTTCCAAGGACAATTCCTCACCGTGTACCTGCTGCAATCAGCTGACATTTTATTACTAAATAGTGGAATTTCATTTACTCGGAGGCCAAATGCATCAGTAGCTTCTCAATTGTTAGTTCACCAACTTAAAAGTTAAAACTGTGCTGTTCATAATCTGTGCTTCGATCTCAATTGGGCTTCTTAATTTCGATCTAGATAGCATTGAGCTTCCTCTCGAAGTACTATTCCAGCGTGTCTATGGATATCTATAACCTAAGTCATGTCCCAGAAGAGCAAATAAAAGGCCTGAATAAATTTGTTAGCAGATTCTGACCCAAAAAAGAAAAATTGTGAGCACGTTTCAGAAGCTGCTCGGATCTTCTGACGCAGCAATGTCATTTCCGTACCTCTTTGGCTTCACACATTTCACTAAATCGGCAATATAGATACCCTCACGGTCTGTCAAAAAATTAGCTGCCATAGCACACCGGCTGGAACCACAAGACACTTGTGGAAAATAGTGCACGATTAAAACGAGAGGGAGAGAGAGAGAGAGAGAGGCATGCAGGCGGAGATACTACTGTCAAAGTATGTTTCCATTGAGTTGTATTAACTAATTACACATCATCCCTAATGTCATCAAGCATAAAAACCCATTCAGCTTGCACATTCAGAGAGGGTCAGCTAACCTTCATGACCAGTCTAGAAAGCTTGGATCAGGCATCAGACCAAGGCAACAATATAACGGCACAATGCGCTCCGTCAGTTTCACAGATTTGCATCAGAACCCGAGAGAAACTGGATGCGACTTCTGATGTATATACCATTTGACTCTGTGGTATCTAATTTCCTGGTGTTGACATCTCCAAGTAATCCAAATCATCAGTAATCCCCACCTGCAGTTACATTTCTGCATTAGAACTTCAGTCAAAGAAACTAGGAAGATCAGATAAGCTAAATCAGCTACTTCAATGGAGCAGCTCACACCTTGCTTTAAAGTAAACTTACTCATGCATTTGTAACTATATTTTTTGCTGGACTATTTTATCAGGTGAGCAGAAAAGGTTGCTCAGAACAAAACCGTTACATTCGCTAATGGTTTTGATGCTGCTATTTATAGTGTTGTCCGCCAAATAAACCGCAGATATCAGGATTTGGGTGTTGGTCGACCTACAACGATGCTTTTGGATAAGGGTATATCTGTGTTTATGGGAATTACCTCCTGGTACATATGTTCTAGCTGTTCTTTGGCTTCTGGAAAATTGTTTGAGCACCACTGTCTCAGTGTGAAAATATTGTCTGCAAAATCAAAACCCCAGAAAGAATTTAAAGGGCCAGAATAGAGAAACTCCACAATGTCGCGAAATTGCTCAAGTGCTTACTTGAAGACTAAAATAAACATCTGACAAAGCAGAATCTGTCAGAGGCCATACCTGTCCATCTATTGGCTGCTGCATGGGCAATAAATGTTGCATTCTCTGTCCACATTAGTGAGGAAGAGTCAGCTAGTCAGATCGCCAGACAGAATACCATAAACAAAGAAACATGAAATCCAGGATCGGGTCAGAGGGAAAACTAGAAACTTGAGTATCATAAGACTGGCTTTCTTAACTCATTGCTTCAAACGCAGCTGGATCATTGTCTGAATATTCCGCCATCTCATCCTAAAACATCAGACGATAGAATCATTAGTATTCTACTTTCAGTTTTGGATAATCAATAAGAAAGGGAGAATGGTCAACCACAACCTTCAACTCATTGTATTTCTCCTCTACTTTTTTTAGGTTGCTTAAAGCCTCCTCTCGTTCATCCTGGTCAAACCACAGAGGAAGCACAAAACTTTTACTCTTCACTCTTAGGAGCATATTGCCTATTGTTGAAAAGAGATCTACTCACAGATTCCTCCCTTCCCTTCTTTAATGCATTGCACTGATCAGTTAACTCTGCGAGCCGCCTCTTACTACCTTGGACATCAGATTCAAGTTTCCGGTACACATTTCGTAGCTGCGATTTGGGTACTCTGTTGTTATTGTTAAGAAAGTGCATAACGAATACAGACAAAGAGACAACTCATATAGAATTCAGGTCAACAGTGGAGTATCGATCTTAACCTGGTTTCCGGCGCAGCTAGGAAGACTCCAGAAATACACCTGAAATTTCAAACCGATTCCCACAATTAGGCATTTCAATGCTTTAGTCAGTCAAAAAAGTACTACTTGAGTTTAGTATTAAAAAGACATGGGGAGCAAAAGAGACTGGAAGACATGAATATACGAGCAATCACATCGGTATATTTGCTGTTGATATTGATTTGAGGGGGGCAAACTCAAGTCCGGAAGCTATGACTTACCGAAGTTCCAATCTTGTCCTTGGAGACGAGGTCATCATCAACCAAGCTTTGAACAACATCTTTGACAGACTGGGTGATAACACCTTTTCTGGGTCCCAATTTCTCAAGTTCCTTCAGCTGAAACGTAACAAGAAGAAGTACTTTCGATAAGTGCTATCGACGACTTGTATTCTCATGGATGAACTTAATTAACATCAGTGAAGGCCTTTCTGTTTATGAATCTAGAACCCTGGGGACTAATCTCTCTCTCTCTCAAACAAGAAAAAGTACTTAAGATAAGTGCTGTTGACTTGTATACTCGTGGATAGAACTTAATTAACATGAATGATGAATCTAGAACCCTGGGGACTAATCTCTCTCTCTGTCTCTCTCTCTCTAAGCTTTCATAAACAACCAACCTACAGATAGCTTCCCAACAGTTGAATTACTCTCTTTCTTCCTAGGACAACGAACGCTAAAGCACGATATGATTCCACTTCTTTCTGAACTACAACATCAGCAAAAACATGAAAACTTCAGTCAAACCGAAACATGTCGAGAACCGTAAGGCACTCGATGAATACGGTCAGAAGCATCGGAATCTCACAAGGAAGAAGTCCTGCGACTCGTAGAATATCTGAAGCATCTTCTCTCGCTTCTCTTCCAACGAAAGCCCACGTTTCTTCGACTGCACACCACCCACAAAAAAGTTAAAAAAAAACAAAAAGAGCATGTGATCCACGGGCACAATCTGGCCAGTAATCTACAGTCACACCAAGAAAGAGAACAGCAATCCGAGAGAAAACCGAACCAAAAAAAACTCAGCACAAACAAGACTCCAGAGGATCCAGAAATAGCCCTAAATCCCAATACCCGGACGGTCGATGCCATCGGCCGAACGCACCGAGCATCAAACAACGACTAGTTCGGCTCGAGAGTCCCAGGCGATCGCTCACCCGCTACACCTTGAGCTCGAAACTCGACAAACAAAGACACGCGCAGAGACGAAATGCTTTGCTCCAAAAACGCCATCTAACCTCAAACGAGTCCCCCCCACCCAAAAGAAAGCACGGACGGAAAAGCACGACTACGATCGAGAGAGAACCTACCATTTTCTGCTGCGCGATCGATTGAATGGAGTGGTCGAAAGAGAAGACGAGCTCGAGCTTCCGGTGGGTTCCGCGATCTCGCTCTCTCTCGTTCTTCCTTTTGGCGGGAATTCGGTTGGGGGTTGAGGGCTGCGTTTGGGAATGCTTCGGGGAAAGTCTTTGGAAAATGTAGGTTGAAGATATTTTTTAAAATGTAAATTGTGTTTAATAAGTTGTATCTTAAAAGTCATTTGTTAAATAATTTTGGATAAAATACCGTTTGAAAAAATTATACTTGCAAAGCTCTTTTTTAATTTTTTATTAAAAATGTTGAAACTCTTTGCCGGCTCCGTCGAAGGGCCGTCGGCCGCCGACAACCTGGATTTGGCCCCGGCAGCCGTCGTCTGAGGCGAAACGACCTCCGGCAGCCCTCGGCGACCACCGATGAGGGCTGTCTCGGGTCGAGTGACCCCCGACGAGGGTCGCCAAACCCAGGCGAGGGCCGCCGGCGACCCAGATCTGACGCCTCGCGGCCCTCGCCCGAGGCCGACCTCCCTCAGGTGCCCTGCTGCTTCCGAATCCAATTGATCTCGCACTGCTCCTCCTCCTCCTCCGACTCCTTCGACGACGACGACGACGACGACGAGGATGCCCCTGTTCCTCACCGACGACGAGTTCTCTCGCTGCTCCCACGATGCCGGTCTCGTCGCCGAGAAGGCTGACGCCTTCATCCGCAACCTCTAGAGGGAGCTCGACTCCTTCAAGGCCCACCTCGACGCCTCCTCCATCACCGCCGAGCAGACCTGCTCCCTCCTCGAGCAGAAGTACCTCTCCCTCTCCTCCGACTTCTCCCACCTCCAGTCCCACTCCCTCCACCTCCAGTCCTCCCTCGATCAGCGCCTCTCCGACCTCGCCGACCTCCAGTCTCATAAGCACCACCTCCACCTCCAACACGTAATCCCCCCCTCCCCCCCTTCCCTTTGCTCTTGATTCTCCCCCTTCCTCCTCTTTTTCTTATTTGTGGTTCCCCGACCAATCGTTTTGTCTGCAGATGGAGAAGGATGGCCAGATTGAGAGGCTGGCCACTGAGGTTTCCAAGCTTTACAAGTCGAAGAGGCAGCTCATGGAGTTGGTGGACCACAAGGGCCTCGAGCTTTCCAAGAAGAACGCCTGAGGGAGGTCGGCCTAGGGCGAGGGCTGCGAGGCGTTAGATCTGGGTTGTCGGCGGCCCTCGCCTGGGTTTGGTGACCCTCGTCGGGGGTCGCTCGACCCGAGGTGGCCCTCGTCGGAGGCCGTCGAGGGTTGCCGGAGGCCGTTTCGCCTCAGATGACGGCCGCCGGGGCCAGATCCAGGTCACCAGCGGGCCTGGAGGGTCGTCAAGGTCGCGCGACCTCAGGCTACCCCTCGCCGCGGTCGTGTGAGCCCAGGGGACGGTCGCCGGGTTGCGCGACCTCAGGTGGCCCCTCGCCACGGTTGTGCGAGCCCAGGCGACGGTTGCCGGGTTGCGTGACCACGCCGGCCCCCCTCCGGCCAGTCGCCGTCCCACCTCCGGCCTGTCGCCGGGTTGCGCGACCACGCCGGCCGAGAGATAGGTGAAGAAGATGATGAACAATGGTAGATGAGGCTAAACCCGGAAAATAAAAAATTAGATGAGGGTAGTTTCGGAAGAAAATTTTTGTCATTTATTCGGCACTGTTGCTTGCCGAGAATGCCTAAATGCCAAAGCACCTTGGAGGTTGCCTTGGGCTTTTGGCCTTTTGAAGGCCAACTTTAGCTTAATGGGGTTTGTAAAAAATTTTGCCAAACATCAAAATTTAGCCCAAAGGGCTTTGGGCATCCAAAGCCCCTTGGCAAAGCTAATTCCAAATGCACCCGAAGAAGCTCCGGGAGCTGAGGCTTGAGGTTTGAGCTTTTTTTACTCGTTCGACCAAAAGGTTTGGCCAAAATTGCAGATTGCTCCCCTGACTTTTCGCCTTATTACGTTTTTTCTCCCCCTGGAAATTTGCCGGATAATTACCTATAAAAAAAATCATAAATTTATTGTACGGTTGATAATTCAGTCTTGAAACCGTTCGATTTGGCTAATTTAATCCTAAACATTTTTACGATTTGCCAATGTAATCCTTTCGGGCAATTTTGATCAGGAATCACTGACGTGGCCGAGGGCTACGACCCTCGCCAGCCACAATGGAAAAAAAAGAAATATATATTTTAAAAAATTCAAGTTAAAAAATTGGCCATGTCAATGCCGGCATTGCCCATGCCACATAGGACAATCGGTGTCTACGTCAGCGATTTGCAATCAAAATTGATCAGAAAGACTACATTGCTAATTGTCAAAAAATTTAGGACTAAACTGGCCAAATTGAAAGGTTTAAGTACAATAAATTTGTGACTTTTTTTGGTGATTTCCCCCAAAATTTGATGAGTATTAAATCAGAGAGGTAACTAATGGTGTATAGATCACTTGAACCGATATCACACAATTTATATATGACATATTTTTCAATATAATTTGCACGTATCAAGTGCCCATTTCATTATAATCAAATAATATCATCTCAAATTACTCGCGATGCATTCTTTCTTTATTTACACAACTTGATGATATACAGGGCGAAGAGAGTTAAATGTTGAAAATATTGAAAATAAATCAATTCAAAAAGCACTTAAATGATCAAAACATTAACTATTAAAAGACATTTCATAGCGTGTTTAATTAGTTTAAAAATGGTCTAATCGCCAAAACGAAACGATAAATTAGGATTACGAGTCCATTCGATCACTTAACCTGGATTATGTTTCTTCCAATTTTTTCTCCTCCAATTCATCTAAACAACAGAGTTTCGCTTAAACAACGGAGTTTCTCTCACAGATTGAACGTTGGTTCAACGAAGGGAAGTGGTAGAGATATGCTGATGGTGTATGTACAACCGCGTTTGGGCTCCTTATGTTTTTCCCTTCTTGGGAGGCGATCGATACGCCGTTGACAGTCGATACAAATGAAAACGGCTATAAAGCGCCACCTGAAGTCATTCGGCAATCTGCTACGCCGCGGAATGTGAGCGAACCCTTGGAATTGCGCTGGACCTCGAGTAATGCAAGTGATCAGTTCTCTGTGTACTTGAACTTCGCCGGAGTCGAGCAGCTTCGGAGAAAAATTTCAAGAAAATTCAGAATATCGTGGAATGGATCTCAAATCTCTGGGCCTTTCGGTCCGTGCTACCTCTTTGCAGCCATGATATCTGATTCAAAAGCCTTGGTGGGAGGCGAACAATCCTGATCGATAGAACAGCTGATTTGGCGCTTCCTCCCATATCGAATGCTGTTGAGATCTACAGGGCAAGGTTGCTGGATGAATTGCTAACAAAGAGTGAAGAATCTTCACTGAAGACAGTATGTTCTCTTCTCTTAGTGTCTGAAATTTTGATTCTGCATGGCCTACAAGATTATTGGAATTAGTAATGGGGACCAATCTCAAGGAATGGTGAAGTTTGCTCTAGCGAAAGCAATTGAGGTCAAACTTGCTTGAGATGTGAAAAGAAATGAAGAGCGAAAAAACTCCAAAACTACTGCAGGAATCTGGGAATCAGTTTCTTATGTCAAGGCAATTTCGTGGCTGTTTATTGATTTAACTTTAACAAGGGCACATGGTTTTTTATATGCTTAAACTAGATATGAAAGTCTACGCTACTTCTATAGATATGAAAGCCTACACTACTTCTTCTATCTACTCCGTCGCATCCAATACTGTATACAGTCAATGCTCTCTTAGTGGGCCGAAGAAGTAACCATGGGAAGGGCTCGGCATGCAGCTACAGCAGTTTGATTCCCCCTCAAGTAACCTACCTGTGAGTTCTTGAGGCACATTTGCTCTGGTTCACATTAACCAGTGGTTTGCAAATTTTATCTTCAGCATATCTCCTACGGTGTATGCAAGAACTTAAATTCGAGCCGAGCCGATTGAATGGGGCAATTGCTGCTGCTTTTGCAAAATTTTTGTCATTGGAATCCTTGTAAGTGTACTAAGATTCTGTATGGCTCGGCCATAATATGCCACCGATTTGGTTTGCTAAAATTGACTTTGAGATTCATTTTGTCAGCTTGTAGCATCTCAAAAAGTATTATCTTGTTTAGGGACCTGTCCAACAATAGCTTTACCGGATCAGTGCCTGAGTTTTTGAAAGAACTCAAAAACTTGAAGGACCTGTAAGTAGACAGGGTTATCTTCATCTGCGATACCACTAGATGCGCTAATTGTACAAGACTACTTGACTTTCAGACACTTGAGAGGCAACAATCTGTCGGGAGCTGTGCCTAAAGCTCTTTTAGGACGATCGAATGCTAGGTTGCTCATATTGAGGTTGGTATGCTCCTTTTGGGTCAACGACTATCGTGGATGAACCTGTTCGTTTCCCTCCACATGTTTACATCACGTGTCATCGTTACTCTCTTCGCGAACCCAACTTCCTCTCTTTTCAGTGTCGATGGACAAAACCTTTGTGTCTTCTTGCAAAAGGAAGAACAAGATCACCATCCCCGCCGTTTCATCATTGTTATCAGTGATGGCCCTATTTGTTGCCATGGTAGTACTCTGGCAACTAAGAAGAAAACGGAAATTAGGTAGTAATCTCCTTTTCTTTTTCAACTGAATCTCCTATGGCAATCTTTAGAGAGGATGTGATGTGGCGCTAGCAGGACTCAAATATAAAAAATGCCGGAGAGAGACGGAGAAAGAGGAAAACTTTATGATCGTATCGGCAATGATCATTCTTCGTATCATTGGCACCGTCAATATAGAGTAGCGATAACACTAGTAAGTCATCAATATGGACATAGAAAATAATATCTTAGCTAGGTATCGAAGTGAGATGCATATCTTCAATCCTTAAAACAGAAGCATGTGCTAGAATAGTTTGACAATCTTCTTCCCATGCCAAATTATCCAAGGCACAATTTCTTCAAACGAGGGAGGGGATATTTTGCATAAGAGGAGGCATTTCACATATGCTGAGGTTATGAGCATAACTAACAACTTCCAGACAGTTATCGGGAAGGGCGGGTGGCAATGTCTACCTGGCATCATGAATGAGGGAATCCGAATTGCAGTGAAGATGCTATCTGCATCGTCTTCACAAGAGGCCAGAGTTTCGGACCAAGGTTCGTAATACTCTTGAAAATCAATGTCCCTGGCAAATTCGGAAAACCCAATGCCGGGCACAATATGGCTAAGTACAACAAAGATAGTACATGTTTGACATTTGTTGATGCATTTGATGTTTGATCTACCGAACACAAGCTTCATTGCACATCTTTTCTATTTGCCTGAGCATGTCGCATAGAAGAGGTTTGATTGTGCAAAAATGAGCTAGATTGCATATACATTATTAGCGCCTTTTTTATTATGACTAAAAAGGGGAGAGGTTTGATGAATATGCATGTGTTTAAAGGGAGTATTAGCTCACATGACGAATGTTCATTCTTATTAGAAACTCACGTGACTAAGTAATTTGTTTTACTTTTCACGCAACAAAATTCAATATTTGCATGTTAGGACTTTTGCATATTCTGAAGATTGTTTTCACATAGTCAAAAAGGAAGAGATTGTTGGGAGAATTCTTATGATGTTTTAAAGATGATAAAGACAATCAATGTCTCTTAATGTGCGTATTGTTTGGGTTGATACCCGGTGATATATACCCAAGTTGCAATGCAGATGGTGTCTTAATGACTATCAAGTGTGATCACGATGAGCTCTCTCATAATCGGGAATGCTTTGCTAATATGGAAGGATCACTACTGATATTTAATGTGAATAAGGTATTGGGAATGGAGATGTCTACAAACTAGAAGGATGTCTACAAAGGTGGACAAGCTCAAAGTACTTTGACCATGGGAGAACAAATCGAGAAGAACGAGGATGTTCGCGATGACTTAGAAGGACCAAGATAAGGTGAACAGCTGGAAGGAACTTGGTGATGGTGAACAAGCTAAGAATGGTAATATTCGTTGATGCTTGGAAGGATTGCGCTTGTGAATGTGAATGGCTTAGTGGAACCATGATCACTAACATGCTTAAAAGGACTAGAAGATAGAAGAGGCGGATCACCATTGGGGTAGTAGATTGTTGGTTGGAGCAATTTTCTTCAAATGAGGTGGAAAGGCAGTGACAATGCCAATGATCCAGTGAGTTCATCGAAGACAAGGAATTAGTGGTGATGCTGATGTCCTTAAAGGTCTTTAGATGCTAACTCGACCAATAAGTGAAGATGAGAAATCAACGGGGTGATGTCCTTGGAAGTCTTTGGAAGCTAATGGAGCCAAGAGGATCATTGGATGATTGATCGGAAGTCATTCCACATGGTTTCGTTAGTGGACAACATCAATAGATTATTAGTAATTTGCACTCCTAATTATAGGTAAGGGATAGAGCAGATATCAAGTCGTGGAAGATGCTAGCCATTTGCTCAGCTGATGGGAACATTGATCAAGGTAAAACTAGCCATTGCAAATGCTTGGAGTTTGCATAAGATGCAATGGAGAAGTATCATAGTAGTGTTCACACCTAATTTTTAGCTTATTTTTTTTAAATTTTAAAAAATTTAAAAATTAGGTCTAGGTATCTTGGCCAGGCCTAGAAACCTATTTCTAAACCAAAATAATTTTTTAGCATTTTTATGTAATTTTCCTTAATTTAGTTTAGTTAAAATAGGTTAGAAAATCAAGAAAAATAGCAAATGGGATCAGAAAGTTCCATAAAAATAGTCATTGGTCTTATTTTAAATCCAATTTCATGAATACATCATCAATTTTGAAAAATCTTAATTGGGTATATATTTTTCACAAAATTGGGCAAAATTAAACTCAAATTGAACAAAAAATGCAATTAAATTTTTTCTAGTCATTTTTAGGTTATAGTGTCTTCACAGCAAATGATTCTAGAACCTTGAATTGCGTAATGGTTGGTCCAATTGCATAATTTGACATAAAAATAAAAAATCCCCAAAATTAGATTGAAAATTAAGAATTTTGAATCCAAATTGGGAATCATGCCTAATATGAAATTGTCGAAACATGAGACTCTCATTTCTAAGGTTAATCAGGTGTGGGTAATCCAATTTTGGCATCAATTTTGCCTAATCAAGTCATTAGGACATCAAATTGAACAAAACCCTATTAACTCGAATATAAAAATGAGAAAATCTTGGACACAATTATAATAAAAATTGGGGCAAATTGTATATTTGGGTTCGGAATATGATGGGGGATTCAATTTTGGGGTTAAATTTGGAAAATTGGGTCAAAATAGGGTCGAATTTGAGAATTTAGACCAACCTGAGTCTATTGGGTCAACCCAACTCGACCTGGGTTACTCACCTTTTTCGCCCGACTCAGCCAAAGCACAATAAACCCAAAAAATAACTCTCGTGCCTGCAACTTCACCGATCATTCCCGATCAAATTAGCACGTTTTAATCTATTTGGCCAGCTGGAAAATATCCAACTAGCACCAGATAATCACCCTAACCGATTCAAGGTCGGTTCCAACAAACTTTGGGCAGGATCTTTGATCAACAGAAAATGAAAAAAAAACTGGAACAGAGGGTGGAACATGCTCGACGAATTGACAGAGAGAGAGAAGAGGGAGAACGAGCGCAAATTAGAGAGAAATCTAGAGAGAGAAAGAGAAGTAGAGATCCCTAGGTCGAGTGATCATCGTCGGTCGATTGATCGGTGCCGGCAAATTGACTATTTCGGGAGGATTTCCTTTTCAGGCAACCAGAGAGAACTTGACAATGAAGGTCTGAAAGCGAAGCTTGGCTGACGCATTCAGAGGCATTCCAGCGAGTCCAAAACCATCAGTTTGAAGTTCGAGTGTTAGGGAAGAGTTCTATAGTGGCCGATCAGCTAAAAAACATTGTTTGATCCATCCCTGAAGCAGGTAAACATCGCTCATGATCAATTTTTTTTTTTTAGAATTCCAGAAAACCATTTTTACCTAAAAATGCATATTCATGTGGTTTTCTTGGAGATTTTGCTTTTCTGGAGGTTTATAATACGCTTCTGAGCATATTTTTGTTGTTTGCTTGCATTTTATGCCATCGAATCAACCAAAACCAAATCAATCATCATTGGTTGAATCTCGCCGGATATCGGGAGTCCTCGCCGAAGTGCTATTGTGGCCCTAAACCACTCAAGTTAGCCTCCCTTAATCTCTGTTTGATATTTTGAATTGTTGTTTTGGTCGATCTAGATGGCTAGGGTGGTTAGAATTAGGATTTATATTTTGGAAAAATTTGCAAAAGATAGATATGAATTAGGTTTTTTTATCGGCTTTTTCGTCGGTCGGCGAATGTTCGCCGGTGTTCCGAGTAGTCTAAATTGAGAATAGAACACAGATATAGCAATGGTGCAATTGGAATGGCAAAAACTTCGCCGGAAGATCGCCGGAGAAGGGCCTAAACCGGCGGCCTCGAGAACATTAAGTCCAAATTTATGCCCACCACCTATTCGGCATAATGCCCTAATGAACAGAGGGGCGAAACAGCGTCGTGCCCGTCGAATAAGACGACTGACGACTAGCGCTGGCGAGGCCCCGTTCAATCAGGCCGAATTAGGTTGAACCGAGCCGGTCCGGTTCGTTTCCCGATGGGAAAATTCAAAAATTCAAAAATAAAAAAATAAAAAAAATCAGAAAAATTAAAAAATTAAAAAATTCCAAAAACAAAAAATTCAAAATTCAAAAAATTCAAAATTTTTTTAGAAAATTCAAAAAAATTTAGAAAATTAAGAAATAAAAAATTTGGAAAAATCAATAAAAATAGAAAAATTGGAAAATTCATAAAAATTGTCAGAAAATCATAAAAAATCAATTCTCGATTTAAAAAAAAATTTCCAAATAAAAAATTTTGAAAATTCACAGAATGGTCCAAAAACATCGTGGCCAACCACATCGTGGCATTTTTAGAAAATTCCAAATTTAGGGGTTATAACCCCTAAAAAACCTTAAAACCCTAAAAAATGTGTAAATCATGAAATGAACAAGCTATTAGAGTTTCATTAGGGTTTGAGTGTTTTGATTGATTTTTGTTTTAAAGATCACTTAGGATTGATTGACTTGATTGACTTTGATGGTGCATTTAATACTTGTTTGGTCTTTCTTGCGGTTAAAATGGATAGAAATAGTGGGTAAGCCTCGGAAATTCGCATGACATGTTAGACATCGTATCACTTTTAGGTACCGAAAGGGCGTTAGGGATCTCGATTCGGGATCAATAACGTAACCAAGTCCCTGTAGTTAGAATCTCTGGTTCGTAAAATCGTGGTATTTCTTCTGTACCTCGATTAGGTTTCTAGTCTACCTACTAATAATGACTAGTGGTGACTCTAAAATCACAAACCTAGACTAAATAAGAAATTAACTTTTACTGTCACGTGAGGTGTGGTCTGGGAGAGATCCTTACGCGGAAATACCTCCTTTGCGCGCAAATCTCGAAAGAGCCCCAAAAGCGTGGCGCGATAGGCTTAGTGACTCCGCTGGGGACAAATAAACTTTTTCTAAATGGACTTAGGCCTAGATAGAACGATATGCTTGTATTTTGTGCTTGCAAGGATCTCAGGTACGTTCCGCTAATGATAGTGTTAAATGGTTTTATAGGCGGGTATTATAAGAGGTGTAGTTTTTGCTAATACTTGTTTTGCAATATGGTGTTGGGGTTGAATGTGTTTTGAATGAATTTTAGAAGTGCCGTTTGCTCATTAATTGCTATGCATGTTTTTAAATGGCTTTAGCATTACACTATTAGTACACACCACCCGTGGCCCAACCCTAGCTAAGTTTAGGATTACTCTTAGGAGGCATGTGTTTAGGCGAAACTATGGGCCGATTGCTCATGGGATCATTTAAATACAATGCCGATCACCGAAGTGGAATAATATTTGATTACTTTAAGCCGATTGCCTATTGGAGTGGAATCCCTTGTCCATAAAGGTGATGATCTTAAGCCTTTAGTATATCCCACCCTTTTAGGCGTTAAAACTTCACTAGTTGCATTCGCTTGTTTTTGTGGTTGGTATATCTAAAACCAAATCAAAATATCATAGTAAGCAAGTATCGTTCCACTCCATTCTTTTACAATTATGCATGTTAGTTGGCACATTCTTAAAAATGCCTAAATGACATTCAATGCTTGGTCTAAATGCCCTTTCATTTTAGAATGCATGATTAGGGCGTCATACTCCATTTGACCATTTTTTCATTTTTAGATGAAATGTATAGGTCCATGGCGGATTTTTCATGTAATTCAAATACTTATTTCAATGTATTTGAAGTTACAAACCATAGTCTAAGACTTTAGGGTCTAAATGGAGTATGACAGAATGGGCATTTACATCACACATTGAATTTGTTTATAATCTCAACTATATACTCTTTTAAGGTTTAAACGGACTTAAAATGACATTTGCATTACTTTCGAGGCATGCAAATGTACTTTACCTCCGGTTTACCTCAAAAGGACATATGATTGAAATGGAGGCATTAAAATTGATTCGCAATCCATGGTGATTAATGACAAATTTTTTTTTTTGCATGATTAGGCTCAATGGAAAAACTAGATATCCAAGTAATTTCCATTCCTTGGAAGGAACTTGTTGCTTAGTGGAAAGGCATGTCCAAAGATAACCAAACTTATGTCTAAAAAAGCCTTGGATACCTTCTCGAGCTTATGCATGTGGAACATCAAGTCAGCTTAGTCCAAGTTTTGGCACATTTTCGGGAGGTTTCCACCACCACATTCTATCTTGGAGAACATGAGTTGGTACCAACATTAGAAGAATATCAAGCTGCCATTGGACTTAATTCTAAACCTAAGGTCGTAGAGCCACCCGTTGGACTTAATCCTGTGAGCCTTTTAGCCGAATTCCTCAACCTCAAAACTTTTAAAATCGAAAAGTTAATCAAATCAAATACGGGTAGATTTTCATTATCCTTCCTAGTGGACAACTTTTCAAAATTTCCTAGGGAAATAGGAAACACTTCAGCTCGGGTATTCATTCTAGCTTTCTTTGGCTTTGTTCTATTTCCCGTGTCTAGAACGGGATTAGACCCTTTAGTAGTTGTGATCACAAGACAAGCATCTCTTAAATGGGATTTCTTTAATATGCTTCTTATCCAAACCGTCATCTCCTTAAACACATACCAAAATCATGGGAAGGGTATCTTTCAAGCTTCTATTGGTCTTTTGTCATTATGATTCATCTCACACATTCGACCTTGGTGTCATTTCATGAACATTTGCAAAATTTGTTCGACAATAAATCCAATTGAGCGATACATTCGTATTCAAAGCAAATTACCCAAACAATCTTTCTTAGATTAGGCCAATTTCGTTAGTGCCTTAACTCCTGATCAAATCCAATGGCAGATTAATTGATCAAGGATTAGCAAGGCAAAGATCACAAGCCGAGAGGGAAATGCGGTACCATTGTTTGGTTTGAGTGGAGGAGCAGTTTATTGCCCTCTAAGGTTATTAGACAATTTGGGATACTTTAGCAAGTATTGCCGTTGTGGAATCCTGGAGAGTTCGCCTTTGACATCCCGAGTGGAATTATACATGAGGAGGAGAAGAATGTCCTTCAAACCAAAATTCACTAGATCATTCTATCTTTGGATAACCCATTCGAATAAATAATCGAGTGGCCAAAGAGCTTGGAAGAAGATATGAAGATTTGCATGGCCTCTAAAGAATACATCAAATGGATAGAGAATAAGCGTCCAATCGATGTCGAGCCATATGTCCCATTGAGCGTGGTACAAGATCCTGTAGATGAATATATCCCAGAATACATCGTTCCAAGCATACGTGGAGTGGCACCCTACGTCCCTGAAGAGGTTATGATCGATGTGGAAGAATGAGAGTCTCAAGCCAAGGAATGGGAAGAATACCAAAAGGCAAAAGCTATCTTAGCTAGCAAGAAGCTTAGGATTGGATGATTTAGATTTCCATTTGAGTTTAAAATCATAATGTCAAACAATTTCAAATTTTATATGCAATGATGGATTGATCATTTTCTAAATATGCATAGATAATTTCAGAACATGATTTCAAAACATAAAAGAATCACCATGGATTGCAATTCTTTGAATTATGAGTCCTTGAGAAAGACATTGATGAAGAATTTTATACAAGACTAAGACTTGTATAGAATTTCTTATCCTTGACAATCTCATGAAATCATACAATTAAAAGGATTTAGGGTTTCATGATCATTCTATTATGCTGATATTAGGTCTTTTTTGGCAAAGCAGGTTGTTTAGCAACGGAATGTAAAAGACCTTGGACTTGCCTACAAGTTAAAATATCGGAAGAAGAAATTCGTGCTCTACTAGTTGAAATCGAGAATCAAATGACCCAAATAGTTGAAATGATAGCAGAAATGAAGGCTTTTATTCTCGTATCTCGATGATCTTATCCTACTACTCCAAATGTAGGAGCTTTAAACGCTACCGAAACACCAATTAAAGACCCTGTCAGAAATAAAGAGCTGGTTCAAGAAAATCGTCCAAAGGCTACGCCTAAGGTGGTAAATTTAAAAGAAGATGATCAGATAAAAAAGGCATCCAAACCAAAGGATGAAGAAGAGGCCAAGAGATTGGCCAAAATTGAAGAATGCTTAGCAAGTCAAGGTTATGAGCTACAAAGGTTTGACAAGTTCTCACCGTACGCATATGTGGTTGTTCCAGAAAATTATAAGGAACCAGAGTTCGTGAGCAAATATGATGACACTGGTTGTCCCAAAAGCCATTTGAAGTATTATCTCCATAAGATGGCAAGATATTCAGACAACACGCCACTTCTTATTAACATATTTCAAGATAGTTTGCGAGGGACGGCCCTTGCATGATACACATCCCTCGACATAGAAGACTTCACTGAATGGGATCATTTGGCAGGAAAATTTCTTCTCCAGTACAAGTTTAATGTAGAAGTACTCTCAACTAGAGAGGATCTCGTCAGAACTGAGAAACGGAAGAATGAAGGGTTCAGAACCTATGCTCAAAGATGGAAAGCTATTGCCTTACAAGTAAAGCCCGCTATAAGTAAAGACGAGCTCATTGAGCTTTTTCTAAAATCATTGCCAACTGAGTATTATGACAAGTTTCATGTATCAGGTTGTCAGACATTTACCATGTTGGTAATAGTAGGTGAAAGAATTGAATGGGGTTTAAAAGAAAAGAAGGCTCAAGAAACAGTGGTACGAAGGCCTTACCTCGGGAAAAAAGACAAAGAACCCATTCGAGAAGTGCCTATGATGTCAAGCCCAAGTACTCATTAAGCATCATTTCCGAAGTAATCAAATGTTGCTTGAAAAAATCCGAGGCAATTCGAGCCAAATAAAGAGCCTGTAAGGCAATATACACCATTGCCCTGACCCCTGTCAAAGCCATTACCAATACTTCCGGAAAGGCATTTAGTGGCCAAGGAAGTAATAAGAGACAATCCTGCGAGATTTTCTTAGTACGATGAGTCAAAGACTTGCACCTATCACATGGGAGAAAGGGGACATGATGTAGATAATTATCCCACTCTAAAGTACAAGGTTCAATTGCTCATTGATAAGAAGATATTGAACTTCCAAGAGCCCGAGCCAAATGTACATTAGAATCTTCTTCGTAAGCGTAATATAATAAACATGATTAAGGATGAGGAAATAGTGATTAAGTCCGATGATGAAGATGAATATGAAATCAAGATTAAAGCTTCTCGATTACACTTTCGTCAAGAAGCACTCCTAAAAGGCGAGATCGTAAACAACTTGGGAGAAAACTCCGGAAAATACAACTTCTAAGTGAAATATACCCTACCGCCATGGGCATTCAAAAATGATGTAATTGTGCCTGACGGCTAGGGTGGTATGGACGATGAAACCAGTCCTGATGAGAAAGGTCTAGCAAAAAAAGAAATGCTTCAAAATGAAACAGATCAAGATGAAAAGGAGAAAGAAAAAGTCCATTAGGGTGAAAGGCGTTTCACCCAGAAATCGGCCAGGGAAGGCGAAACTATAGACCTACTCAATCAAAACAACGGTAAATACAATTACCGTGTCAAATATACTCCATCACCATGGGTGTTTAAAAATGAAGTCATTGTACTAGACAGATGGGGTGGCATGGATGAGGTCCTGATCAGTCAATTGAATCTTAAGGAAAATGAAAATCAGGAAGAGAAAATGAAGAAAAAGACTCACCGAGGTGATAGGCGATTTGTTCGAAAGGCACGAAGACAAGGTAAAGTTGTTGATTATCTGGGTCAAGATAGCGGTAAGTAAAATTACCGTGTCAAATATACTCCACCACCATGGGTGTTTAAAAATAAAGTCATTATACTAGACACATGGGGTGGCATGGATGAGGTCCCGATCAACCAATTGAATCTCAAGGAAAATGAAAATCAGGAAGAGAAAAAGAAGAAAAAGACTCGCTGACGTGATAGGGGATTTGTTCGAAAGGTACGAAGACAAGGTAAAGTTGTTGATTATCTGGGTCAAGATAGCGGTATGTACAATTACCGTATCAAATATATACCTCCTTCATGGGCATTCAAGAACGAAACAATCACACCTGATGGTTAGGGTAAATGGATGCTGACGAAGCTAATAGAAGCATGGTATACATGATTACATCATTTCTAATCAAGCTTGATGAGGTAGATAAATATAAGGAGGAGGAAGGTCCCATCACACCAATCACTATTCAACTTCCCATTAAATAGCTGAAGGTCGAAGAAGAAGAAACATAGCCTGTGATCATCACTCTCCCTCCAAAAGAAAAGTTTGACACTAAGTGTGTACCTTAGGATTACTCTTCCAAAGAAGTCGATATCATAACCCGATCGGGGAGATGTAATGCCCCAAAGGATAGTGAACACGAAAAGAAAGGAGTGACTGAAGAAGATGTTAAACAGTTGCTTTCAGTCATGAATATGAGCGAATTCGAGGTAATTGAACAGTTAAGGAAGATGCCGGCATAGATTTCTCTGTTGGATCTCTTTAAGACTTCAAAAAGCCACAAAATGGTACTTATGAAACTTCTCAATGAGGTTTACGTCCCGGAAACGATTAATGAAGTACAATTAGAAGACTTTGTTGGCACTATTCTTCTGAAGGATCAAATTGCCTTCTCTAATGAAGATTTCCCTATTGATGGGCATTCCTACAATAAAGCCCTGTATATTGCTATCAGATGCCGGGGCAAGGAGGTGTCACGGGTGCTGATCGATAACTGTTCCGCACTTAATTTGTGTCCACTAAGCACACTGTATCGCTTGGGGATTAGTGAAGAGCTTATCAAATCTTCTAAGGTAACCGTATGCTCGTTTGATGGAATGAAGAATGACATTATTAGCGATATCGAGCTTGAGGTAAACATAGGCCCTGTGCCTTTTTTGATTGACTTTCAAGTAATGGATATTCCGAAGACTTTCAACTTGTTACTCAGAAGACCTTGATTCATATGGCTAGCGCCATTCCTTCAAGTCTCCATTAGAAGGTCAGGTTTGTCATTAATGGCAAGATGATCACCGTACACGGGGAGACAGATTTCACCACCTACAAGGAGAGTGTGATATTGTATGTCGAACCCGAAGTGAAAGAAGAACCGAGTTATCATTCTTTTGAAATGATCTCAATGGTGCAAATTCCTACCGGTTGCATCATAAAATCTCCGGATTTCTCAACATCATCTAATTATGTTTGGAAGGGTGCTATACCAGTATGGATTTACTCCAGGTAACGGTCTTAGATCGAAATCCCAAGGGATCAAAGAACTTATCACTCCTCTCGCTACAAGGATAAAATACGAAATATGTTATATTCCAAATAACTCTAAAGATCACCTTGGAGGCCAATTCCGAGGTCGAAAGAACCATAGAGGCTGTAGAGGCCGAGGTGATCGCCTCATTAATCCATCCATATGGAGGGGCAAGGCTAAAGAGCTTCCCTACCATCAGATCCACATCAAGAAAACTTTTCCTGGACCTTCTAAGTTACTTCAAGAAGAAGACTTACATGCATAGGAAGAATCTATTCTGCCAAGTTTATTCAAAGAGAATACCATCAACGTTATCATAACTGAGGTGGAAGTTACCTATGCACTGAAGTAGGAAGATTCTCTTGAACTTTTGCTACTAGGTTTTTTCATTGCATTTTATCGATTGCAATTTCAAGTTTCCTGTGATTTCATTTGCAATTTCAGTTTAGTAACAATTTACATTCCTTTTGATGTAGATGTACTCGCATTTTTCAATTCAATAAGAGTGATCAAATGTTTTATTAAGGACATGTAGAAACAAAACCAAACCTATGATAAACAGTATCCTCATTCGTGAGGCTTAAGGCTTTGGGTTTCTATATTGCTCCTCATTGCAAAAATGATTTTAAGAACAAGAAAGTCCGATGATATGAGGACTAGCTCTGTTTTTATGTTCTTTCAAAACAAATTTCAAAATAAATTTTAAAAAAAGTTCTTCATAGGACCTTGTGCGTTACTTACTTTGTAAGCAATTACTAATTATCTTTGTTACATGTCAGGCATGAGCATTCATACATCCATAATAGGTTTATATGTGACCCAAATCTTTTCGAGGAGATCACTTGCGATATTGAAGTGGATAATGAAGATGAGGAATGGGTTAGAAAGGAATAGATCCATCATGAAGAATCAAAGCCACTCACGTTAGAGAAAATGATTACTGTTAATATAGGTGATAAAGAGAATCCCAAAGAAATTAAAATTGGAGAAAGTCTTCCCTCAGTAGAGGCAGAAAGAATCACAGATTTGCTCAAAGAATATTAAGATATATTTGCACGGTCTTATGCGGACATGCCAGGCCTTGATCCAAGCATAGTTAAGCATACTTTGCCAATTGATTCAAGTATTCCACCAAAACAGCAAAAACTGATGCGAACAAAGCTGGAATTGGCGAAGAAAATAAAAGAAGAAGTGATGAAATTGATCAAAGTCGGTTTCATCGAAGTGTTACCATATCCAAAATGGATTGCCAACATAGTACCCGTAATGAAGAAAGATGATCGGGTACGGGTGTGCGTTGATTATTCCTACCTAAATAAAGCAAGCCCTAAGGATGATTTCCTGCTTCCACATATCGATGTACTAGTGGATAGTACTGCTGGGTTTGAAACATTTTCATTCATGGATGGTTTCTGAGGATATAATCAAATTCTCATGAAGGAAGAGGATAAAGTGAAAACATCCTTCATAACACCATGAGGCACATTTTGTTACAAGGTAATGCCTTTCGGTTTGAAAAATGCTGGCGCCACATATGAAAGGGCAATAGTAACTTTGTTCCATGACATGATGCATGAAGAAATCGAGATATATGTAGACAACATGATTGCAAAATCCAAACAAGGAGAAGATCATGTTGAGGTGCTTCGTAAATTGTTCAAAAGACTTAGAAATTATAAGTTGTGGCTGAACCCCAACAAGTGTGTATTTGGGGCAAAATCTGGTAATTTGCTAGGATTTGTGGTCGGTAACAGGGGCATTAAAATAGATCTCTCCAAGATCAAGGTAATATACGACTTAAAGACTCCTTCTACGGTGAAAGAAGTGAGAAGCCTGTTGGGGCAATTAAACTACATTGCCCATTTCATATATCAGCTTTCTGACATTGCTAAACCGTTCTTCAAACTATTGAAGAAAAATGCCAAAGTAAAATGAGATGCGGAATGTCAACAAGTCTTTGACAAGATCAAAGAATATCTGGTAAGCCCACCAGTGTTGGTACCACCAATTCCAAGAGTCCCACTGATATTATATTTGACAATTCACTATGAGTCGTTAAGAGCGATGCTTGTACAAAAAAGACCAAATGATGATAAAGAACAAGCCATTTATTACTTGAGTAAGAAATTCACAACATCATAAGTGAATTACCCAACGGTCGAGAAGACTTGCGTTGCATTGATTTGGGTATTACATAAATTAAGACAGTACACCCTTCATCACCAAATTTTGCTAGTGACCAAGAATGACTTGATCAAGTACCTTTTTGAGAAATCCTTCTTGATCGGGAAATTAGCAAAATGACAAGTCTTGTTATTTGAGTTCGATATCAGAAGTTCATTCCAAAAGTCAGTCAAAGGACGAGCAATAGCAGACATATTGGTAGAAAATTCACAGAATATTGCCAGTTTTGAAGAATGACTTGATGACCACATATTGATATTAGTCGACGACAAATGGACCATATATTTTGATGGTGCAACCAACTTATCCAGATTAGGAACTAGGGCAGTACTGATTTCCCCTGAAGGCCAACACCATCCGATATCTGCAAAATTGGTATTTCTATGCACCAATAATGTCGCTGAATACGTAGCATGCATTCTTGACTTACAATTAGTCCTTTCAATGAAGGTCAAAAGATTGCAAGTATATGGAGATTCTATGCTCATCATATTGCAAACAACTGGCGAATAGCAAACTCGAGATGCCAAACTAATTCCTTATCATAGATATTTAGAAGAGATGACAAAAAGTTTCGAAGAGGTAATATTCGATTATCTTCCAAGAGCTCAGAATCATTTTGCAGATGCTCTTACAACTTTGTCATCCTTACTACAAGCTGAAGATGGTATTGATATCAAACCATTGAGAATCAATATTATTGAACAACCAACTCATTGCATGATGGTCCAAGCAGAGTTTGACAACGAACCATGGTATCATGACATCAAAAGATATCTTTAATCAGGAGAATTTCCTGAAGAAATCCAACCAGATGATAGGAAATTTATAAGGAAGATAGCTAACAAATTCTTCCTCAGTGGTCAAACCCTCTATAAGAAATCATTTGATTCAACCCTGTTAAGATATATGGACGCTACAGAAGCTGAACAGATAATGAAAGAAATTCATGAAGGTGAATGTGGACCGCACATGAATGGACATCTTTTAGCCCCGAAAGATTATGAGATTGGGATATTATTGGATGACAATAGAATCAGATTGTATCCAACATATGAGATGTTGCCATCAATGTCAGGTTTATAGAGATAAAATTAAGGCACACCGCCAAATGAGCTACATCAAATGTCCGAACTATGGCCATTTTCAATATGGGGGATTGATATGATTGGTCCAATCAACCCAAAGCCTCAAATGGACACCGGTTCATCCTAGTTACTATTGACTATTTCACTAAGTGGATTGAAGCAAACTCCTACACGAATGTTACTGCAAATAATGTTGCAAGATTCATTAGGCGGGACATTATTGCTAGGTATGACAACGAACCATGGTATCATGACATCAAAAGATATCTTCAATCAGGAGAATTTCCTGAAGAAATGATGCATGGTGACATGAAAGGAAAACATACCTGGAATTACTTACCTGACGGAAGTGAGATAATGCAATTCGAGGCATGACTCTAATTTTGAATGTTGTTTGGCAAATATCTGGGCTCAGTCCCATAGGTATTGCCTGATAAACTGTTGATGAATGTGGTGATCTGCAGTTAAGTCAAATCACAGGAAGAAAGCTCAACGTATCCAACCATCACTTGGATTCGTGAGATAAAAAAAAGTGTAAAAACGTTCCGACCTTTACAAACCATCTATACATCTCCATAGATATTTGTAAAGATTTGGCCGCTGCGCCTATACATCGCCATAGGTGCGTCACGGGGGAACTAAATAGGATATTCCGACCCTTATGAGATACCTATACATCGCCATAGGTACTCATAAGGATTTGGCCGCGTCACTTATACATCGCCATAAGTGAGACACGGGGGAAAACCTGGGGGTTGAGGGAATATTCCGACCTTTATGAAATACCTATACATCGCCATAGGTATTTATAAAGATTTGGCCGCTCCACCTATACATCGCTATAGGTGAGTCGCGGGGGAATATTCAGGAAGGGTAGAGTATTCCGACCTTTATAAGATACCTATACATCGCCATAGGTACTTATAAAGATTTGGCCGCTATACCTATACATCGCCATAGGCATATCGCGGGGGAATACCTGAAATCAAAGAAGAATTCCGACCTTTACCAGACATCTATACATCGCCATAGACGCTGGTAAAGATTTGGCCGCTTCACCTATACATCGTCATAGGTGCTTCACGGGGGGAATCTTCTGAGATTAAAGAAGAACTCTGACCTTTACTAGACATCTATACATCGCCATAGACACTAGTAAAGATTTAGCCGCTTCACCTATACATCGCCATAGGTACTTCACGGGGGAATCTTCTGGAGATTGTAACAATCTGATTTTGGGTGAACAGTGGGACTAGCTCGAATGTTCAAGGATTTCTTGACAAAGTACCTGGATCTCATCAGAGGTACCTGAAAAGGCTTGATCAATAGACACCTGCACATTATCAAAGGCATCTAGAGATCGCAACGAAATGATCAAATTTGGGACCTGACGATTGCTCGAACAAGTTAGGGATATAGAGATATACTTACCTGGCGATATCTCCGACTCTCGAGGGTGTGTCTCCTGTTAGACACAACTTTAAGCAACATATGACACGCATTCATGAACAGTTCAGAACACATGTATTCATATCTTATGATTTCAACTGGTTTTCATGCACGATGGTTTTGTCAAATCGGCATTGCAAACTCCGTTGGGGAAAATCATAATAAGACAATCCTAACTCACAAATGGACGTCTTGAAAATGTCGAATGAGGGACCTTCGGTCTGAAAGGGCTTTTCTCTCATTCTCATTGAAAAAGGCTGATTCACAAGAATCTCTCCATCTCATTATCATTATGTCGACGAGGGTCTGAGTATTCTCGCAAGCGATATGACCTTACCAATCCAAGAGGTCTTTACTGGGACTATAACATGGGCTTGGTCAATGGCTTGCAAAGGGGACTCTTTGAGTCGAGGCCATTGAAAGGAAATACTCTGCAATCGTCTCCGGGCTTACAAGTCAAGAACCCTGCAAAATGAGACAGAAATCGACTTGCTCGCACTTCTTCGAGCTAAGCTTATAAACATTTGACATTCTACGTTAGTTCAAGTGCCCTAATCTGAAGAGACTTTGCAAGGGACGTAACGTAGGCTAGGTTCATGGGTTGAGAAATGAATGGATCATTTAGGCTCAAAATGTATGATTAGGGTGAATAAGTTGGTGATCATCTTGGCATTGTCACCGGTCTTCTTCTTCACCAGAGATTTTCTTCCCAGTAAATGCTACATTGGCTTCGAGAGTTCATCACTTGATTTTCCTTTGAAACTACTCGACTGGGGATTTTGATATGTCATATCTCGATATTTTCATTGGGCATTGGCCTTGCTTTTACCAGGCACACTGCTTTTTCTCGTCCTTTCTTCTTTTTCTTTTTTTTCTTCTTTTTCTTTTCTTTTCTTTTTGAACTTGACACACATTGCTTACAATGTGAAACACTAACCACCTATATCCAACTGAATGACTTGCTGTTTGAACTCAAAAGCCTCTCGTCTTTGATTGACACTCTGGATATGCTGCTTGAACAATGATGACTTTTTGCCTTGCCCCAGTGTAGGGGATGATCACCAACTGGGTTTATATGAAACGAATTTGCAGGCTCAATTGGGCTTAACAAGGGATAAAAGTGTGTATAGGGTAGAGAAAGAAATGCTCTTCGTCATCCTAAGACACTTGAACTTCACGTGAATTCATCTGAAAAAGCAACACTCGAAGATTGATGCAAGTGAGAGCAAGAAAATTTCTATTCATTTTTTTCACCTTATGATGCTGATTTACTCCAGTTTGCCCCGATGTGGGGTGGTTCTTGACAGGGGTAATTTGAAAGAATTCCTCCAACTGTTTAGGCTCAAAGGGGCGAAACAATGGATAAAAATTTTTCTGTTTCAAGATAGAGAAATGAAATGCCCCTTGTCATTTCGGTCGCCGTACCTTTTGCGAGAAAACTCTTTACCTTGCAGACATGGAATTTTTCCACTCAACACGCTGGGGATTTTTCCACTTTTTCTACTCAACTCACTGGGGATTAATAAATGGGGTTGTATATAGAATAAGGCTTGCCTTTCATCATCCCGAGGCACCTCATTCGACACATTCAATTCATTCCGCATGAGTTATGAGATTATCAAAACAGATTTCCCCTTTTGAAATCGATAGTGCAAATTGACAAAATAACCATGCAGAAATTAAGCCAATGCAAACATCTTAATTTTGAATTGATTGAAAATCATTTATTCATCATTGAACTGTTTGCAATTAGAGTAAAACCAAACACACGAAAAATTTCGCTGCAAAATGTCAAGTTTTATCAAGGATAATACATCTTCACAGCATCGGAATTAACAGGATTGGAGAACTCACGACCGTCCATTTCTGCAAGGATCAGGGCGCCTCCGGGAAGTACCTTTCTAACCGCGTATGGACCGATGTAATTTGGAGCAAATTTACCTCCAGGAACAGTGAAGATTGGCAGCACCTTTCTTAGGACTAGATCATTTACCTCGAAGTGTCTTGGACGCACCTTTTGGTTGAAGGACCTAGCTACCCTCTGCTGGTAGGTTTGACCGTGGCAAATGGCTCTCAACCGCTTCTCATCAATCAGGTTCAGCTGCTCCTGTCTTTGCCGCATCCATTCTGCTTCAGACAACTCCACTTGGGATAAAACACGCAGGGAAGGGATCTCCACTTCAACGGGCAGAACAGCTTCCATGCCATACACCAGAGAAAAAGGGGTTGCACCGACAGAGGTTCGGATGGAAGTTCGATATGCCATCAATGCAAATGGCAATCTCTCATGCCAGTCACGATAATTCTCGGCCGTTTTAGCCAAGATCTTCTTGATGTTCTTGTTAGCGGCTTCAACTGCTCCATTCATCTGTGGACGATAGGGAGATGAATTCAAATGCCGGATCTTGAACTCATCGAACAACTGGTCCATGAACTTGTTGTTCAAATTCGTCCCATTGTCGGTGATAATGGCTTCGGGGACACCGTAACGAGCAATTATGTCCCGCTTGATGAATCTTATAACATTCTTTGCAGTGACGTTTGCATAAGATGCCGCTTCAATCCACTTGGAGAAATAGTCAATTGCAACCAAGATGAATCGGTGTCCATTTGATGCCTTGGGGTTTATAGGACCAATCACATCGATGCCCCACATTGAAAAAGGCCATGGCTCGGACAGCTGATGTAACTCTGTGGGAGGAACATTTATTTTGTCTCCATGAACTTGACAGTGATGACATCTTCGAACATGTTGTATGCAATCACCTTCAAGACTGAGCCAATAATAACCCAATCTCATGATTTTCTTGGCTAGCATGTGGCCATTCATGTGAGGACCACATATTCCTTCATGTACCTCTTGTATGATTCTGGTAGCTTCAGCTGCTTCTACACACCTAAGCAGAATTGAATCATAAGACCTCTTGTACAGCTTTTCACCACTAACAAAGAACTTCGAGGCCATTCTCATTATATACTTCCTGTCGGCTGGAGTGCTTCCTTCAGGAAATTCTTGCTTCTGGATGTAGTTCATGATATCGTAATACCATGGCTTCTCGTCAGGTTCTCCGGTCACAACCATACAGTAGGCCGGCTTTGTTAAGACTTCAATTTTCAAGGGTTCCACCTCTACTCCACCGGTCACTTGCAGCATGGAAGACAGCGTAGCTAGCGCATCAGCGAACTGATTGTGGGACCTCGACAAATACTCGAAGGAAATGTCTTCGAACTCCTTTATGATTTCTTCAAGGTATTCATGATACGGCACTAATTTGGTGTCCCTCGTCTTCCATTCTCCCACAGTCTGGAGAATAATCAAAGCGGAATCACCGAATACTTTCAACTTAGATACGCCCATTTCCACTGCAGCCTGGAGTCCGAGAATACAAGCTTCATACTCGGCTATATTATTGGTACACGGGAACACCAACTTCGCTGCTACTGGATAATGCTGCCCATCTGGGGATATTAAGACTGCCCCAGTACCAGAACCAGCTAAGTTTACGGCTCCGTCGAAGAACATGGTCCAAGTGTCTTCTTTTATCAACAGAATACGGTCTTCTGGGGAATATCCATCATCATCCGAGATTCCAGGATTCTCGGCCAATATATCAGTAATTACCCGACCTTTGACTGACTTCTGTGGCATCATCTGAACATCAAACTCCGAAACCAAGATCTGCCATTTGGCCAGCTTCCCTACTAACGCCGGTTGATCAAGTAAATACTTGATGGGATCATTCTCTGTTACGAGCAAAGTCTGGTAATGCAACGTGTACTGTCTCAGCCTATGGAGCACCCATACCAGTGCAGTGCAAGTCTTCTCAGCCTCGGAATAGTTCAACTCCGAGACAGTAAACTTCTTACTCACGTAGTAAATGGCACGCTCTTTTCCATCTTCAAGATTTTTCTAGGCTAACATTGCTCCCAGAGACTCGCTATAAATAGTGAGGTATAGGATCAAATGCTGGCCCGGCACTGGTGGGACTAACACTGGAGGTTTCACCAAGTACTGCTTTAGTTCTTTAAACGCTTCTTGGCAATCATCATCCCATTCTACCTGAGCATTCTTCCTTAGAAGTTTGAAGAACGGTTTAGCAGTTTCAGAGAGCTGGGAAATGAACCGGGCTATATAGTTTAGTCTACCCAGGAGGCTGCGTACTTCTTTCACAGTCGACGGGGGTTGCAGCTCACAAATAGCCTTTATTTTGGAAGGGTCGACCTCAATGCCCTTACTGCTTACTACAAACCCGAGTAGTTTGCCCGACGTTGCTCCGAATATGCATTTTGCCGGGTTGAGACGGAGTTTAAACTCACGGAGTCGGTCGAACAGCTTCTTCAGGGTGTCAACATGACTTTCTCCAAGTCGAGACTTAGCAATCATGTCATCGACGTAAATCTCGGTCTCTTTATGCATCATGTCATGGAAAAGGGTTACCATTGCACGCTGATACGTTGCCCCGGCATTTTTAAGGCCGAAGGGCATGACTTTATAATGAAATGTGCCCCAAGGAGTGATGAATGCCGTTTTCTCCTTATCACTGTCTTTCATCCTTATCTGATTATAGCCCGAGAAGCCATCCATGAAGGAAAACAGCTCGAATCCAGCAGTACTGTCCACGAGAACGTCTATATGCGGCAATGGGAAGTCATCTTTAAGGCTAGCCTTGTTCAGGTCGCGATAATCAATGCAGACCCGAACTCGGCCATCTTTCTTCATGACTGGAACGATGTTTGCCACCCAGGTAGGGTATTGGGTGACCTCGATAAATCCCACTTTCAAGAGCTTCATGACCTCTTCCTCTATTTTCTTCGAGAGCTCTGGTTTAGTTCTCCGCAACCTCTGTTTCTTGGGTGGCATGCCCGGATTAGTAGGCAGGCCATGCTCCACAATGGAAGGGTCTAAACCCGGCATATCGGCATACGACCAGGCAAAGATGTCCTGGTAGTCTTTCAGTAGTTGGACTAAGCGTTTGGCCTCATCTTCGGGAAGGGTTGCCCCTATCTTGACCTCCTTGGTTTCTCCAGAGTCACTCAAGTTGACGGTAATAGTTTGATCTGCCGTCAGGACTTTAGGTCTTTCATGGTGCTCTAGGTCACGCTGAATATCTAAGGAGTCATCAAGTTCTCCGGCATCATCGACATCAAACTCGGTAGCGCATAACTCCTCGGTCTGGACCGTTCCCATACCCTCATGTGTCACCAGATTGCCCCTGAAACATAAAGTAAGGGGTTCAGAAGGACAAACAGGGCTAAGCATTGCATTCTTTTTTGTAGATTTTTCCGACTTTGTTTTTTTTTTTTATATTTTGTTTTGTTTTCTGAAATTCATTTCGAAAAGGTTTTAACACGAGAAAGCATGAAGAAGTCCAGGCCTCAAAATTCTCCTTGGACTATATTTTCTTTTATCGGTTGGATATCATCACCGGGCTGGTTTGATGTACCTCAACATGCCCTCAAAACTGGAATAAAACTTGTAATTTCATTGATTCTTTTGAAATGAATTACATCTATTGAATGAAAATTGCGACAATCAAAACCTAAAGGCGGAAATGAAAAACAGCACCCGAAAAAGGGGCAAATCCTAGAAAACGGTAAAAATTCCCACGCAGGGGAGTATGCGAGAAAGTAAAGGTGTTACTCTTGTGGGCCAGCGCCCATCCCTTCTAACGGTCCTTCCTCGATGGCTCCGATAAAGACGTCGTCGAACAAGGCAATTATTCCCTCCATGGCATCGTCAGGGTCTTCTGTCTTTAGGGGCGTTGGATCGTCCATACCTCCCCATCCGTCAGGGACAATGTCGCAGGGATCCGAATAAAAGCTTGGTGGTGCCGAGTACTTCACATAGTAATCGAACTTGCCACTAGGTTGCCCCAGCGTGTCGATCACTTCCTTCTCTTCATGCATCATTCTTGCAGGACCCGGGAATGTGGTGCGAATGTGCGGAGGCAACCTACTACGCCCGAGTTCTTCACTATTCGACCCTTGATCAGATCGCTGTCCGTTCTGCTCAGTTCCTTGATCTCGACCTCAACCATATCCACGTCTCTCATTATTTGGTGCAGTTGGCCCTTGATACCCTAATCCAGAAGTGCGGGGTCTTTGAGAGACTTCGATCGGTCGGCGGATACCCTGACCATCCCTACCAAGGCCTTCACCCGGAACAAAGCCATAGGACACCATTACTCTTCCAACCATGACAGCAGCATTCGACACCTCAGGGACTGGCGGCGATGATCCTCTAGATGCATGTATGGTCGATACGAGTTCGAACGACTGGTAGCTCGATTTGACCTTGCAATCCGGTTCGAGATAGGGGATAGCCGTCGCATGGTAGATTGGGTGCTCTTCCTCACCAAGCACCGTGACTAACTTCCTTTCGACCACAAATTTCACCTTCTGATGAAGACTGGACGGCACAGCTCCGGCTGTATGAATCCATGGACGACCCAACAGGAAGTTGAATGCAGTGGGAATATCCATAACCTGGAACAAGATGTTGAATACTGTCGGCCCTATCTATATGTCGAGGTGAATTTCTCCCATTACTTCCTTCTTCGTTCCATCAAAGGCTCGCATAGAGGTTTTCGCGGAACTAATTCTCGAAGGGTCCACCTTGAGGCGGTGTAAAGTTGCCAGAGGACAGATGTTCAGGGCTGAACCATTGTCGATTAACACCCGAGCTATGTGCGAGGCCTTGTACTTGACAGAGATGTATAGTGCTTTGGTGTGCCCTCTGCCTTCTAGAGGGAATTCCTCATCCGAGAAGGCGATAAGGTCTTTGAGAAGTATGGAACCCACGAACTCCTCCAATCTTTCGTGATCGATTGTCTCAGGAACATGGACTTCGCTCAGCACTTTCATCAGGGCTTTCTGGTGTTTGACAGATGTCTGGAGAAGTTCAAGAAGGGAGATTTGAGCGGGCATCCTGCGCAATTGTTCCACTATATTGTACTCACTGGCTTTAATCACAGCCAGGAACTCCTTAGCTTCTTCGTCGGTGACAGGTTTCGCGGGTTGAACATTAGACTGGCCATAGGCGCGTCCGGATCTGGTGACTAAGTCGACGTCGAGGCTGTAGGACCAAGGGACTGCCTTATCGTTGGCGTACTCGTATGGCTGAGGAATCTCGATCACTATCCCTTCGTCGGCTGCATGGGTGCTCATTACAATCTCTTCGTCATCAGTCGCGTCTTCAAGCGGAGGCATGTCCTCGGGCAAAGGATCGAGGTTGTCCTTCCCGGTGTTCAACGTAGCAAATTCCTCGTCCCAGTTGATAACGACCTCAGAGATAGTAGAGACGATGCTCGTATGGTCAGCATAGACAATCATCCCTGCTTCCACCATCATCGAGACTCTTTCCCTCCTAACAGCCAGGGAAATGTCCTCATTAGGCGGGTAATAGCCAGCCTTCACCAGTTCTCCATAGACTTCGGTTGTGTATACCCTGATGTTCCTAATTCGACTAGCATTGAAACTGAATACAACATTCACATTTCCCGTGCGATCAGGGAGCGGGTTGTTCTGGACGTTTGGCTTGGCGGTTTGGAACGAGAACGCCTTCGTATCAAGGAAGTTTTGAATCCGATGCTTGAGGGCTAGGCAGTCGTCGGTGGAGTGTCCGAGCTCACCCATGTGGTAATCGCATTTTTTTGATGGGTCGAAATTACGGTACTGCTCAGGATTAGGCCACTTTGGCTCAGTGGTGAGTAAACCTTTCTTCCGGAGCACCGCCAATACTTGCGATAACGATCCGGGAAGGGGGGTGAATTGCCTCCTATTATTCCCCCTCTGAAAAGGTTGGCGGCCCGTGCTTTGCTGTTGAGCTTCTGCCACTTGAATTGCCGGGGCAGGATTAGTATTCCGCCGGCTCGGTTGGTTATATGCCACGTTCACTTCTGCAGCCGGTTCTTTCTCCTTTCTTGCATTGAATCTCTTGTTTGAGGAAGACGGTTCCACAAACCAACCATCCTTCAGCCCTATCTCAATTTGCTCGCCTATGGGGATGAGCTGGTTGAAGTTATCTGCTGGGATGGCCACCATTCGATTACGATACTTGAATGGGAGAGTCTTTACGAACATCCTCTTCAGCTCACTGTCGATAGGCTCGGGGACAACCTGAGCAGCTAAGTTTCGCTATCTGATAGCGTAGTCTTTGAAGGACTCAGTCTTCTTCATTTGAGCACGCTCGAGATCATCACGAGTAGGAGTGATGTCCGTTATGAACCGGTATTGTTTGAGGAATGCCTCACTGGCCTCCTTCCAGCTTTTGAGGCTATTGATCTTTTTCATGAGGTACCAGTGCAAAGCAGGGCCGGTCAAGCTCGCTTGGAATGCATGAATCATCAGAAGTTCGTTGTCAACGTACGAGGTCATTTGCACATGGTACAACTGCAGGTGGGCTTTTGGGCACGTGGTGCCATTGTATTTGTCGAAGTCTGGCATCTTGAACTTTTTCGGGATCTTGATCTGTGAGTACAAGGACAGATCGATCGAGGGCGAATCCTGGGAACCCTCCAACTGTTTCACTCTCTCCTCCAGCTTATTGACTCGTTCATCAGGCTTAGGTTTGTTGACGACAATCTGGACAGGGTCATCTTCCAATTCAGGCATATCATCATCTTCCTCGACATCGACATTCTTTGCACTTATATGCTTCGGGACTGATACTTCAGGGGATGTTGGAACAGGGATCGACCGAAGAGCCTTGATCTCGGCGGTCATTTGTTGCATGGCGACGGCGAGTTGCTTGATCTGGTCTGCCATACCGTCAACACGTTCTTGCAACTCAGTTTGATTGGCCATTCTAGCTCTTGACCGTGTACGAATAGGCGAACGTGATCGGTCCGTAGTTACCTAATTCGAAAAATAGAGCAAGGTAAGTATGCATCCTCAAAACGATCGGTCCACGACTCTGTCTAATCATCTCTTTTTATCCCCATTTTTCATGACATTTTTCATTATTCCATGTATTTGTGAAAATGATGACAAATTTCTTAGGAAATAATGAATTATGATAGACCAAGGAAAATAATGATAAAAATCGAAAGTAATTTTTTTCAAAGCTTTATTTTTCTTTTTCTTTCCCTTTGAAAAGAAATTCAATGATCATTACTTTCAAAAATTACGATCGACTTAGACCTATCATGGACCGACCACATGTACGAAACATAAATAAAGTGCGAGAAAAAGAGTTCAGAAAACTTACTTCACCGGGTAGGGAAAAAATGGCAATCACATAGACATGCGCAATGAAATGTGAGGTTCGATTTCTACCTAGACTCTGGCTTACAAAGTGGAGACGAGAGGATTACCGAGCTAAACCAGTCATGGTAGTGGTTAGGCTAGGATTCCCCTGACTCCGGCTTGGTCAAAGAGTCGACCCGGGTTGAGTGGAATACAACCGTGGTGGGTACTCAATAACACCTTGAAAGAAAATTCGGGACCAAGGAGGGCGACCCGTACCACATGGTTTTGGTCGGGGTATCCACTATCTCAGTACCATCTTAAACCTATGCCGCTCAGGTTCGGCAGCGGGTAGTGTGTGCGGTGTAGTGAAAATGTAAGGCATGCACAACAGGTTATATCAAATAGCACTTCGTGCATAAATTAAACCATACATTCAACCACCTCCCTGCAAAACAAGAGTTAACAATCACGCCTCCCCTTATACCTCCCATACTGCAAGAACATTTAACACCTTAAAATGTTAGGGACGTACCTGGGATCCTCGCTGCCAAACAAAAATTATTTTTGAAATGAAAAACCTGCCTAAGTCCACTAAGAGTTTTATCTCAAGTCCCCAGCGGAGTCGCCAAGCTGTCGCGACCCTAAAAAATTTGATCGATTTTCTCGGGCTAATGGATTATTAAGACTAAACTTAACTCGGGCCCTCCCAAGCCCTACCAATTCGCAACTTAGGGTTTAAGTTCTTAACATGCAAATGTTTTCATGCTTGGAGTCGCCACTAATCATTTTACGGTAGGCTGATTAGATACCTAAATAAAACATAGGGAGATATGTTTTATTCCTACGAACCAGAGATTCTAAGTCCGGGGACTTGATTACGCTAGATCTAGTCTAACACCCTTTCGGTACCTTTTCATTTCGAAAATATTTTGGCAGGCAGTTTGGATCCATTTTAACTTATTTACTAACATGTGAGGTGTTCATGCGTGTGCGCAAACCACCAATTTAACACCCAAAAATCAAAGCATTAAATAAATTGCAAGTTGGGAGGGATTACTTACCTCGAATCCAGCAAGCATCTGCGTTGTTAGCGAAAAATCATACAGACAGCCCTGATATGATTTCTAATTAACAAAGCATTCACTCAATTTTTTTGATTTTCACTTTATTAAATGAAACTTAAACTATATGCAATGACGTGCAAATATGACATGCGAATTAATGCAACCTAACATGCACTCTATATGACACGCGACGACGTGACCTAATTCTGATGACGTGCAATGACATATTTTTTTGGTATTTTCTCTTTATGAAATTCGGAATTAAATAAAATTCGGAATAAAAACATGCCTAAAATAACATGCGACCTAATGACTTCTATTTTTGGTATTTTCTGTTTAAAATTCGAAATTCAAAAATACCTAAGTTAACATGCAATCTATGATGACTTAATCTACCCTAGAATGATTTCTTTTTGGGATTTTTTATGTAAAATTCGGAATAATAAAATAACGTGAATAATCCGTTAGAATTTGGAATAATACCTAGTTTAAATTAGGAAACTTGCCACGTTAAGTCCTAATTTAAATTAGATATTTATCTTATCCTTCGGGATATATTCAAAAATCCTAGACATGCAAAATTCTAATTTAAATCTAAAAAAACAGAAATTTCTTTGGGTTTTCTTTTTATTTGAAAAGGAAAAAAATCAAAACAAGGATAGATAGCAACCAATTCAAATCAACCACGCGATCCGCCACATTCGTTTCAAACTCGGATTAGGCATAAAAATCAAATTATCGGTCATATCTATAGGGTTATAGATATTAACGGATAACCGATTATTCAAATTTGGAAAGCTAATGAAATTTATCATCGTATCCAAATAGTTATGGATAGGATAATAATTTCCCGTATCGCCGCGTATCGGACTTTAGGGTTAAAGTCGGATAGACGTCCCGATACGTTGCTAAATTAGGAAACGATCCCTAATTTGAATATTTCAAATATCGCGGACATCAAACATTATCCTAAAGATATATAATTACCGACGTGATATTCATGCAATATTCAAAGTACTCAAATTAGGAAATTGAAATATTCTGAAAATTTACCGGATAATGATCGTTACCTAATTTGCAAATAACTTCCGAAATTCGAATTCGGTTCGGGATCGAGATCAACCTCGCGGATCGAGATCGCGACGACCGACGAGCAATCGACGACGTGGTGGCTCACGGTGGGGCAACGAATTGGCGAGAGCTGCGTCGGCGCTACTTGCGGTGGCTTCGGGTAGAAAATTTCAGGATTGCGCGATTCCGGAAAAATAGGCGTAACTTCCTCAATACACGTCGGATTGACCCGATTCCAAAGCCACAGATCAAGGACTCGTAGATCTACAACTTTCGTGTTTTGAGTTTCCACAAATAAGCTCTATGGAATGAGCGATTCTGGGAGGAAGTGGATCAGGAAAAACAGCAACAGAAGCAGTGACTTCTCTGTTCAAAGCAACGAAAACAGTAGGCCCTTGTCAACGTTTACGGGTGAGTCAACTGAGTCAGGCCAGGAACGTGGTGTTGAATGATGGGTCCAGAACAGCGTCCAGTGGTGTTGATTTCTTCAATTTCACGGGGAAATCTTCGCTGGCTTCGTGGAGGTGTCGGTATGCAGGAGCTCCTCGGACTGGAAGATTGCAAAAGTAGCAGTTACGTCGGCTTGTATTGGGAGTTCACGGTTGAACCAAGAAATCCATGCACACTGCATGTGGGGGGGCTCCTCACGTCTTCAATGGTGGAGTGGGAGTCAACAATTATGGTTGTCTCCGTGAAGGGCAGGAATAGTTGACCGTGCAGGGGCACCTTGATCGTGGAACAACGAAGAAGAAGTAGAAGCCACAGCTTGGTACGGCGGACAGTGGTGACGTGGGGAGGTGGTTGCTGTCCGGGACGTGCGTCGCGGCGGCGCGGCGGCGATGGCGTCGTGCTCGGAGGGTGGTTCCGTCGCGCGACGAGGACGATGGTGAGACACGGCCGCGATGACAACACCCACTTCTCTCTCTCTTGTGTTTGCTCTCTAAAATTTTTCTGATCTGAAATTGTGTCCCACTCTCTAATTTGACCTAATGTGATGTTTATATAGGTTAATCCTAGTTCAAATTAAATGGGCTCTAATCCTAGTGGGCTTAGGTTAGGGCTTAGGCTTAATTAAAATTTGAATGGGCTGATTTAATTAATTAAAATGATGGGCTGAATTAACCTAAGTTTTAATCAATTAAACCAAACATATCAAATTGAGCCCAAACTAAATCAATCGAGCCCGTTTGTCTTGAAATCCCGGCCCTTGCATTCTCGAATGAGCCGAGTTTGATTCGATGAAAATTAAGCACGTTTTGCCATCGCCAATTTTACGCAAAATGCAATAAAATAAACCTAAACTAAATGTTATGCAATTTAAATGTTTTTGTTTAGGGGTTAAAAGATTAACTCCTAATTTTCTATGCAAATTAAACTAAATAAATGTCGGTGAAATTTAGGTGTCAACATACGCAATAATATTTTATCTTATCCTCGAGGTTCCTAACTTGTAGACCCGAAGTTAGATATGATGAAATCCTTTTTCTTGGCCTTAGAATGCCTATCCTTTGAATAACCATTGACCAAGCCAACATTACAGTCCTCCGAAAGACCTTATCGGATCAATTTGATTGTATATATTGCGAACATCTCCGAACACCTAAGGATTGGTTAAGAGAGAAAAATTGAGGGATATTAGACAAGTCCCCTTTCAATCGAATGAAGAAAAGACCAAATTCATAGATCGAAACAAATTCTTTCTAATGAAGGTCTTCCAAACTATTATTTCAAGCATTTCTTGAAATATTGCAAGCATTTTATTCAAATAACTCCTTGAAAAGGAAATTTGATTGCTTGAAATGCATTTAACACAAAGAATGCATATTTCAAAATCAGGTATCAAAAGTTTTCGGTCAGCCTTAAACCAAGTTTTCAAACAGTTTGCGGTAAGCTAAGGAAAAAAACCACACTTCAAACAGTTTTGATTAATTTCAAAACTCCTTTTCAAAATAGTTTTTGGTCAATTAAAAAACCATGCAAAGGTTAGTGAAACCTTAAAATCACAAAACTCACAGTTAAGGTGTTCATTATTTGAAGTCTTCCAGAAGTCCTACAGGCGAGGAGTCTCTAGGTAATTTCCAAAATCCTACGGGTGATGAATCACTTGGTAAATCTCCAAAATTAAAGTCCTACTGGTGAGGAACCACTAGGCAAATCCAAAGTCCTACAGGCGAAGAGCCCCTAGGCAAAATTAAAGTCCTATTGGTGAGGAATCACTAGGCAAATCCAAAATCTTACAAGCGAGGAGCCCTTAGGCAAAATTAAAGTCCTATTGGTGAGGAATCACTAGGCATATCCAAAGTCCTACAGGCTAGGAGCCTCTAGGAAATTTTCAAAATCCTACGGGTGAGGAATCACTTGGCAAGTCTCTAAAATTCAAGTCCTACTAGTGATGAACAACTGTTGCGACCTCCTCGAACCGGTTCCCCCGCCTAGGGTTTGGCTAATGGATTACTAAGTTAAACCTAGCTTGAGCTCTCTCAAGCCCATACCAATTCGTGACTTGAGTTTAAGTTGTTAACATGCAAATCAATTTCATCTAGGAGTCGCCACTAATCGATTTTTGGTGGGTCGATTAGACATCCAAGTAAAGCATGGAAGAAATACTTTACTTCTACGAACCAGAGATTCAATGGGTACGGGGACTTGATTACACTAATTGACCAACTAGTACCCTTTCGGTACTTAATCTTGCTCAATTCTCCACCTAATGTGTTCACACTAACTGAGAGTCTCAAAATTCCATTCCTAATCAGGCTAAGGGAAGCAACCGTCAATACTTGAACCTAACATGCATGGTCAATCACGTTCAAGGTTAAATTAAACAAGCAATTTAAAGTGCAGGAACCAAACAACGTGCAATCAAACATTACTCTAATCACACTATAGGGCAAGAAAAACTAATTCCAAAGTCCAAATAGATTTTTTTTAATTTTTAAAATTTTTTAATATTAAAATAATATAAATATAATATAAAGAGGGACCCAGGTCGGATCTCCACATCTGACTCGGATCGGGACTGACCCCGGCGGGCCGGACCGGGTTCATTCATTGAGCCCGATTTGGCAAATTAAAAAGGAAAATGGCTTAGCTTGAAAATTTTTTTTTTTAAGAAAAAGCCCATGGCCCAATAAGAAATCGAAATTTCAAAACTTAAAAAAAAGTTGGCCCACAACCTATTTCGCCCAAACTACGAAATGCCCCAAAACCTAATAGACACTCTAAAGCCCACACACTAAATAAAACCCTACTCGATTTCAACCCGTGAACCCAACCCGTCCTTTAACCACCGACCCGACTCGCTGGAAACCCTAATGGCTGTGATCGGCTTGTCCAACTCGGCTCTCCGAACAAGCCGGGACCCTTTTTTTATATTTCTTTTCTAATTTTTTTCTCTCTTTTCTTTTTGTCTTTTTTTTTATTAGTCCTCTTCCCCTTTCTGAACGTCTTCTTTTTTGACTTTTCTTCCCTTTTTTCTCTTCTGCCTAGGACATCTTCTTCCTAAGAGCTTCCCTTACGCTTGCCTTCTTCTACCTTCACCGAGAGCGCGCCGTGGGCTCCTTGCCGGCGTTCCAACCAACTCTCATCATCGTCAGTCCTTGCCACCCGCTGTCGATGACTACCCCTCGTCGATCATCATGCCATTGCCGACAGTCACTACCCCAACTAATACCAAGCGATTCCGGCGACACTATCATCACCGAAGGGACATACTAAATCAAACACAATTTTAGCAAAACAAACATATTCACGCTAAAGATGAGGAGGAATCCGCAGGCTAAGGCGGTCTCGAGTCGCAGGCTTCGTCAATGCGGAAAATATCTCCGGCAGGGGATACGTACGCTAGGCCAACTCGGGCAATGCTCAAACAGTGGCATAAAAACACAAGAAAAAACACCAAGTGAGTCATGGAATGTCGATTCAAGCATGAACAACTTGTGAAACGAAGATAACAATAACAGTTTTTGGTGAAAAAGGTCTCGGCATCCACTCGGACATATTATCAAACATGTTGTAGGCGAGTTCAGATGCAAGTTTTTGGATGAGGTTTCAAGGCGGTTTTCAGTTTAAAGATGATGTTTAAAGATTCACACAACAATATTTTGCAATAAAGAGATCTCGGTTTGGGTGAAACGACCAAAAAGGGCAAGGTTAGATTCGGGGTCCTAAGCTCAAAAGGGTTCATTGGGGCATTTCGACGAACAGGTGCGATGTGCCTAAAACTAAAGATTTCTAAGTCGATTTCAGTGGGATTCGAAGGTTATTTCTTGATAAAAACTGTTCGGGAGCACTCCTTGGAGATGAAAAAAGACATTTTCCTCCTTTTGTAGTGTTGGGCGACCACCGAATAGGCTTGGTGTGCCCGATCGAAGGGATGCTCCTGGCTGTAGAAGCTCATCATGTAAAAAAGACTCTGGGTTGCGAAAGCTTGCAAGGTCGAAGGGGTGTTCCAGGCTACAGAAGCTCGTCATGCAATAAAAAAGACTCTGGGCTGCGAAAGCTTGTCAAGTCGAAAGGGTGCTTCGGGCTGCAGAAGCTCACCGTGCAAAGGAAAAGGCTATGGGCTGTGAAAGCTCGCTAGGTTGAAGGAGTGTTCTAGGCTGCAAAAGCTCACCGTGCAAAGAAAAAGACTTTGGGTTGCAAAAGCTCACCAGATCAAAGGGGTGCTCCAGGCTGCAGAAGCTCACCGTGCAAAAAAAAGACTCTGGGCTGCGAAAGCTCGCCAAGTTGAAAGGGTGCTCCGGGTTGCAGAAGCTCATCGTGTAAAGAAAAAGACTCTGGGCTACGAAAGCTCGCCAGGTCGAAAGGATGCTCCGAGCTGCAAAAGCTCATCGTGCAAGGAAAAAAGACTCTGTATTGACATTTAGGGACTAAAACCCTGTAAAAGTCGGAAATTCCATCGAGGGATTAAAATCCTATGAGCAGCTAAGATCTCGCCTAGGGACTAAAACCCTATGAACGATAATAGGAATAACACCTTGAAGGAACGGCTAGGGACTAAAACCCTATGAATGTCTAAGATTCCGCCTAGGGGCTAAAACCCTATTGAATGGCAAAGGGAATAAAACCCAGAAGGAATGCCTAGGGACTAAAACCCTATAAATGTCGAAAATTCTATTTAGGGACTAAAACCTTATGAACAGCTATGATCCTGCCTAAGGGCTAAAATCCTATGAACGACAATAGGAACAACAGCTTGAAGGAACACCTAGGGCTAAAACCCTATGATCGTCGAAGATTTGGCTTAGGGACTAAAGCCCCGTGATAGCTAAGATCCCGCCTAGGGACTAAAACCCTATAAACGGCAATAAAAACAATAGCTTGAAGGAACAACTAGGGACTAAAACCCTAAAAGTATGCCTAGCGACTAAAACCCTATGAACGGCAAATTGCACTAAAGATTTTGAAATACCTAATGTTTTTCACTCAGGATTTTAATGCCTAAGGTTTTCACTTAGGACTTTATGTACGTAAGGTTTTTCAGGACTTTATGTTGTAAAAAACATGATTTAAAGATAGACTGGCGAACCTTTTGAAATCAAGGTTTCGGAAAAGACCCAGAACCTTTTGAAATCGAGGTTTAAGAGAAGACCCGGAAACTTTTGAAATCAGGATTTCAGGAAAAGACCTAAAACCTTTTGAAATCAGGATTTCAAGAAAGACGTAGAACCTTTTGAAAACAAGGTTCAAGGTAAGATCCGAAACCTTTTGAAATCAGGGTTTTAGAAAAGACCTAGAACCTTTTGAAATCGGGGTTCAAGGTAAGACCCGAAACCTTTTGAAATTAGGGTTTAAGGAAAGACTCGGAACCTTTTGAAATCGGGTTTTAGTAAAGACCTAAAACCTTTTGAAATCGGGGTTTAAAGGAAGACCCAGAACCTTTTGAAATCAGTGTGTTATGCAATAAATACATAAACCTTTGCATTGCGTGGTTTAAGGACAAACGCACAAACCTTCATAAAGCACGATCTCACGTGAGGAAGACTTCTCATGTAAGAATGGTTTCGAGCCGTTAGAGCTTGCCATACATATTGATCAAAAGATTCCAGAATGGATACTGCACATTTAATGGAATGTGTTATACCAAATGCTCTAGTAATGAAGGCATACCAGGCAAGATCAATGTCATTTGATTACATGTCATCAGAGACAATATCAAAAGGGTATCATCAATGAGAAAATATTAATTGTATGAGCAATTCATGATAGATTCAATTGTTTGGAAAGCATTCAACATCCTTCAATATCGCAAAATTACCTTTAGGCTTGAAAGACGTCGTTAGTCATCAAATTCCCTTAGGAGATAGTCTTTTGTCAAAATGATCTTAACTCATGAAAATTGCTTATTAAACATGCCAAACAAGAGCTCTATAATCGCAAAAAGGGCTTCTCACATACTCTCAAGAAGGTTGCTTGATCCTATCTATTAATGTGGGAAATAGGCTGACCACTCAATATACCTCACATGACCGCCGTTAAGGGTTTTGAGAATTATTCGCAATAAGTACACATTGACCGATCTAAGAGGTCCTTTAAGGGACCGTAATGTAGGTTTGGTCATGGATTCAACAATGGATGAGCCTTATCGGCTAAGGAATGAAATAATTGTCAATCAGCATCTCTATCAGGTTTACAAGTCAAGAAACCTTAAGATGAGATAAGATAACTTTGCCCTCACTTCTTCAAGCGATATCTTGTTTGGGAATCTAAATTTCTGCTTAGACTATCCCAACCCGAAGAGACTTTGAAGAAGGTTGTAACATTGGTTTGGGTAAATGCTCGAAAGGCTTAGAAACTTTCAAAAGGGATTCAAAAGTTGGTGATCACCATGACATCATTACCATATCATCCAATCTTTTTTAGGACACTTGCCTTTTAAAATCTAATTTGTCTCGAAAGTCCATTGACTAATCAATTCAATACAAGAGCTTTGCTCTTTTCTCTAATGACTTTTGCATTTGCAATGATTTTCTTTTCATTCAGATATTTTGTTTTTGACACTTTTTCCTCACAAAAGAATTCTTCTCTTAATGCTACTTTTTCTCTCTCTTTTTTTTAATGGGCACTGGTCTTGCTTTTATTAGGCACACTGCTTTTTCTGCCCCCTAGTTTTCATTTGACTTTTGATTTTTTTTGAGCTTTTAGAACTTTCGAGATATTTTTCACATTGTCTCACGAGTATCCATTGTCTTGATAAATCACATGCCTTGTCCCAATATAGGGAGATAATCACCACTTGGGCTTTAGAAATGAATATTCAGGCTCAACTTGGCTGAACAAAGAGTATGAGTGTTTGGGTAGAGAAATGAATGCTCTTCTTTATTTTGGGATATTTTGAGCTTCCATAAGGATTCACCTGAAGCTACCACAAAAAAGACTGATACTAGTAAGAGCAAAGAAATCTTTATCATCTTTTCACCAAAAAATGTTAAGCAAAATCTCTAAATTTGCCCCAATTATGGGGTGGTTCTTAACAGGGGTATTTTGAGAATTCTTCACATTTAAAGACTCAAATGGGCTTAACTATGATCATCTGTAGTATATAGGATATAAGAAGGAAATGCCTCTTTTCATTTCAATCTGTATACGATTCGCGAATGAATTTCTCGTCCTTAAACAACACAAGTTTCTCTTTTTCGCTCTTCTCAAAAGTGTTTACAGGACATGTTTGGAAATGGTTTGCCTTTCCTCATCTTAAGCATTTCTCACTTGGCATAATTAACATCTCTTTTTCATCATGAATTGATCAATCTCCATAGGAAATTTTGATTCAAAACGAATGATTTGCCAACATAAAGGCAATTTTTGGATGAAACGATATTCCAAACTTTTGCGCAAATTTGCTCTTTTAATTCCCATTTCAGCGCTTGTTGTTTCTCAAAAGATCAAAGATTTTTTATGCCATGAAAATTCTCCATTTGACTTCCCTTTGATTTTAGGAAGAAGGATACTTACCTATGGTACGATGACCTGGTAACCCTGTAAAGAATAAAAAGGAATGTGTTAGTTAAAGACCTTTTAAGGATTGAAAAATTGAGAACGATATAACATTACCCCTCGTTTGCATTTGTCCTTCAGATCTTTGATGTTTCCCTTCATTTGAATTTGCTTCCTTGTATGTTTGGCAACTCCCTTCATCCGCTTTCTTCACCTTGACTTTTCGGCACCATTTCAATATTTGATGGCATTGTCCTTTGGATGCTTTGCCCTATCTATTGCATGTTTCCTTAGTAAGAGGTGTCGCCTCCATGGTCAATGTGCGCCTTTGTCTATGAGAGATGAGAAATGTTAGTTCAATCCCAAAATTAAATTGGACTAATTTAGGAACGATACACCTTTTTTATGTTGAATCGAATGACTGCGCTTTATCATGCATCATGGGTGAGGGTTACCGCCCCTTCAGTGACCTACCATGTTTATCACCTTGCAAAAAGGAAATGGAACATGTTATTTCCATTCTTCATTGAACTTAATTCAGAAATGATACATCCTTTTGTGCTAAATTGGATGGTTTTGTCACGATTTGTTGACGGGAGGCGTTGCCCCTATGATCATATACACTCCCCTTCAATGTGTATTGCCTCATCACGCTTTCTTGGAAGAAGTTGTTGTCGGCATGGCCAAACACATTATTTCATCTGCAAAACCGAAAATGGCACAAGTCATTTCCATTTTCAGTTGGACTAATTTGGGAACGATATACACCCTTTTCTTTTTGGGATGGCGCAGTTCTAGACTAAGTTGTCCTCATCGTGCAATCCTGTTGATTCCCGGGAATTTGCCTTACATCAACTCTTTTTGTCCTCACAAATTCTGCACAAGGGGAGGAACTGGTCATTCTTTAAATAAATTGAATTTAAGTCGGAATGATTACAACCTTTTACTTGGGCGCACCATTTGATGACTAATTCTTGCTCATGTACATCCATGCCTTGAAGGATCATTTCGCGAACCACCAATAATCATCTCCACGCTAGATTAAATGCCAAGAAGCTATTTGAAGGCGCAAAAATTGCAGCTACTAATGCTCAGTAATTCCAAATGGATCATAACTCATTCCTCTTATTGTCTTTTGACAATATAGTTTGGATAGTCCGCATCCATATATGTGGACCCGTCAAATAGCTTCCCATGAATTATAGATGTCACCAACCCAGGAAGTAGCCTTGGTGCCGAGGAATCTTTGCACATTTCTTCTTTTGAGAAGGTTGTCAAATTGATATGAGATTCTCTAAGATGAGAAATTTCTAGGGACTCTGCTCTGAGAACAATAGGGATTACTTGAAGCACAAATTTTAAGAGCTTTTCTTCATCCACGTTGACGATTGAAGAAAGAAGTGGATTCACAAATGTGACCCTAAGGTCAAATTTCAAATTTAGGAATGTTCAAATGTCATCCCCCCTCGGTCTCATTTCCTAAAAATGGTGAAGCGTAAGGCTTAGTGGATTCTTGAAATGGAGCTCTTTATGAACACTAGGGTATCATCGTCTATGCCAAGAGCCGCAAGTCCTTCCATCCTTCATCAGTGGGAGACTAGCCTTTTCCATATTGCTTGAAGGTAAGCATGAGAGATCGTGATGATCTCTTATCATTAATCAAATTTGTGATCTCCTTTTTTAAGCTCCCAACCATTGGCTCGAATTCTAGAAATATAATCAAGTAAAGCTAGTCTTCACTTGTGCCGGGGATCCCTATCAGGCACGATGTCATGGTGTGTATTAGACCTTCATGCCTGAGAAGCCTTCTTCTAATGTCCACGATTGGTAGTAGCGGAAAGTTTCCCCGATTTACAATGTCCAGAGAGACCTCAACAATGAAAATTATTCCTCCAATCTTGTGGTTCTTTGGAGCAACAAAATGAGAAACTTTCTCTTGAAACCATTGTGGAATCTCACTCCTAGCGATATTCAAGTTGCCCAAATGCTTTGGAGAAACCTTTTCAATTCTTCTTTTCACTACTAGGATGCATGCCTTGCAACCAACTAGGAATAAAATGCCTTAGATGCTTCATGGAGACCAGAAACATCAACTAAATTGCTGCAATTAGTAAAGTCCAGCTCCATCTAAACCATGCACATTTGTCAAGTCGTACATGCGCTCCAACGCATTACAGTTCACCATATTTGACTCAAGCAAGCTCACGAGAAGTGGAGGAAGATACAATGAAATAAATCGAGTTTTTTTTTTAGAAGTACAAGGCTCCCTTAGATTGGATGGAAAGCTGGAAGATCATTATGACCCAAATCCAAATCCTACAAGGAGGTAGTCCTTTCAAAATTATCGGGGATTCTTCCCAAAAATCCCCAAGCATGAGCACCCATTTCGTAAAGCCTTAGTTGCTTTGAATCTAGAAACCGCCTCTATTCCAGTTTAAAATCTCAAGGATGCGAGCAGACTTCATCATGCAAATGTTTGCATGAATCAAACGCCAATCCAATGTGTGTTCCAAGAGATTACTTATGGAGTTTGAGAAGACGAACAATATACTTTGAAACTTCAAGAAATTATGTCTTCTAGACCTGCCAACTTCATTGCTAACCCATTGTGAGTAATGATTCTTTTCTTCTGTTATTCGTCTGGCAAGTACAATGAGAATCACTTTGTACTTTCTATGACGCAATTCCTTCGACGCTCATGCCTTGCTGCATGCGCCTCGAGTTCCAACGGCCCACACTTTGGTTTTGTAGGGAAAGTGAATGCCAATCTCGAACAACCCTTTCATTTTACCTGTTTTCATGAAAGAAAATGGAAAACAAGTCAATTACTGCATGAGAAGTTCTTATTGGAACGACGACATTTTACCATCCCAAAATGTTTCTCTCGAGTCTCCGTGGAAATTTAATCCATTTGGGTAGCTTGCAGTATCTCCAATTGGACCCAAAGCAAAAAGCTGCTTATGAACTTGAATTTGAGTTACATGATTTACAAAAACATTCAATTAGGTTTGCAATCAAAACCCAAAACACAAAACATGATTCCTATTAAGAATAAAGACGATGAGCAAGTACAAGAAACTCTTGCATAGAAGAGTGCAATAAACAAATCTTGTCCTAGCTTCCAAGTCCACTTCTTGGGGTGTTCAAGCGTGAGAATTTTAAGGAGGGACCATCACGTATAACTTGCAGAAGGAAGACAATGTTAGTATGTGAATGAAAAAGTAATCTTTCACTAATGCCGCCTCTTATAATGAAAGCGAGGCGACAATACATGCCCCCACGGTCCCTATTTGTGGGCATTTGGTATTTCACCAAGATTTCATCGTAAGAGGTGACATCATTAAAAGATCAAATCGCGACTATCAATCGAACGCCCCTTTTATTCCAAAAGCTTCATCGCAAAATGTGGCATATCAAATTTGAAAGACTAATTTGCGATTTCATTTTTGCAAAAAATGGGGTGATTCCCATTTTAAGAAACTAATACACAAAAAGTGATTTGAATTTTGATTCCGAAATGTGAACTAGAAAGAATTTTATTGAAAATGTGATTTCAATTTTATGCCTTGAAACACAATCTTGACTTGAAAGAATTTCTGCACAAAAAATGTGATTTTAAGCCTATAATTGAAAGTTCATAGAAAACCATCTATTTTGGTCGGGCTAAATCAGAGGTGTTTGAGATTTATGCTTAAGGTTCACTGTCAAGAATGATTGCCTAAAATTTGCAATTATAAGCTTAGATCACCTAGGGCATTTGATTGATTTTCACAAATTTCAAAAATGAAAGTTTCAGCCAAAAGTAAATAGGTAAAGAGAGAAATCATACTTACACTGGATGACAAACTTTTAATCACATAAACATGCGAATGTAACATGTGGCTGATTCCTACTCTAGATGGCTTAACAAATTAGAGTTACGAGGGTAGGGTGACTAGTCGCGGCCTCGCGCACTAAGCCAAGTCCTCATAACTCCAGCTCGGTCAAGAATGATACGCTGATGTGACGCGGCCTCGCGGGCAAAGGTAAGCATTCTTGACACCAAGAAAGAAGCTTTCGGGATTGAGTTGGGCAACCTCTACTACGCGGCCTCGCGGTCGAAGTCGTATCCAACTCAATACCATCCTAAACATTCCTAGTGCAACCCAGGTCTGGCAGCATGATTGTGTGTGCAACGGTATAGTGCTAAAACATTTAAAGTATGCACAACAGTTTATAAGCAAATAATGCTTGAAGCATATGCAAAAATAGACATTCATTCCTCAAATCCCAAACCTACAAAATAAGGGGTCAATGGCAAGAACATTCACGTTAGGGATGTATTTGAACAAGATAAACGGCCTAAATCCTCTAAAAAGTCCCCAGTGGAGTCGCCAAACTGTCCAACCTCTCCGAACCGGCCCCGCCGCCTAATGAGTTTGGCTAATGGATTACTAAGTTAAACTTAGCTCGAGCTCTCTCAAGCTCATACCAATTCGCGACTTAAGTTTAAATTGTTAACATGCAAATCAATTTTATCTAGGAGTTGCCACCAATCGATTTTTGGTGGGTCGATTAGACACCCAAGTAAAGCACGAGAGAAATGCTTTACTTCTACGAACTAGAAATTCAATGGATACGGAGACTTGATTACACTAACTGACCAACTAGTGCTCTTTCGGTACCTAATCTTCCTCAATTCTCCACCTAACGTGTTCACACTAACTGGGAGTCTCAAAATTCTATCCCTAACAAGGCTAAGGGAAGCAATCGTCGATACTTGAACCTAACATGCATGGTCAATCACGTTCGGGGTTAAATTAAACACGCAATTTAAAGTGTAGGAACCAAACAACATGCAATCAAACATTACTCTAATCATACTATAGGGCAAGAAAAACCAATTCCAAAGTCCAAATAGATTTTTTTAATTTTTTTAATATTAAAATAATAAAAATAATATTAAAATAATATAAAATATAATATAAAGAGGGACCTGGGTCGGATCTCCACATCCGACCCGGATCGGGACGGACCCCAACGCGTCTACCCGGGTCCACGACCGGACCGGGTTCATTCATTGAGCCCGATCTGGCAAATTAAAAAAGAAAAGGGCCCAACTCGAATTTTTTTTAAAAAAAAGAAAGCCCATGGCCCAATAAGAAATCGAAATTTCAAAACTTAAAAAAAAGTCAGCCCACAACCTATTTTGCCCAAACTACGAAATGGCCCAAAACCTAATAGACACTCTAAAGCCCACACACTAAATAAAACCCTACCCGGTTTCGACCTGCGAACCTAACCCGTCCGTTAGCCACCGACCCGACTCGCTAAAAACCCTAATGGCCGCGACCCGCTTGTCCGACCCAGCTCTCCGAACAATTCGGGACCCCTTTTTTATATTTCTTTTCTAATTTTTTTCTCTCTTTTCTTTTCCCCCCTTTTTTTTCTTAGTCCTCTTCCCGTTTCTGGACGTCTTCTTTTTTGACTTTTCTTCCCTTTTTTCTCTTCTGCCCATGACATCTTCTTCCTGAGAGCTTCCCCCGCGCCTGCCTTCTTCTACCTTCACCGAGAGCATGCCGTGGGCTCCTTGCCGGCGTTCCGACCAACTCTCATCATCGTTAGTCCTTGCCACCCGCCGTCGACGACTACCCCTCGTCGATCGTCATGCTATCGTCGACAGTCACTACCCCAACTAACACCAAGCGATTCCGACAACACTATCGTCACCGAAGGGACATACTAAATCAAACACAATTTAAGCACAACAAGCAGCCAAAACAAACATATTCACGCTAAAGATGAGGAGGAATCCGCTGGCTAAGGCGGTCTCGAGTCGCAGGCTTCGTCAATGCGGAAAATATCTCCGGCGGGGGATACGTACGCTAGGCCAACTCGGGCAATGCTCAAATAGTGGCATAAAAACACAAGAAAAAACACCAAGTGAGTCATGGAATGTCGATTCAAGCATGAACAACTTGTGAAACGAAGATAACAATAACAGTTTTTGGTGAAAAAGGTCTCGGCATCCACTCGGACATATTATCAAACATGTTGTAGGCGAGTTCGGATGCAAGTTTTAGGATGAGTTTTCAAGGCGGTTTTCAGTTTAAAGATGATGTTTAAAGATTCACACAGCAATATTTTGCAATAAAGAGATCTTGGTTTGCATGAAACAACCAAAAAGGGCAAGGTTAGATTCGGGGTCCTAAGCTCAAAAGGGTTCATTGGGGCATTTCGACAAACAGGTGCGACGCGCCTAAAACTAACAATTTCTAAGTCTATTTTAGTGGGATTCAAAGGTTATTTCTTGATAAAAACTGTTCGAGAGCACTCCTTGGAGATGAAAAAAGACATTTTCCTCCTTTTGTGGTGCCAGGTGACCACCGAATAGGCTTGGTGTGCCCAGCACCCGAGATGCAGGGGAGGAGGAAGCCAAAACAGGGGAAGTCGAAATCCTACCTGTTTGAGGCTGGCCGGCGGCAAAGCGGCGATTGGGAGCTTGTCGGCAGCACCTCGGGGTCTCCTTCAGGCGGATAGGGACCCTCTGTTCTCGGGTACTTCCCCCGAACTCTCTAGGCCTCTTCCTTCTCCTCTCTCTTTTTCTTTCTTGGTTCGTCTCCTCTATTTTTTTTTTAACCCCCTTCCTCTTCTCTTGCTCATCAAGCTTTATCCTCCCCGTTCTCTCTCCAGTCAAACTCTCTCTTGACTCCCCCTTTGCATGTGCAGACTGCCGTGTTTCCTTTTTCGTGTGTTTGTGGATGGAGACCAAAGAGAGAGAAAGAAAGGCCTCCCTCACAATCCATGGAAGAGCTTCCCCTTTTGTCTTTTCCTTCCATTTGCCTCTCTTCAGTGCGCGTGCATACGGTGAGTTGTCCATGGAGAAAAACTCCTCTTTTGTCTTTTCTTTTTTTTTTTTGCTTCTTTTGTGAAAGTGTGGGTGGAGTTCGGAGCGGGAGAGAGAAGAGATCCTTTCATATCAACCCAGGGAAGAGCCCTCCTTTTGTCTTTTACTTTGCCTTTGTTTTTATTTTAAAAAAAAACCTTTTCTATAATGATTTTTTTCATTTTTTTAAACTTTTTTATAATGATTTTTTAATAAAATAAAAAGGAAAATATGTTATACTAAATTTTATTAATGCAAATGCGCCTACTATCTATGTGCCATGTAATTTAATGAAAATATTTTTGTTTAGGGGTTAAAAATAAACCTCTAATTTTCTACACACTTAAAGCCTAAATGATTATGCAAAATTTAGGTGTCAACAACCGCTACGCAAATCTAAAGTCTTACAAGCGAGGAGTCTTTAGGCAATTTCCAAAATCCTATGGGTGAAGAATCACTTGGTAAGTCTCCAAAATTCAAGTCTTACAGGCCAGGAACCACTAGGCAAATTTAAAGTCCTACAGGCGAGGAGCCCCTAAGCAAAATTAAAGTCCTACTAGTGAGAAACCACTAGGCAAATCCAAAGTCTTATAGGCGAGGAGCCCATAGGCAAAATTAAAGTCCTACTGGTGAGGAACCACTAGGCAAATCCAAAGTCCTGCAAACGAAGAGCCCCTAGGCAAAATTAAAGTCCTATTGGTAAGGAATCACTACGCAAATCTAAAGTCTTATAGGCGAGGAGCCCCTAGTAAAATTAAAGTCCTACTAGTGAGGAACTACTAGGCAAATCCAAAGTCCTATAGGCGATGAGCTCCTACGCAAAATTAAAGTCCTACTGGTGAGGAACCATTAGGCAAATCCAAAGTCCTACAGGCGATAAGCCACTAGGTAAATCCAAAATCCTCAGGCAAAGAGCCTCAGGTATTCATGATTCGTGAATTCATCCTTAAATCACAAAATCTAAATAACCATCATAATCATCACCACCATCAATTCATGCCCTTGGATAAGCAACAAAGAAACTCTCACAAACAGGTAAATTTCTATCCTTCAATCATTAAGAATTTTTCAAAATGTGTTCCGAAAAGAGAACCTTTGGATTAGATCATGGATTTCAAAAGCAAGATCACTAATCAATTGTTGTGAAATATCCATCTTATCTTGTTCAGTGAGTCAACTAAAAATTCAGATGTCACTTTGTCTTTGACATTAACCTCTAATGAGCTCAATCTTAAAGAGGGGCAGTTGTTGACACCTAATTTTTAGCTCATTTTTTTTAAATTTTTCAAAAATTTCAAAATTAGGTCTAGCAATCTTGGCCAAGCCTAGAAACCTATTTCTAAATCAAAAAATAATTTTTCAGCATTTTTCTGTATTTTTCCTTAATTTCTTGTGGTCAAAATAGGTGAGAAAATCAAGAAAAATAGCAAATGGAATCTGAAAATTCCATAAAAATAGTCATTAGTCTTATTTTAAATCCAATTTCATGAATACATCATAAATTTTGAAAAATATCAATCGGGTATATGTTTTTCCTAAAATTGGGCAAAATTAAATTCGAATTGAACAAAAAATGCAATTAAATTTTTTCTAGTTATTTTTAGGTCATAGTGTCTTCGCAACAAATGATTCTGGGACCTTGAATTGTATAATGATTGGTCCAATTGCACAATTTGATATAAAAATAAAAAATCCCCAAAATTAGATTGAAAATTAAGAATTTTGAACCCAAATTGGGAATCGTGCTTAATATGAAATTGTCGAAACATGAGACTCTCATTTCTAAGGTTAATTAGGTGTGGGTAATCCGATTTTGGCATTAATTTTGCCTAATCAGGTCATTAGGACATCAAATTGAACAAAACCCTATTAATCCGAATATAAAAATGAGAAAATCTTGGACACAATTATATTAAAAATTGGGGCAAATTATATATATGTGGTTTTGGAATATGATGGGGGATTCAATTTTGGGGTTAAATTTGGAAAATTGGATCAAGATTGGGTCGAATTTGAGAGTTTAGACCAACCCGGGTCTGTCGGATCGACCAGGTCAACCCGACCCGACTCGGGTTACTCACATTCTTCGCTCGACTCAGTCAAAGCACAATAAACCCAGAAAATAACTCTCGTGCCCATGACTTCACTGATTATTCCCGATCAAATTAGCACGTTTTAATCGATTTGGCCAGTTGGAAAATATCCTGCTGGTACCAGATAATCACCCTAACCGATTCAAGGTTGGTTCCAACAAACTTTGGGTAGGATTTTTGATCAACAAAAAATGAAAAAAACTGGAACAGAGGGGGGAATGTGCTCGACGAATTGACCGAGAGAGAGGAGAGAGAACGAGCGCAAATTAGAGAGAAATCTAGAGAGAGAAAGAGAAGTAGAGATCCCCAGGTCAAGTGATCATTGTCGGTCGACTGATCAGTGTTGGCAAATCGACCATTTCGGGAGGATTTCCTTCTCAGGCAACCAAAGAGAACTTGATCGTGAAGGTCTGAAAGCGAAGCTCGGCCGACGCATTCAGAGGCATTCTGGCGAGTCCAAAACCGTCAGTTTGAAGTTCGAGTGTCAGGGAAGAGTTCTACAGTGGCCGATCAGCTCAAAAACATTGTTTGATCCATCCCCGAAGCAAGTAAACATCGCTTGTGATCAATTTTTTTTTTTTTTTTTTCAGAATTCCAGAAAACCATTTTTATTTTAAAATGCATATTCATGCGGTTTTCTTGGAGATTTTGCTTTTCCGGAAGTTCATAATACGTTTCTAACCATATTTTTGTTGTTTGCTTGCATTTTATGCCATTGAATCAACCAAAACCAAATCGGTCATCATTGGTTGAATCTCGCCGGAGATCGGGAGTCTTCGCCGGAGTGTTACCGTGGCCCTAAACCACTCAAGTTAGCCTCCCTTAATCTCTATTTGATGTTTTGAATCGTTGTTTTGGTGGATCTAGGTGGTTAGAGCGGTTAGAATTACGATTTACATTTTGGAAAAATTTGCAAAAAATAGATGCGAATTAGGTTTTTTGATCGGCTTTTTCGCCGGTCGGCGAATGTTCGCTGGTGTTCAGAGTAGTCTAAATTGAGAATAGAACACATAGATATAGCAATGGTGCAATTGGAATGGCAAAAACTTCGCCGGAAGGTCACTAGAGAAGGGCCCAAACAAGTGGCCTCGAGAACATCAAGTCTAGATTTATGCCCACCACCTATTCGGCATAATGCCCCAAGGAACAGAGGGGTGAAACGGCGTCGTTTTGGCATTGTGCCCGTCGAAGAAGTCAATCGGTGACCGGCAAGGCCCGATTTGGTCAGGCCGAACCAGGCCGGTTTGGTTCGTTTCTCGGCAGGAAAATTCAAAAATTCAAAACTAAATAAAAAATAGAAAATAAAAAAAATCAAATAAAAAATCAGAAAAATATAAAAAATTTTAGAAATTCGAAAAAAATTCCAACAATAAAAAATTATAAAATTATAAAATTCAAAAAAATTGAAATTTTTTTTAGAAAATTCATAAAAATTCAGAAAATACAAATAAAAAATATAAAAAAATAAAAAATTTGGAAAAATCAATAAATATATATAAATTGGAAAATTCATAAAAATTTTCAAAAAATAATAAAAAATAAATTCTCGATTTTTAAAAAAATTTCGAAAAAAAATCAAAAATTTTGAAAATTCACAGAACAGTCCAAAAACATCATGGCCAATCACAAAAAGTGAAATTTAAATTTTCGGAGGTGCCCGAGTGACATTTTAAAAAAAATTCAAATTCAAGGGTTATGACCCTAAAAAACCTTAAAATCCCAAAAAATGTACAAATCATGAAATGAACAAGCTATTAGAGCTTCATTAGGATTTGAGTGTTTTGATTGATTTTTGTTTTAGAGACCACTTAGGATTGATTGACTTGATTGACTTTGATGATGCATTTAATACTTGTTTGGCCTTTCCTGCGATTAGAACAGATAAGAATAGTGGGTAAGTCACTACCCACTTGGGTGGCGCTACTGAAAAGGGCACTCTTCCTCTCGCAAAAGGTTGAGTGTTCAAATCCCGGGTGCCGTAAAGTGACTTAACCGGTGCACGTGTGTGGTGGCTAGCACGTGTCGCCCCTAGGGTTTACCTCCCGGCTGTCGGCCGTGCGGGGGTTCCCTAGGTTATAAAAAAAAAAAAGAATAGTGGGTAAGTCTCGGAAATTCGCATGACACATTAGACATCGTATCGTTTTTAGGTACCGAAAGGGCGTTATGGATCTTAATTCGGGATCAATAACGTAACCAAGTCCCCGTACTCAGAATCTCTGATTAGTAGAATCGTGGTATTTTTGCCGTACCTCGATTAGGTTTCTAGTCTACCTACCAATAATGACTAGTAGCGACTTCAAAATCACAAACTTAGACTAAATAAGAAATTACCTTCCACTGTCACTTAAGGTACGGTCTGGGAAAGACCTTTACATAGAAATACTTCCTTCATGCGCAAATCCCGAAAGAGCCCCAAAAGCGTGGCGCGACAAGTAGTTATGCCAATTCTAATAGGACACAGACACTAACAGGAGTAATCTAACTAGTTTGGGAAACTACCATTGTTAGAAAGAGCCATTAGAGCCGGTCTATTGCGGGCAACGATAATACCAATAGCTACTTTGTGGAGTTGAGTAGGAAATGGTCATCTATGGATTGGAAGGCTCCATTTACTCAATCCAAGGGGAGAAGGACACTAGAAGTATAAAAAATTGTGTATGACGCTCACTTTAATGTCAATTTTTTTTTATCACTTAAATGTTAACTCCGATTTGATCGCCAAAAATCTGACGTAGCCATATCTTATTAATTTCTCAGTCCTACATGGCCGTCAGTGTGCCATTTAATATATAATCCCTAAACAATGTCGTCTAAAAGTTGTAAATAGTGATTGCTTGAGTGCCAAATTTTGTTTTAAGTGATCACTTTAGTGCCGGTCCTTGTTAAGAAATGATCACTTTAATGCTAGTCGTTTGTACAACGTTGTTTTGGACATGTACGTGGACTGAATTTTTTTAAAAATATGTTGATTCATATTAAAAATTTTAATTATAAAGGCCACATAATTAATTTGGCCGGAATTGGCAAATAAGTGATCATTTTTTCTCCGATTTAGCATTTAAGTGATTCAAAAAAAACTTTTTCACTAAAGTGAGTATTGTACGTAACTTTTGGTACTTCTAGTATTTTTCTCCCCAATCCAAGAGAAGCAATGAGGTTGGGTGTTGAGTGGAAACGAACAAACCAAGTCTATAGCTCTTGAGTCTTTTTTTTTTTTTTTGCTTCCATTGTTAGCAATTGTGTTGCTGATTATATATTTGTATGGTGCTATTGATTTGTGATAGCAAGTAGTCAAGTGCACAAGCGTGAGTGCAAATAGTTGTGATATGATAGTGTGATTAATTGTGTCAAAGGAACAACACTAGCTGGTTGTACCTTGCTATGCTGATTATTAGTGGATTCCAACCTGATTGTAGCTCTTAGTCTTAAGAGTAGATGTAGGTTTGGGATAAAATCGAACCACTATAAAACTCCGTGTTGACACATATTTTAATTTGCCCAAAATTAATTATGCAAAAATTAGTAATTAAATTTTCATTAAAAAAATGTGTTTTTAATTCTAAGTGCATTACATATAGACATTAGGCACATTTGCATTAGTAGAGCTTATTAGAACATGTAATCTTGATTAATTTTCAAATTAATTTTTTTTAAATTGCGGAATGGGCCGGGTCAACCTAGCCCTCTCTTTTTCTTTTTTTTCCCCCTCGCGTGGGCCCATCCCACCCTTTTTCTTTTCTTTTTTCCCCCTTTCGCCAGAGCTGGGCCCGGCCCAGCCCAGCTTCTTCTTCTCCCTTCTTCCCTCACTGCCGACCACTCTCTCTCCCCTATTTTCCCTTGTTTCTTGTCACGCCCCGAACCCCTCGAAGCGCCATCATCCCACGTATCGGTCGAATTTGCTGCGATGTCCCAGGACGCGTCACCGACCCAACTCCCAACACATAGCATAAGGCACATGCAGAAGCAATAATTAAAACACCCGTATAAAACAATACATGACCAAGGGTAATAGAGACATCACTCAACATCACTATTAACTGCCATTAAAACACTTACAATATTCATTTTTACACATCATATACAAACAGCCTACTAAAAATAGATCAGCGGCCACTAAGGTCAAAAGGTTACTGGCCCTACCACTCCACGACTAAGGCTGATCCTAGGAACATCAATCCAGATTAGATTCTGATGACTCGGACTCGGCCTCGATTATTTCATCCTCCGAATCCATCTATTCAACCTTGCCATTTTGTTCGGAATCTTGCTCTATGGGATCTGGATCCTCATACTGATCGGGTACACTAGATATCCTTTAATTTAGGGATTTGAAAAACGGAGTTTAAACAACTATGAGACGAATCTCAGTGAGTAGGCCTCCTAAACCGAAACTAGGCTAACATGCACCTCCCGACAAGCAAATCAACATAACAACGGACAATAATGTCAATCAAATGACCTAGGCCCTTGAGCCCGGATCGCTTATCTTGCTGACTGTTGACACCTAAATTTCACCGAGCATTTAGTTTAAATTTGCATAGAAAATTAGGGATTAATTTTAACCCCTAAACAAAAATATTTGATTTTTGCATAACATATAGTTTAGGTTCATTTTTAATTTAATTACATTTGCATCAAATTGGCGATGGCAACGAACGTAAATTTTATCGGACGAGACTCGGTTCGCTCGGGAATGTTAGGGCCGAGAATTTCACGTTACACGGGCTTGGTTGATTTAATTTGGGCTTAATTTAATAATGTGAGTTTAATTAATTTAGCCCAAGTTAATTCAGCCCATTTAATTTAATTAAGACCTAAGCCCAAGCCTAAGCCCATTAGGTTAATTAAGCCCATCTAATTTGACCTAGATTAGACTATATAAACATACATTAGGTCAAATTAGGGGGGAGATAATACAATTCAGATCAGAATTTTTGAGAAACACACGTGCGAAAGTGAGAGAGAGGGAGGAAGAGCTCGGTCGTGCCTTCGCCTCGCCGCCGCTGTCCCCTCGCCGGCGTCACCGCCTCTGCCGCTGCTCGTCTCGGCGCCGTCCCTCCGCGTGCAGCCGCCGCCCGGCGCTGCACCCCGCACCTGTCGACGCCCGCCTGAAGCCGACCGACGCTGCTTCTCCTCAGTCGCGGTCGCAGCCCCTGCACCGCCGTTCCACGTCCACAACACCGGAGTCGCCGCTGTCCACAGCCGCCCACGCCTCACGCCATCGCCGGAGCTGCCTTGGAGCCGCCTCTCTCGCCGTCCCCTCGCTGATCACCGCGCCAGAGGACACCGACGCTGCTGCCACCGCCACTGCCCCGCACCGGAGACGCCCTTGCACGCCGCGCTCCGCCCCGTGGAAAAGCCGAACTTCAGCCTCACCGCCGCGCCGGAGCCACCAACACCACTGCTTCTGCCGTCGCTGCCCCCACGCCGATCACTGCCCGAAGCAGCTGCGTCGTCGCGCCTCCGTCCGCGCCCTCGCCGGCGCGCGCCAGCCCTGCCCGCCACCGCCTCAGCTTCTCTCTGTCACCGCCGCTGCTGTACGCCGGAGCTCTCCCCCCCGCTGTCGCTCGAAGCTGCTGTTTCCGCCGGAACAGGACCCCACCGAAGCAGCCACCGGAGACGCCCTGCCTTGCTGTGCCGGAACAGTACCCGGAGTCCCCGTCACCGGAGCAGCCGTGCCGGAACAGTGCCCGGAACAGTCCCTCGTCGCCCCGTCGCCGTCGCCATCCCGATCCCGATCCGCGAGTCGATTCCGATCCCGAGCCAATTTCAAAATTTGGCAATATCCAAATTAGGTAAGATAATTATCCGATACACTTTTCAAGATATTCAATTTCCTAATTGGTATGTTTGGAATATCCTATGGATATTTAGTGAATATTTGATTTGCATGTTTGAATATTCCATGAATATCATGTCGGAATATTGGATTGCTTTAGGATAATGTTCATATCCGCAATATTTGAAATATTCAAATTAGGAATCGTTTCCTAATTTAGCAACGTGTCGGGACGTCTATCCGGCTTTAACCCTAAAGTCCGATACGCGGCGGTACGGAGGAAATCATTATTCTATTCATAACCACTTGAATACGATAATGATTTCGATTTGCTTTCCAAATTTGAATAATCAATTATCCGTCAATATCTATAACCCTTTAGATATGACCGATAATTTGATTTTTGTGCCTAATCCGAGTTTGAAACAAATTTGGCGGATTGCGTGGTTGATTTGAGTTTGATTGTTATCCTTGTTTTAAATTGTTTTCCTTTTCAAATAAAAAGAAAACCCAAAAATATTTTCTGTTTTGATTTAAATTAGAATTTTGCATGTCTAGGGTTTTGAATATATCCCGAAGGATAAGATAAATATCTAATTTAAATTAGGACTTAACGTGGCAAGTTTCCTAATTTAAATTAGGCATTATTTCAAGTCCTAACGGATTATTCACGTTATTTTATTATTCCGAATTTTCATAAACAAAAATCCCAAAAATAAATCATTCTAGGATAGATTATGTCATCGTATATTGCATGTCAATTTAGGTATTTTTGAATTTCGAATTTTAAACAGAAAATACCAAAAATAGAAATCATTAGGTTGCATGTTAAATTAGGCATGTTTTTAATTCCGAATTTCATTTAATTCCGAATTTCCTTAAAGAAAAATACCAAAAATATGTCATTCATCCGTCATTAGAATTAGATCACGTCGTCGCATGACATATAGTATGCATGTTAGGTTGCATTATTTCGCATGTCATTATCGCACGTCATTGCATATAGTTTAAGTTTCATTTAAATAAAGTGAAAATCCAAAAAAGAGAATTTGAGTGAATGCTTTGTTAATTAGAAATCATATTAGGATTGTTTGTATGATTTTTCGCTAACAATGCAGACGCTTGCTGGATCCCGGGTAAGTTGTTCTCCTAAACTAGCAATTTATTTAATGCTTTGATTATTGGGTGTTAAATTGGTGGTTTGCGCACCTGCATGAACGCCTCACATGTTAGTGACATTAGGTTAAAATGGATCCAAACTGCTTGCCAAAACATTTTTGAAATGAAAAGGTACCGAAATGGCGTTAGACTAGATCTAGCGTAATCAAGTCCCCGGACTTAGAATCTCTGGTTCGTAGGAATAAAACATATCTCCCTATGTTTTATTTAGGTTTCTAATCAGCCTACCGTAAATTGATTAGTGGCGACTCCAAGCATGAAAACGATTGCATGTTAAGAACTTAAACCCTAAGTTGCGAATTGGTAGGGCTTGGGAGGGCCCGAGTTAAGATTAGTCTTAATAATCCATTAGCCCGAAAAATTGAACAGATTTTTTAAGGGTCGCGACAGCTTGGCGACTCCACTGGGGACATGAGTAAAACTCTTAGTGGACTTAGGCCAGTTTTTCATTTCAAAAATAATTTTTGTTTGGCAGCGAGGATCCCAGGTACGTCCCTAACATTTAAGGTGTTAAATGTTCTTGCAGTATGGGAGGTATAAGGGGAGGCGTGATTGTTAACCCTTGTTTTGCAGGGAGGTGGTTGAATGTATGATTTAATTTATGCACGAAGCGCTGTTTGATATAACCTGCTGTGCATGCCTTACATTTTCACTACACCGCACACACTACCCGCTGCCGGACCTGGGCGGCATAGGTTTAGGATGGTACTGAGACAGTGGACACCCCGACCAAAACCATTTGGTACGGGTCGCCCTCCTCGGTCCCGAATTTTCTTTCAAGGTGTCATTGAGTACCCACCACGGTTGTATTCCACTCAACCCGGGTCGGCTCTTTGACCAAGCCGGAGTCAGGGGAATCCTAGCCTAACCACCACCATGACTGGTTTAGCTCGGTAATCCCCTCGTCTCCATTTTGCAAACCAGAGTCTAGGTAGAAATCGAACCTCACATTTCATGCGCATGTCTATGTGATTGCTATTATCTTACCCGGTGAAGTAAGTCTTCTGAACCTTTACCTCGCAATTTATTCATGTTTCTTACATTTGGTCGGTCCATGATAGGTCTAAGTCGATCGTAATTTTTGAAAGTAAAAATCATTGAAATTTTTTCAAAGGGAAAGAAAAAGAAAAGATAAAGCTTTGAAAAAAATAAATAAATTACTTTCAACTCTTATCATTATTTTCCTAAGTCTGTCATAATTCATTATTTCCTAAGAAATTTGTCATCATTTTCACAAATACATGGAATAATGAAAAATGTCATGAAAATGGGAATAAAAGAGACTATTAGACTGAGTCATGGACCGATCGTTTTGAGGACTCATACTTACCATGCTCTATTTTTGAAATCAGGTAACTACGGGCCAATCACGATCACCTATTCGCACTCGGTCAAGAGCTAGAATGGCCGATCAAACTGAGTTGCAGGAACGTGTTGACGGTATGGCGGACCAGATTAATCAACTCGCCGCCGCCATGCAACAAATGACCGCGGAGATCAAGGCTCTTCGGTCAGTCCCTGTTCCGACATCCCCTGGAGTGTCAGTCCCGAAGCATAAAGGTGTAAAGAGTGTTGACCTCGAAAAGGATGATGATATGCCTGAATTAGAAGATGACCCTATCCAGATTATTGTCGACAAACCGAAGCCGGACGAACGGGTCCACAAGCTCGAGGAGAGAGTTAAGCAGTTAGAAGGTTCACAAGATTCGCCCTCGGTTGACTTGTCCATGTATTCCCAGATTAAGATCCCGAAGAAGTTCAAGATGCCGGATTTCGATAAATACAATGGCACCACGTGCCCGAAAGCTCACCTGCAGTTGTACCACGTGCAAATGACCTCGTACGTTGACAACGAGCTTCTTATGATCCATGCATTCCAAGCGAGTTTGACCGGCCCCGCTCTGCACTGGTACCTCATGAAGAAGATCAATAGCCTCAAAAGCTGGAAGGAGGCCAGTGAGGCGTTCCTGAAGCAATACCGGTTCATAACGGACATCGCTCCCACTCGTGATGATCTCGAGCGCGCTCAAATGAAGAAGACCGAGTCTTTCAAAGACTATGCCATTAGGTGGAGAAATTTATCCGCCCAGGTTGTCCCGGAACCTATCGACAGTGAGCTAAAGAGGATGTTCGTCAAAACTCTCCCGTTCGAGTACCGTAATCGAATGGTTGCCATTCCAGCTGACAACTTCAACCAACTTATCCCCATAGGCGAACAGATCGAGATAGGACTGAAGGATGGGTGGTTTGTCGAGCCGTCTGCGTCAACCAAGAGATACAGTGCGAGAAAGGAGAAAGAACCGGCTGCGGAAGTGAATATGGCTTATAACCAACCAAGCCGGCGGAATACTAACCCAACCCCGGCAATTCAGGTGGCTGAACCCCAGCAGCAAAACACGGGTCTTCACCCTTTTCAGAGGAGGAACAACAGGAGACAATTCACCCCCCTCCCTGGTTCATTGTCACAAGTATTGGCGGTACTCTAGAAGAAAGGCTTGCTTACTACCGAGCCAAAGCGGCCCAACCCTGAGAAGTTCTATAGATTCGACCCATCGAAGAAATGCGACTATCACACTGGCGAGGTCGGGCACTCAACCGATGATTGTTCTGTCCTCAAGCACCGAATCCAAAACCTCATTGACACGAAAGCGTTCTCGTTCCAACCCGCCAAGCCAAATGTTCAGAGTAACCCGCTCCCTGATCACGCGGGTAATGTGAATGCCGTATTCAGTTTCAATGCTGGTCGAGTCAAAAACGTCAAGGTACACACCACTGACGTCTATGGTGAATTGGTAAAGGCTGGTTATTACCCGAGTGATGAAATTATCTCCTTGGCTATCATGAGGGAAAGAATCTCAAGGATGGTAGAAGCTGGGCTGATCGTTTATGCTGACCACACCGGCATCGTGTCCACTATCTCCGAGGTCATCATTGACTGGGACGAGGAGTTCGCCACATTAAACGCCGGGAAGGATAAGCTCGATCCTTTGCCCGAGGACATGCCTCCGCTCGAAGACGCAACTGATGACGAGGAGATAGACACCCCCGCAGCTGATGAAGAGATAGTGATCGAGATTCCTCAACCTTATGGGTACTCTGACAATAGGGCAGTTCCTTGGTCTTACAGCCTCGATGTTGATTTGGTCACTAGGTCCGGACGTGCTTATGGCCAAGCCAATGCTCAACCCGTAAAACCGGTCACTGATGAAGAGGCTAAAGAATTTCTGGCCGTCATCAAAGCCAGTGAATATAGCATCGTCGAGCAACTGCGCAAGATGCCTGCACAAATTTCTCTTCTTGAGCTTCTTCAGACGTCGGTCAAGCATCAGAAGGCCCTAATGAAAGTGTTAAGCGAAGTCCACGTGCCTGAGACGATTGATCACGAGAGACTGGAAGAGTTTGTGGGCTCCATACTCCTCAAAGACCTAATAGCCTTTTCGGATGAGGAATTCCCTCTAGAAGGCAGAGGACATACCAAGGCCCTGTACATTTCCGTCAAGTACAAGGCCTCGCACGTGGCACGGGTCCTAATCGATAACGGTTCGGCCCTCAACATTTGCCCTCTGGCAACTCTGCATCGCCTTAAGGTAGATCCCTCGAGAATAAATGCTGCAAAGACTTCCGTACGAGCTTTCGACGGAACAAAGAAGGAAGTTATGGGAGAAATTCACCTCGACATACAGGTTGGACCAACCGTGTTCAACGTCCTATTCCAGGTTATGGACATTCCCACTGCATTCAACTTTCTGCTTGGTCGTCCATGGATTCATACTGCTGGAGCTGTCCCATCCAGTCTGCATCAGAAGGTGAAGTTCGTGGTGGAAAGGAAGTTAGTAATTGTCCACGGTGAAGAGGAACACCCAATCTATCACGCAGCGGCTATCCCCTATGTCGAGCCGGACTGCAAAATTGAATCGAGCTACCAGTCGCTCGAGCTCGTATCGACCATTCACGCGTCTAGAGGATCATCGCCACCGGTCCCTGAGGTGTCGAATGCTGCTGTCATGGTCGGAAGAGTAATGGTCTCGCATGGTTTTATTCCGGGCGAGGGCCTTGGCAGGGATGGTCAAGGTATCCGCCGACCGATCGAAGTCTCTCAAAGACCCCGCACTTCTGGATTGGGGTATCAAGGGCCAACTACGCTGAACAATGAGAGACGAGGATACGGTCAAGGTCGAGGCCAAGGAGCTGAGCAGAACGGACAGCGATCCAATCAAGGGTCGAATAATGAAGAGACCGCGCGTGGTAGGATGCCTCCACATATCCGCACCACGTTTCCGGGTCCAGCAAGGATGATGCACGAAGAGACGGAAGTAATCGATACGCTGGGGCAACCGAGTGGCAAGTTTGACTACTATGTGAAGTACTCGGCGCCCCCAAGCTTTTATTCGGATCCCCGCGACATTGTCCCTGACGGATGGGGAGGCATGGACGATCTAAAGATAGAAGACCCCGACGATGCGATAAAGGGAATCGCTACTTTGTTCGACGACGTCTTCATTGGAGCTGTCGAGAAAGGACCGTTAGAGGGAATGGGCACAGGCCCACGAGAGTAAAATCTTTACTTTTCCGCACACTCCCCTGCGTGGGAATTTTTACTGCTTTCTAGGACTTGCCCCGTTTCGGGTGCTGTTTGCATTTTCATTTCTAGGTCTTGATTGTTGCAATTTCCATTCAATAAATGTAATTCATTTCAAAAATCAATGAAATTACAAAGTTTTATTCTCATTTTTGAGGGCATGATGAGGTATATCAAACCAGCCCGGTGATGATATCCAACCGATAAAAGAAAATATAGTCCAAGGAGAATTCTGAGGCCTGGGCTTCTTCATGCTTCCTCGTGTTAAAACTTTTTCGAAATGAATTTCAGAAAATCAAAAACACAGAAAAATTACAAAAAAAATTGCAAAAAATGCGAGGATTAGCCCTGTTTGTCCTTCTGAATCCGCTGCTTTATGTTTCAGGGGCAATCTTGTGGGAATGGTCCAATACGATGAGTTATGTGCAACTGAGTTTGATCCTAATGATGCCGGTGAACTTAACAATTCCTCAGATATTCACCGTGATCTAGAGCTGTATGAAAAACCCAAAGTCCTGACGGCAGACCAAACTATCACCGTCAATCTGAGTCATTCCAGAAACCAAAGAGGTAAAGATAGGGGCAACCCTTCCCGGGGGTGCCCTGATTCTCGCAGAAATGGATGGTTGTGAGTTCTCTACCCCTGTTAATTCTGATGCTGTGAAGATGTATCTTCCTTGATAAAATCTCACATTTTGCAGCAAAAGTTTTTCAGTATCTGGTTTTATACCTCTGAATTGCAAACATTTCGGTGATGAATAAATGATTTCAATCAATTTCAAGATGAAATGTGTCCATTGACTTTAAATTCTGCATGGTTATTTTGTCGATTTGCATTATCAATTTCAAAGGGAGGAAATCTGTTTAGACAATTTGATAACCTATGTGAAATGAGTTGAATTTGTCGAATGAGGTGCATAGAGATGATGAAAGGCGAGCCATATCCTATACACAGTCCCAATTTATTAATCCCCAGTGAGTTAAGTAGAAAAAGTGAAAAATCCCCAGCGAGTTGAGTGGAAAAATTCCATATCTGCAAGATAAAGAGTTTTCTCGCAAAAGGTACGGCGACCGAAATGACAAGAGGCATTTCATTTCTCTACCTTAAAACAGAAAAGTTTTATCCATTGCTTCGCCCATTTGAGCCTAAACACTTGGAGAAAGAAATTCATTCAAATTACCTCTGTCAAAAACCACCCCACATTGGGGCAAACTGGAGTAAGTCAGCGTTATAAGGTGAAAAAATGAATTGAAATCTTCTTGCTCTCACTTGCATCAATCTTCGAGTGTTGCTTTTTCAGATGAATTCACGTGAAGTTCAAGTGCCTTAGGATGACGAAGAGCATTTCTTTCTCTATCCTATATACACTTTACCCTTTGCAAAGCCCAATTGAGCCTGCAAATTCGTTTCATACAAACCCAGTTGGTGATCATCCCCCACACTGGGGCAAGACAAGAAGCTATCATTGTCCAAGCAGCATATCAAGAGCATTGATTGAAGACAAAAAGTTTCTGAGTTCAAACAGCGAGTCAATCAATCAGTCAGATAGGCTATGTGTTTACATTGTAAGCAGTCAAAAAAAAGAAGAGGAAAATAGGGGCAAGAAAAAGCAGTGTGCCTGGTAAAAGCAAGGCCAATGCCCAATGAAAATGTCAAGATATGGCATGTCAAAATCCCCAGTGAACAAGTCTTGGAGAAACCAAGTGATGAACTCTTGAAGCCAATGGAACATTTACTGAGAAGAAAATCTCTGGTGAAGAAGAAGACCGGTGACAATGCCAAGATGATCACCAACTTATTCACCCCAATCATATATTTTGAGCCAAATGATCCATTCATTTCTCAACCCATGAGCCTAGCCTACGTTACGTCCCTTACAAAGTCTCTTCAGATTAGGGCACTTGAACTAACGTAGAATTTCAGATCTTTATAAGCTTAGCTCGAAGAAGTGCGAGCAAGTACATTTCTATCTCATGTTGCATGGTTCTCGACTTGTAAACCCGGAGACAATTGCAAAGTATTTTCTTTCAATAGCTTCGACTCGAAGAGTCCCCTTTGCTAAACCGTTGACCAAGCCCATGTTACAGTCCTGGTAAAGACCTCTTGGATTGGTAAGGTCGTACCGCTTGCGAGAATACTCGGATCCTTGTCGACATGATGATGGTGAGATAGAGAGATTCTCAAATAAATCAGCCTTTTTCGATGATAATGAGAGAATGTCCTTTCGGATCGAAAGTCCCTCATTCGACATTTTCAAGACACCCGCTTGTGAGTTCGGATTGTCTTGTCATGATTTTTCCCCAACGAAGTTTATAATGCCGATTTGACAGAACCATCGTGCATGAAAAACAGTTTGGAATCATAGTGCATGAATATGAGTGTTCTTGCTTGTCCATGAATGCATATTCTATGTTGTTTAAAGTCGTGTCTAACAGGAGACACACTCTCAGGAATCAGAGATATCGCCAGGTAAGTATATCTCTATATCCCTAACCTGTTCGAGCAATCGTCAGGCCCCCACATTGAATCAGTTTGTTACGATCTCTAGATGCCTTTGATGATGTTCAGGTATTTATTGATCAAGCCTTTTCAGGTACCTCTGATGATATCCAGGTACTTTGTCAAGGAACCCTCGAACATTCGGGCTAGCCCGCTTGTTCACCAAAATCATTGTTTTCACACAATCTCGAGAGGATTCCCCCGTGAGACACCTATGGAGATGTATAGGTGCCGCGGCCAAATCTTTACAAATACCTATGGAGATGTATAGGTATCTTGTAAAGGTCGGAATTTTTCTCTAATCTCAAGAAGATTCCCCCGTAACTCACCTATGGCGATGTATAGGTGAAGCGGCCAAATCTTTACTAGTGTCTATGGCGATGTATAGATGTCTAGTAAAGGTCGGAATTATTCTTTAATCTCGAGTATTCCCCCGCGGTATACCTATGGCGATGTATAGGTACGGCGGCCAAATCTTTATAAGTGCCTATGGCGATGTATAGGTATCTTATAAAGGTCGGAATACTCTCTCCCCCGGATATTCCCCCGCAACTCACCTATGGCGATGTATAGGTGGAGCGGCCAAATCTTTATGAATACCTATGGCGATGTATAGGTGGTTCATAAAGGTCGGAATATTCCCTCAACCCCCAGGTTTTCCCCCGTGTCTCACTTATGGCGATGTATAAGTGACGCGGCCAAATCCTTATGAGTACCTATGGCGATGTATAGGTATCTCATAAGGGTCGGAATATCCTATTTAGTTCCCCCGTGACGCACCTATGGCGATGTATAGGCGCAGCGGCCAAATCTTTACAAATACCTATGGCGATGTATAGGTGGTTTGTAAAGGTTGGAACGTTTTTACACTTTTTTATCTCACGAATCCAGGTGATGATTGGATACGTTGAGTTTTCTTCGTGTTCGTGTGTTTTGACTTAACTGTAGATCACCGACACTCATCAACCGTTTATCAGGCAATACCTATGGGACTGAGCCCAGACATTTGCCAAACGATATTCTAGTCAGAGTTGTGCCTCGAATTGCATTATCTCGCACAAGTCAGGTAAGTAATTCCAGGTATGTTTTCTTTTCATGTCAGCATGCATCATTTCTTATTGCATTCAAAATGGGACTCATAATCCCGACAAAAATAACATTCATTGCATTTTACATGGTTGAAATTTAGGTATCATTTAATCTTTGAATGCAACCTCTGCGAGCTCACCTTCAAAGAGGGGCAGCTGTTGACACCTAAATTTCACCGAGCATTTAGTTTAAATTTGCATAGAAAATTAGGGATTAATTTTAACCCCTAAACAAAAATATTTGATTTTTGCATAACATATAGTTTAGGTTCATTTTTAATTTAATTACATTTGCATCAAATTGGCGATGGCAACGAACGTAAATTTTATCGGACGAGACTCGGTTCGCTCGGGAATGTTAGGGCCGAGAATTTCACGTTACACGGGCTTGGTTGATTTAATTTGGGCTTAATTTAATAATGTGAGTTTAATTAATTTAGCCCAAGTTAATTCAGCCCATTTAATTTAATTAAGACCTAAGCCCAAGCCTAAGCCCATTAGGTTAATTAAGCCCATCTAATTTGACCTAGATTAGACTATATAAACATACATCAGGTCAAATTAGGGGGGAGATAATACAATTCAGATCAGAATTTTTGAGAAACACACGTGCGAAAGTGAGAGAGAGGGAGGAAGAGCTCGGTTGTGCCTCCGCCTCGCCGCCGCTGTCCCCTCGCCGGCGTCACCGCCTCTGCCGCTGCTCGTCTCGGCGCCGTCCCTCCGCGTGCAGCCGCCGCCCGGCGCTGCACCCCGCACCTGTCGACGCCCGCCTGAAGCCGACCGACGCTGCTTCTCCTCAGTCGCGGTCGCAGCCCCTGCACCGCCGTTCCACGTCCACAACACCGGAGTCGCCGCTGTCCACAGCCGCCCACGCCTCACGCCATCGCCGGAGCTACCTTGGAGCCGCCTCTCTCGCCGTCCCCTCGCTGATCACCGCGCCAGAGGACACCGACGCTGCTGCCACCGCCACTGCCCCGCACCGGAGACGCCCTTGCACGCCGCGCTCCGCCCCGTGGAAAAGCCGAACTTCAGCCTCACCGCCGCGCCAGAGCCACCAACACCACTGCTTCTGCCGTCACTGCCCCCACGCCGATCACTGCCCGAAGCAGCTGCGTCGTCGCGCCTCCGTCCGCGCCCTCGCCGGCGCGCGCCAGCCCTGCCCGCCACCGCCTCAGCTTCTCTCTGTCACCGCCGCTGCTGTACGCCGGAGCTCTCCCCCCCGCTGTCGCTCGAAGCTGCTGTTTCCGCCGGAACAGGACCCCACCGAAGCAGCCACCGGAGACGCCCTGCCTTGCTGTGCCGGAACAGTACCCGGAGTCCCCGTCACCGGAGCAGCCGTGCCGGAACAGTGCCCGGAACAGTCCCTCGTCGCCCCGTCGCCGTCGCCATCCCGATCCCGATCCGCGAGTCGATTCCGATCCCGAGCCAATTTCAAAATTTGGCAATATCCAAATTAGGTAAGATAATTATCCGATACACTTTTCAAGATATTCAATTTCCTAATTGGTATGTTTGGAATATCCTATGGATATTTAGTGGATATTTGATTTGCATGTTTGAATATTCCATGAATATCATGTCGGAATATTGGATTGCTTTAGGATAATGTTCATATCCGCAATATTTGAAATATTCAAATTAGGAATCGTTTCCTAATTTAGCAACGTGTCGGGACGTCTATCCGGCTTTAACCCTAAAGTCCGATACGCGGCGGTACGGAGGAAATCATTATTCTATTCATAACCACTTGAATACGATAATGATTTCGATTTGCTTTCCAAATTTGAATAATCAATTATCCGTCAATATCTATAACCCTTTAGATATGACCGATAATTTGATTTTTGTGCCTAATCCGAGTTTGAAACAAATTTGGCGGATTGCGTGGTTGATTTGAGTTTGATTGTTATCCTTGTTTTAAATTGTTTTCCTTTTCAAATAAAAAGAAAACCCAAAAATATTTTCTGTTTTGATTTAAATTAGAATTTTGCATGTCTAGGGTTTTGAATATATCCCGAAGGATAAGATAAATATCTAATTTAAATTAGGACTTAACGTGGCAAGTTTCCTAATTTAAATTAGGCATTATTTCAAGTCCTAACGGATTATTCACGTTATTTTATTATTCCGAATTTTCATAAACAAAAATCCCAAAAATAAATCATTCTAGGGTAGATTATGTCATCGTATATTGCATGTCAATTTAGGTATTTTTGAATTTCGAATTTTAAACAGAAAATACCAAAAATAGAAATCATTAGGTTGCATGTTAAATTAGGCATGTTTTTAATTCCGAATTTCATTTAATTCCGAATTTCCTTAAAGAAAAATACCAAAAATATGTCATTCATCCGTCATTAGAATTAGGTCACGTCGTCGCATGACATATAGTATGCATGTTAGGTTACATTATTTCGCATGTCATTATCGCACGTCATTGCATATAGTTTAAGTTTCATTTAAATAAAGTGAAAATCCAAAAAAGAGAATTTGAGTGAATGCTTTGTTAATTAGAAATCATATTAGGATTGTTTGTATGATTTTTCGCTAACAATGCAGACGCTTGCTGGATCCCGGGTAAGTTGTTCTCCTAAACTAGCAATTTATTTAATGCTTTGATTATTGGGTGTTAAATTGGTGGTTTGCGCACCTGCATGAACGCCTCACATGTTAGTGACATTAGGTTAAAATGGATCCAAACTGCTTGCCAAAACATTTTTGAAATGAAAAGGTACCGAAAAGGCGTTAGACTAGATCTAGCGTAATCAAGTCCCCGGACTTAGAATCTCTGGTTCGTAGGAATAAAACATATCTCCCTATGTTTTATTTAGGTTTCTAATCAGCCTACCGTAAATTGATTAGTGGCGACTCCAAGCATGAAAACGATTGCATGTTAAGAACTTAAACCCTAAGTTGCGAATTGGTAGGGCTTGGGAGGGCCCGAGTTAAGATTAGTCTTAATAATCCATTAGCCCGAAAAATTGAACAGATTTTTTAAGGGTCGCGACACTGACCCTATAGGTTAATCATTTTAATAAAATAATTAAATCCACACACGAACACTTCATTCACACATACGTCATGCGTATGCTCATACTCATCAGTGTTTGTACCACATGCTTTTCATCAAGTCTCACATATTCGCACTCTGGCTCATGCATTTTTATGCATACAAATGCCACTGCCATGCTATGCTCACAATTAAGCTCAAATGGCATTCGGGCATAGGATTTCGCGCATGCTCCGATTATAAAATAGAATCCGCTTAGATACGTCCCATACCATATCCAGCAGATTCCATCGTATAATCAGGCACTATGCATCATGCGTAATCATTTATCCATTAACTTGACCCGAAGGCTCGGTCCGAAGACCACGACCCGAAGGCCCGACCTGAAGGCCAATCACAACACTTCGTGGCCAGCGTAAAAACGCCCCTGGCCCAATATCTCTAGCCTGCTACAAAATGCATAAGACGCAACACTGATCTGCTTACGAACCAAAGCCTGCTTCAAAGTGCATGAGGCTGGTCATCTTTCGGACATACCGGGCATCGTCCTGCTATAAAGTGCATGAGGATGGCACGACCCGAAGGCCTTACGTGATCACACAATACATTGCCAATTTTTATCTGATCCCAGTGTAAAACGCATCGGGCGATTAGGTGATCACATGCTCATGTCAGGCACGCATTCTCGCACAATCTCATCTCATGCCCCATTCTCGGCATACACAATGCGTGACCATGCAATGTCGTACAATGCAATATGAGTATTCAAATTCAACACGACATTTTAACAAACATGCCAAATCAACGTGCTCAATCAGCCAATCAATTGCCCATACTTATTCGCATAACATGCGCACTTGGCCAACTAGTACCATGTGGCCCAAAACATAATTCACGCACTTGGGCAATAACATTCACATCAATGATTGGCCAATCACACACCACATTGCTCGAACACTCAATCAGGCGGCATGGCATTAAACAATTGAGCACGATAATCAATAAGCCAGTCAACCCGGGCATACCCGGCAATTCAGCCAATAAATCTCCAATTTAATGACACCAATCCAAATATCCATTATTGAGGACAACCACTATTCACCCTATTATCGACCTCCAATTCGCCACTAGATCGCCACAATAATCCATCAAATTAATCGCGATCTCACCTCAGCCTCAAACTATCAATATCAATTCTCCTGAAATCGTACCACTAATAAACTAAACCAGGTCCTTCTAAAAATGTGCACTGTCCTAGACCGGGTTTAGAAGGTTATACTCACATTGTCGATTTTAAATCCGATCACGCCTCAATGTGGACAGCCACCAATCAGTCCGAGAGAGATAAAAATCGAGAGTGAATAAAATCGGATCCAAACTGGGCGGTTACACAGTGGCCGAAATCTATTTTAAATAAATAGTAAATCAATTCCAAAATTTCTGAAATTTGGATATGTTGTACAAAACATCTCGGCGAACATTTTCCATGAGAACTCGAAACCCAGTTCTAACCATAAGCACCTCGTCTTGACACTCAAAATCAAACGAAATCCGGTTCACTCGGACAGCCCCTCAGGCCATCAAAATATAATTCATTCGGCACCCAAATCATTTTGGAAAATCTTGAAATTTGTATATGTTATAGCCACAAATGTCCCAAACAATGTTTGTGAAGGAAGTATTTTGAAAATAGTCCTGAAAAAATTTATAAAAATTCGAACAAACCCGAAGGTCGGGTAAACAGTAAATCGGGCAGTTTTATTTCGGTCCAAAGATGGACTTCCAAATGGCATCAAATGACTTCCAAAAATTTCCAAATTAAAATATATTATACTTAAAGATGTTGGAAACAACTTTCGTGAAGAACACTTCTTCAAATTCTGCCCACACAGGTCACACAAAAAATAACAAAATCCAACGACGCAACAGTAACCGTACTGGAAATAAACAAATATGCATTACCAAGCAAACCAAACTCAACAAACCATTAATCCAATTATCCACAGCCTTTAAACCATCCCTAAATCATTACCTTAGGCCATTAAAGTCACCACAACTTCAGCTCCAAATCAGCCCACACTAATTAACCCCTAAAATACCCTAATAACACCTAAACTTGTCCAAAGTGCACACAAGCCTAATTAAGGGTTAGGGTTTCCACTCACTTGGATTCCTAAGCTCCTTACAAGGCTGAACAAGTGAGGAAAACATAGGTGAGCTGAGCCGATTCCATGGCGGCGCAAGCGGCGGCGGCGGCTTACAGACGGCGATCCACGGTGGGGGCTACTCATGCGGCTAAGGAAAGGGAAGAAAGAGAGATGAGACTGCTGGTGGTGGCGAGGTGGTGCGGTGGCGCGGCGGCGACGGCACGGCGACGCGGCGAAGCTCCTCCGGTAAGGGCCTCTCATGGCAAAACAAAGAAGAAAATGAAGGAGAAGAAGGAAAAGGAAAATGAAGGAGAAGTGGCGTGGGAGAGGGAGTGCACAACTGATGGGGGACGAAAATGGGAGGAGAGAGAGAGGTCAAAGGGGTCTTATGGGTCAAAAAAGTGTGCCACGTGTTGCGATCCTAGCCCTCAGACCATTTTGCCCTTGATCTAACGGTCCATAATTAGCCCAATCCAATAATTGAGGGGCAAATGGGTAATTCAACAATTCCAATTCCTTATTCATTTATTTTAATCCTCAATTATTGCCCAAAATTATCCAAAATTCAGAATACCCAGTACAGGGTCTAGGGGCAAAACAGTAATTTTCCGGTCCCGGGTTGAAATTCTATTTTTCGACCTTACCAACCCCAAATGTGTGTGGCCACTAAAAAATGACGTCGACCTCGCAAAATAGTCGCAAACACTCATAGAATTTTGATATCGAAGCTCGGGTCCAATTTGGCGATCAAAATTGCTCAATACAGAATTTTAGAGCCTCTTACTAATGGGTGGCTGTTTAGAGGTTATGCGTATCGACCTAGAGTCACTCAAGTCGTGACGGTCTCGATTACCGGGAGAATGCAAAGAATTATTGGTTATTCCAGGGGACACGATCATTCAGTTCAGGTTCAGAATTTATTCCCCACTCGTACTCTCGATCGAGCGGAATCACCCGCGATCCGATCATATGTCGTTGGCCAAACCAAATCCATTATCTTCCTAGGATCGGCCCATACTGGCCCAAAATACTTTCCTACCGTTTCTCGAAATCTGCACCCGATTCGCGATTGGGTCCTCGATCCATTACCGTTTTCCTAATTGGCCTTTCCCATTGGTCAATATCCCGCAAGGGGCCAGCTTCGGGCGAGACACACTAAAATCAGATGAGAAATAATATCCACTTCGTTGGATCTCGGAAATGGGTCAAAATTCAGGATGTTACATTTCTCCACCGTTCAACTAAGAGACGATGGAGCGGCCATCCCTGTCCCCTCCAAGCAAAGGATGGACAAGGGAACACGGCAAGAGGACTGACATTGATAGCCAATCCCCTCCTTCCCCATTTCCTCTCTCTCTCTCTCTCTCCTTTCTCCCTTTCTTCCCGAAGCCAGAGCAGTCCTTGCACCGGCCTAAACGGCCACAAAAGTCCCAAGTAGGCATAGGCCGATGCAGGCCATTAATGGAGGGGATGAGATTAGAGAGAGTGAGCTGGACGTCGCCTATAAAAGCTGATGGGAGAGACAGAGAGACAGGTCCTTTGAACAAAAAAAATAGAGAAAGAGAGAAAGAGAAGAAGAGAAAAAGTTTGAGAGAAAACAGAGAGAAAGAGAGCAAACAGAGAGTCTACTGGCCGTGAGAAGGAAGCCAGTAGCCACCGTCACCCCAAGACCAACTGGAAGCCCCCCCAGAAGCGCTGCCAACCGGTGAGCCTTCCCGGCCCCGTTTCGCTCTATCCGCCCCTGTTTTTATGTGCGAATTGGCCGGGACTCACACCAACCATTTCATGTGAATCCCGGCCCATACCATCTCTGGTCACGACCTCCACTCACCGTCGGAAGTGAACCACACTCGTCATAGTTGACTAGGTCACCGGAGGAGGCCAAAATCCTCTGATTTTAATCGCGCATGCCAAGCGCTCGATGAAATGCCTCAAAGAGGCTAGTTTTGTTTTGGCCGCCAGCCGGCAAACGAGCAGTCGGACGACGGACCCAATCATCGAAAAAGGTAGGTGAAGTTCATAAGGTGGAGACCCAGGCCATAGGTGGCCTGGGTCGTCCGGCGACATCGCCGGATCTCGCTAGCCGAGGCTCCCGCGTGTTCAAACATGCCGGAGCCGTCCCTAGACCTGCTTGCAGATTGGTTGGATCGATCTGCGAGCCAAATAGGGTCGGTTCGACCAGGTCAAATTGACCCTATTTTGTCTTTATTGACTGGATTGGGCTCTAACAGGGCCTGATTTGGTCCATACCCGAGTTGACTCCCAACTTGGCTCGGATCTGAAAATTTGAACCGGGTCAACGCGATGGATCGAGTCCATTCACCCAGGTCAATTCTAACCGACCCAGATCCGCCTACTCGACCCGATCCGCCAACCCAACCATATTTTAATATTATTTTATTATTTTATTTTAATTTTTAAAAAAAATTAGAAAAAAATTTTCGAAATTTTTTTATATATAAGTGTTGTCTAATATTTTTCTAAAATATGTGACTTATCTGAATGTTTTTAATTGTTATTGTATTATTATTATTATTATTATCATTATTATACGTGTTTAAATAAATATAATTGCATAAATTGTCATAGGGTTATACGGTAGTATTTTACATGTTATTTTTACTATTATTGTGTATTATTATGCATGTTGTGTTTTGAATTGCTTAAATTGCTATGTTTTAAATGTTGTCACCTTAGTTAGGATTAGAACTATAGGCTACATATCTATCTTGACTACTAATCATTAATGATTGTGCACTCGCTCAATCACCTCACATGTTAGGAGAAAAATCAATTCAAATTGCTTGACAAAATATTTTCTAAAATGAATAGGGTAAAAAGGTAATGAAAGGACATTAGTTATTTAACTAGTGTAACCAAGACTCTGAACTCTTTAATCTTTGGTTCACAGAAGTAAGCAATTCTCCCATTGTCTTACTTGGGTGTTTAATCGACCCATCATAAAATGATTAGTGGCAATTCTTAGATAAAAACCACTTGCAAGTTAAAAACCTAAACCCTAAGTCGCAATATGGTATTGGCTTGGGAGAGTCCGAGTTAAGTCCCAAACTTAGACTTACCGCGTATCAGGTGAGACCCTTTTTTTTTTTTTGAAAAATAAAATCGGAGATCGGTCGCGACACTTTGTTTGCTATATTTTATCTCTTCATCATTAGCACACCCGATTACATTTATTTGTTATCAACAGCACTCCTGATGATTTGGCATTCCCCGAAAGTTTATTATTGTCTTCACTCAACCTATTTACCCCCCTTCTAGGTTGTATTGTGAGCCCCAACATTTTGAAATTGATAAAACTATCCATGATTTATAGTGCGGATCTACGAGAGACGATAACATGCCAAACATGCATCTAAAAGCATCAAAGCACTTGCTTGTATGACAATTGACACAAGCTACTCTCCTTCCTTACTCTCCCAGTCCTTATGTTGAAATTGTTGAGAAAACCTTCTAATGTATTCTGAAATTGACAAAACTATATATGATTTATAGCGCGGATGTACAAAGGGATATAACATGCCAAACATGCATCTAAGAGCATCGGAGCGCTTGCCTTGTATGACAATTGACACACTCTACTCTCTTACCTTACTCTCCCTATCCTCATGCTAAATTTGTTGTGAAAACCTCCTAATGTATTTTGAAGTTGACAAAACTATACATGATTTATAGTGCGGATGTATGAGAGGCGATAATATGCCAAACATGTATCTGAGAGCATCTGAGCGCTTGCCTTGTACGACCATTGACACATGCTATTCTCTTTCCTTACTCTCCCATCCTCATGCTAATGTATTTTGAACTTGACAAAACTGTCTATGATTTATAGTGCTTTTGTACAAGAGGCAATGACATGCCAAACATGCATTTGAGAGCATCAGAGCGCTTGCTTTGTATGACAATTGACACATGCTACTCACCTTGCTTACTCTCCCCATCCTCATGCTGAAATTGTCAAGAAAACCTCTTAGTGTACTTTGAAATTGACAAAACTTTCCATGATTTATAGCGTAGATGTACGAGATGTGATAACATGCCAAACATGCACATGAGAGCATTAGAGCACTTGCCTTATACGACAATTGACACACGCTACTCTTCTTTCTTACTCTCCTAGTCCTCATGCTGAAATTGTTGAAAAAGCCTCTTAATGTATCTTGATCTTGAACTCAACAAAAATACCCATTAACATGCCAAACGTGCATCTGAGAGCATCAGAGCACTTGCCTTGTATGACAATTGACACACATAGATATACCAAAATAATGTAATTTGAACTTAACAAAATTATTCATGATTTATAACGCAGATATACAAGAGGCGATAGTATGCCAAACATGCATATGAGAGCATCAAAGCACTTGCCTTGTATGACAATTGACACACGCTACTCTCCGTCCTTGCTCTCCCTATTCTCATGTTGAAATTATTTAGAAAGCCTCCTTATGTATTTTGAACTTGACAAAACTATCCATGATTTATAGCGCGAATGTACGAGAGGCGATAACATACCAAACCTGCAATTGAGAGTATCAGAGTGCTTGCCTTGTATGAAAATTGACACACGCTACTCCCCTTCCTTACTATCCTAGTCCTCATGCTAAAATTGTTGGGAAAATCTCGTAACGTATTTTGAAATCGACAAAACTATCCATTATTTATATCAATCTCGATAAATGCAAAAGTTGTTCGTGTTTTTGGTAATATCCATTTTATGAGGACATTTAATAGGGTAAGTGAAGAGACTCCAATTGACTAAGAGAACCTATAGGGAATCTCAAGTATATACTAAGGTGTTAAGCCTATAGTTCCGCATCACCATCGTACTTGAAGTGTTTTGGGAAGCACAATTGAACATAACCAGGAAGCTAGTTATAACGTAGACATTAGAGGCGTACTTCGTGGATATAATGTGTGGATATCGATAGGGTATAGGAGAAGTGAATATTAACAGAGTACTGCGATAGCTCGATATAAGTAGAAGTTGGATATGATAAGTTGATTGAGAAGTTGGATATAACTTGTAGCCGTGGATATAGCAGAGCACTCTTACTATCGGCAACGTGAATTTTGTCAACATTTCAAGATATTTTATCTCATTCTTGGACAGTTGGTGTAGGTTCCGGGTTTAAAAAATTAGGGAATATATTTCGACGGGTATGTTCTAGATAGATGAAAATTAGAACCTAGAATCTATAACAAATTTTTGTATTTTTCTTCATATGTCTTTGTTGATCCAATATTTCATAGCGTATGATGATAAAGTGTATAATGTGGATCCACTAATTTGAATTTTCATTTTGTGAGTATGACTTTTATTTTGTTAATATTTCATATTATTCGTGTATCTGAATATAAATTGTGATCAGTGATTATAATAGCAAGTAACGATCATTAAATGTGAAATTAAGAAAACAGATGGAACCCATATGGATTCTAAAACACAAAAGAACCTATTTCAACGGATAAGTTTCATGTAAATCCTTTACGGAACCTGGAACCGCCCGGCCACTTACGTTGTTGCAAAATGGGGAGTACCACTTCGTATCGGTATAAACCCCAAGGCGACCCGATCGCCAAAGCCGCCTCGCACTCGCTCTCGCTCTCGCTTTCGCTCTCTGTACGGTCCGTCGACGGGCATCGAGCTCCGCCATCAATTTTCTCAGGTTTGTATGCGCTTTTCTCTGCGGATTGATTGCGCTTGAACTGATTGATTTGTTCTTTGTGGTGTTGATAGGATATCGAGGGTTTCTCAGGGCCGTGATTAATCATGGAGTTTTTGAAGGGGATTGTCAGGAAACCTAAGCTGACCAAGGTTCTCAACCCGATGGACAAGTTGAACGAGGTACCGATCGCATGCTCTGTCTTTTTGCTCCTGCTGTACTTGTCTTAAATTTGCAGTTCGTCGTGGTCGGTTGGTCATCTTGGCCGCCTTTAGTAACGTGGATTAGATCGGTGCTTCCTGCGCTTGATTTCAAGTTTTCGGCCTTTTTGTGGGTGCTTTGATCTCCAATGGTTGAAGAAATGGTTCTTGAATTTCTTTCTGGGAAAACTGACGAGTAGATATCCGTCCTTGATCTCCCAATGGTGACCCTGCTTTGGGCCTCTTAGCCTTCTGACGATAGTTTCCCTTTCAATAATTGAGTCTGTCTTCAGTATTAGCAACTGACACTTCTGTGTGATTTTGTTTGGTATTGATACACAACCGCATAATTCAATAATTGGCTGGATATTTATAGTAATTCATAAGCTTTGCGGCTGATTTTACTCCTGAAAGCATAAGCTGTTTGTAAGTTTTTGTTTCGTTTTCATAGGGAAGTCATCTGCCGCTATGTGTGCTAGTTCAACCAAGGCACGCAATCATGCAGTGCATCGAATTTTTGACCTGATTTTGTAACGGTTAGAAGACTTTATCTGTATTCGTAAACATTCCCCGAAGAGTCCATTCTTTTATGTGGAGAGATTCTTCTTCATTTCGGATTTCCCCTGATGTGTTCAGCAATTAAGAAATGCATACTTCAAGTACGTCTTCCCCTGATAGTCAAAAACATGCTTCTGCATTTTTCCCTAAACTAAGATGTGGATTTATTTAATTAGATTGTAGGCTTAAAAAGAAAAGATCGAACTTTAGTCTATACAAATAATTACGGCAGGTTATCATTTCTATATTCAACTGGTTCAGTCAGGCCCTCTGTCCCCCTCTGTGTACAGGAACTTGAAATGCTGGAGAAAACGGAGAAGCTTCTCAAAGAGGAGGCTTCTCAAGAGGTCGCGAATGCGAAGGAGTTCGCTAGAGCAAAAGATGAAACTGGTAAGATCATTCACCTCGACATTTTCCTGGATAGATACCTTTCACGCGTTTGCTTTTGTTTTGTCATTTCTCGGAGCTGCTTCATTTTCCCACCCTGTCCACTGGTTATTAGGAATGGAGTTTTGTACACATGATTCAGTGCAAATCCACGTCAACTTGTGGTTACGTTTATTATTTCATCGATTGCGGCAGTCAAAAGCACTTTAATCTGTGATTGCATTCTGATATGTACTTTCCTTTGTGTAATTGTGACCTTATTACTGGATAGCAATTTTAGCACAATCGATTCTTTTACCATTACATTTTGTTATTTGTGGCCGCAACTTTAATTTCCTATCGTTTGGCCTATATTGGTTGTTTCTTTTCCCTTGTAACTCTGACTTGCAGCTATGCAAGAATTGTTTTTTCTTTCGTATGATACTTGAAGCTATATGATGGAATTTATCCATTACGGAAGTCGGCTGGTTGTTATCTTATTGACGTAAAGTTTTGCCGTTGGGAATGCAGCAGCAATTCAATGCTTGAAGAGCAAGAAGCTGTATGAAGAGCAAATTGAGCAGCTTGGAAATCTCAAACTTCGGATTCGGGATCAGGTGAGCTATCAAGATTCAATGATTCAGAACTTCCTTGATATCTGCTCCTAGGATTAGATGTCTGATATGTGAATGGTCCAGATAATAATGTTGAAAGGAGGAGAAGCAGCAGCTCGGGCTGTGGATGCTCTAAAAATTGGAGCAGCAGCAATGAAAGCAATGTATGTCCTACGTTTGTTCTCCTTTCCGATTTGCGGAGTACTGGTTTTATTAAATTTTATATCGTGCTACGCAATGTGGCATCACTTTCTTATTGCAATTTCTTGAGCTTGAATCAAGTGGGTTCTCCGCTATTCTGCTTTCTTTTGCTGGTAATCATAGAAAGTTTACTGATGTCTGTTTTATCACAGGCATATCCGTGATGTGGACAATGTCATTTATGATATTGATGAACAATTTGAGTCCATGAAACAAATGCTAGTGGCAGTGTCAGCTCCTTCTGGTGCAGCGGCTTTATTTGATGAGGTTACCATCCTCACACTTTGTTTGATTTTAGTTATGCTTTTGATCAATGGTTGGGTGGATCTCAAACTACCTTCCCGAAAGTCTATGTTCATCTCTAATCACTTTGCAATTCCAGGATGAGCTTAAGGCGGAGCTTGCAGAACTGAAAGGCGCTGAGTAGGACTTGTCCAACCTGTAATATGGAACAATCCCGCTGCTGCCCATATGCATCCATATTTTTCTTTGGTTTCTGTACTGAAAGGACATGTTTGTGAATGGGGCACGAATCATAAGATGTGCCCTTTTGAGACCTATATTTTTCTGGTGCTTCCAGTGTGGTATCTTTTTTTATTTCCACTTAATGTCGAACATCAAACTTCTCCTTGTTGTTCGGAGGACATCTCTAAATATCTCAGGTTAGATTTTTATTTTCTGTGTGCCACTGTGAAAAGATTAATGCAGTCGAATCTTTGATGAGGGCTTTCTCATCATAAGTGATATGCTTTATCATACCTCCCTTGGAAGATACGTTGGTTGTTTAGTTATTCAGTCGTGGTATCGGCATTAGGAAGTTATGTCAAGTCCCTAGAGAGGGAGGAGAATGTGGTCGAGCATGTCTCTTACTGTAGAGCCAAACAGTCTACAATGATCATGTGTATTTTGATACTTTTAGCATGATCCACGGATAGTGCTAGATTTCTCCACCTGCTTTTTGAAATTCTTGGGGGATTCATGTTCAGGATGGCAGACAGGAGCCTAGGTTTTTATGTTCTTCAATACTAAAAGGTCTGGTGTCTTTTTATCATTTTATCTTTGGGCCTAATTCCAAAAAAAAGCACTAACTTTAGGTCGAGGGTCAATTCTAGTCTGAACTTTTTTTTGTTCCATAAAAAAGCATCAACTTTAGGTCAAGGGACAATTTTGGCCCGAACTTTTTTTTGTTCCATAAAAAAGCATCAATTTTAGGTTGAGGGGCAATTCTTGTCTAAATTTTTTTTTGTCCCATAAAAAAGCACAAACTTAAGGTTGAGTGATAATTTCGGCCTCAATTTTTTTTGTCTCATTAAAAATTACCAACTTTCATCATGATCCTAAATCTGATCACCTGTTGACTTTCATCATTGTTTGAGAAAAACGGTTATGGTGATGAGCTTGGCCAATCTCGTCCATGGCGTTTGTCGACAAGTAGTTGTTAGTTTCAGATTACGTTTGGTAAGAGAGATTCAATGTAGAGATATTTTTGACTTGTCAGTGAAGTGAAGAAGATAAACAGTTTTACCGTTATTCTTCAAATTGTGGCTTAAAAATAAGACAATAAATATTGTTTTAAATCCAGTTAGCAAGCCATATGGATTTATTGCTAATGTGGAATAGTCAAGTTAGATAATCAATGGTTTTAAGTCAATGGGCGTTAGATTTGAGATTTAAGTCAAAGTTAGTGTTTTTTTACAAGACAAAAAAAAAGTTAGGGCCAGAATTGTCCCTTGACCTAAAGTTGATGCTTTTTTACGGGACAAAAAAAAATTCGGGCCAAAATTGTCCCTTGACCTAAAGTTTGTGCTTTTTTATGAGACAAAAAAAAGTTTAAGCCAGAATTGTCCCTAAATCTAAAGTTGATGCTTTTTTTTGGAATTAACCCTTTTATCTTGATAGGGAGCTCGGTACAGTGAAAAGTGAAAAGGGCTACATAGGATGAGGGGTTCTATTTAGGGAAAAAGTCACCAAAAACTTCAAACTTTACCCCCTATGACACATTTACCCCGAACTTTTTTTGTGACATTAAAAATCCAAAACTTTGCTTTTTGTGACACATTTACCCCAATGTATTTAATCTATGGGCATTTTCGTCTTTTTTGCTTTTTCTTTTTTTTTTCTTTCCGACGAGGGGGGCCCTCGCCGGTATTGGGCGAGGGCCGCCCTCGTCGGTGTTGAGCAAGGGCGGTCCTCACCTGATCTGGCGAGGCCCTCGTCGGCGTCGAGCGAGGGCGGCCTTCGCTGGCGTTGGGCGAGGGCGGCCCTCACTTGGTAGCCCTCGCCAGATCGGGTGAGGGCCACCCTCGCTCGACGCCGGCGAGGGCCCCTCTCGCCGGAAAGGAAAAAAAAAGAAAAAGAAAAAAAGATGAAAATGCCCATTAACTAAATGCATTGGGGTAAATTTGTCACAAAAATTAAAGTTTGGGGTTTTTGGTGTCACGAAAAAAAGTTCAGGGTAAATGTGTCACATGGGCAAAGTTTGAAATTTTTTGTGACTTTTTTCCTTCCTATTATTGAGCCTTCATGTTATCTTTCGTTGGTCCTGTATATTTGGCGGGGTCAATTACTGTTGTTGTGGGGGTGGTTTGAACTTTGAAGGCGGTGTTAATTGGAATGGCTCATTTCCAGAGGACAATTCATCGCCGTGTACCTGCTGAAATCGGATAGATAGTGGAATATCATCTACTCCAAGACTAGCCTCAACGGTAGCTTCTTAATTGTTAGTTCCCCAACTCAAAGTCAAGATTGTGATGTTCGTGATTGTTCCATCGACCTCTATTTGGCTTGTTAATGTCGAGCCAGACAGTATCAAGCTTCCTCGGTAAGTACCATTCCAGTATGTCTATAGATATCCTTCTACCTAGTCACATCCCAGAATAGCAAATAAAGGTTCGATTTCCCTTGGTTAGCAGGTTTCAGAAGCTGCTCAGATCTTCTGACGAGCAAATCCATGTTGCTAACCTTTTTAGCTTCACACATTTCTCTAAACCGTCAAATATAGATACACTCAGTCTGTCAAAATGTAGCTGCCCCCAGCAAACCGGCTGGAACCACAAGACACTCGTGGAAAATGGTGCAAGATTAAAACGAGAGAGAGAGAGGGTTGCAGGCGGAGACCCTACTGTCAAAGTATGCTTTCATTGAGTTGTATAATCAAATTAGACATCACCCCCGACCTCAACGTGCATAAAAGCAGATTCAGCTTGCACATTCAGAGAGGGTCAGCTGACCTTTATTACACGAGTCTAGGAAGCTTGGATCAGGCATCAGACCAAGGCAACAGTATAGCCACGTCAGTTTCATCGATTGCATTACATTTCGAGAACAATTGGATGCGACTCCTGATGCATATGCCATTTGACTCTGCGGCATCTAATTTCCCAGTGTCGACATCTCCAGGTAGTCCAAATCATCAGTAATTCCCAACTGCATTTACATTTCAGCATCAGAACTTAGGTTCAAAGAAGCTAGGAAGATCACCTAAAGCAAAAACAGCTACTTCAAGGGAGCAGCTCACACCTTGCTTAAGAGTAAACTTACTCATACCATTGTAACTATATTTTTACCAGACTAATTCATCAGGTGGGCAGAAAATGTTGCTCGGAACAAAACCAACACATTCGCTAATGGTTTAGATGCTGCTATTTATAGCGTTGTCTGCCAAATAAACCGCATATATCAGGATTTGGGTGTCGGTCGACCTACTATGATGCTTTTGGACGAGCCTATGTCCGTGCTTCTGGGAAATTGTCTGAGCACCACTGCCTCAGTGTGAAAATATTGTCTGCAAAATTAAAACCCCAGGAAGAATTTAAATGGCCAGAATAAAGAAAATCCACAATGTCGCGAAATTGCTCAAGCGCTCACTTGAAGACTAAAATAAACACCTAACAAAGCATAATCTGTCGGAGGAAACACCCGTCCACCTAGGCTACGAATGATAATGATTATGTTTCTCTGTTTTTCTATCTTTTTGTTCACGGGAACAAATTTGAAATAAAAATATATTTCGTAACGTAATTTCATTTTTTTATTTTTGGAACAAATTTTGATTTCAGAAATAGGTTTGGAATAGAAATAAGAAGTAGAAATTTTTTACTTTTATATTTTTGAAATAAAAATGAGAAATAAAAACTCTTTTCATTACTTGCCTTTGCTATTAACTGGCCACTCACCCGCCGCCCATTGCCCGTCATCGTTCGCCTCCCACCGATTGTTGTTAATTGTCCTCCGCCATCCTCCTCCCTTCGCCGCTCACCGTTCGCCACCGCACGATGCCGATCATCATCTGTCGTCCTCCTCCCTCCACCGCTTGCCATTCGCCATGGCCCAACGCCAGCCGCCTCCCGTCGGTCGTCGTCCGTCGTCCTCCTCCCTCTGCAGCCTGCCGTTTGCCACCACCCGACGTCAACTGCCTCTCGCCGGTTGTGGTTCGTCGTCCTTTGCCGGCCGCCTCCGTCAATGGTTGTTCGTTGTCTTCCACTGGTTGCCTTCGCTAGTCGTCGTCGTTGTCCTCTGCCGTCTGCCTCCCTTCATTGTTTGCCATTGCCTAATGCCAGCCACCTCTTGCCGTTATCCACCATCGTCGGATGCCGTCCATCGCCCGCCATCCGCCTCCCTCCATTGCTCATTATTTGCCACCGCTATACGCTAATCGCTGTCCTTCGCCACTACCCGCTGTCCGCCACCGCCTGCTGTTCGCCACTGCCTAGTGTAGGTCGCCTCCTACCGCCGGTCGCCACCAGTTGTCCTTCACCGCCTACTCGTCGTTAGCCTGTCGGCCGTCGGCTACTTGAGAGGAAGAAATTTTGTATTGTTATCAAACGAATTTTTATTTTAGAAACAGAAATTTTGTGTTGTTATTAAACATGTATTTTTGCTCAGAAACACATCCAGGGAATAAAAATAGAAAAATCTTTTTTTGGCCAGAAATTGATTTCTGTATCATGATGATTGAAATTTGTGTCCCTATTTGGTTGCGGTATGGGCAGCTAAGGGTGCGTTTGGCAACAATTCTATTTCCAGAAGCTAATTTTGTTAAGAAATGATTTTTTTATTCCGTACCCGAGAATAATTTTTAAGCATTTGAAGGCATTTGGTAACTGCCTAAAATTTTTATTTTTGAAATAGAAAAAAAACAGAAATGCGTTTAATAACTATATAAAATTTCTTTTTATTAATAATATTTTGTAATTTTTTAATATTTCTTCCTTTTTTTTTTCTTCCCCTTCCCCTTCCCTGGCCATGGCTGGCGAGGGCGTCGCGGCCCTCACCTAGGCGGTTTGGCCCTCGCCGGAGTCGGCGGCCGACCACAGGCCAGGAAGAAGAAGAAGAAGAATTCTTGATTTTGTTCTAAAATTGATTCTGAAAACAAGAAGCTCCTTTTTTTTTTTGCTTTTTGATTCCATTCCAAGACTGATTCTGGAAACAAAATTTGGCAAATTTGTGCCCGAGAACAAAAAAATCTGCCATCTCATCCTTAAATATCAAACGATCTATCATTAATATTCCACTTTTAGTTTTGGATCATCAATAAGAACAGGGGAATAGTTCAACAACAACCTTCAACTCATTGTATTTCTCCTGTACTTTTTTTAGGTTGCTTAAAGCCTCCTCTCGTTCATCCTGGTCAAGCCACAGAGGAAGCCCAGAACTTTTACTCTTCGCTCTTGGGAGCATATTGCCAATTGCTGAAAAATAGAGCTACTCACAGATTCCTCCCTACCCTTCTTTAATGCATCGCACTAATGAGCTAGCTCCGCGAGCCGCCTCTTTCTACTTTGGACATCAGATTCAAGTTTCCGGTACACATTTTGCAGCTACGATTTAGTTACTCTGTTGTTATCGTTAAGAAAGTGCATAATCAATGCAAACAAAGAGACAGCTGGTGAACAGTGATGTATCGATCTTAACCTGGTTTCCAGCACATCTAGAAAGATTCTGGAAATATATCTGAAATTTCAAGTCGATTCCCAAAATTAGGGATTTCAATGCTTTAGTCAGTCCAAAGTACTACTTGAGTTTAGTATTTTACAATTTGCCAATATAGCCCTCCCGATCAATTTTGACAAGAAATCGTTGATGTGAATGTCGGGCAAGATCAGGCAAGGGTCGCAGGCGAGGGTAGCGACCCTCACTGGTCACAATGAAAAATGAAAAGAATAAAAATAAAATAATATTTAAAAAATTTAGAATTTTTTTAAATATTGCAAAAGTTGTGCACGTTAGCACTAGCCGTGCCAAGCAGGATGACCGCATGTCAGGGATTTCTAATCAAAGTTGGTCGGAAGGACTATATTGGCAAATTGTTAAAAGATTGAGGACTGAATTGGTTGAATTGAAAGGTTTCAAGATTAAATTGACATCCATATAATATGTCATCTATATACTAGAATGTAATCAGTAATTGCCAAAACCCTCACATTTATCTCTTAGGACACAAACGTTCAACAACCAAAACCACATTTATTTAGAACAGAACAAAATGAGAACATGATTTAACACCTGCAAGGCGATCAGCGAGGCGAACGAACATAGCGAGGCGAGGAAAAGGGTTTCCATTTTTTTTTTTTGATCAAATCAGGGCTGGGTTAAGTGAGTTTCTGCTTTCTAATTTACAATTTTACACGGTAGAACTACGTGAGAAAGAACAGAGGTGGAGGTGTTAGCGCAGGGTTTAAAGTTGATAAAATATATAATATAATATAATATATACATGGTTTGGATTAATACTAAATTCTCAGGATCGATGATGAACCATACAGTGTAAGGTTTAGAGTCCTAGGACCAAGGACCGGGCCATTTCCCCCGGTAACCAGCCCAAGACCATCTGGGTTGGGCCGGTTGGGGGTCAACCCCGGAGCGATGCTAACCCTAGCAGGATGGAGAAGGCGACTTCGTATAAAGGAAGAGCGTCGCTGTCCACCCAACCATAGCGCCGCCGTATCGGGATCGACATATCCGCCTCTCGGTCTCGCTTCTGTACGTTCCCTCGACCGGCATGGATCTCCATCGTCAGTTTTCCGAGGTTTGTATGCTCTGTCCTGTTTATTTCTATGGATTGATTGCGCTTGAGCTGATTGATTTGTTCTTTGTGGTGTTGATAGGATACTGAGGGTTTCTTAGGGCCGTGATTGATCATGTTGAAACAGGAGAGCAAGGTTCTCATTCCCGTGGACAAGTTGAAATCAAGCACAGGAAGCACAGATTGGATCCAGGTGGCCGAGACGATCAACCGACCATGACGAATTATAAATCAAAGACAAAGCATGCGATTGGTACCTCGTTCAACTTGTCCATCGGGATGAGAACCGTGGTTTCCAGACGATCCCCTATTAATCACAGCCTTAAGAATATACAGACCTCGAAAAACTGACGGAATCGAGGAGGAATTGGCGATGCTTCCTGCGCCTGCTTTTTTTGTGGGTGCTTTGAATGGAGATGATTACTGCTAGTAATCAGGCAATCAGTGATCTCTCTTCTAATGGTTGAAGAAATGGTTCTTGATTTTTTTATTTTGGGAAAACTGACGAGTAGATATACGTCCTTGGTCTCCCAGTGGAGACCGTGCTTGGGGCTTTTAGCTTCTGACGATAGTTTCGCTTGGAGTCTGTCTTCAGTATTAGCAACTGACACTTTTATGTGATTGTGTGATCGTGTATGCTATTGATGCACAACCGCATAATTCAATGATTGGCTGGTTATTCATAGCGATTCATAAGCTTTGCGGCTGATTTTACTCCTGAAAGTGAAAGCTGTTTGTAAGCTCTTGTTTTGTTTACATGGGAAGTTATCTGCGGCTATGTGTGCTAGTTCAACCAAGGCACACAATCACACATGTATTCAGTGCATCGAATTTTCCATCTGATTATAAATGTTTTGATTATATTTATTAATTTCCCAAGGAGACCATTCTTTTTTGTGGAGTCTTTTTTTTCATTTTGATTTCCCGTAATGTTGTCTGTAATCAAGAAATACATACTTCAAGTACTTATAAGAGCAAAACATGTGCTTTTGCGTTTGTTTTTATTGAGATGTGGATTTCTATAATTAGATTATAGGCTTTCAACGGGAAAGACTGCACTTTAGCCCATACAGTTGATCACGGTAGTTTATCTTTTTCTCTATTTAACTGGTTCAGTTGGACCCGTCCTCCTTTCCGTGCAGACACTTGGAAGTCTGTTGGAGAAGGAGAATGATCTCCTAATTAAGTCTGCTCGAGAGCTGGAGAAAGCCGGTTACTTCTGTGGTGTTAAAGATAAGAGGGGTATGGTCATTCGCCTCTACTATTTCCTGTATAGATACCTTTACACCTTTGCTTTTGTTATGTTATTTCTTGGAGTTGCTTCATTTTCTCAACCTGTCCACTGGTTATTAGGAAGGGAGGTGTGTGTACGTATTGCAGTGCAAACCCACATAAACTCATTGTTACATTTATTATTTCATCGTTTATAGCGGTCAAAGCCCTTTCGTCTGTCATTGCATTCTGATTTGCACTTCCCTTTGGATCATTGTGGCCTTATTACTGTGTAGCACTATTCGAATGATCAATGCTTTTACCATTACCTTTTGTTGTTTATCGCTTGTAACTCTTGACTTGCAACTATGCAAGAATTTTGTTTCTTTTGTATGATACTTAAAGCTATATGATGGCATTTACCCATTATGGAAGTCGGCAAGTTGTTATCTTATTGACGTAAAGTTGTGCCATTGAGAATGCAACTGCAATTCAATACTCAAAGAGGAGGAGGGTGTATGAACAGCAAATTGAGCAGCTTAGAAAATTGCAACTTCAGATTTTTAATTAGGTGAGCCATCAAGATATAATGATTCAGAACTTCCTTGGAATCTGCTTCTAGTGAGAGATGTCTGATATATGAATGGCCCAGATGATAATGTTGGAGGGAGCAAATGCAACAACTGAGACTGTGGATGCTCTGAGAACTGGAGGAGCAGCGATGAAAACAGTGCAGAAGGCAACATATGTCCTATGTTTGTTCTCCTTTCTGATTTTCCAGAGGACTGATTTTATTAAATTTTATAGCTTTCTATGCAGTGTGGCATCACTTTCTTATTGCAGTTTCTTGAGCTTGAATTAGCAGGTGCTCCAGTATCGTGATTTATTTTGCTCGTAAATCATAGAAAGTTTGCCAATGTCCATTATTTCACTGGAATATCGATCGTGCGGACAATTTCATGGATGAGATTAATAAACAAAATGAGACCATGAAACGAATGCAAGAGGCAGTGTCGGCTCCTTCTGGTGCAGCTGCTGACTTTGATGAGGTTACCATCCTCACGTTTTGTATGATTTTAATTATGCTTTTGATCTCTGGTTGGGTGGATCTCAAACTACCTTCCGGAAAGTCTATGCTTATCTCTAATCACTTTGCAATTCCAGGATGAGCTTGAGGCAGTTCTTGAAGAACTGGAAGGTGCTGAGTTGGAAGAACAGCACCTTCTGCCCACCACAACAGCTTCTGCTGCTCCAGTGCATAATATAGTTGGCCTGCTTCCAGCCCCCCCCGGTTCGTCAGGGGACAGACAAGGAGGATGAACTTGCTGATTTGCAGGCTGAGGTGGCATTTTGAGCAGGTCAATCTTTTCTTACATTTTCAAGAGCTACTGTTAAGCATTTCATTGTTGTTGGTCTATTATTAAGTTAGGTAACCGAGCTCTTAAATTGACCAAAATTCCATCTTTTCCTTGACTGCCTATGATTTATTTCTTATCAATGATAAGTGGCACAGAAGAAGAAGACTGTTTTCTGCTATTTTATTATACTGTCATTGTGGTCTGATATATCAGTTACATTCCACAGGTCTTGCTGCTCATAGTTAACTGAGGTTGTGTAAAGACTTGTCCTCCCTGTAACGTGGAACATTCCCACTGCTGCGCGTATGCATCGATGTTTTTCTTTGGTTCCATACTGAAAAGACATGATTGTGAAGGTGGCACGAATCAAAAGATGTCTACCTTTGAGTCCTGTACTTCGTTTTGGTGCTTCTACTGTAGTCTCTTTTTTTTTTTCCAACTTCATGTCAAACAGCAAACTTCTCCTCATTGTTTGGAGGATATCTCTAAATATCTCAGGTTAGATTTTATTTTTTCTGTATGCCACTGTTAAGATTAATGCAGTGTAATCTTTGAGGAGGGCTTCCTCATCATAAGCGATATGCTTTATCATACCTCCATTGGAAGATACATTGGTTGTTTAGTTATTCACTCGCGGTATTGGCATTGGGTAGTAATGTCAAGTCCCTAGAGGGAGGAGAACCTGGTCAAGCATGTCTCTTATTGTAGAGCCAATCACTCTCCAATGATCATGTGTACTTTGGTGCTTGTAGCATGATCCGCGGTTAGTGCAAGATTTCTCCACCAGCTTTTAAATGTTAATGGGGGATTCGTGTTCAGGATGGCAGTCAGGAGCTTAGGTTTTTATGTTCTTCAGTACTGAAAGGTGGGTGTGTAGTTTTTATCGTTTTATCATGTTGGGGAGCTCAGTACCATGAAAAGGCCTATCTAGGACCAGGGGTTCCTTTTATTGAGGCTTGACGGTATCTTTCGTTGGTCCTGTATATTTGGTGGGGTCAATTACTGTTGTTGTGGGGGTGGTTTGAAGGCGGTGTTAATTAGAATGGCTCATTTGCAAAGGATAACTCATCACGTGTACCTGCTGAAATCGACTGACCTTTTGTTACTAGATAGTGGGATTTCATTTACTTCGAGACGAGCCTCAACAGTAGCTTCTTAATTGTTAGTTCACCAACTCAATAGTTAAAACTGTGCTGTTCATAATTTGTCCTTCGATCTCAATTGGGCTTGTTAATTGCGATCTAGACAGTATCAAGCTTCGTCACTAAGTACCATTCCAGTATGTCTATAGATATCCATCTACTCAGTCCCATCCTACATTAGCAAATAAAGGCTTGATTTCGCTTTGTTAGTAGGTTTCAGAAGCTACACAGTTCTTCTGATGCAGCAAATTCATTTTCTTACCCTTTTTAGCTTCACACGTTTCTCTAAGTCGTTAAATATAGATACGCTCAGGGCCTCGAAAAGTAGCTGCCCCAGCACACCGGCTGGAAGATGGGGGCTGTTGCAGGCGGAGATATTATCGTCAAATTATGCTTCCGTTGAGTTGTATAATCGAATTAGACATTACCCCTAACCTCATCTAGTATAAAAGCGGATTTAGCTTGCACAGTCAGAGAGGGTTCAGTTGACCTTTATTACGAGTCGTAAGAAGCTTGGATCAAGCATCAGACTAAAGGCAACAACATACTCGCACAATATGTTCTAGTCAGTTTCACAGATTTGCATTGGAATCCGAGAGAAATTGGATGCTGCTCCTGATGTATATGCCATTTCACCCCTTGGTATCTAATTTCCCAGTGTTGACATCTCCAAGTAGTCCAAATCATTAGTAATTCTCACCAGCAGTTACATTTCAGCATTAGAACTTCAGTCAAAGAAACTAGGAAGATCAGATATGCTAAAACAGCCACTTCAAAGGAGCAGCTCACACCTTGCTTAGCAGTAAACTTACTCATGCCTTTGTAACTATATTTTTGCTGGACTAATTTATCAGGTGAGCAGAAAATGTTGCTCGGAACAAAACCATCACATTCGCCTATGGTTTAGATGCTGCTATTTATAGTGTGGTCTGCCAAATAAACCGCGATATCAGGATTTGGGTATTGGTCGACCTACTATGATGCTTTTGGACGAGGTTATATCTGTGCTTATGGGAATTACCTCCGGGTACACGTGTTCTAGCTGTTCTTTGGCTTCTGGAAAATTGTTTGAGCACCACTGTATCAGTGTGAAAATATTGTCTGCAAAATCAAAACCCAAAAAGAATTTACGGGCCAGAATAGAGAATATTCACTCTGTCGCGAAATTGCTTAAACCCGTACTTGAAGACTAAAATAAACACTTACCGTAGTAGAATCTGCCAGAGGCAATACCTGTCCATTTATTGGCTTCTGCATGGGCAACCAGTGTTGCGTTCTCTGTCCACATTATTGAAAGAGAGCCAGCTAGTCAAATTGCCAAACAAAATACCATAAGGAATGAAACGTGAAATCCATGATAGCTCAAGGAAAAAAATGGAAACCTGGGAATCATAAGACCGGCTTTCTTAACTCGTTGCTTCAAAGGCAGCTGGATCATTGACTGAATATTCCACCATCTCATCCTAAAACATCAGACGATGGACTATCGTTAATACTCCACTTTTAGTTTTGGAAAATCAGTAAGAACGGGTAAATAGTCCAACCACAACCTTCAACACATTGTATTTCTCCTCTCCTTTTTTTAGGTTGCTTAAAGCCTCCTTTCGTTCATCCTGGACAAGCCAGAGAGGAAGCGAGCAAATTTTACTTTTCACTCTTAGGAGCATATTGCCTGTTGCTGAAAGAGAGCCACTCACAGATTCCTCCCTTTCCTTTAATGCATTACACTGATCAGCCAGCTCTGTGAGCCGTCTCTTACTACTTTGGACATCAGATTCAAGTTTCCGGTACATTCACAGCTGTGATTTACTTACTCTGTTGTTATTGTTAGGAAAGTGCATAATGACTGCAAACAAAGAGACAGCTTTTATAGAATTCAGGTCAACAGTGAACTATTGATCTTAACCTGGTTTCCGGCGCAGCTAGAAAGACTCCAGAATTATACCTGAAATTTCGAGCCGATTCCCACGATTAGGCATTTCAATGCTTTAGTCAGTCAAAAGTATTAGTTAAGTTTCGTATTAAAATGACATGGAGAGCAAAAGAGTTTGGAAGCATGAATATACGAGCAATCACGCACGTGTATTTCCTGTTGATATAGATTTGAGGGGGCAAAACTCAAGTCCGGAAGCTATGACTTACCGAAGTTCTAGTCTTGTCCTTCGAGACTAGGTCATCATCAACCAAGCTTTGACCAACATCTTTGACTGACTAGGTGATAACGCCTTTTTTGGTCCCAATTTCTCAAGCTCTTTAACGAGAAATAGTACATCATGACCTCAGAGACTGTCAGTTTTGAATTGTCGGAGAGGCTATTTATGTTTGTCCCGTGAACATTGGTGCGGGAATTCTATTTATATCGGCATTGGAGCTTTGGCCGCTGAACAGTTCGACATATGACTTTGAGTATGGGAAGTCCGCGTCATTACTTCTCGTTGGAAGCGAGTATCGGGAAAATTGACTAATCTGTTCGATGCACTACGAACAAAATTTCTAGGATTATACGTTGAATCACCGGCAAACGATGAACGAATCTACTTCAAGTTGGTCCGAATATAATCTCAAGGAAAGTATTCTTGTTCTACAATGTTAATGCCAATTGTCTTCTCAAAGATACGGAATCCTTATGCATTGAGAGAGAGTTTTGAATTTCTGGTTCATGTATTGAGGAAGTTATCTTAACTTCCCTTAAAAAACTCTCCCGCATCTCTTCAAAAGGTGTCTTTCAAACACACTTCTTTTTAGAGCAAATGGTGTCCCTTGGACACGTATATCATTGGTAGACTGACGAAATATAACATGTCCCACTAGCACATGATGGGCTTGATGATGCTCTATCAAGAACATAAGGCATTTAACATTCATCTACCTTAAAAACAATTCATATTGGCAAGAAAGCCATGTGACCAGTGTACTAGACATATTTTGTTACATCAATCCAAGTATACCTATCCCTTAAAGGCCATATTTGGCTTTTCTCAAAGAACACCATGTATTTACAATTATTTTCGAAAGCCATTAAAGGCGAAATAATTAGTCGACTGGTAAACACATGTGATAGATGTAAAACAACAATAATCTTCCTTTGCACTCATGTCTCTCTCCATTTCGGAACAATTGCTTTCCTAGACACGTCCCATAAAATCATATCTATTCATGACTATTTGTAACATGCTAAAGTAGCAACATTGATCTTCTACTTTGAGAACATAGTTAGAAGTAACATAGGGCACAAAGTAAGGTAAATTATAAATTACTTTAAGGACTCACGCGATGAATAAATAGGGATAATTATACTCATCTCCCTTATTGGTCAAATAAAGCACATGTAGTATCAATTACATGCTATAGTGGATTTCTCTTTCTATAAGAGCGTATGTCATTTATTAATTATATCCACTATACAAATCTTAGCCTAAACATAGTCATATGCTTCTTACGTACGCATGTTTAGCTCGAATGCTATATCAGCTCGTTTTCCATAGCGCCCAATTTAGTACTCGCATCTGGCTACCTTCAGACATACATGATTGTGGGACTATCATCTTTGGTCTTATCACATACGAATAACAGACCACATCTTGATTCCAATCAAGGCGACATTAAATTGTTTAAACTGCTCTTCCAACATTTATAGTACATATCGTCTCATCTCAACTCACTTACTATAACGTTTGAGGTGATTGCTCGTGTGAGTGAGCCAATCATTGCCTTGTGACATATCTTTCAACAATATAAGTGTGTTTGTGCTAGTCTCACAATATTGTACTAATTGATAAAACATCAATTTGTTAACAAACAAATACAACACATATACACACATAATCCAGTGATCCTCAACAATATTACATAACATAATCACATTCCACGTAATCCTAGAGACATCCCGTGGGTCAAGAACACGTCTCTTGGAACAGCCTTCGTAAATGGATCAACAACCATCCTGTTAGTTGAAATATATTGCAGGACTACTTCCTTCTGCGCTATTATATCTCTGATGAAGTTGTTCTTTATGTCAATATGCTTCGTCTTATCATGGTACTTGGGATCTTTCACATAGGCAATGGCTACTTGAATATCGCAATATACTGTCATTGGTCTTGGGACATCAGTGATAATGGCTAAATTTTCCAAGAAACGTTTTAGTCATATTGCTTCTTGCACTACAGCAGAACATGCGATAAATTCTGCCTCCATCGTAGATAAAGCTATGCATCTCTGTTTCTTACCATTCCAAGAAATTGCCCCATCATTAAGCAAGAACGCATATCCAGACGTCAATTTACACTCATCTAGGTCTCCTCTCTAATCAGCATCAGAGTATCCTAATAAGCGTAGATCACTCCCTTGATAGCAAAGTTGATAGTCCATAGTGCCTTTCAAATATCTCAAGATCCTCTTAACCGCTTTCCAGTGTGCTGGACTAGGATTTGATTGATATCGGCTCACTAAGCCCATAGCATGACATATGTCAGGTCGAGTACACATCATAGCATACATCAAACTTTCGACAGTACTAATGTAAGAAACAGTTACCATTTCTTTCTTTTCTTCTGGAGCTTAGGACACATCTTAGTACTCAGGTCTTTGCCTTGCATGACAGGGGTATCAATGGGATTACATTGCTGAATATTGAAGCGTTCAAGAATCTTCATTATATAAGACTCTTGTGACATAGCAAGGAATTTCTTTGATCGATCTCTTTCAATCTTAACTCTCAATATATATGCAGCTTCTCCTATGTCCTTTATTTCAAAATTAGAAGATAACTATTTTTTTATGGTTATAACCAAACCCTTGTCATTCTCAGCCAACAAAATATCGTCCACATAAAAAGAAAAAATCATAAATTTATCCTCGAACCGTTTGATATGCACACAGCGATCCACTTCGATTATCCTGAACCCAAAAGAAGTTATGGCTCGATGAAAATGAAAATACCACAGTCTAAACGATTGCTTAAGACCATAAATTGAGCGATGAAGTTTGCAAACTTTACGCTCTTGACTTTCAGCAACGAAACTTATCAGTTGCTTCATATAAATTTTTTCATCTAGTTCTCCATTGAGAAATACTGTCTTTACATCCATTTGATGTAATTCTAGGTCCAAATGTGCAACAATGGCTAGGATAAGGCGTATGGAGGCAAACCTTACAACTGGTGAAAAAGTTTCCTCACAATCTACACCCTCTTGTTGAGTATAGCCTTTTGCCACAAAACGAGCTTTATACTTTTCAATGGATCCATCCGCTTTTTGTTTAATCTTGAAAACCCATTTGTTTCCGATAGCCTTGCGATCGGGTGGCAAATCAACCAAGTCCCAGACGTGGTTTGTCCTCATAGAGTCAATTTCGTCTTCCAAAGCTTTTCTCTATTCTTCCTTATCAGAAGATAAGAGAGCCTCTTGAACTGTTTCAGGCTTCGCATCGTCTTGTGGAGCAATCATAAATGCTTCCCCTTCAATCTCAAATCGACGAAGGGGAATACTTTTACGATTACTTTTATGCAACTGAACTTCTTTAGAATTCAGTTCGGCAGGCGACGCTACACTCCCACTAGGTTTTGTATGTTGAGGTAAATTTGTAGTTCCCTCAATAACATTAGTGGGTGTGTTATCGAGATCTTCCATCTCATATAATTGGAAATCATTGTCGATCTCACCTTTACTAGGAAAATCGTTCTCCAAGAACATGACATCTCGTGACTGCATTTCAGTCACACTTCCATCAGTTTGTTCACCTATAAACATGTATCCTTTGGAGTGTTCAGAGTATCTAATAAAGATATACTTCTTCCCTCTAGGACCTAATTTGCCATATTTATGGAAAGACGCATGAACATATGGTGCACATCCTCAAGGTCGTAGATTACTTAAGTCTGGTTTCCTACTAGTCCACAATTCATAGGGGGTGGAAGCAACTAACTTAGAGGGCACACGATTAAGTATATAGGCAGCAGTTTATAACGTATCTCTCCAATATGAGACAGGTAGATTTGCCTTCGCCATCATAGACCTAACCATTTTCAATAGGGTTCTATTCCTTCTTTTTACAATCCCATTTTGTTGCGGAGTACCAGGAATAGTCAATTGTCTTACAATTCCCTTTTCATCACAAATGGCCTTGAATTGCACAGATAGATACTTATGTCTGCGATCGATTCTCAATGCCTTTATTGTTTTGTTCAACCGATTCTCTACCAAAGCTATAAACCGCATAAAACAATCCAATACTTCAGACTTATGGAAGATCAGAAAAACATAATTGAAATACGTAAAGTCATCTATAAAAGTAATGAAATATGAGACTCCATGCCTTGCCCTCACATTTAATGGACCACAAATGTCAAAATGTATAAGTTGTAATGGAAGTTCAGCTCTAGTTTGTTTAAGATCATCTTGCATACAACTTAGTAACGTGATGTGAGTAATGCTATTTTTCTTTTTCCAAGCTTGAAAAGCTTCTTGATCTCTTTTGTGTTGAGGAGAAGTTCCATGCTCAAGTTCATCCATAATGTGGTTGAGGGTTTCCAAACCTTTTACTCCTCAAGAATATATTGAACTTTTTAGTGCCAAATATCATAATTTTCACCGTTCAGCTTCTCACCCTTATTAAGGTCAGCCACAATGGTCTTGGATGCCGAAGCCATAACCACTATCTACTATATATTGACATAATAAATGCATAATCAATACTAGCACATTTTCCACATAAACACACATATTTTAATTTGCAGCAAAGACAAATTAAATTAATGATAATTCAACAAAAGACACTAAAATGAAAGTTCACGATGTTCCCAATCAGTTTCGGCGTACGATTGTTCTATTATCATTAACTTGTTTAATTTGTGCAAATTTTAAGTTCTAGATGAGAATTTCTTCTAATTCTACCAACCTATGAACTCCTACTAGAAAAGATAATTCACAAAAAAACATTTAAAATAATGATCACATCCTTTCTAGCAATCATTTAGCATGGCATGATGTAAATCAACAAATAGAACATTCATGCAACAAATATATTCAACAGCGGAATTCATGACGTAATGAAAAAATAAGGATCTCCAGCCATTGTTCGAGTATGCTCAGAACTAGGGAATTGCAAGCATGGTAGACCATACACATGCTATCATCAAACTAAGTTCTACACAATCTCTATGTGGTCATTTACATGTAAGCCTGCTTCTGTATTTCCAAAACCATAGGGAAATACAAGTAAAATGCAATAATACCTAAAAAAATACACTTATTTAAGGGTTTCGTATGCATTTTCATACATTTAAAAGCTTCAAACATATAAAATAACTATACTACAATGTAGAGAATTTGAATACGAACACAACCGTACCAACCACGCTCCAATCAAAGCTCCTACGCAACCACACGCGTTGCCTAAGTATGTAGTGTGTGTGGCGCATGCGCCTGCCCAATATGGGCTTCTGAGCCGATCTGACCGGTCTAACCGGTTTGATTGTTGACCGATCCGACCTGTCCAACCGGTTCAACCGTTGACCGGTTCGATCAGTTGACCATGGACCGGTCATGGTCGGGTCTCCAGGTTAGGTCGGGTCAACGGTCACCGGAGGTAGGTTGGCCGGCGAGATGACGTCATCAATGACATCAGCGTGTCGTTACCGACAGTTTTGCTGACGTTATCAATGACGTTAGCATGCGCTGTTTGGCCGACGTGCGCGTGCCATTCACGCACTGGTAGTGCCAGCGCGTTGGGCGCGTGGCTTCCACACGCCGCGGCTTCTGGTCGCGCGTGTGGGAGCGTTCGGCGTCTTCTGACGGCGTTCGACCCACTGTTTTGCTCGTCTCAACGAGTTCTTCAATTCTATATAATAAAAAATGATTTTCATTGTAAATTTTTTTTTCGAAAATCATATGAACAGAACGGTCGCCCGTAACCTTCAAATCCATTCTTCGTTTCAATTCATGTTCGATGATTCATCTTGCAATTCCTGAGCAATAAACATACAGACAGTATGAAGTTCATGTTGGAGAAAGATACGATTTTATCTTTAACCTTGATTTGAATTGATTCAATCAAGGATACTCGGAGATAAAGTAGGAGAGCGTAATCGTTGTAATCTTGCTTATTCTTTCCTTTTTTGTATGATAAATAAATATATGTACAAAGTGAAAGAAGATAAAAACAATTGCCTTGAAATACATCTTCATTGTTTTGTTTCTCAACAGTTCATCATCATGATCTCCGTATCAAACAGCATGCGGAAAAAAATCAACGGGAAAACAAGGCAAAGATCAAAATCAAGGCTCTGATACCAATGTTGAAAGTGAGTGTCGGGAGAATTAACTAACGTGTTCGATGCACTACGAACAAAATTTCCAGGATCATACGTTGAATCATTAGCAAACGATGAACAAATCTATTTCACGTTGGTCCGAATACAATCACAAGGAAAGTATTCTTGTTCCACAACATTAATGCCGATTGTCTTCTTAAAGTAGATACGGAATCCTTATGTGTCGAGAGAGAGAGAGAGAGAGAGAGAGAGAGAGAGTTTTGAATTTTTGGTTCATCTATTGAGAAAGTTATCTTAACTTCTCTTAAGAAACTCTCCTCGCATCTCTTCAAAAGGTGTCTCTCAGACACATTTCTTATTAGAGCAAATGGTGTCCCTTGAACACACACATCACGGGCGGACCGACGAAATGTAACGCTTCTCTTTCACAGGTTGATCGTTGGTTCAATGAAGGGAAGTGGTAGAAATGCTGATGGTATATACAACTGCGTTTGGGTTCCTTATGTTTTCCCTTCTTGGGAGACGATCAATACTTCTTAGGCAGTTAATACAAATGCAAACGGCTATAAAGCGCCTCCTGGAGTCATTCAGAGAGCTGCTACGCTGCCGAATGTGAGTGAACCCTTGGAATTGCGCTGGACCTCAAGTAATGCAAGCGATCAATTCTTTTTGTACTAGTACTTTGCCGAAGTCGAGCAGCTTTGGAGAAAAATTTCAAGAAAATTCAAAATATCGAGGAATGGATGTCAAATCTCTGGGCCTTTCAGTCCGCGCTACCTCTATGCAGCCACAATATCTAATTCAAAAGCCTTGGTGGGAGGTGAACATTGAATCCCGATCTATATAATAGCTGATTCGGCTCTTCCGCCCATACTGAATGCTGTTGAGATCTACAGGGCGGGGTTGCTGGATGAATTGCTAACAAACAGTGAAGATGCTATGTTCTCTTCTCTTAGTGTCTGAAATTTTGATTCTGCATAGCCTATAAGGTTATTGGAATTAGTAATGGGGACCATTTCTTGCTTGAGATGTGAAAAGAAATGAAGAGCGAAAAACTGCATGCTACTGCAGGAATCTCGGAATCAGTTTCTTATGTTAAGGGAATTTCGTGGTTGTTTATCAATTAACTTTAGCGAGGCCGCATGGTTTTTTATATGCTTAAACTAGATACGAAAGTCTACACTACTTTCTAGGGAGAAGAATAGAAATAGTGTCAAAACTTTTGTACGGAGGCCACTTTGGTGCCAAAACTTCCATTTGGATCACTTAAGTGCCAAAAGTTTACGCCGGCGATCACTTAAGTGCCAAATCGGAGAAAAAACGATCATTTAAGTGCCAACGGCGAGAAATTCCGACCAAATTTAATACGTGACTTTTATATTTAAAATTTAATGACACATGGCATTTTCATGTGTATAATTCAATTTTTTAAATATTTTTTTCTGATTTTTTTCTTTCTTTTCTTTCTTCTTATTTCCGTTGGTTGGCGTCCGGCCACTGGCCATGGCCTCGGCGGGGGCCGGCCTCGCCTGATCTGGTGAGGTGAGCCCTCGCAGGGGCTCGCCCTGCCCAGGTGAGGGTTGAGGTCGCCTGGGCAGGGCGAGCCTCGGCGAGAGCTCGCTTCGCCAGATCCAGCGAGGCCGGCCCCCGCCGAGGCCACGGCTGCCTCGCCAGGCGTCACCTTCATTTGGGCGAGGCCACCGTGGCCTCAGCGGGGGCCAGCCTCGGTGGGGCTCGCCTCGCTATATCTGGTGAGGCTGGCCCTCGTCGAGGCCACGGCTGCCTCGCTGGGCGTCGCTTTCATCCGAGCGAGGTCACAGCTGCCTCGTCGGGTGTCGCCTTCCTCCAGGGGAGGCCCGGCGAGGCCGCCGTGGCCTCGGCGGGGGCCAGCCTTGCCGGATCTAGCGAGGCGAGCCCTCGCCGGGGCTCACCTTGCTTAGGCGAGGGTCGAGGTCGCCTGGGCAGGGCGAGCCCCGGCGAGGGCTTGCCTCGCCAGATCCGGCGAGGCCGACCCCCGCCGAGGCCACGACTGCCTCATCGGGCGTCGCCTTCCTTCGGGTGAGGCGCGGCAAAGCCGGCCATGGCCGGTGGCCGGATGTCGGCCACTGGAAATAAGAAGAAAAAAAAAGAAAAAAAAAAGAAAGAAAAGGAAAAAAAAAAGCAAAAAAATGCCACATTAGCCTTCGACGAGGCACATCAACCTCTGGCGAGCCACATCAGCTTGAAAAATTAATAAAAAAACGCCACGTCGGATTTCCGGCGAAGTGGCACTTAAGTGATCATTTTTAACAACTTTTGACACTTAAGTGATCCGATTGGAAGTTTTGGCACAAAAATGGCCTTTGTACACAAGTTTCAGCACCAATGCTGTTCTCCTCCCCTACTTTCTATCTACTCCGTTTCATCCGATACTATATACAGTCAATGCTTCGCTTAGTGGGCTGAAGAAGTACTCATGGGAAGGGCTCAGCATGCAACTACAGCAGTTTGATTCCCCCTCAAGTAATCTACCTGTGAGTTCTTGAGGCACATTTGCTCTGGTTCACATTAATCAGTGGTGTGCGAATTTTATCCTCAACATACCTCCTATGGTGTATTCAGGTACTTAAATTCGAGCCAATCGAATGGGGCAATTGCTGCTGCTTTTGCAAAACTTTCATCATTGGAACCCTTGTTAAGTGTACTAAGAGTCTGTGTGGCTCGGCCATAATATGCCACTGATTTGGTTTGCTAAAATTAACTTTGAGATTCATTTTGTTGGCTTGTAGCATCTCATAAAGTATTATCTTGTTTAGGGACCTGTACAACAATAGCTTTACCGGACCAGCGCCTGAGTTTTTGGAAAAACTCAAAATCTTGAAGTACCAGTAAATAGACCGTTATCTTCATCTGCGATACCGCTAGATGCACTAATTGTACGAGACGACTACTTGACTTTCAGGAACTTGAGAGGCAACAATCTGTCGGGAGCAGTGCCTAAAACTCTATTAGAAAGATCCAATGCTAGGTTGCTCATATTGAGGTTGGTATGCGCCTTTTGGGTCAACGACTATCGTGGATGAACCTGTTCGTTTCCCTCCACATGTTTCCATTACGTGTCACCGTTACTCTCTCCGCGAACCAAACTTCCTCTCTTTTCAGTGTCGATGGACAAAACCTTTGTCTTCTTGCAAAAGGAAGAAGAAGATCACCATTGCTGCCGTTTCGTCATTATTATCGCTGATGGCCTATTTGTTGCCATGGTAGTGCTCTGGCAACTAAGAAGAAAATGAAAATTAGGTAGTAATCTCCTTTTCTTTTTCAACTGAATGTTCTATGGCAAGCCTTAGAGAGGATGTGATGTGGTGCTAGCAGGACTCAAATATAAAAAATGTTGGAGAGCGATAGAGAAAAGAGGAAAACTTTATGATTGTATCTGCAATGATCATTCCTTATATCATTGTCACCGTCAGTATGGAGTAACGATAGCACTAATAAGTCATCAATATGGACATTGAAAAGGATATCTTAGCTAGGTATCGAAGTGAGATGCATATCTAAAATCCTTAAAACAGAAGCATGTGCCAGATTAGTTTGAAAATCTTCTTCCCATGTCAAATTATCCCAGGCACAGTTTTTTCAAACGAGGGAGGGGATATTTAGCATGAGAGGAGGCATTTCACATATGCTGAGGTTATAAGCATAACTAACAACTTCCAGACAGTTATCGGGAAGGGTGGGTTTGGCAATGTCTACCCAGCATCATGAAAGAGGGAATCTGAATTGCAGTAAAGATGCTATCTGCATCGTCTTCACAAGAGGCCAGAGTTCCGGACCAAGGTTCGTACTATACTCTTGAAAATCAATGACCCCGACAAATTCGGAAAACCTAATGCCGCGCACATGGCTAAGTACAACAAAGACAGTACATGTTTGACATTTGTTGATGCATATGATGTTTGATCTACCGAGCATAAGCTTCACTGCACATCTTTCCTGTTTGCCTGAGCATGTCACATAGAAGAGGTTTGATCCTGCAAAAATGAGCTGGATTGCAGGTACATTATTAGCGCCTTTTTTATTATGACAAAAAAGGGGAGAGGTTTGATTAATATGCATATGTGTTTAAAGGGAGTATTAGCTCAGATGATGAATGTTCATTCTTATTAGAAACTCATGTGACTAAGTAATTTGTTTTACTTTTCACGCAACAAAATTCAATATTTGCATGTTAGGACATCTGCATATTCTAAAGATAGTTTTCACATCATAAAAAAGGAAGAGATTGTCGGGAAAATTCTTATGATGTTTTAAAAATGATAAAGACAATCAAAGTCTCTTAATGTGTGTATTGTTTGGGTCGATACCCATTGATATGTACGCAAGTCGCAATGCAGATGGTGTCTTAATGACTATCAAGTGTGATCACAATGAGCTCTCTCACAATCGGGAATACTTTGCTAATATGGAAGGATCACTACCGATATCTAAAGTGAATAAGGTATTGGGAATGGAGATGTCTACAAGCTAGAAGGATTTCTACAAAGGTGGACAAGATCGAAGTACTTTGATCAAGGGAGAACAAATCAAGAAGAATGAGGATATTCGTGATGACTTAGAAGGACCAAGATAAGGTGAACAGTTGGAAGGAAATTAGTGATGGCGAACAAGCAAAGAATGGTAATATTTGTTGAAGCTTGGAAGGATCGCGCTTGTGAATGTGAATGGCTTAGTAGAATCATGATCACTAATATGCTTAAAAGAACTAGAAGATAGAAGAGGCGGACCACCATTGGGATAGTAGATTGTTGATTGGAGCAATTTTCTTCAAATGAGGTGGAAAGGCAATGACAGCGCCAATGATCCAGTGAGTTCAGTGAAGACATGGAATTAGTGGTGATGCTGATGTCCTTCAAAGTCTTTGGATGCTGACTCGGCCAATAAGCGAAGATCAGAAGTCAATAGGGTGGTGTCCTTGGAAGTCTTTGGAAGCTAATGGAGCCAAGAGGATTATTGGATGATTGATCGAAAATCATTCCACATAGTTTCGTCAATGGACAACATCAACAGACTATTGGTAATATGCACTCCTAATTATAGGTAAAGGATAGTGCATATATCAAGCCTTGGAAGATGCTGACCATTTGCTCAGCTGAGGGGAACGTTGATCAAGGTAAAACTAGCTGTTACAAAGGCTTGGAGTTTGCATAAGAAGCAATGGAGAAGTATCAAAGTAGTTATGGCAATTCTAACATGAGATAGACACTGACAGGATTAGTCTAATTGGTTTGGGAAACTACCATTGTGAGAAAGAGCCATTAGAGCCAGTCTATCGTAGGCAACAGTAATACCAACGGCTACTTTGTGGAGTTGAGTAGGAAACGGTCATCTATGGATTGGAAGGCTCTATGTACTCAATCCAAGGGAAGAAGAATACTAGAAGTGTCAAAAGTTATGTATGACACTTACTTTAGTAGCAAAATTTTTTTCGGATCACTTAAGTGTTAACTCCGATTTGGTCACCGAAAATCCAACGTGACCATATTTTATTAATTTCTCAGTCCTACGTGGCCGTTAGCAAGCCCAGTCAGTATATAACTCCTAAACGATGTCGTCTAAAAGTTGTAAATAGTAATTATTTGAGTGCCAAATTTTGTTTTAAATGATCACTTCAGTGTCGGTCCTTGTTAAGAAACAATCACTTTAGCGCTGGTTTTTTGTGTGATGTTGTTTTATACGTCTAAGTGGACTGAATTTTTTAAAAAATATGCTGATTCATATTAAAAATTTTACGGTTAATATAACCAAAAACCCTAAACTGATACATGTGTGACAATTTTACCTTGAACTTTTTTTTTACCATAAAAAGCCCCAAATAGGTATACCTGTGACAATTTTACCCCAAACTTTTTTTTACTACCAAAAACTCCAAACTAGTACACATGTGACAATTTTACTCCAAACTGATAAACCCATGATAAATTTACCATAAAATATTTTTTTTAACCACGAAAAACCTCAAATTGGTACACGTGACAATTTTACCTCAAACTAATAATTTTTTGATATTATTTTTTATTTTTTCGATTTTTTTTATTTTTTCTTTAATTTTTTTTTTAAACTTCAACTTCTGGCCGGTCGCCGGAGGCAAAAGTCGACGAGGTCGGCCTTGCCAACGCGGGCGAGGGCCGCCCTTGCCCAACTCAGGTGAGGGTTAGCCTCGCCTGGGTGGGCGAAGACAGCCCTCGCCCGACGCCGGCGACGGCCGCCCTCGCCGAATCTAGGGCGAGGGCCAACCTCGCCTGACGCCGGTGAGGGCAGCCCTCGCTAGTAGCCGGCGGGGCCAACCTCGCCAGCTTTAGCCTCCGGCCGGTCGCCGGTCTGGCTACTGGCCAGAGGTTAAAGATGAAAAAATAAAATAAAATTAAAAACAAAAAAATTAAAAACAATTAGAAAAAATAATATTAAAATTTTAGTTTATGGTAAAATTGTCACATGTGTAACAGTTTTGGGGGTTTTTTGTGATATGTTCATGGTAAAATTGTCACAAGTATACCAATTTGGGGTTTTTTAGTGTATATTCGGGGTAAAATTGTCACATATGTACCAGTTTGGAGTTTTTGGTGGTAAAAAAAAAGTTCGGGATAAAATTGTCACATGTGTACCAGTTTGGGGTTTTTTGTGGTATTAACCCAAAATTTTAATTATGAAGGCCACATAATCAATTTGGTTGGAATTGGCAATTAAGTTATCGTTTTTTCTTCGATTTAGCATTTAAGTAATCCAAAAAAAAACTTTTGGCATTAAAATAAGTGTCGTACACAACTTTTGATACTTCTAACGTTCTTCTCCCCAATCCAAGAGAAGTAATGAGATTAGGTGATGTGTTAAAATATGTCTCGAGTTTAAGTCCGAAACAAAAATCTAAATATTTCGAATTGGATATTTTACGGACATCCAAAATCGAGTGAATCAAATCACGCAATTTTCTTATACAAGCTGGACTTTTCGGCCACCGAAGTTGGAAAGTCCAACGTATATTTGAATTGGACCAAATTGTGAATATCTTCGGGCGGTGGGATTTCCTTCTTGGTTGATTTGCTGGACTTCACGTGGAAACACTTAAAAGAGGAAAGTTGACTTGTTGACTGAATTTTGTGGAATATGCCTTCCACGTTGAGTCGGCCACTGTGCTTCCTATCTTGGATATATATTGATATTTATATATTGGATTGTGGGACTTTTCTTGAGAATATAGAAAGACAAGAAGCGTCGTTCCAACCGAACGCTTGTAGTGGGTCTTTCTTGGCTGAGTTATATCCATGAAGTCTTGAAGCGCCGCGGTTGACGTGAAGACGTTCGTGAGTGCTTGGCAGTGGGTTCGTGATTTTGTTCATGGAATTACACCAAGAGCTCAAGTGTTCGTAGCGATTAAATCTTGTGTTAAGATTTGTGTATAATTCCTTTTGCGAGATTGAGAGATTATTTCGTGAGGAATTGTGGGGCTAAACACTGCGTGAGTTATTGGGTGTAATTGGGGCTTGGAAAATACCGAGAGTGTTTGAGTGACTCGAGTGTAATTGTAATCTCCGTTGTATCGCTTGACCTATAATGGAATTCCGTGCTGCTCTCCCCGTGGATGTAGGTCACTACGATCGAACCACGTAAATCTGGTGTCCGATTTATTTTCTTATTCTGTCAATTTTATTGTTCGATCGCTTGGCTTTCGCAACATGATGAGTGGAAACGAATAAACCGAGTCTATAGCTCTTGAGTCTTCTTCTTTGCTTTGCTTCTGTTGTTAGCAATTGTGATGCTGATTATGTCTTCATATGGTGCTATCGATTTGTAATAGCAAGTGGTCAATTGTACAAGCGTGAATGCAAATGGTTATGGTCTGATAGTGTGATTATTCGTGTTAAAGGAACAATATTAGCCGGTTGTAACTTGCTATGCTGATTACTAGTGAATTCCAACTTGATTGTAGCTCTTAGTCTTAAGAGTAGATGTAGCTTTTGGGATAAAATCGGACCACTATAAAACTCAGTGTGCTATATTTTATCTCTTTATCATCAGCACACCCGATTACATTTATTTGTTATTAGCAGCACTCATGATGATTTGATATTCCGCGAAAGTTTATTATTGTCTTCACTCAACCTATTTAACTCTCTTTCTAGGTTGTATTGTTAGCCTCAACATTTTGAAATTGATAAAACTATCCATGATTTATAGTACCGATGTACGAGAGGCGATAACATGCCAAACGTGCATCTAAAAGCATCAAAGCACTTGCTTGTATGACAATTGACACAAGCTACTCTCCTTCCTTTCTCTCCTAGTCCTTATGTTGAAATTGTTGAGAAAACCTTCTAATGTATTTTGAAATTGACAAAACTATGTATGATTTATAGCACGGATGTACAAAAGGATATAACATGCCAAACATGCATCTAAGAGCATCGGAGCGCTTGCCTTGTATGACAATTGACACACTCTACTCTCTTACCTTACTCTCCCTATCCTCATGCTAAATTTGTTGTGAAAACCTCCTAATGTATTTTGAAGTTGACAAAACTATCATGATTTATAGTGCGGATGTATGAGAGGCGATAATATGCCAAACATGTATCTGAGAGCATCTGAGCGCTTGCCTTGTACGACCATTGACACATGCTATTCTCTTTCCTTACTCTCCCATCCTCATGCTAATGTATTTTGAACTTGACAAAACTGTCTATGATTTATAGTGCTTTTGTACAAGAGGCAATGACATGCCAAACATGCATTTGAGAGCATCAGAGCGCTTGCTTTGTATGACAATTGACACATGCTACTCACCTTGCTTACTCTCCCCATCCTCATGCTGAAATTGTCAAGAAAACCTCTTAGTGTACTTTGAAATTGACAAAACTTTCCATGATTTATAGCGTAGACGTACGAGATGTGATAACATGCCAAACATGCACATGAGAGCATTAGAGCACTTGCCTTATACGACAATTGACACACGCTACTCTTCTTTCTTACTCTCCTAGTCCTCATGCTGAAATTGTTGAAAAAGCCTCTTAATGTATCTTGATCTTGAACTCAACAAAAATACCCATTAACATGCCAAACGTGCATCTGAGAGCATCAGAGCACTTGCCTTGTATGACAATTGACACACATAGATATACCAAAATAATGTAATTTGAACTTAACAAAATTATTCATGATTTATAACGCAGATATACAAGAGGCGATAGTATGCCAAACATGCATATGAGAGCATCAAAGCACTTGCCTTGTATGACAATTGACACACGCTACTCTCCGTCCTTGCTCTCCCTATTCTCATGTTGAAATTATTTAGAAAGCCTCCTTATGTATTTTGAACTTGACAAAACTATCCATGATTTATAGTGCGAATGTACGAGAGGCGATAACATACCAAACCTGCAATTGAGAGTATCAGAGTGCTTGCCTTGTATGAAAATTGACACACGCTACTCCCCTTCCTTACTATCCTAGTCCTCATGCTAAAATTGTTGGGAAAATCTCGTAACGTATTTTGAAATCGACAAAACTATCCATTATTTATATCAATCTCGATAAATGCAAAAGTTGTTCGTGTTTTTGGTAATATCCATTTTATGAGGACATTTAATAGGGTAAGTGAAGAGACTCCAATTGACTAAGAGAACCTATAGGGAATCTCAAGTATATACTAAGGTGTTAAGCCTATAGTTCCGCATCACCATCGTACTTGAAGTGTTTTGGGAAGCACAATTGAACATAACCAGGAAGCTAGTTATAACGTAGACATTAGAGGCGTACTTCGTGGATATAATGTGTGGATATCGATAGGGTATAGGAGAAGTAAATATTAACAGAGTACTGCGATAGCTCGATATAAGTAGAAGTTGGATATGATAAGTTGATTGAGAAGTTGGATATAACTTGTAGCCGTGGATATAGCAGAGCACTCTTACTATCGGCAACGTGAATTTTGTCAACATTTCAAGATATTTTATCTCATTCTTGGACAGTTGGTGTAGGTTCCGGGTTTAAAAAATTAGGGAATATATTTCGACCGGTATGTTCTAGATAGATGAAAATTAGAACCTAGAATCTATAACAAATTTTTGTATTTTTCTTCATATGTCTTTGTTGATCCAATATTTCATAGCGTATGATGATAAAGTGTATAATGTGGATCCACTAATTTGAATTTTCATTTTGTGAGTATGACTTTTATTTTGTTAATATTTCATATTATTCGTGTATCTGAATATAAATTGTGATCAGTGATTATAATAGCAAGTAATGATCATTAAATGTGAAATTAAGAAAACAGATGGAACCCATATGGATTCTAAAACACAAAAGAACCTATTTCAACGGATAAGTTTCATGTAAATCCTTTACGGAACCTGGAACCGCCCGGCCACTTACGTTGTTGCAAAATGGGGAGTACCACTTCGTATCGGTATAAACCCCAAGGCGACCCGATCGCCAAAGCCGCCTCGCACTCGCTCTCGCTCTCGCTCTCGCTTTCGCTCTCTGTACGGTCCGTCGACGGGCATCGAGCTCCGCCATCAATTTTCTCAGGTTTGTATGCGCTTTTCTCTGCGGATTGATTGCGCTTGAACTGATTGATTTGTTCTTTGTGGTGTTGATAGGATATCGAGGGTTTCTCAGGGCCGTGATTAATCATGGAGTTTTTGAAGGGGATTGTCAGGAAACCTAAGCTGACCAAGGTTCTCAACCCGATGGACAAGTTGAACGAGGTACCGATCGCATGCTCTGTCTTTTTGCTCCTGCTGTACTTGTCTTAAATTTGCAGTTCGTCGTGGTCGGTTGGTCATCTTGGCCGCCTTTAGTAACGTGGATTAGATCGGTGCTTCCTGCGCTTGATTTCAAGTTTTCGGCCTTTTTGTGGGTGCTTTGATCTCCAATGGTTGAAGAAATGGTTCTTGAATTTCTTTCTGGGAAAACTGACGAGTAGATATCCGTCCTTGATCTCCCAATGGTGACCCTGCTTTGGGCCTCTTAGCCTTCTGACGATAGTTTCCCTTTCAATAATTGAGTCTGTCTTCAGTATTAGCAACTGACACTTCTGTGTGATTTTGTTTGGTATTGATACACAACCGCATAATTCAATAATTGGCTGGATATTTATAGTAATTCATAAGCTTTGCGGCTGATTTTACTCCTGAAAGCATAAGCTGTTTGTAAGTTTTTGTTTCGTTTTCATAGGGAAGTCATCTGCCGCTATGTGTGCTAGTTCAACCAAGGCACGCAATCATGCAGTGCATCGAATTTTTGACCTGATTTTGTAACGGTTAGAAGACTTTATCTGTATTCGTAAACATTCCCCGAAGAGTCCATTCTTTTATGTGGAGAGATTCTTCTTCATTTCGGATTTCCCCTGATGTGTTCAGCAATTAAGAAATGCATACTTCAAGTACGTCTTCCCCTGATAGTCAAAAACATGCTTCTGCATTTTTCCCTAAACTAAGATGTGGATTTATTTAATTAGATTGTAGGCTTAAAAAGAAAAGATCGAACTTTAGTCTATACAAATAATTACGGCAGGTTATCATTTCTATATTCAACTGGTTCAGTCAGGCCCTCTGTCCCCCTCTGTGTACAGGAACTTGAAATGCTGGAGAAAACGGAGAAGCTTCTCAAAGAGGAGGCTTCTCAAGAGGTCGCGAATGCGAAGGAGTTCGCTAGAGCAAAAGATGAAACTGGTAAGATCATTCACCTCGACATTTTCCTGGATAGATACCTTTCACGCGTTTGCTTTTGTTTTGTCATTTCTCGGAGCTGCTTCATTTTCCCACCCTGTCCACTGGTTATTAGGAATGGAGTTTTGTACACATGATTCAGTGCAAATCCACGTCAACTTGTGGTTACGTTTATTATTTCATCGATTGCGGCAGTCAAAAGCACTTTAATCTGTGATTGCATTCTGATATGTACTTTCCTTTGTGTAATTGTGACCTTATTACTGGATAGCAATTTTAGCACAATCGATTCTTTTACCATTACATTTTGTTATTTGTGGCCGCAACTTTAATTTCCTATCGTTTGGCCTATATTGGTTGTTTCTTTTCCCTTGTAACTCTGACTTGCAGCTATGCAAGAATTGTTTTTTCTTTCGTATGATACTTGAAGCTATATGATGGAATTTATCCATTACGGAAGTCGGCTGGTTGTTATCTTATTGACGTAAAGTTTTTCCGTTGGGAATGCAGCAGCAATTCAATGCTTGAAGAGCAAGAAGCTGTATGAAGAGCAAATTGAGCAGCTTGGAAATCTCAAACTTCGGATTCGGGATCAGGTGAGCTATCAAGATTCAATGATTCAGAACTTCCTTGATATCTGCTCCTAGGATTAGATGTCTGATATGTGAATGGTCCAGATAATAATGTTGAAAGGAGGAGAAGCAGCAGCTCGGGCTGTGGATGCTCTAAAAATTGGAGCAGCAGCAATGAAAGCAATGTATGTCCTACGTTTGTTCTCCTTTCCGATTTGCGGAGTACTGATTTTATTAAATTTTATATCGTGCTACGCAATGTGGCATCACTTTCTTATTGCAATTTCTTGAGCTTGAATCAAGTGGGTTCTCTGCCATCATGCTTTCTTTTGCTGGTAATCATAGAAAGTTTACCGATTTCCGTTTTATCACAGGCATATCCGTGATGTGGACAATGTCATTTATGATACTGATGAACAATTTGAGTCCATGAAACAAATGCTAGTGGCAGTGTCGGCTCCTTCTGGTGCAGCGGCTTTATTTGATGAGGTTACCATCCTCACACTTTGTTTGATTTTAGTTATGCTTTTGATCAATGGTTGGGTGGATCTCAAACTACCTTCCCGAAAGTCTATGTTCATCTCTAATCACTTTGCAATTCCAGGATGAGCTTAAGGCGGAGCTTGCAGAACTGAAAGGCGCTGAGTAGGACTTGTCCAGCCTGTAATATGGAGCAATCCCGCTGCTGCCCATATGCATCCATATTTTTCTTTGGTTTCTGTACTGAAAAGACATGTTTGTGAATGTGGCACGAATCATAAGATGTGCCCTTTTGAGACCTGTATTCTGCTTTCTGGTGCTTCTTCTGCGTTCTCTTTTTTTACTTACACTTAATGTCGAACATCAAACTTCTTGTTGTTTGGAGGACATCTCTAAATATCCCAGGTTGGATTTTTATCTTCTGTGTGCCACTGTTAAGATTAATGCAGTCAAATCTTTGATGAGGGCTTACTCAGCATAAGCGATATGCTTTATCATACCTCCATTGGAAGATACGTTGGTTGTTTAGTTATTCAGTCGTGGTATCGACATTGAATAGTATGTCAAGTCCCTAGAGGGAGGAGAATCTGGTCGAGCATGTCTCTTACCGTAGAGCCAAACACTCTACAATGATCATGTGTATTTTGATACTTTTAGCATGATCCACGGATAGTGCCAGATTTCTGCACTAGCTTTTAGAAGTTCTTGGGGGTTTCATGTTCAAGATGGCAGTCAGGAGCTTAGGTTTTTATGTTCTTCAATACTGAAAGGTGTAGTGTCTTTTTATCATTTTATCGTGTTAGGTAGCTCGGTACCGTGAAAGGGCTAATATAGGACCAGGGGTTCCTTTCGTTGAGGCTTCATGTTATCTTTCGTTGGTCCTGTATATTCGGCAGGGTTAATTACTGTTGTGGTGGGGGTGGTTTGAACTTTGAAGACGGTGTTAATTGGAATGGCTCATTTGCGGAGGACAATTCATCTCCGGGCACCTGCTGAAATCGGCTGACCCTTTGTTAATAGATAGTGGAATTTCATATACTTCAACACGAGCCTGAACGGTAGCTTCTTACTTGTCAGGGGTTAATACCACGAAAAATCTTAAACTGGTGTATTTGTGATAATTTTACCTCAAATTATTTTTTTGACCATAAAAAACTCTAAACTGGTATATCTATGACAAATTTATCACGAATTATTTTTTTGACAATCAAAAACCCCAAACTAGTATACTTGTGACAATTTTACCTTGAACTATTTTTTGACCACCAAAAATTCTACACTTGTACACCCGTGACAATTTTACCTCCAGAGCTAATGTTTTGATCACTAAAAACCCCAAATTGGTACATTTGTGACAAATTTACCCTCTATTAGTGTCCGTTAAATTATATTTATATCACAAAAAATCACAAATTGGTAAACTTGAGACAAACAGAGAGGTAAAACCCAAAACCGGTACAAATGTTAATTACCACGTGTCATTAAACTTTGCAATTTGACAGTAAAATTTAACGAAAATTAACGGAGAGTAAATTTGTTACAAATGTACCAGTTTGGGGTTTTTGGTGGCCAAAAAATTAGTTCGAGGATAAAATTATCACAGGTATACCAATGTGGAGTTTTTGATGGTGAAAAAAATAATTCAAGGTAAAATTGTCACATATGTATCAGTTTAGGGTTTTTTGTGGTTAAAAAAATAGTTTGAGGCAAATTTGTTACAAGTGTACTAATTTGAGGTTTTTCATGATATTAACCCAATTGTCAATTCCCCAACTCAAAAGTCAAGATTGTGATGTTCGTAATTGGTCCTTCGATCTCGATTTGGCTTGTTAATTTCGATCTAGACAGTATCAAGCTTCCTCAGTAAGTACCATTCCAGTATGTCTATAGATATATTTCTGCCTAGTCACATCCCAGAATAGCAAATAAAGGCCCGATTTCCCTTGGTTAGCAGGTTTCAGAAGCTGCTCGGATCTTCTGATGAGCAAATCCATTTTACTACCCTTTTTAGCTTCACACATTTCTCTAAACCGTCAAATATAGATACACATTTTTTTTTTCTGGTCGATAAATATAGATACACTCGGTCTGTCAAAAAGTAGCTGCCCCCAGCACACCGGCTGGAACCACAAGACACTCGTGGAAAACGGTGCAAGATTAAAACGAGAGAGAGAGAGACAGAGAGAGAGAGAGAGGGTTGCAGGCGGAGATACTACTGTCAAAGTATGCTTCCATTGAGTTGTATAATAAAATTAGACATTACCCCTGACCTCATCATGCATAAAAGCAGATTCAGCTTGCACTTGCACATTCAAAGGAGCAGCTCACACCTTGCTTAAGAGTAAACTTACTCACGCCTTCGTAACTATATTTTTACCAGACTAATTCATCAGGTGAGCAGAAAATGTTGCTGGGACCAAAACCGACACATTCGCTAATGGTTTTGATGCTGCTATGTATAGCGTTGTCTGCCAAACAAACCGCAGATATCAGGATTTGGGTGTTGGTCGACCTACTATGATGCTTTTGGACAAGGCTACATCCGTGCTTCTGGGAAATTGTCTGAGCACGACTATCTCAGTGTGAAAATATTGTCTGCAAAATCAAAACCCAGAAAGAAATTAAGGGCCAGAATAGAGAAAATTCACAATGTCGCGAAATTGCTCAAGCGCTCACTCTAAGACTAAAATAAACACTTAAGTATCGCTAAACAGAATACCATAAACAAAGAGGCAATACCAGTCCATCTATGGGCTGCTGCATGGCAACTAATATTGCGTTCTCTGTCCACTTTAGTGAGGAAGAGTCAGCTAGTCAGATCGCCAGACAGAATACCATAAACAAAGAAACAAGAAATCCAGGATTGGGTCAGAGGGAAAACTAGAAACTTGAGTATCATAAGACCGGCTTTCTTAACTCATTGCTCCAAACGGAGCTGGATCATTGTCTGAATATTCCGCCATCTCATCCTAAAACATCAAACGATAGAATCATTAATGTCCCACTTTTAGTTTTGGATAATCAATAAGAAAGGGAGAATGGTCAACCACAACCTTCAACTCATTGTATTTCTCCTCTACTTTTTTTAGGTTGCTTAAAGCCTCCTCTCGTTCATCCTGGTCAAACCACAGAGGAAGCACAAAACTTTCACTCTTCACTCTTAGGAGCATATTGCCTAATGTTGAAAAGAGATCTACTCACAGATTCTTCCCTTCCCTTCTTTAATGCATTGCACTGATCAGTTAAACTCCGCGAGCCGCCTCTTACTACCTTGGACATCAGATTCAAGTTTCCGGTACACATTTTGCAGTTGCGATTTGGGTACTCTGTTGTTATTGTTAAGAAAGTGCATAATGAATGCAAACAAAGAGACAACTCATATAGAATTCAGGTCAACTGTGGAGTATCGATCTTAACCTGGTTTCCGGCGCAGCTAGGAAGACTCCAGAAATATACCTGAAATTTCAAACCGATTCCCACAATTAGGCATTTCAATGCTTTAGTCAGTCAAAAAAGTACTACTTGAGTTTAGTATTAAAAAGACATGGGGAGCAAAAGAGACTGGAAGACATGAATATACGAGCAATCACGTCGGTATATTTGCTGTTGATATTGATTTGAGGGGGGGAAACTCAAGTCCGGAAGCTATGACTTACCGAAGTTCCAATCTTGTCCTTGGAGACGAGGTCATCATCAACCAAGCTTTGAACAACATCTTTGACAGACTGGGTGATAACACCTTTTCTGGGTCCCAATTTCTCAAGTTCCTTCAGCTGAAACGTAACAAGAAAAAGTACTTTCGATAAGTGCTATCGACGACTTGTATTCTCATGGATGAACTTAATTAACATCAGTGAAGGCCTTTCTGTTTATGAATCTAGAACCCTGGGGACTAATCTCTCTCTCTCTCAAACAAGAAAAAGTACTTAAGATAAGTGCTGTTGACTTGTATACTCGTGGATAGAACTTAATTAACATGAATGATGAATCTAGAACCCTGGGGACTAATCTCTCTCTCTGTCTCTCTCTCTCTAAGCTTTCATAAACAACCAACCTACAGATAGCTTCCCAACAGTTGAATTACTCTCTTTCTTCCTAGGACAACGAACGCTAAAGCACGATATGATTCCACTTCTTTCTGAACTACAACATCAGCAAAAACATGAAAACTTCAGTCAAACCGAAACATGTCGAGAACCGTAAGGCACTCGATGAATACGGTCAGAAGCATCGGAATCTCACAAGGAAGAAGTCCTGCGACTCGTAGAATATCTGAAGCATCTTCTCTCGCTTCTCTTCCAACGAAAGCCCACGTTTCTTCGAATGCACACCACCCACAAAAAAGTTAAAAAAAAAAAAGAGCATGTGATCCACGGGCACGATCTGGCCAGTAATCCAACATCACACCAAGCAAGAGAACAGCAATCCGAGCGAAAACCGAACCGAAAAAAACTCAGCACAAACAAGACTCCAGAGGATCCAGAAATAGCCCTAAATCCCAAAACCCGGACGGTCGATGCCATCGGCCGAACGCACCGAGCATCAAACAACGACTAGTTCGGCTCGAGAGCCCCAGGCGATCGTTCACCCACTACACGCGCAGAGACGAAATGCCTTGCTCCAAAAACGCCATCCAACCTCAGACGAGCACCCCCCCCCCCCCCCACCCAAACAAAGCACGGACGGAAAAGCACGACTACGATCGAGAGAGATCCTACCATTTTGTGCTGCGCGATCGATTGAATGGAGTGGTCGAAAGAGAAGACGAGCTCGAGCTTCCGGTGGGTTCCGCAATCTCTCTCTCTCTCTCTCTCTCTCTCTCTCTCGTTCTTCCTTTTGGCGGGAATTTGGTTTGGGGTTGAAGAAGCTCCGGGAGCTGAGGCTTGAGGTTTGAGCTTTTTTTACTCGTTCGACAAAAGGTTTGGGCAAAATTGCAGATTGCTCCCCCAACTTTTCGTTCTATTTCGTTTTTTCTCCCCCCCAAAATTTGCGGGATAATTACCTAAAAAAATCATAAATTTATTATACGATTGTTAATTCAGTCTTGAAACCCTTCGATTTGGCTAATTTAATTTTAAATATTTTTACGATTTGTCAACATAATCCTTTCAGGCAATTTTGACCGGAAATAACTGGCGTGGACGAGGGCTACAACCCTCGCCAACCACAATGGAAAAAAAAGAAAAAAATATATATATTTTAAAAAATTTGGGTTAAAAAATTGGCCACGTCAGTGCTGGCATTGCCCATGTCACATAGGACAATCGGTGTCTACGTCAGTGATTTGCAATCAAAATTGGTCAGAAAGACTACATTGCAAATTGTCAAAAGATTTAGGATTAAACTGGCCAAATTAAAAGGTTTAAGTACAATAAATTTGTGACTTTTTTTTTTTGGTGATTTTCCCCAAAATTTGACGAGTATTAAATGAGAGAGGTAACTAATGGTGTATAGATCACTTGAACCGATATCACACAATCTATATATGACATATTTTTCAATATAAATTGCACGTATCAAGTGCCCATTTCATTATAATCAAATAATATCATCTCAAATTACTCGCGATGCATTCTTTCTTTATTTACACAACTTGATGATATACGGGGCGAAGAGAGTTAAATGTTGAAAATATTGAAAATAAATCAATTCAAAAAGCACTTAAATGTCAAAACATTAACTATTAAAAGACATTTCGTAGCGTGTTTAATTAGTTTAAAAACAGTCTAATCGCCAAAACGAAACGATAAATTAGGATTAAGAGTCCATTTGATCACTTAACCCAGATTAATGCAAGCGATCAGTTCTTTGTGTACTTGTATTTTGCCGAAGTCGAGCAGCTTCGGAGAAAAAATTCAAGAAAATTCAAAATATCGTGGAATGGATCTCAAATCTCTGGGCCTTTCGGTCCGTGCTGCCTCTTTGCAGCCATGATATCTGATTCAAAAACCTTGGTGGGAGGTGAACAATCCTGATCGATAGAACAGCTGATTTGGCGCTTCCGCCCATATCGAATGCTGTTGAGATTTACAAGGCAAGGTTGCTGGATGAATTGCTAACAAAGAGTGAAGAATCTTCACTGAAGACAGTATGTTCTCTTCTCTTAGTGTCTGAAATTTTGATTCTGCATGGCCTATAAGATTGTTGGAATTAGTAATGGGGACCAATCTCAAGGAGTGGTGAAGTTTGCTCTAGCGAAAGCAATTGAGGTCAAACTCGCTTGAGATGTGAAAAGAAATGAAGAGAGAAAAACCTCCAAGCTGCTGCAGGAATCTCGGAATCAGTTTCTTATGTCTAGGCAATTTCGTGGCTGCTTATCGATTTAACTTTAACGAGGCCACATGGTTTTTTATATGCTTAAACTAGATATGAAAGTCTACACTACTTCTATAGATATGGAAGTCTACACTACTTCTTCTATCTACTCCATCGCATCTGATACTGTATACAGTCAATGCTCTGCTTAGTGGGCCGAAGAAGTAATCCATGGGAAGGGCTCGGCATGCAGCTACAGCAGTTGGATTCCCCCTCATGTAATCTACCTGTGAGTTCTTGAGGCACATTTGCTCTGGCTCACATTAACCAGTGGTTTGCGAATTTTATCTTCAGCATATCTCCTACGGTGTATGCAAGAACTTAAATTCAAGCCGAGCCGAGCTGATTGAATGGGGCAATTGCTGCTGCTTTTGCAAAATTTTCGTCATTGGAATCCTTGTAAGTGTACTAAGATTCTGTATGGCTCGGCCATAATATGGCACCGATTTGGTTTGCTAAAATTAACTTTGAGATTCATTTTGTCAGCTTGTAGCATCTCAAAAAGTATTATCTAGTTTAGGGACCTGTCCAACAATAGCTTTACCGGACCAGTGCCTGAGTTTTTGAAAGAACTCCAAAACTTGAAGTACCTGTAAGTAGACAGGGTTATCTTCATCTGCAATACCACTAGATGCGCTAATTGTACGAGACTACTTGACTTTCAGGAACTTGAGAGGCAACAATCTGTCGGCAGCAGTGCCTAAAGCTCTTTTAGGACGATCGAATGCTAGGTTGCTCATATTGAGGTTGGTATGCTCCTTTTGATTCAAGGACTATCCTTCTAGAGGTTGTTCCATTGGGACAAAAGATTGTAAACATGTATATTGTTTCCATCTTCCCATGATCACCAACCGAGTAGCTTAAGCCGCCAGAGCCTAAGTTAATCACGTTCGAATCACTAATTATGACCCATACGATGTTGTCATTAACCTAGATAATAACTCAAACTACAAGAAGTTATGATGAAGTTAAGATGGAATTTACTATGCTTTTAACTGTGAGATTAAGCTAAAATACATGCTGGTCAAAGTGACTACATTAACCGAACATTAATCTGGTCAAAGTGGCTAGATTAATTAACCATTAAGCTAGTCATTGTTCTTTGAGTTAGATTAAACCAGCATCGCTCCATCATCGACTCCCTACACAGCACACAGCATACGTTATGTATTACAGGTGGTGGAGGATTATTTAATCTGGTAGTTAAGTTCTGTACTATCCATTTTTTTTGCTGAGTGAAAGGATGCTCCGAAGATTTTCCTCCTTGCAAAGTTTCAGGTAAGCAAATTTTCTCCTAAATACTATTTCTACAGTCGTTGTTTAGAAAAGAAATTTCAATCATCATGGTCATCTTTATTGCTATACATCGATCTGCATCCTCACTTCTGAAAACTTACATGTTTGCATCTTGGGGTTTGTTATTAGACTTCAATTAGCATCCTCTACCCCGCATCCTTGTCCACTTATTTACCAAACTTTTATGTCTCAAATTTCACTCATCACTCTCTTCACACCTACTCTAAAAAAAAATCCCGAAATCTATAAATTCCCTTCCACTTTTCTCCTCCTCGATCTTCCGCCACCGCCGCCCGACTAAGCTATTGTCTCGATAGATTATCAGTCCGAGCTCATGTCTCCGATGGGTAGCCCCCACCCAACAATCGTCCACTCAGGGATGCATTGCGTCCTCCCCCCGTATGCACATGGGAAGAAGGAAAAAAGGAAAAAAAATCCGAAAAAAAATGGAAAAAAATATTAACGTATTTTTAAAATTTATCTACGTCAGAGTCAGCAGCACTACGTAGATCGGCCGGCGTCCACGTCACCAAAATCCTGCCAAAATTAGCCGGAAGGATTGAATTGGCACAAAAACAAAAAAAGTTTAGGATTCAATTGGCACAAAAAAATGTTTATAATTAAATTGGAACAAATGCAAAAGGTTTATGACTTTTTCTCTAAATTGTCAACCAGCACACCGGCTGGAACCACAAGACGCTTGTGGAAAATGGTGCAAGATGAGAGAGAGAGGGAGGGAGGGAGGGAGGGTGGGCGGGTGGGCGGGCGGGCGGGCGGGCGGGCGGGCGGCGCGGGGGCGCAAAGTATGCTTCCGTTGAGACAAATTAGACATCACCCACCCCTGACCTCATCAAGCATAAAAGCAGATTCAGCTTGCACATTCAGAGAGGGTCAGCAGCTGACCTTTATTACAAGCCGTAGGAAGCTTGGATCAAGCATCAGGCTAAAGGCAACAACATTCTCGCACAATGTGCTCCGTCAGTTTCGCAGATTTCCATTGGAAATCCAAAAGAAATTGGATGCGACTCCTGATGTATATGCCATTTGACCCTGTGGTGTCTAATTTCCCAGTGTTGACATCTCCAAGTAGGCCAAATCATCGGTAATCCCCACCCGCTGCTACATTTCAGCATCAGAACCTTATAAAAAGAAACTTGGAAGATCAGATAGAGCTAAGACAGCTACTTCAAAGGAGCAGCTCACACCTTGCTTAAGAGTAAACTTAAGTATATTTTTACTGGACCAATTTATCAGGTGAGCAGAAAATGTTGCTCGGAACAAAACCTGTCACATTCGGTAATGGTTTGGATGCTGCTATTTATAGTGTTGTCCGCCAAATAAAACCGCAGATGTCAGGATTTGGGTGTTGGTCGACCTCCTATGATGCTTTTGGACGAGGCTATGTCCGAGCATCTGGGAAATTGTTTGAGCACTACTGTCTCAGTGTGAAAATATGGTCTGCAAAATCAAAACCCAGAAAGAATTTAAGGGCCAGAATAGAGAAAATTCAGTGTCGCGAAATTGCTCAAACGCTTACTTGAAGACTAAAATAAACACTTAACAGAGCAGAATCTGTCAGGGGTAATGCCTGTCCATATGGGCTGCCGCACGGGCAACCAATATTGCATTCTCTGTCCACGTTATTGAGGAAGAGTCAGCTAGTCAGATCGCCAAATACAATACCATATACAAAGAAACATGAAATCCAGGATCGGGTCAGAGGGAAAACTAGAAACTTGAGTATCATAAGACTGGCTTTATTAGCTCGTCGCTTCAAAGGCAGCTGGATCATTGTCTGCATATTCTGCCATCTAATCCTAAAAGATCTCTCCACTTATAGCTATGGAAAATCAATAGGAATGGGGGGTATAGTTCGACCACAACCATCAACTCATTGTGTTTCACCTCCACGTTTTAAAGGTTGCTTAAAGCCTCCTTTCGTTCTTCCTGGTCAAGCCACAGAGGAAGCACAAGACTCATATTGGCCATTGCTGAAAAGAGACATACTCACAGATTCCTCCCTTCCCTTCTTTAATGCATTGCACTGATCAGCTAGCTCCGCGAACCGCCGCTTACTACTTTGGACATCGGATTCAAGCTTCCAGTACACATTGCGCTGTGCGATTTAGTTACTCTGTTGTTATTGTTAAGAAAGTGCATAATGAATGCAAACAAAGAGACCGCTTTTATAGAATTCAGGTCAACGGCGAAGTATTGATCTTAACCTGATTTTTATATGCTTAAACTAGATATGAAAGTCTACACTGCCCTCTATCTACTCCATTGCATCCGATACTATTATGTACAGTCAATGGTCTGCTTAGTGGACAGAAGAAGTACCCATGGGAGGGGCTCAGCATGCAACTACAGCAGTTTGATTCCCCCTCGAGTAATCTACCTGTGAGTTCTTGAGGCACATTTGCTCTGGCTCACATTAACCAGCGGTGCGCAAATTTGATCCTCAGCATATCTCCTATGGTGTATTCAGGAACTTAAATTTTGAGCCGATCGAATGGGGCAATTGCTGCTGCTTTTGCAAAATTTTCATCATTAGAATCCTTGTGAGTGTACTAAGAATCTGTGTGGTTCGGCCATAATATGCCACCGATTTCGTTTGCTAAAATTAACTTTGAGATTCATTTTGTCAGCTTGTAGCATCTCAAAAGGTATTATCTTGTTTAGGGACCTGTCCAACAATAACGGACCAGTGCCTGAGTTTTTGGAACAACTCAAAAACTTGAAGTACCAGTAAGTGGACCGAGTTATCTTCATCTGCGATGCCACCAGATGCACCAATCGTACGAGACGATTATTTCACTTTCAGGAACTTAAGAGGCAACAATCTGTCAGGAGCGGTGCCTAAAGCTCTTTTAGAACGAGCGAATGCTAGGTTGCTCATATTGAGGTTGGTATGCTCCTTTTGATTCAACGACTATCGTGGATGAACCTGTTCGTTTCCCTCCACATGTTTACATCACGTGTCACCGTTACTCCCTCTGCGAACCCAACTTCCTCTCTTTTCAGTGTCGATGGACAAAACCTTTGTGGCTTCTTGCAAAAGGAAGAAGAAAATCACCATTCCGTCCGTTTCATCATTGTTATCAGTGATGGCCCTATTTGTTGCCATGGTCGTACTCTGGCAACTAAGAAGAAAATGGAAATCAGGTAGTGATCTCCTTTTCTTCTTGAACTGAATGTTCTATGGCAAGCTTTAGAGAGGATGTGACGCGGTGCTAGCAGGACTAAAAATATATAAAATGCCGGAGAGAGACAGAGAAAGAGGAAAACTTTATGATTGTATCGGCAATGATCATTCTTTAAATCATTGGCACCGTCAATATGGAGTAGCGATATCAGTAGTAAGTCATCAATATGGACATAGGAAATGATATCTTAGCTAGGTATGGAAGTGATGCATATCTAAGAGGATTAATATCACGAAAAATCCCAATTGGTACATCTGTGATAATTTTACCTCAAACTAATTTTTTGCTCACAAAAAACTCCAAATTGGTACACCTGTGACAAATTCACCCTCTGTTAATTTCCGTTAAATTTTACTGTTAAATTACTTTATTAAATGACATGCGGCAATTGATGGATGTATCAGTTTTGGGCTTTATCCTTCGTTTGTTACAAGTGTATCGGTTTGTGATTTTTCGAGGTATTAATCCAATTTAACGGAAACCTACAGAGATTAAATTGGTCACGAATATACCAGTTTAAGGTCTTTGATGGACAAAAACTTAGTTTTGGGTATATTTATCGCAGAGGTACTGGTTTTGGATTTTTAATTATCAAAAAATTAATTTAGGATAAATTTATCACAGGTATATCAGTTTGGGGTTTTCCTGGTATTAACCCTATCTAAGATCCTAAAAATAGAAGCATGATCCACATTAGTTTGAAACTCTTCTGCCCATATCAAATTATCAGAGGCACAGTTTCTTCAAATGAGGGATGGAGATATTTAGCATCAGCGAAGAGGCATTTCAGAGATGCCGAGGTTATAAACATAACTAACGACTTCCAGACAGTTATCAGGATGGCTAGGTTTGGCAATGTCTACCTCGGCATCGTGAATGAGGGAATCTGAGTTGCAGTGAAGATGCTACCTGCATCGACTTCACAAGGGGCCAGAGAGTTCCAGACCAAGGTTCGTACTATATACTCTTGAAAATCAATGCCCCCAGCACATTCGGAAAACCTAATGCCACACGAAACATGCCGAAGTACAGTAAAGACAGTACAGGTTTCAGTGCTCGCCACAAATACTGACCGTAGATTATCCTTATTGAGGTTGTTCCATTGGGACAAAAGAATGTAAACATGCATATTGTTTCCATCTTCCCATGATCATTAACCGAGTAGCTTAAGCCGCCAGAGCCTAAGTTAATCACGTTCTAATCACTAATTATGACCCGTATGTATTGCCATTAACCTAGATAATAACTCAAACTACTACAAGTTATGATGAAGTTAAGGTGGAATTTACTATGCTTTTAACTGTGAGATTAAGCTAACATACATGCTGGTCAAAGTGACTACATTAACCGAACATTAATCTGGTCAAAGTGGCTAGATTAATTAACCATTAAGCTAGTCATTGTTCTTTGAGTTAGATTAAACCGGCATCGCTCCATCATCGACTCCCTACACAGCACACGGCATACGCTACGTATTACAGGTGGTGGATGATTATTTAATCTGGTAGTTAAGTTCTGTAATATCCATTTTTTTTGCTGAGTGAAAGGACGCTTCGAAGATTTTCCTCCTTGCAAAGTTTTAGGTAAACAAATTTTCTCCTAAATACTATTTCTAGAGTCATTGTTTAGAAAAGAAATTTCAATCATTTCCTTACCCAGAAAAAAAAAAAAAGAAATTTCAATCATCATGGTCATCTTTATTGCTATACATCGATCTGCATCCTCACTTCTGAAAACTTATATATTTGCATCTTGGGGTTTGTTATTACACTTCAATTAGCATCCTCTACCCCGCATCCTTGTCCACTTATTTACCAAACTTTTATGTCTCAAATTTCATCCATCACTCTCTTCACACCTTCTCTCAAAAAAACAAAAAATCCCGAAAACTATAAATTCCCTTCCACTTTTCTCCTCCTCGATCTTCCGCCACCGCCGCCCGACTAAGCTATTGTCTCGATAGTTTATCAGTCCGAGCTGATGTCTCCCATGGCTAGTCCCCATCCAACAATCCTCCACTCAGGGATGCATTGCGTCCTCCCCCCCTATGCACATGGGAAGAAGGAAAAAAGGAAAAAAAATCTGAAAAAAATTAAAAAATGGAAAAAATATTAACGTATTTTTAAAATTTATCTACGTCAGTGTCAGCAGCACCACGTAGACCGGCTGGTGTCCACGTCACCAAAATCTTGCCAAAATTAGCCGGAAGGATAAAATTGGCACAAAAAATAAGTTTAGGATTCAATTGGCACAAAAAATATTTATAACTAAATTGGCACAAATATAAAAGGTTTATGACTTTTTCCACGCTTTTCGCAATTAGTACCCGTGCTGGAATTTCGTCGACTGACACTGGGCATCGGGCGGCATTTCGGTCTTCGGACTCGGTGCAGATGGGAATGCTATAAAATCTTGTGTCGGTGTCTTATGCCTAATACTAGTAAGTCTCGCGTGACGGCACCTCGAATTATCGCCGCTTTTTGGTAAAATTGATGCTCGTGATTTTGTTCTGTTGTGTGCGCTGTCCCACCTTGAAGGTCCTTTTCTTAAATTTGGCTTGTTAACGCCTCCCTACATCCGCCCTCGTCAGGAGCCACCATACAAGTGAATGGCGTGCAAGAGACGATATTGAAGAAATTTTCAAGTCAACTCGATGAATGCAAAATCTGTTCTTGTCGAGGCCATCCACCCATCTTTTGTGGAGTTGTTGGTGGGAATGGTGATTAGTTCTTGATCAGTATGTATCTTTCTTAATTGAAAATATGCTTTCCTTAGCTTCTGAACTTTAAAAATAGAGTCCACACAATGGTAACAGAAACACTTTTACAGTTACTTTAGGAACCAATTTAGCTGGTTCGTGCGCCGCGCGGCATTGGATTGCATTGCTATCCCTTTTGGCAACGGGTCGCGATTCATCGGGTTTTTGAATGCCTTTAGTGATTCCTCATATTTCCCTAGGGGGAGGGGAGGCTCTTTGTAGCCTTGATCGGCGATAAGAGTTGCTTTCGAATCGAATCGGTTCCCATTTCTTGATCAATGTATACGCCCTCGTCGTAGATTAATTCCAAAATTGGCTCGACAATCGGATGAGATTAGGGAATCTCTTTCAATAGAGCTGCTTCTAATTGGTAGATTAAATGCACGAACATTATCCGTATTAATCTTTACTAAAGTTTGTAGGTGCCAAAGTACGTATTCGTAGATTGACCAATGTTCACGATTTTTAAAGTAACAAAAGAGGGATTATGCATGCCTTGACTCCTCTTAAGTACTTACAAGAACAATCATATGAGATAAGATCTCGTATTAATAGGGTTCGAATGATGTACGTTAATTTCCCCGAGATATACGGTACAGTTATTATCTGTAACCCATGCTTTGATTACCGATTCAAATTCATATGTTCTCACAAGATGGAATCTGAAGTTAATTTACCCCACAATGTTGTTATTCTGGTTAACATGATTTGCTTGGATCAAGTCACTTAGGCTACATTTTGTTGTCGGGATAAAAATCAGGATAGTATGTTTGCTAGCTGTCCATGACAAGATAAGGTCCCATATAAGGGGATAAAGCCCAGATAAAAAAATTCGAGGGGGGTGGGACAAAGTCGGATATGATTTTTCTTATCGGTAATAGAAAAGCTATTTTCAAAAAACCCTACGCTCTCCTTTTCCTTCTCCTTGGTTCACCCACGCGGTTCTTCTACAGCGAAGCTGAAACATTCTTCTTGGTAGCTCTCTGGTTCACATCAAAACTTTACGGAAGCAGCGAAAAAGTTGAAGCATCCTATTTTTTGAATTCATGAAGGTAAATAACCATGCTCTCTCACCCGGTGGCACGTGTGTGGTGGCTAGCACGTGTCGCCCCCAGGGTTTACCTCCCGTTGTCGGCCACGCGGGGATTCCCTGGGTTACCAAAAAAAAATAATAATAACCATGCTCTCTCTCTCTCTCTCTCTCACTGATGTTTACTTCTAAAGTAGGCCTGAGGTTGGCTGTGGATTGTTTTCCAGCTTCATCAATGTTCTAGGCTTGCGTAGGTTAGAATTGTGATTCCATTGGCTTTTTTGCTGGTTGATTGGAGAACTTGTTATTGGAAGTGAAATTTTAGTAGTCAGGATTGTGATCATGCATTTCTGGGACCTATTTTTTATAGTGGAAAAGAACGAAGGTTTCGAATTTTTGGGAAGATTTGTTCGGTTTCACATTGAGTTCATGAGCAGATAAGTGGTTATTATTATTTTTTTGGGTCTGCAGGAGCTCCTCTTGGAGGAACTGGAGATGGAACCCTACTGGGCCCGCGGGACACGCGCACACACTACACGGTCTGCACTACAAGGGTCAGGCGGGGCAGAAAACTAATTATTTGTTTGCTAGAATGTGGCTCTTATTAATGTATAATTTATATGTATTATGGGGTATTTATGTAATTATGTTTTTATTTGTACCCTTTATGTAATTAGTCACTCTTATAAATACATATCATATAACCCTAATTAGGGTTGAGCCACCATAAATACTTTGTTATTGTTTTCTCTCTGACTCTAAACATCAACATGATATCAGAGAAGGAAAACGATCGAATTCTTCAATATCGCTACCCCAAATCAACACTTCCTTTGCTCCAATTACTATCTCAACAATGTCCAATACATCTCTAAAATTTTCTTCTTCTCTACCATCTCTTTACCCACCATCTTCTTTTTCTGTTGATCCCAATTTCCCATCGCCTCCCGATAATATTGCACCCACTTTCCCCTGTTCTTCACTCTTCACTGCTGCTTCGATCTCTGCTGCTGCTCAAATTACGGCTGTACAATCATCCTCGTCGTCTCTTGTTCTTCCGAACATCACAAGTCTCGTCTCCATCAAACTCGATGCAGACAATTATCTTCTGTGGAAATCTCAATTTGAATCTATTTTAATCTGTAACGATCTGCTAGGCTACGTGGATCATTCTTTTTCATGTCCGTCGAAGCTTATTAATGTTCAGACTGGCACTGTAGTGATCAATACTTCCTATTCCACCTGGATGAAGACAGATCAATGTGTTTGTAGTTTGATCAATTCGACCCTCACAGTCGAAATTTTCCGTGAAGTTCACGATCTTCGGACATCTCGGGAGATTTGGCTTGCTCTAGGACAACATTTTAGTGGTCGCTGCGCGGCCAAGGAAATTGGACTAAAATTGGATTTTCAGAATACTGTGAAGAAACCTGATCAGTCAATGTCTAATTATTTCCAGCATCTGAAGTTAATTGCGGACTCTCTCACCGTAATCAATTGCTCTGTCTCTGACAAGGACTAAGGTGATTCAAGCCCTCAATGGGCTCCTATCTGAGTATGATCCTTTTGTCACTATGGTCACAAATGGCCCTACAATTCTCCTTTGGTGATCTGCGGTCATGTCTCCTCATCCAAGAAGAACGATTTCTCCAAAAATCCAGTGCATCATCTTCATCTGATATTCATCATGCTTTGATTGGTCACACCATTTCACCTAGTCCACCGCTTCGAGGATCTCGAGGTGGACATAATTCTAGAGGTTGTAGATTTGGTCGGGGATAAGGTGGACAATTCTCGTGCGATAAATCGAATTGGCAATCTTCCTATGATCGATTCGGTTCGCAATTATTATCGGCTCCCTATGCCTCCTCCACTGCTTCTGGTCGGTCTCGTGGTGGTTCGAAGTCCTATGTTCCCCCTTTCACACAGCGAGGTATTCTCGGATCTAGACCTCATCTTACTTGTTAGATGTGTAATGGAGTTGGGCATACCGCACCACAATGTCGACAACGATTCAACCATGCTTTTACCACTATTGATCTGTCTGACTCGTTCTCAGCTCTCTCGGTTGGTGAGACCTTTGATTCATCTTGGTATCTTGACAGTGGAGTGTCGGCACACATGACTAGTGATATTGGTAACATCCTAAATCCTAGACCTTTTTACGATTTGACAAAGGTCTCGGTTGGTGATGGTCGTTTATTGCCCGTTAAGCAAGTTGGTAAAGCCTTTTCACATACCGGTTCTCGATCTTTATTATTATCTCCCGTCTATCATGTTCCTAATCTTGCTCGCAATCTTCTCTCTGTTGCTCAACTTTGCCATAAAAATTCTTGTGCTATTGATTTTAATGGTTCATCCTTTTCTTTGAAGGACAAACAAATCGGGAAAGTTCTCCTCCAAGCTGATTCTTCTCATGGTCTTTATCCGATTTCCAACTCAATGGTGTCATCTCAGTCACATCCTATCGTGGCTTCCTCTGCTTCACTCACTCGCTAGCATGCTCGTCTTGGCCATCCAAATAAACAAGTTTTGAGTCGTATTTGCAATTCTAGTTCTAAGTTGAAGGCTTCCTCTGCCTCTGGCCGGTTGCTGGTCCGGCGACCGGCCAGAAGTTGAAGTTTAAGAAAAAGAAAAGAACAGAAAACATTAAAAAATCGAAAAAATAAAAAATAATATTAAAAAATTATTAGTTCGGGGTAAAATTGTCACATGTGTACCAATTTGAGGTTTTTCGTGGTTAAAAAAATAGTTTAGGGTAAATTTGTAGTGGGTTTATCAGTTTGGAGTAAAATTGTCACATGTATATTAATATGGGGATTTTGATGGTAAAAAAAAGTTTGGGGTAAAATTATCACAGGTGTACCAGTTTGAGGTTTTTTGTGGTAAAAAAAAGTTAAGGGTAAAATTATCACACATGTATCAGTTTAGGATTTTTAGTGATATTAATCATTCTAATTAAATATCAGGGCGGTCGCGATGGGCAAAATGGTCATTGCAACGCTTCGCTTGGGAGCGTTTATGCTCCGAAAGTATCCGGGACAGAATTTCGGAGGGCGTGAAAGCGATGGAACTTCAGTTATAAAAGCTCGCCGACTTTTCCAACGGGCCCACCATGCCGCGATCGCCAAACCCGCCTCCATCTCCATCTCGGTCCCGGTCCCGGTCCCGGTCCCCGATCCCTCGCCCAGCGGCGTCGAGCTACACCGTCAGTTTTGCCCGAGGTTTGTTACGCGCTTCTCCCCCTGCTTGTTTCCGCGGGTTTGATTGCCCCTTGAACGGATTGATCTCAATCGATTGGTTGGTCGATCGATCGATCGATTCGGTTTTTGGGTGTTGGTGATGATTCAGGACATCGAGGGTTTCTTAGGGGCGGGTGATCGATCATGCTTGGCAGGCTGTTCAAGAAACGTAGGCTGGAGGCGGGCGCTCAGCCTCTTACCACGCTGGACAAGGTGAACCAGGTACGGATCGCCTTAGCTTTGTCTTTGCTCCTGCCTTACTCCGTCTTTGATTTGCAGTCCGTCGTGGTCGGTTGATCGTCTCGGCGTTTGGTAACGGGGATTCGATCCGTGGGTTCCTCCGCTTGATTTCGAATTCTGGGCTCTTTTTTTTTTTTTTTTGGTGGGCGCCTTGATTGCTAACTACCTAGTAATCAGGCAATCAAGGATGTCTCTCTTCTTCCATGGTTTGAAGAAACGGTTCTCGATTTTGTTTCGTGGGAAAACTTGGCGAGTAGATATACGAAGCCCTCGAGCTCCCTTTGGAGACTGTGCCTTGGGCTCTTAGCCTTCCCACTACAGTCTCACTTTCGATGATTGAGTCTGTCTTCAGTATTAGCAACCGACGCTTCTATGTGATTGTGTCTGGTATTGATTCACAACGCCATACCAATAGTTGACTGGATATTTATGGTAATTCATATGCTTTGCGGCTGATTTTACCCCTGAAAGTTAAAGTTGTTTGAAAGCTCTCGTTGTGTTTTACACGGGGAAGTTGTCGGCGGCTACGTGTTGCTAGTTCAACCATGGCACACAATCACACATTCGCTCGGTGCATCGAGTCTTTTATCTGATTATGTCACGTGTAGAAGGCTTATCCATATTTGTAAAAATTTCCCGAGGAGTCCATTCTTTTATGTGGAGAGAGTCTTTTCCATTTCGATTTCCCTTAATGTCCTCAGTAATTAAGAAATACATACTTCTGGTGCGTGTGATATTAAAACACATGCTTGTGCATTTTTCTCTATATTGAGATGTGGATTTATTTAATTAGATTGTAGGCTTTCAAGATGATTGAACTTTAGTCTATGCAAATAATTACGGCAGGTTATCATTTGTGTATTTAACCGGTTCATTTGGACCCCTCTGTCTTCATTTCTGTACAGACACTTGAAATGCTGGAGAAAAAGGGGAAGCTTCTCAAAGAGAAGGTTTCTCAAGAGGTTGAGAAAGCAAAGGAGTTCACTGGAGCAAACAATAAAGGGGGTATGGTCATTCAGCTCAACTTTTTCCTGGATAAAAAATGCCTTTTATGCCTTCGCTTTTGTTATGTTATTTCTCGGAGTTGCTTCATTTTCTCTACCTGTCCACTGGTCATTAGGAATGGAGTTGTGTACACATAATTCAGTGCAAATCCACATAAACTTGTCCTTACGTTTGTGGCAGTCAAAGCACTTTAATCCGTCATTGCATTCTGATTTGGACTTTCCTTTGTATCATTGTGACCTTACTACTGGATAGCAATTTCAGCACAATCGATTCTTTTACCGTTACATTTTGTTGTTTGTGGCCGCAGCTCTAATTTACTGTCGTTTCACCCATATTGCTCGTTTTCTTTTCGCTTGTAACTCTGACTTGCAGCTATGCGAGAAGTTTTTTTTTTCCTCTTTCGTATGATGCTTGAAGCTATACGATGCCATTTATCCATTATGGAGGTCGGCAAGTTGTTATCTTATTGACATAAAGCTGTGCCGTTGGGAATGCAGCGGCAATTCAATGCTTGAAGAGGAGGCTGTATGAACAGCAGATTGAGCAGCTTGGAAATTTCCAACTTCAGATTCATGATCAGGTGAGCCACCAAGATCCAATGATTCAGAACTTCCTTGGAATCTGCTTCTGGGGTGGGTTGTCTGATATGTGAATTGTCCAGATGATAATGCTGGAAGGAGCAGAAGCAGCAACTGAGATTGTGGATGCTCTGAGAACTGCAGCAGCAGCAATGGAAGCAATGTATGTCCTACGTTTGTTCTCTTTTCTGATTTGCGGAGTACTGATTTTAATAAATTTTATATCTTTCTATGCAATGGGGCATCCCTTTCTTATTGCAGCTTCTTGAGCTTGAACTAGCTGGGTGCTCCACTATTGTCCTTTCTTTTGCTTGTAAATCATAGAAACTTTACTGATGTCCATTTTATCACAGAAATATCCATGATGTGGACAATATCGCGGATGAGATTATTGAACAATATGAGGCCATGAAACGAATGCAAGCGGTAGTGTCAGCTCCTTTTGGTGCAGCGGCTGACTTTGATGAGGTTACCATCTTCACAGTTTGCTTGATTTTAGTTATGCTTTTGATCACTGATTGGGTGGATCTCAAACTGCCATCTGGAAAGTTCATGCTTATCTCTAAATCACTTTTCAATTCCAGGATGAGCTTGAGGCAGAGCTTGAAGAACTGGAAGGCGCTGTGTTGGAAGAACAGCTCCTTCCGCCCGCCGAAACAGCTCCTTCCGCTGTGTTAGCAGGTTCCGACCCAAAAAAGAAAATTTGCAAGCACGTTTCAGAAGCTGCTAGGATCTTCTGACGCAGCAATGTCATTTCCCTACCTCTTTGGCTTCACACATTTCATTAAATCGGCAATATAGATACCCTCACGGTCTGTCAAAAAATTTGCCGCCATAGCACACCGGCTGGAACCACAAGACACTTGTGGAAAATAGTGCAAGATTAAAACGAGAGAGAGAGATGCAGGCGGAGATACTACGGTCAAAGTATGTTTCCATTGAGTTGTATTGACTAAGTACACATCATCCCTAATGTCATCAAGCATAAAAACCCATTTAGCTTGCACATTCAGAGAGGGTCAGCTAACCTTCATGACCAGTCTAGAAAGCTTGAATCAGGCATCAGACCAAGGCAACAATATAACGGCACAATGCGCTCCGTCTGTTTCACAGATTTGCATCAGAACCCGAGAGAAACTGGATGCAACTTCCCGAGAGAAACTGGATGCAACTTCTGATCTATGTACCATTTGACTCTGTGGTATCTAATTTCCCGGTGTTGACATCTCCAAGTAATCCAAATCATCAGTAATCCCAATTACAAATTCCAATTACATTCAATAACTCATGTGGTATTTAGCACCGCAATTCTTCATGAAATAATCTCTCAATCTCACGAAAAAATTGTACACAAATCTTACCGTAAGATTTAATCTGCTTGAACACTAATTCTTCTTATATGCAATTCATTAACGAAACCAACTGCCAAGCACTCGCAAGCAAGTGGCGGCGCTTCAAGAAGTCTCCGTTAGCAACGGCGTACACCCTCTGTATGCATATCAGAAGATTCAGAACACTAGCCGCTGGAAAAGAACACCATAAACCAAACATATATATATATATATATATATATATATATATATATATATCGTATGAATATAGCCAAGTTGACCGAATCATACTAACAATCAAAGTTCCACTTTCAGCCAAAGGCTCCAACACACGTTAGGAATATTGATTATTTTTCCTTTTCTGCTTTTCGTGGGATTGGTCAACATCTTGGACTTTGCTCTTCTTCCCCGTGACTTCAACAGAATCAAGAAAGTGCATCTTTCATTTATACTTTATCCCATTCCAGTAAAAAAAGAAATTATCTGCACACCTTTCTTTACTCAATATTTCAAACTTCCAAATAAATAATAGGAATAAGAGCATTCAAAGTCCTAAAACTTATTACGAAAATGCAAACAAGTTTTAAAACTTGTCAAATTGATTTAATCAAGTCCTTCCATTGATTGTACTTTTTAAAAGTTTTAGAACTTGATTGCACTTTTGTGATAAGTTTTAAGATTTGATTGCACTTTCGTGATAAGTTTTAGGACTTGATAGCACTTTTTGAAAGTTTTAGGACTTGATTGCACTTTCGTGACAAGTTTTAGGACTTGATCGCATTTTTTGAAAGTTTTAGGACTTAATTACACTTTCTTGACAAGTTTTAAGATTTTTAGTACACTTATCCCTAAATAATAATTTATCTCGTATCAAATTTCGTCTATCGGGCTCACACTCGAGATATACTTTAATAGAATAGATTAGTACCTGTGCTGGAATTTCGTCGACTGATACTAGGCATCAGGCGGCATTTCGGTCTTTGGACTCGATGCAGATGGGAATGCTAAAATCTTGTGTCGGCGTCTTATGCCTAATACTAGTAAGTCTCGCACGACAGCACGTCGAATTAACTCCGCTTTTTGGTAAATTGATGCTCGGGATTTTGTTCTGTTCTGTTCTGTTCTGTGCGCTGTCCCACCTTGAAGGTCCTTTTCTTAAATTTGGCTTGTTACCGTCTCCCTACGTCCGCCCTCGTCAGGAGCCACCATACAAGTGAATGGCGTGCAAGACACGATATTGAAGAAATTTTCAAGTCAACTAGATGAATGCAAAATTTGTTCTTGTCGAGGCCAGCCACCCATCTTTTGTGGAGTTGTTGATGGAATGGTGATTAGTTCTTGATCAGTACGTATCTTTCTTGATTGAAAATCTGCTTTCCTTAGCTTCCGAACTTTAAAAACAGAGTCCACACAATGGTAACAGAAACACTTTTACAGCTACTTTAGGAACCAATTTAGCTGGTTCGTGCGCTGCGCGGCGTTGGATTGCATTGCTATCCCTTTCGGCAACGGGTCGCGATTCATCAGGTTTTTGAATGCCCTTAGCGATTCCTCAGATTTCCCTGGGGGGAGGGGAGGCTATTTGTAGCCTTGATCGGCGATGAGAGTTGCTTCCGAATCGAATCGGTTCCCATTTCTTGATCAATGTATACGCCCTCGTCGTAGATTAATTCCAAAATTGGCTCGACGATCGGACGAGATTAGGGAATCTCTTTCAATAGGGCTGCTTCTAATTGGTAGATTAAATGCATGAACATTATCCGTATTAATCTTTACTAAAGTTTGTAGGTGCCAAAGTACGTATTCGTAGATTGACCAATGTTCACGATTTTTAAAGTAAGAAAAGCGGGATTATGCATTCCTTGACTCCTTTTAAGTACTTACAAGAACAATCATATGAGACAAGATCTCGTATTAATAGGGTTCGAATGATGTACGTTAATTTCCCCAAGATATATGGTACAATTATTATCTGTAACCCATGCTTCGGTTACCGATTCAAATTCATATGTTCTCACAAGATAGAATCTGAAGTTAATTTACCCCCCAATGTTGTTATTCTGGTTAACATGATTTTCTTGGATCAAGTCACTTAGGCCACATTTTGTTGTCGGGATAAAAATCAGGATAGTATGTTTGCTAGCTGTCCATGACAAGATAAGGTCCGATATAAGGGGATAAAGCCCGGATAAAAAAATTCGAGGGGGGTGGGGTAAAGTCGGATATGATTTTTCTTATCGGTAATAGAAATGCTATTTTCAAAAAACCCTACGCTCTCCTTTTCCTTCTCCTTGGTTCACCCACGCGGTTCTTCTACAGCAAAGCTGAAACATTCTTGTTCGTAGCTCTCTGGTTCACATCAAAATTTTACGAAAGCGGCGAAAGAGTTGAAGCATCCTATTTTTCGAATTCACGAAGGTAAATAACCATGCTCTCTCTCTTTCTCACTGATGTTTACTTCTAAAGTAGGCCTGAGGTTGGCTGTGGATTGTTTTCCAGCTTCATCAATGTTCTAGGCTTGCGCAGGTTACAATTGTGATTCCATTGGCTTTTTTGCTGGTTGATTGGAGAACTTGTTAGTGGAAGTGAAATTTTAGGGCAGAAAGACACTATTGGTGTCATAACTTGTGTACGGCGATCACTTTGGTACCATAACTTTTTTTCGGATCACTTTGGTGCCAAAATCTGATAAAATAGATCACTTTAGTGCCAATTTATCCGGAAATCCGACGTGGCATTTTTTATTAATTTCTAACGCCGACGTGGCTCGCCGGAGGCTGAGTCAGCGTGTACAGTAGGCATTTTTTTATTTTAAATAATTTTTTTCTTTTTTTTCCTTTGTTTTCCTTTCTTTTTTTTTTCTTCCTTTGCCGGTTGTTGGGCTGGCCATCGACAAAGCCCGGGAAGGGCCGAGCGAGGGCGGCCTTGCCCATGGCCGGCGAAGGGCGGCCTCGCCGGATCTGGGTGAGGCAGCCCTCGCCGGCGACAGGTGAGGCCGCCCCTCGCTGGCCATGGGCGAGGCCCTCCCTCGCCGGATCTGGTGATGGGCGGCCTCGCCCAAGGTCGGTGAGGGGCGGCCTCGCCTGTGGCCGGCGAGGGTCGTTTCGCCTAGATTCAGCGAGGCCGCCCCTCACCGGCCAAGGGTGAGGTCCCCCCTCACAGGATGTGGCGATGGGCGGCCTTGACTGTGGCTGGAGAGGGTCTCCTCGTCCAGATCCTGCGAGGCCGCCCGGCGAGGGGGGGCTTCGCCCATGGCCGACGAGGGGCGATCTAGCCAGATTTGGGCGAGGCAGCCCTTGCCAGCCACGGGTGAGGCCGCCCATCGCCACATCCGGCAAGGGGGGCCTCGCCCATGGCCTGCGAGGGGCGGCCTCGCCCGTTGCCAAAGAGGGCCGCCTTGCCCAGATCTGGCGAGGCCGCCCTTCGCCGGCAACAGGTAAGGCTGCCTATTGCCAGATCCGGAGAGGGGGGGCCTCGCCCAAGGCCGGCCAGGGGCGGCCTCGCCTGTGGCCGGCGAGGGCCGCCTCGCCTAGATCTGGCGAGGCCGTCCTTCACCAGCCATGGGCAAGGCGGCCCTTCCCGGGCTTTGCCGGTGGCCGCCCCGACAACCAGCAACTGATCGGCAAAGGGAGAAAAAAAAAGAAAAGAAAGGAAAAAGGACAACATAGGAAAAAAAATAAAAAAATGCCGACTGTACACGCTGACTCAGCCTCCGGCGAGCCACGTCGGCGTTAGAAATTAATAAAAAATGTCACGTCAGATTTCCGGCCAAATTGACACTAAAGTGATCTATTTTATCCGATTTTGGCATCAAAGTGATCCGAAAAAAAGTTACGGCACCAAAGTGATCGCCATACACAAGTTATGGCACCAATAGTGTCATTCTGCCGAAATTTTAGTAGTCAGGATTGTGATCATGCATTTCTGGGACCTATTTTTTATAGTGGAAAAGAACGAAGGTTTCAAATTTTTGGGAAGATTTGTTCGGTTTCACATTGAGTTCATGAGTAGATAAGTGGTTATTATTATTTTTTTGGGTCTGCAGGAGCTCCTCTTGGAGGAACTGGAGACAGGACCCTACTAGGCCCGCGGGACACGCACACACTACACAGTCTGCACTACTAGGGACAGGGGGGTAGAAAACTAATTATTTGTTTGCTAGAATGTGGCTCTTATTAATGTATAATTTATATGTATTATGGAGTATTTATGTAATTATGTTTCTATCTGTACTCTTTTTGTAATTAGTCACTCTTATAAATACATATCATACAATCCTAATTAGGGTTGAGCTATCATAAATACTTTGTCATTGTTTTCTCTCTAACTCTAAACATCAACATGGTATCATAGCAGAAAAACAAATCGAATTCTTCAACATTGCTACCCCAAATCAACACTTCTTTTGCTCCAATTACTATCTCAACAATGTCCAATACATCTCTAAATTTTTCTTCTTCTCTACCATCTCTTTACCCACCATCTTCTTTTTCTGTTGATCCCAATTTCTCATCGCCTCTCGATAATATTGCACCCACTTTCCCCTGTTCTTCACTCTTCACTGCTGCTGCTCAAATTACGGCTGTGCAATCATCCTCGTCGTATCTTGTTCTTCCCGACATCACAAGTTTCATCTCCATCAAACTCGATGCAGACAATTATCTTATGTGGAAATCTCAATTTGAATCTATTTTAATCTGTAACGATCTGCTAGGCTCTGTGGATCGTTCTTTTCCATGTCCGCCGAAGCTTATTAATGATCAGACTGGCACTGTAATGGTCAATACTTCCTATTCCACCTGGATGAAGACAGATCAATGTGTTCGTAGTTTGATCAATTCGACCCTCACAGTCGAAATTTTCTGTGAAGTTCACAACCTTCGGACATCTCGGGAGATTTGGCTTGCTCTAGGACAACATTTTAGTGGTCGCTGTGCAGCTAAGGAAATTGGACTAAAATTGGATTTTCAGAATACTGTAAAAAAACCTGATCAGTCAATGTCCGATTATTTCCGGCATCTGAAGTCAATTGCGGACTCTCTCACCGTAATCAATTGCTTTGTCTCTAACAAGGACTTGGTGATTCAAGCCATCAATGGGCTCCCATCTGAGTATGATCCTTTTGGCACTATGGTCACAAACGGCCCTACAATTCTCTTATTTGGTGATCTGCGGTCACGTCTCCTCATCCAAGAAGAATGATTTCTCCAAAAATCCAGTGCATCATCTTCATCTGATATTCATCATGCTTTGATTGGTCACACCACTTCACCTAGTCCACCGCTTCGAGGATCTCGAGGTGGACGTAATTCTAGAGGTCGTAGATTTGGTCGGGGATAAGGTGGACGATTCTAGCGTGATAAATCGAATTGGCAATCTTCCTATGATCAATTCGGTTCGCAATCATTATCGGCTCCCTATGCCTCCTCCACCGCCTCTAGTCGGTCTCGTGGTGGTTCGAAGTCCTATGTTCCCCCTTTCACACAGCGAGGTATTCTTGGATCTAGGCCTCATCTTACTTGTCAGATATGTAACGGAGTTGGGCATACCGCACTACAATGTCGACAACAATTCAACCATGCTTTTACCACTATTGATCTGTCTAACTCATTCTCAGCTCTCTCGTTTGGTGAGACCTCTGATTCATCTTGGTATCTTGACAGTAGAGCGTCAGCACACATGATTAGTGATATTGGTAACATCCTAAATCCTAGACCTTTTTACGATTTGACAAAAGTCTCGATTGGTGATGGTCGTTTATTGCCCGTTAAGCAAGTCGGTAAAGCCTTTTCACATACTAGTTCTCGATCTTTATTATTATCTCCCGTCTATCATGTTCCTAATCTTGCTCGCAATCTTCTCTCCGTTGCTCAACTTTGCCATAAAAACTCTTGTGCCATTGATTTTAATGGTTCATCCTTTTCTTTGAAGGACAAACAAATCGGGAAAGTTCTCCTCCAAACTGATTCTTCTCATGGTCTTTATCCGATTTTCAACTCAATGGTGTCATCTCAGTCACATCCTATTGTGGCTTCCTCTGCTTCACTCACTCGCAGGCATGCTTGTCTTGGCCATCCAAATAAACAAGTTTTGAGTTGTATTTGCAATTCTAGTTCTAAGTTGATATCATGTGAGTCCTGTCTTGTGGGCAAGTCTCATCGATTGCCTTTTGAGTCTGTTAGTCATCGTGCATCTTTTCCTTTAGTTGTAATTCATTCTGATGTATGGACGAGTCCAATTTTCTCTAATTTTTGTTTCAAATATTTTGTGTTATTCATTGATGATTATTCTCGGTTCACTTGGACATTTCCCATGAAAAATAAATCTGAAGTGCCTACACACTTTCATCGCTTTCGTCGTTTTATCGAAAATCTGTGTAATGCCAAAATTAAATTTTTACAAACTAATGGGGGAGGTGAATATACCAGTAATGCATTTCAAACAAACTTACATGAAAATGGTATTATTCAACTTGTCCACAAACCCCATCTTAAAATGGTGTATCCGAACGCAAAATCAGACACTTAGTCGAAATGTCTCGAACCTTATTAATTCATGCTCATATGCCTTCTCCATATTGGGTCGATGCTCTTCTCACTGCTGTTTACAATATTAATTAACTCCCCATTCCTGTCATATCTAATATTTTTCCTTTCCACTGTTTATTTGGGTTCAAGTTTGATTACTCGTTCTTTCGGGTTTTTGGGTGTGCTTGTTATCCTTTTCTTCCGTCTCGCGTCTCTCATAAGCTGGCACCTCATTCTTTGCCATATGTATTTCTTGGGTACGCATCAAATCACAAAGGCTATTGTTGCCTTGATCAGTCAAGTGGTCGTGTTTTTATCAGTCGTCATGTTCGGTTTGATGAGGAGAATTTTCCCTTTTCAACAAAATCTTCAAATCATAGTCCTTTACCGCACTATTCTACATCACCTTCTTCACTTTTTGTTTACTCCAATCATTATATTCTTCCTTCTACTTCCTTTGGCCCTCAAACTTCTCATCCGCCACTTTTTCCTTCTCAAGCCCAACCCCCTAATTTGCCTCTCTCCTCCTCTCGAACTACCCAATCTACTTCCGATTCTTTTTCACCTCCACCTCCCCTCTCTCCGAACTCAGTCACTATGTCTCAACCTCACACCTCTCCAGACAAAATTCCTCCCATAACAGACCCGCAAATCCCCTCTACATCTTTATCTAGCTCTACCACTTCCATTTCCTCTCTTCCGACTCATCCTATGTAGACTCGTGCCAAATCTGGAATTTCTAAACAGAGGAAAATTTTTAATCTCTCATTCTTTTCATGAAGAGACACCGACTTGCTATTCTAAGGCCATTATTGACCCTCGTTGGAAAGCGGCCATGGCAGACGAATTTAATGCCTTGTCACTAATCACACGTGGGATCTTGTACCACTTGATCCTTCTAAGAATTTAGTTGGTTGTAAATGGGTTTTTAAGATTGAGGAAAAATCTGATGGAACTGTGGAACACTTCAAAGCTCGCCTCATTGCACAGAGATTTAAGCAGTAAGCTGGACTGGACTATGACGAGGCTTTTAGCCCAGTCGTTAAACCCACTACAATTCGAATTGTTCTCTCTATTGCAATTTGTTCGGGATGGGCCATACGTCAACTTGATGTCAAGAATGTCTTCTTGCACGGCATCCTTTGTGAGGAAGTTTACATGCGCCAACCTCCCAATTTCTCTCATTCTGAATTCCCGAATCATGTGTGCCGTCTCCAGAAAGCCATCTACAGTTTAAAACAAGCTCCACGTGCATGGTTTCATCGCTTCAGTAGTTTTTTATTATCTTTGGGCTTTATGACAAGTAAGGCCGATCCTTCATTATTCGTCTATGCTTCTTCTTGGGGCTGTGTGTATCTCCTGCTGTATGTTGATGATATCCTTGTCACCGGTGATACTCCTGAGTTATTACGATCTTTGATTACTCGACTCTCATTGGAATTTGCTATAAAGGATCTTGGACCATTTCACTATTTCCTAGGCATTAAGGCTCATCACTGCTCTGACGGTACACTTTTATCTCAAGCCATGTATGTTGATAGTCTTTTGCGCAAGTTTGACCTTGTTAAGGTCAAGCCTGTATCTATTCCTCTAGCCTTGAAGACTCTATTGTCTGCTAACGATGGTGAGATTCTCGCTTCTCCGACGTTATATCGACAAATGGTTGGTGCTCTACAGTATGTATCTATGACCAGACCAGATATTAGTTTTGTTGTGAATTTGGTTAGTCAATTCATGCATCAATCACAATTACCTCATCTCCAGGCCATCAAACGTATATACCGATATTTAGCTGGCACCTCCACCCATGGCTTGCTCATTGAGCGGGGTTCTCCCACTTCCTTATCTACTTATGCGGATGTAGATTGGGCTGGATGCTCCGATACTAGACGGTCCACCTCCGGGTTTTGTGTTTTTCTAGGCACCAATCTTGTTTCATGGAGTGCTAAGAAGCAACCCACCGTGGCCCGTTCTAGTACAGAGGTTGAGTATCATGCCGTCGCTCAATGTGTTGTTGAGATTATTTTGGATTCGTCATTTACTTCGTGAGCTTGGGGTCCCCCTTTATAATCCTCTCACCGTTTATTGTGACAACATCTCTGCCTGTGTTTCATGCTCGCACCAAACACATTGAGTTGAATTACCACTTTGTTCGAGAACGGGTTGCTTTCGGAGATCTTCATGTTTGCTACGTGCCTACAATATATCAATTGGTAGATATCTTCACCAAGGGACTACCTAGTCCGCGTCACGCGTTGTTAAGATCCAATCTCTCAATTGTTACACTTATTTCGGATTGAGGGAGAGTATTAATGTATCATTTATGTGTATTATGGGGTATTTATGTAATTATGTTTCTATCTATATCCTTTCTGTAATTAGTCACTCCTATAAATACATATCATACAACCCTGATTAGGATTAAGCCACCATAAACACTTTATCATTGTTTTCTCTCTGGCTCTAAACATTAACAGCTCTGACATCAATAGTTCAAAAGGAATCTTTGAAATTGCATTGCAAAAGAGGAGCAGAAGATGACAAAATTGACAAATTGGGCCCGCTTAATAATTTGAAAAAGGTATACTGATTAGATGATTTTGCTAATATTTAACCAGCCAGTTTAAACTCGCCTAATTCTATCGTTTTTTTTCAGGTACACATGTGCATGAGAATATCCAACTTTTCACTAACAACCAATACACGTTCTACGAGGATGCTATTCTTGACTAAAATTAAAGGATGGCTACCCAGGGGATAAATCTTTTCTATATTTTTACTGGATGCCCCGCGCGGCAAGAAAGAAAATTGTAGAAGAGAACAAGGAGATGAGCAAAATGAGAAACCCAAAAAAGTGAGAAGTGGAGAGGGTGGATGGGTTTTGGGGGGGACATGGCCACAGTATGGAACCGGCCGATTCCAATTCGTGGCCATGTGTGAATTGGAACCGGAACCACCCCAAACGGTTCCGGTTCGTAATTTAAAAATTTTAAAAAAATTTGAAATAAAAAAATGAATTATAAAATTATGAAATAATGAATTATTCAATATAAATTGTAATCAAAATGTAAATTGTAGATGTGATCGGTTCCCGGTTCGGTCCGGTTCCGCTTGGAATCGGGAACCGAACAGGTAAAGCCGGTCTCTTAATTTTAGAACTAGGAATAGGATCGACAAATCGTAGAACTGGGAATCGAACCATTGGTCCAGTCCGATTCTAGGTGGTTAAATGGAACCCTTTGCTCTTAACTAGCAAAGGATCATAGCCACAAAAGGCATACAATTTCACATGCTCATGACTTAGTTTGGGTTTTATACACAACCCCTTTGATGGTCTCTTCATTTCCATTTGATATGGAACTCTTGGCATTTACATGAAGACAAACCAAGAGTCTCACGTTGAAGGTGTTCAAGGCAAGTCGAGAGTCCCATATCGAATGGAAACAAAGAGACATTAAAATCATTGTATATAAAATCCAAGTCAAGTCTTTTAGTTAGAGTTCAATACATCCAAGTCAAGTATTGTAATTAGAGATTAATGCACTTATAATGCATGGTAATTAGAGTTCAAAAGGCTCGCGACCATGTCCACCATAGGGCCCTCGCGATGGGCAAAATGGTTATTGCAACGCTTCGGTTGGGAGTGTTATGCTTCGAAAATATCCGGTACAGAATTTCGGAGGGCGTGAAAGCGATGGAACTTCAGTTATAAAAGCTCGCCGACTTTCCAACGGGCCCACCATGCCGTGATCGCCAAACCCGCCTCCCTGAGGTTTGTTACGCGCTTCTCCCCCTGCTTGTTTCTGCGGGTTTGATTGCCCCTTGGACGGATTGATCTCAATCGATTGGTCGGTCGATCGATTCGGTTTTTGGGTGTTGGTGATGATTTAGGACATCGAGGGTTTCTCAGGGCGGGTGATCGATCATGCTTGACTGGCTGTTCAAGAAACGTAGGTTGGAGGCGGGCGTTCAGCCTCTCACCACGCTGGACAAGTTGAACGAGGTATAGATCGCCTTGCTTTGTCTTTGCTCCTGCCTTACTCCGTCTTTGATTTGCAGTCCGTCGTGGTCAGTTGATCGTCTCGGCGTTTGGTAACGAGGATTCGATCCGTGGGTTCCTCCGCTTGATTTTGAATTTTGGGCCTTTTTTCTTCTTGGTGGGCACCTTGATTGCTAACTACCTAGTAATCAGGCAATCAAGGATGTCTCTCTTCTTTCATGGTTTGAAGAAACGGTTCTCGATTTTGTTTCGTGGGAAAACTTGGCGAGTAGATATACGACGCCCTCGAGCTCCCTTTGGAGACTGTGCCTGGGGCTCTTAGCCTTCCCACCATAGTTTCACTTTCGATGATCGAGTCTGTCTTCAGTATTACCAATCGACGCTTCTATGTGATTGTGTGTGGTATTGATTCACAATGTCATACCAATAATTGGCTGGATATTTATGGTAATTCATATGCTTTGCGGCTGATTTTACCCCTGAAAGTTAAAGTTGTTTGAAAGCTCTCGTTGTGTTTTACATGGGGAAGTTGTCGACGGCTACGTGTTGCTAGTTCAACCATGGCACACAATCACACATTCACTTGGTGCATCGAGTCTTTTATCTGATTATGTAACGTGTAGAAGACTTATCCATATTTGTAAGAATTTCCCGAGGAGTCCATTCTTTTATGTAGAGATGTGGATTTTTCTCTATATTAGATTTGTATATTTAACCGGTTCATTTGGACCCCTCTGTCCTTTTGCTTCTGGGGTGAGTTGTCTGATATGTGAATTGTCCATATGATAATGTTGGAAGGAGCAGAAGCAGCAACTGAGATTGTGGATGCTCTCAGTTGGGGTCCAAATGAACCGGTTAAATATACAAATGATAACCTGCCATAATTATTTGCATAGACTAAAGTTCAATCATCTTGAAAGCCTACAATCTAATTAAATAAATCCACATCTCAATATAGAGAAAAATCCACATCTCCACATAAAAGAATGGACTCCTTGGGAAATTTTTACAAATATGGATAAGTCTTCTACACGTTGCATAATCAGATAAAAGACTCGATGCACCGAGTGAATGTGTGATTGTGTGCCATGGTTGAACTAGCAACACGTAGCCGCCGACAACTTCCCCATGTAAAACACAACGAGAGCTTTCAAACAACTTTAACTTTCAAGAGTAAAATCAGCCGCAAAGCATATGAATTACCATAAATATCCATCCAATTATTGGTATGACGTTGTGAATCAATAACACACACAATCACATAGAAGCGTCCGTTGGTAATACTGAAGACAGACTCGATCATCGAAAGTGAAACTGTGGTGGGAAGGCTAAGAGCCCCAGGCATAGTCTCCAAAGGGAGCTCGAGGGCGTCGTATATTTACTCGCCAAGTTTTCCCACGAAACAAAATCGAGAACCGATTCTTCAAACCATGAAAGAAGAGAGACATCCTTGATTGCCTGATTACTAGGTAGTTAGCAATCAAGGCGCCCACCCAAAAAAAAAAGGCCCAAAATTCGAAATCAAGCGGAGGAACCCATGGATTGAATCCCCCTTACCAAACGCCGAGATGATCAACCGACCATGACGGACTACAAATCAAAGATGGAGTAAGGCAGGAGCAAAGACAAAGCAAGGCGATCTGTACCTCGTTCAACTTGTCCAGCGTGGTGAGAGACTGAGCGCCCGCCTCCGGCCTACGTTTCTTGAACAGCCAGTCAAGCATGATCAATCACCCGCCCTGAGAAACCCTCGATGTCCTGAATCATCATCAACATCCAAAAACCGAATCGATCGATCGATCGACTGACCAATCAATTAAGATCAATCCGTCCAAGGGGCAATCAAACCTGCGGAGACAAGCAGGGGGAGAAGCGCGTAACAAACTTCGGGGAGGCGGGTTTGGCGATCGCGGCATGGTGGGCCCGTTGGAAAGTCGGCGAGCTTTTATAACTGAAGTTCCATCGCTTTCACGCCCTTCGAAATTCTGTCCCAGATATTTTCGGAGCATAACACTCCCAACCGAAGCGTTGCAATGACCATTTTGCCCATCGCGAGGGCCCTATGGTGGACATGGCCGCGAGCCTTTTGAACTCTAATTACCATGCATTATAAGTGCATTAATCTCTAATTACAATACTTGACTTGGATGTATTGAACTCTAATTAAAAAACTTGACTTGGATTTTATATACAATAATTTTAATGTATCTTCATTCCCATTCGATGTGGGACTCTCGGCTTGCCTTGAACACCTTCAATGTGAGACTCTTGGCTTGTCTTCATGCAAATGCCAAGAGTCCCATATCGAATGGAAATGAAGAGACCATCAAAAGAGTTATGTATAAAACCCAAGCTAAGTCATGAGCATGTGAAGTTGTATGCCTTTTGTGGCTATGATCCTTTGCTAGTTAAGAGCAAAGGGTTCCATTGGACCACCTAGAATCGGACCGGACCAATGGTCCGATTCCCGGTTCTACGATTTGCCGATCCTATTCCTAGTTCTAAAATTAAGAGATCAACTTTACCCGTTCGATTTTCGGTTCCAAGCGAAACTGAATCAAACCGAGAACCGATCACCTCTACAATTTACATTTTGATTACAATTTATATTGAATAATTCATTATTTCACAATTTTATGATTCATTTTTTTTATTTCATAATTTTTTTAAATTTTTAAATTTTAAACCGAAACCGTTAGGGGCGGTTCTGGTTCCGGTTCACATATGATCACAAACTGCAACCGACCGGTTCCGAACTGTAGCCATGTCTACCCTATAGTTCGTTTTGGCCAATCCCACGCGTTCTTAGGGTGTCCTTTTTCGAGTTTCTCACTTTTGCAGGTCCCACGCCCCCCACCCACCCACCCACCCATCCACCCTCTCCACTTCTCACTTTTTCGGGTTTCTCATTTTGCTCATTGCCTTGTTCTCTTCTACAATTTTCTTTCTTACTGCACGGGGCATCCAATAAAAATATAGAAAAGATTTATCCGCCGGGCAGCCATCCTTTAATTTTGCCCGGAACAAAACCTGTCACATTCGGTAATGATTTTGATGCTGCTATTTATAGTGTTGTCTGCCAAATAAACCGCAGATGTCAAGATTTGGGTGTTGGTCGACCTCCTATGATGCTTTCAGACGAGGCTATGTCCGCGCTTCTGGGAAATTGTTTGAGCACCACTGTCTAAGTGTGAAAATATCGTCTGCAAAATCAAAACCCAGAAAGAATTTAAGGGTGAGAATAGAGAAACTTCAGTGTCGCGAAATTGCTCAGACGCTTACTTGAAGACTAAAATAAACACTTAACAGAGCAGAATCTGTCAGGGGCAATGCCTGTCCATATTGGCTGCTGCACGGGCAACCAATATTGCATTCTCTGTCCATGTTATTGAGGAAGAGTCAGCCAGTCAGATCGCCAAATACAATACCATAAACATAGAAAAATGAAATCCAGGATCGGGCCAGAGAGAAAACTAGAAACTTGAGTATCATAAGACCGGCTTTCTTAGCTCATTGTTTCAAAGGCAGCTGGATCATTGTCTGCATATTCTGCCATCTCATCCTAAAAGAAGTTTTGGAAAATCAACAAGAATGAGGGAATAGTTCGACCACAACCTTCAACTCATTGTGTTTCTCTATTTTTTAAAGGTTGCTTAAAGCCTCCTCTCGTTCATCCTGGTCAAGCCACAGAGGAAGCACAAAACTTCTACTCTTCACTCTTAGGAGCATATTGCCTATTGTTGGAAAGAGATATACTCACAGATTCCTTCCTACCCTTCTTTAATGCATTGCACTGATCAGCTAGCTCCGTGAGCCGCCTCTTACTACTTTGGACATCGGATTCAAGTTTCCGGTACACATTTCGTGGCTGTGATTTAGTTACTCTGTTATTATTGTTAAGAAAGTGCATAATCAATGCATACAAAGAGATGGCTTTCATGGAATTCAGGTCAACAGTGAAGTATTGATCTTAACCTGGTTTCCAGCGCGCTAGGAAGACTCCAGAAATATAACTGAAATTTCAAGCCGATTCCCACTATTAGGCATTTCAATGCTTTAGCCAATCAAAAGTATTACTTGAGTTTAGTATTAAAATGACATGGGGAGCAATAGAGTTTGGAAGCATGAATATACGAGCAATCACGTCAGTGTATTTCCTGTCGATATAGATTTGAGGGGGGAACAAACTCAAGTCCGGAAGCTATGACCTACAGAAGTTCCAATCTTGTCCTTGGAGACTAGGTCATTATCAACCAAGCTTTGAACATCTTTGACAGACTGGGTGATAACACCTTTTCTGGGTCCCAATTTCTCAAGCTCCTTCAGCTGAAAACAAGAAAACGTACTTTCGATAAGTGCTATCGACGACTTGTATTCTCATGGATGAACTTAATTAACATCAGTGAAGGCCTTTTCCGTTTATGAATCTAGAAGACTAGAACCCTGGGGACTAATCTCTCTCTCTCTCTCTAACAATAAAAGTATTTCCTATAAGTGCTATCGACGACTTGTATTCTCATGGATGAACTTAATTAACATCAGTGAAGGCCCTTTTTTGTTAATGATCTAGAACCCCGGGGACTAATCTCTCTCTCTCTCTCTCTAACAAGAAAAAGTACTTCCGATAAGTGCTATCGGCTTGTATTCTCATGTATGAACTTCAATAACGCGAGTGACGAATCTAGGACCCCAGGGACTAATCCCTCTCTCTCTCTCTCTGCAAGCTTTCATAAACGACCAGCCTACATATAGCTTCCCAACAGTTGAATTACTCTCTTTCTTCCTAGGACAACGAATGCAAAAACATGATGTTGTTCCACTTCTTTCTAAACCAGAATATCAGCAAAAACATGAAAACTTCAGCCAAACCGAAACATGTCGAGAACTGTAAGGTACTCGATAAATAGAATCAGAAGCATCGGAATCTCACAAGGAAGAAGTCTTGCGACCTGTAGAATATCCGAAGCATCTTGTCTCGCTTCTCTTCCAACGAGAGCCCCCGCGTTTCTTCGACTGCACACCACACCAAACAGTAGAAATATGTAATCCACAGCACCATCTGGCAAAGAGTCACCAGGGGAAAAAAAAAAACAAGCAATCCGTCGAAAGCCTGATAGAACTCAGTCAAACAACAGCCGGAAATCGAAACGATGCAAGCAAAAACCAAACATTTAAGGCTCCAGAGGGATCAAAATGGCCCTAAATCCAAAGCCGGCCGTCGAAACCGTCGAGCGAATGCATCAGGCATCAAACAGCGACTCGTTTGACTCGATAACCGCAGGCGATTCCGCGTTACACCTAGAACTCGAAACTCGAGAGCCTAGCTGAAACTGCGAACCAAATGCTTTGCTCCAAAACTCAATCTAACCTCAGATGAGCCCCCAAAAAACACAGACGAGAAGCGCAATTACATCGACAGACTCGGGAACGAGAGAGAGATAGAGAGAGATCTACCATTTTCGTCGCACGATCGATGATGGAGGGTGGCGAAAGAGAAGACGAGCTCGATCTGCGCTAGGTTCCGCGATTTCTCTCTCTTTCTCTCTCTCTCGTTCTTCTTTTGGTCGGAATTTGTGTGGCGAAAGAGCCGGGGTTGAAGAAGTTTTGGCAAATTGCAGATTGCTCCCCCGACTTTTCGCCTTATTACGTTTTGCTCCCCGAAATTTGACAATGATCAAATCGGAGAGGTAATATAGATGCCCATTTCATTTGTGATCAAATGATATTATCTCAAATTACTCGGCGATGTGTTCTTTTGTTGTTTACATGAGTTGACAATATATGCCACGAAAGAGAGTTAAATGTCGAAAATATCGGAAATAAATCAATTCGACACGCTTGAATGTCAAAGCATCAACCGCCGAGAGACGTTTTATAGAGTGTTTACTCAATTTTAAGACGGTCTAATCACCAAAACGTAAAGAAAAATTTTGGATAAAGAGTCCATCGATCATTTCGCTTGGATTATGTTATTCTTTCCCAGTTCTTTCTCCTTCATTTCTTCTACAACAGCAGGTGTCGGCGATGGAATGTGATCCTTACATTACCAGCTCTATAGCTTCGTCAAGAGGCTTGTGATCCTTGTTCATTTGATTAAGTATTCGTGCGACCACAATGCGATAGACAGTATATGTGAGCCCAATACACGCGAGCCTTAAATCATATCGGTCTCACGTGAAACCTCGACCCGCTTAATTGAACCGCTCGCTAACGTTGAGCTGAAAAGCCAACTGCACTGAGCGGATAACTTTCTCCTCCTTCCACTTGCTCACACTTTCTTCTGAGACATTATTATATGGCGCCGTGTTTCTGGACCCTTAACTCCATCAGCCACATGTTGCACCGAGCTTCATGATTCATGCAGTATTTATATACAGCAAGTTGTCCTTTTCTTTAATCTTATCTGTACTTTTATCCTTTTCTTTAATCTTATCTGTACTTTTATTTTCGCTTTTCGTGTGCCCACTGCTTGCCGACCGATCCGCTGTTTTCGTGTGTTTGATTAATGAAAAGAAATCATTTTCAATGCTTTTCGTATGCACAAATTAAACGCATGAACAAGTGGGTCAGTCCGTATCCCCATCAATTGTCAATTGTTTGACCAGAACCAGTGTGTTTTTTTGAAAAATAGATGTGGTTCTCCAGCTCAGAGATGTGACAAAGCAAAGAAAAAGATTCAGTGAACGGCCGCCTTTTCTTTGTTTGGCTGTGCTGTGAAGAGCAAGCAATGATTGTCGATATTTTATGTGCATATGCGTAGCAAACTAGAGCCTGATGGGGAAAATGAAAGGAACAAGCATTCCGGTATAACATCACTGTGTCGCAGAAGTTTCAGCCATGCTGAACTGAGAGATGATGGTGGAGATGTCAATTGGTTCCATTCGGCTGCTCTTTCTCTGCATTCTCACTGCAATTCCAGCAAATGGGCAGCTTCAAACAGGTCAGCAAATGGCTTAGTTTTCTTCTGATTTCTATTTGATTGAGGAATGGAACCTGTTCCTGCAAGTTGCGATTTTCCGTGAACCGTCTTGTGATTGATGATTGTAGGCAGAACATGTTAGAATAGGCTAGTGAGAAAATCGATGTGGTGTTGTGGTCGTGGTTAAAGATCATTTGGTGTTCTTTCTTTTAAGCGTCTGCAAAATGTTTGCTCTGTAATTTGTTCGAAATAGGCTTCATAAGCATAGACTGTGGTGCGCCCGTGAATTTCAAGTACGTCGACCTGGACACCGGAATAAGTTATGAGTCTGATGGAGCTTACACCGACACCGGAACAAACAGGAACATCTCTTCTGACTATGCATACCCGAACAGCCCCAATCTGCCTCAGCCGCTTTCGGATCTCCGAAGCTTTCCTCAAGGAAACAAGAACTGTTACACCTTAAGACCTGCTGCAGGTAACGCCAGCTTGTATTTAATAAGAGCTAGTTTCTTTTACGCAAACTATGATGGACTCAACGATCCGCCACAGTTCGATCTCTATCTCGATGCCAATCTCTGGATAACGGTGAAATTCAGCAACGTTTCTGACATCGTGACCCCAGAGATTATCAGTTTTGCATCATCGGAGGCTATCTACGTTTGTCTTGTGAACATTGGTGCGGGAGTTCCTTTCATATCGGCATTGGAGCTTAGGCCGCTGAACAAGTTGATATATGACTCCAAGTATGGGATATCTGCTTTGCTTCTCTTTCAAAGGTTGGACGTTGGCTCAACGAACATAAGTGGCAGATACAAAGATGATATATACGACCGCATTTGGGCTCCTTATGTTTCCCCTTCATGGGAGGCAATCAGTACTTCGTTGGCAGTTAATACAAATGAAAATCGCTATGAAGTGCCTCCTGAAGTCATTCAGACAGCTTGTAGGCCGCGGAATGCGAGCGAACCCTTGGAATTGCGCTGGACCTCAAGTAATGCAAGCGATCGGTTCTTTGTGTACTTGTACTTTGCCGAATTCGAGCGGCTTCAGAAAAACATTTCAAGAAAATTCAATATATCGTGGAATGGATCTCAAATCTCTGGGCCTTTTAGTCCGTACTACCGCTATTCAGCCACGATATCTAATTCAAAAGCCTTGGTGGGAGGTGAACATCGAATCGTGATCTACAAAACAGCGGATTCGTCTCTTCCGCCCATACTGAATGCTGTTGAGATTTACAAGGTGAGGTTGCTGGATGAATTGCTAACAAACAGTGAAGATGGTATGTTCTCTTCTCTTAGTGTCTGAAATTTTGATTCTGCATAGCCTCTGAACATATTGGAATCGGTAATGAGGACTAGTCTCAAGGAATGGTTAACTAGCGAAAGCAATTGAGGTTGAATTTGCTTGAGATGTGAAAAGAAGGGAAGAGCGAAAAAAACTGCATGCTACTGCAGAAATCTTGGAATCAATACTTATGTTAAGGCAATTTCATTGCTGTTTAGTATATGCTTAAACTAGATATGAAAGTCTACACTACTTTCTATCTACTCCATCGCATCTGATACTGGATACAGTCAATGCTTTGCTTAGTGTCAAAACAACATACCAAATAAAGAAAAACTGGGCCGGCGATCCATGTGGGCCGAAGAAGTTCCCATGGGAAGGGCTCGCATGCAACTACAGCAGTTCGATTCCCCCTCAAGTAATCTACCTGTGAGTTCTTGCCGCACATTTGGTCTGGGTCACATTAACCTGTTGGGGTGCAAATTTTAGCCTCAGCATATCTTCTATGATGTATGCAGGAACTTAAGCTCGAGCAGATTGAACGGGGCAATTGCTGCTGCTTTTGCAAAACTTCTATCACTGGAATCCTTGTGAGTGTACTAAGATTTCCATATAGCTCGGCCGTAATATGCCACAATTTGGTTTGCTAAAATGAACTTTAAGATTCACTTTGTCAGCTTGTAGCATCTCAAAAAGTATTATCTTGTTTAGGGACCTGTCGAACAATAGCTTAACCGGACCAGTGCCTGAGTCCTTGGAAGAACTCAAAAACTTGAAGTACCTGTAAGTTGACAGAGTTATCTTCATCTGCGATATGAGTAGATATACTAATTGTATGAGATGATTACTTGACTTTCAGGAACTTGACAGGCAACAATCTATCGGGAGCTGTGCCTAAAGCTCTTTTAGAGAGATCGAATGCAGGGTTGCTCACGTTGAGGTTGATGTGCTCCTTTTGGGTCAACGACTCTCGTGGATGAACCCATTCTTTTCCCTCCACACGTTTCCGTCCCATGTTACCAATTTTTTTCTCCATGAACTCATTTTCCTCTCTTTTCAGTGTCGATGAACAAAACCTTTGTGGCTCTGCTTCTTGCAAAAGGAAGAAGAGAATCATCATTCCCGTCGTTTCATCATTGTTATCAGTGATGGCCCTATTTGTTACCCTGGTGGTACTCTGGCAACTAAGAAGAAAATGGAAATCAGGTATTGATCTCCTTTTCCTTTTCAACTGAATGTTCTATAGCAAAGCTTTAGAGAGGATGTGATGTGGTGCTAGCAGGACTTAGACATCATAGATGCACGGAGACAGACAGACAAAAAGGAAAACTTTATGATTGTATCAGCAACAATCCTTCTTTAAATCAATGGCACCGTCTATATGATAACAGCAGTAAGTCATCAATATGGACATAGAAAAGGATATCTCAGCTAGGCATTGAAGTTAGATGCATATCTAAAATCCCGAAAATAGAATCATGTGCCAGAATAATCGGAAACTCCCGTCCATGTCAAATCATCACAGGAACAGCTTCTACAAATGAGGGAGGAAGATATTTAGCATCAGAGAAGAGGCATTTCACATATCCTGAGGTTGTAAGCATGACTAACAACTTCCAGACAGTAATTGGGAAGGGCGGGTTTGGTGATGTCTACCTTGGCATCATGAATGAAGGAATCCAAGTTGCAGTAAAGATGCTATCTGCATCGTCTTCACAAGGGCCCAGAGAATTCCAAACCGAGGTTCGTACTATACTCTTAAAAATCAATGTCCCCAGCACATTCGAAAAAACCTAAATGCCACACTCAACACGCTGAAGTACATTAAAGATAGTACAGGTTTCATTGCTAGCCGCAAAGACTGATTGTAGATGATCCCTTTAGAGGTCATTCCATCGAGACAAAAGAATGTGTAAACTTGTATCGTTTTCATGCAACGAAACTATTGTTTACAGAATATTATCAATCTAATCTTGAAGAATGTTACCTAAGTTACTAGAGCTGCTGGTCCATCTGCAGGCCGAACTTCTAATGAGAATTCACCATAAGAACTTGGTCTCCTTCATTGGATACTGTGATGAGAGCAACAACATGGTGCTGATATATGAATACTTGGCTAAGGGCAATCTGAAAAATTATCTGTCAGGTAATTCTACCAGAACAAGAAAGAAATTCTGGGCGAAATATAATTATAGGCTTATATAGTATCATGCCAGAACAGTGAGGACACTAATGCAATCTTCTCCTGCAGATTGTGATTCACATACATTGAGTTGGGAATCGAGGCTTCGCATCGCAATGGATGCTGCACAAGGTTAGCTTTTCTATATCATATCAAAGCTATAAAAACAATCTACTCAGGTCCTCATACCTTAATGGTTCGGTCACATTCTTTTGCTAATGTACTTGAACTAAAGACGTCAATTCATGCAATGCCATCAATCTTTTCCAGACATCATGCATTTCTCCTCATGTTTCATCCCGTAAGTTCTTCTGAACATTGTTGCTCACCAAATGTCAAGTCACTAATCCAAGTTCCGCCAAATGCTCATGGTTTTCTGTAAGACTAGTAAAGAAACACGTGTTTTGCACGTAAGGAATGTAGTGACTTCAAAGGTGTATGAAAACATATATCCTATAAGTGAAGTCGAGTCCGTTGAACTTTAATGTGGTTGTGCGGTAACCTTAATTTCAGAAGAAGAGAAATCTGAATCACGTGACAAAACATTCTATTTGCAAGAAAAAATCAGCTAGATTTACATTGAAAAGGTTATGCTCGATGTGAAATTCATCATAGAAATAACGTACGAATTCGAGTTCCTTAAAAATCCAGTTACGACAAAAGAACATGATAATGGCTTTAGGTCCTTAGTATCCAATGTAATCAATCTTCGTATTCGATCTATGTGCAAATAAGATCTCACACATCTGTCGGTAATATACTTAAACGTTAGATGCCTACTACTTCACTGAAACGAAATAATCAGGACACTGAAAAGATGGCATCAAACATTTTCGGTAACGAAAAGAGGAGTAAAAATCATTTATATATTATTTGATTTATGATCCATCTTTCTTCCATTATAATAAACGGAGTTTCGGACGTTGGTCTGCAGGACTCGAGTATTTACACCATGGATGCAAACCGCCGATTGTTCACAGAGACGTGAAGACTTCCAACATTCTATTGAGCGAAAGCATGGAGGCTAAAATAGCAGATTTCGGACTTTCCAAGATGATCCCCAGTGACGGCCTTATTCACATGACGACTTCCGTCGTGGGTACAACTGGATATCTTGACCCAGAGTGCGTGTTACTGCGTGAATGTCACTGAAACATAATGCCTTCAGCTAAAGAAACATTGATTTCTGCTGATATTAGCTTTACGTGATTTCAGGAATACAAAGCATAAATGATAACTAGGGCTATCTCTGATGGTTTTCTGAATCTTGTCACGTCTATGCAGGTACCGCATTTCTCGCAAATTGAATGAGAAAAGCGATGTCTACAGTTTCGGGATTGTTCTGTTGGAGCTGATCACGGGACAGCCCGCGATCATCAAAGCCGAAGTGGCCGTCCACATTCTGGAATGGGCGAGTCCTTTCATTCAAAGAGGGGATATCCTAGACCTTGTCGATCAAAGGCTGCGGGGAGACTTCGACGAGAGTTCAGCGCGTAGAGCGGTAGAGATAGCAATGGCATGCGCAGCATCCACGTCCCTGCATCGACCGACCATGAGTTACGTGTTGCCAGAGCTTAAGCACTGCTTGGAAATGGAGTTGTCCAGGGGCTTGGAAAGGACTGCCGGACCGAGGGACGAGGCGATCAGCATGACGGTTTCGACTAGTTCGCCGGAAATTCTTTCGACCAACTTTGATTCTATGTCAGCTATTTCACCAAGGTAGCGGATTGAGTCGGAATGGCCACGGATTTTATAGTCGTATTCTTAACCATTGTAACGTTTGTTGTGAACACTCTCTCACCAATGTCATCCTTCTGTCATTGGAGGCAAATAATGATGATAATGGTTGCAATTACCTGTTTGTGTGTATATGTGTTATCTGGGACATTAAAGTCTGTGAATGTTTCTTTTCTTGAACCCCACTTAATCAGCTGTGCTTCCATTTTTTTTTTTTGAAACATATCACTAACAGTTCGTAAATTTTAACCTAATATGCCATGCCGTGTTTGGACTAACTTGGACTATTTATAAATATTCAATCTAGTCCCTAAACTTTCATGTTGCTCAATCTAGCCCTTCAACATTCCATAACGAAGTTAAATCCGTCTTTGCTACTATTCACAAGTTTTCATAATTACTGTACTACACAAATTTTAGAATATGTTTCCATTTCAATCTATTTTCTTAATTAAAAAAATGCTATCTTTTCAATAACTTGTCAGTCTTCATAGATATTATGATAGTTTGGTTTAGGTATATTCTAACTTATGATGTCTATAACAATAAAATAGAACCTCATTTAGAGTTATATTGGGTTGACATTCTTGCTAATTTTAATAGTAAGTGTTTTCATGAAGATATCTAAAAATAATATTAATTCATCTATAAATAATCGTACATCTGAATGTTGTTCCTAAATTTGTACATAGATAAAATTTTCATGCTTTGTGTTTCGTGTTTTTTTAATTAAATTCAGTTAAATCTATAAATGAGAAAACTAAAATAGCATGTAATTCAACCCGATACAACTCTAAATGAGGTTCTACTTTTACTTTAATAGAGATCATGAGGTAAAAAATAATTAAATGAAACTATTGCAACATTTATAATGACCAAAAATGCAAAAAAGTAACAATAGATTGAACATTACAAAATAGTTCAAGGACTACATAAAACAAATTATAATGACCCAATATAAGTTTATTGTTTTCACTTCATGAAAAACATTTTCTATAGATCGATTAGTTTTCCATTATCCAAACACCGGAAAGTTGGAAAACAATTGCCCGGAAACGGTTTCCTTTCAGATAAACAGACCCTAAACATGGATTAGAATAAAAATTGGCAAAGTAATTAATCTATCAACAAAAAATATATGTATGCTCAGGTGGGGCTGCGCCATCTCTTGTGACTAATCTCAATGCACCAACCAAGCAACAGCAACAGCAACAGCAACAGCAACAGCAACAGTTGATTCTGATCCATTTACTTGAATATTACCACGCAATACTCTTTGGGTGCACATACTTTTTTTTCCTGATTATCCATATCAACAACGTGCACAACTACATTTGATGTAGTACATAAGCTCCTAAACATGACCGCTTTTTTCTTGTATTGAAGCAATTCAAACACGATGTCAAGAGAACGCCAGTTAGGGGTAAAAATCCGGGGTTGACACAAGTTTGATGGCCTGAAAAACTAAGGGTGAGCGATTCTAGGTTCCTTACAAGTTTCATGTGGAACCTAGAATCTACCATCGAGTATAGGTTCTCCATTTTTTGAACCCTAAAACCTACCCTTCGGAATCTGTAATCTACCATGTCCCAAGTTCTATGGTAAGTTCCAGAGTCTAACAAGTGCCTTTTTTTATTGCATTTTTAGTTAAACAAAATAAAAATGAATGCAACAATATTAAACAAACTTGTCATTCATCAAAAAGAATACAAAAGACTAGTTTTCTTGACATTACGGTTCAAATAAATATAACTAAAATGAGTAGTCATTACGTAAATCAATATTAGGGGTGAGCAGTTCCATGTTCCGTATAGGTTCTACCCATGATAATATGTTCCTTATTTTTTGAAACTTAGAACATATCCTATCATAGGTTCGAGGGTTGGTTCCAGAATCTACTCGGGTTCCACTTGTATTATTAATTGAACAATTATAGTGAATTATTATATTTAATAACCACCACTTACTGTTATGATCCACTAACCATAACTTATATTTACACATACAAAGAATAAGAAATATTAACAAGTCATAAAATGAAAGCTCAAATTAGTAGTTCTAGATTACTCATCATTTAATACCATGAAATATCACAAGATTATGAAAAGACAGGTTCAGATTTTAGGTTCTACCTACCTAAAATCTGGAATCTACTTATCGAAATAGGTTCTTCAATTTTTCAAACTTAGAATCTACCCTTCATATCTTGAAATTTAGAATGTTCTAATTGATCAAGTTCTCCGGTTCAAGAATAAAATCAGGAGCCATGCTCACCCTTATGAAAAATCACTCTCTGAAATTTATCTGAGTTACTCTGTATGGACTCTAATCGATTCTGTCATTGTGGCTCGTCTTTTGAATGATATAAAATGAGTCAGTTTATCAAAAAAAAAAAAAGAAATGTATCTGCGTTCTAACCTGCAAAAGTCAAGGAAGCCAAAAACATTAATGGAGCGCGCCCAGAAAGTCCTAATCCCTCCGTCTTTTCCATCTTTCTTGCCTGTCGTTGAAAACAAGGCAAGTGGGCAAATTTCCAAAACGCTATTTAATGGATCCTTCCACGTCAAGCAATGGGGGTCTGCCGATGATCTTCTGCTTCTTCTGGTCTGAACGGAGGAAAGTTCGAGGAAGCCGAGGATCTAAAAAGCCCTATAATTGCAGAGATGGACTAATCGTCAGTCTACCACCCCAGATGCTGCCTTTGACTTTGACGAAAGGAGGATGACGATGTGCTGAAAATAAATGCGAAAAAATAAATATAAAATACAATGATTTACATGATTCGATCACAAAATGATTTACGTCTATGAGATGAGGCAAATTAAGATTCCACTATAATAAAAAAGAGTACAGTTATCAGAAGTTGAAATAACGACTTAACAAAATCTCACGGCTCACAAAACTCTCCAAAAACAAAATTCTCCCTACATCAATAAGAAAACCTAGCCGCGGTATAAATAGGGCTCTCAAAAAATTTCCTCTGGGGCTACATCCACTAACCCCCGAGACATTTATTCGCTTACTCCGACTCGGGCGGATCATCATAGAAATTTGTTCGCTTACTCTGAGTTGGGCCTATCGGCCCAACCCTCCGCATCATAAACTAAATCTCAATTTTTTCTCCACTTTCGAATCGCACAAAAAATATGTTAAATTGGGTGATAAATTGGATGGAGTGCATAAAATTCAAGACATATTTAACATGATGCACGGGATTGGAGCCATTATATTTAATGGAGAGGAGACAGGAGACTAGTAAGATTTGGACTCCTCAAGCTCACTTAAATGCTGCTTAATATAATAGCGAGCAAAGAACTGACCTGCCGGGACCCGTTTGAATAAGGGAAACGTTGCTGTTGAATTCAGAAGAAAACTACTTTTCTTTTGTAAAAAGATTGGATGGACTATGAGGAATTTCCCCGCTCCTGCAAAGAAACGTGGTCTCTCTGCCCTTGTTGAATTATCTTGGATCTGACCATTCCAAGCTTGCTTTTTCTCTAGAGAAAAGTTGGACGATTGTGATCTGGATTGGGACTTTTTAACAAAGGGAGATTTGACCATGAGTGGCTCCAACACATAATTGAGACGCGCGAAAGAAATCTCCGTATTGTAAGATAGAGCTCAAATTCGAGTCCATGGACCTATCCGGTAAGAGGGTCATTCACTCAAAACTTAAATCAATTAGTTATTAGCTCATTGTGATATATTATTGATTCATACCACCAAGACTCTATGATGTGGGGTTTCGTCTAACCCCCTCTATTGAATGCACCTCAATCGATCTCCACTCGCTTGCAAGCCTCTTGTGCTGCCACGGCAACCATCATCGCCAACCATGGACCTTGTTGCCACATCATAACTCCTGCTTTCACCCGTGGTCTCTCTTCAGCCATACCAACCATGATGGCAATCTTTCCTCGACAATCGTGTTGATTACGAGATTTCTTCCTCGAATTATTTTCATCAAATGCCAATACAAATCGGGAGTATCGACCAATCAAACACTACTCCGGTTGGGACATGCATCACAAGTTCAACTACTTATCATCAAGAGAGCCAAAATCCAAGCCCAATGATATGTGCAGCTAAACTCATCGTACTCAAAAGTTCAAGCTTATAATTATAGGTCAGCTACATGATATTAAGCCATCAACTACTTCCCAAACTTAATTTTTGAATTTGGCATCAACAGAATTTCTCAAACAACTATATCATTGACATGTCGATACAATATCACACGCTAATCTATGCGTGGAAAACGAGATCACCAATTTAATATACGGTAGCATGTCAAATGTCATACTGCATAAGCATTCATATGAACGATGTTCCCCTCTCGACAACTACATGAGGGCACGAGACAATTAATGTTGATAGATTTATTAGTGGCTCTATTCAAATTTAGTTGGGTAAATCAAGAAACATCGTGCAGCCTATGCAAAGGGTGTCCGCCTTTTCTTGTTATAATTACTAGTCTTTGTTTATACAAGATTTCCAGACGCACACGTGAGCTTTTTACTTTCTCTACGCGCTTCATTCGTCTCCATTAGGAAGTTCACGTGCAATTTCAATCGTCAAGCAAGCATGTCCTTCAAGAATATAAACCATATGTCCTAATTCGATGAAGTTTCACGCAATTTCCTCGTTGATTTCGATCGTTCTTCTGCACTTTATTTGGTAATTGGGTTTTTACAAAGCCGTCGAGACTTCAATGTGTATTAGAATATATTTACTTCTGATTTAAAGTGGAATTCGGTACTTTAATTGGCCATCGATCATCCTTGATTAGTCGACCCAGAAAAAAAAAGGCCATCCTCGATTAGACTCTGATCACTAATTGAATCCATTAAGCTTTTGGAGACCACAATTCTGCAAAAAATACACGCAACAGTCATGTGAAGCCAAACTGAGCCAGTTTCGAAGAACTTTCGACTTTTAAAAAATCTCAACATCTTGTGAACCTTGCAGATCTAGTACTTTTAACTCTTATATTTTTCATAATTTTTTTTCTAAATTCAAAACATGTTTTCATTTATAAATCACAAAGCATTAGCACCAAATGAAAACAATATACAATTTGGAGTTCGGAGACTTTGGAGGTCCATGCACTTGTCCTTTCCCCTTCCACGAGTCAACAAGCAACTTCAGTGCAACGTGGGTGTATATTATTATATGTCTAAGTGTGGATCTTGCCTCGTCTTTTCATAAGGATTAATCAAATTCTCAATTCGGTCCGATTCTCAAACAATTCCGTGAAAACCGATCATTTTAAGCACTTCATTTTATAGTGAAATTTGATGTTCAAAACAAACAAGCCTATTCAAAATATAATCACCATATTCTTATTTTACTGTGAATATTTTGAAATGGTATAAAATAAAATCTCACATTATCTAAATAGATTTCTCTTATAAACGAGTATCTTGCCTGCATCATTTGTGTCTGAACTACACTCTAATCAATAAACTTACTCTAATTGATCGTATAATTTGGTCAAACCTGCCCCAATGTGAGTTAGCTGAAGAGGAGGCGAGAGTGTCGTGGGCGAATTCGGAAAGACCGAAAGAGGAGAGCAAGTGAAAATTCGAAAAGACCGAAAAGAGGAAAGCAAGTGAAAGCATGTGTGAGAGATTCTAGATTATTAGATTTACTTTTTAAAATAAATAAATAATAATCAATTCCGTTTCTCTTGAAATAAAAAATCGAACCGTCTAGATACGATTTCACTTTTAGGAACAGGAAGACGTCTTGCTTGTTTCTACTTTTCGCTTGAATACGGAAGAAGGGAGAGAGTACAAAGCATTCAGAGAGAGAGAGAGATTTACAGTCAATCTCAGAGATATGAGAGAGAGAGAGAGAGAGGAGATAGCGTTTGACCCCAGTGCAGGAGAAGGGAGAAACATGCAAGCTTGATGAACCCTTGACCAGTCAGAGGCCAAACCGAAACTGGTGTGCTGACCAGAAAGTCACCCTCACAGACAGCGACATGGGCATTGCTAAAACGCTCAAACAAACAGCAACCTTTGCTTTTAACATAGGACAATCTTCAGCCTCCACGCTCTAATTTTCCTGTACTTTTTCTAGCCTTAAACGTCTCTCCTGAATCGTGTTTCTGATCTCCCAGTTAATCAATCGACGAGTTAAAGCTATGTCAGCCAAATGAAGCCGCTTTGTTCTCACGACCAAAACCCATTTAGGAAGTCATAATCGAAATCCGGAAAGATCTGCTCCTCCGCCTCCTCCTCTGCATTGACTTCATCGTTCCCACGAAACGCCAGAGATGACGAAGCGGTGGAGAGACTGGATACCTCTTGCAGCGATGTTGAAGAGGCGGCGCCGAAGTTGTTCCCACCAATGCCAAGATCCGAACTTTCCACTGCATTCGGGGCTAGAAAGCTCGGTGCTTTCTGGTCCTGATGATCGAAGCTGCTGTATTCTTGATGGCCGGGACTCGTTTGTAACTGGGGCAATGCGCTGAAACTGCTGGTGTAGAAGCAATATGATGTTGAATCTACGATATGGTCATCGTGGGTCTCGAGCTTAGGAACGCCAGAGGCCGCACGCCCGCCCAAGTTCTGATTTTTATCGCTCCTGAGACGAACCGTTTGTCCCGCAGAGAGAAACTTCTTCTTCAGCTTGGAGTTCCAGTGGTTCTTCACATCATTGTCTGTCCTTCCAGGCAGTCTCGAAGCTATTAACGACCATCTGGTCACGTCACAACAAAAGGGACACAAAATCATGAAAACACGAACCGACGGTTCACTTGAAAAAACTCAAACCCGATGCACAAATTCATTTCGTATCAAAAGTTGAGCTGAGTGGCAGCGTAAAAATTGAAACTTGCCTGCTTCCTAAGGCGACGTAGAGGGCGAAGATGACATTGTCTTCCTCCTCAGTGAAGCCTCCATGCTTGATGCCCGGCCTCAAGTAGTTGAGCCATCTCAGCCTGCAACTCTTGCCACACCGGCTCAGCCCTATTCGTAGCAGCGCCGCCAACATGACCAATACCACTCAGAAATCCCAGTATTGTACTCAGAAATCACACTCCAGTCAAAACCATACTTGAGGAAGAAGAAGAAGGAAAGTTCTCCTTACCAGCTTTGGTGGGGAGGGTGATCCAGTTACCACCAGAGCCATGCTTGTGCATGTAGCTCTTGAGGATGGCGTCCTCCTCAGGGGACCACGCCCCTCTCTTGACGTTGGCTTTGTCGCAGCAAGGAGCTCTTCCCATGATTAGGAGCCCTCACCTCACTCGCTCCCTACCACCACAACGGCAACAAAAGAGGAGAGAGAGAGACACAGAGGTGACGATGGTAATTAACGATAGACGATTATATACACACGGACACACACAAACACATGTTTAGGGACTTTTCTACGAACCTTATCTTGACCATGGTTTCACTCTTCGGTTTAATAATAAGGCTGCATTTCTTCTATCCCTTTATCCAAGGCACCCGGAAAAGTGCCAAAAAAGTTCTAAATTTTTTTTTGTATTAGTGCCAATTTAATTTTAAACCTTTTTTTATATCAATTCAGTCCTAAAACTTTTGAATTTGTACTAATTTAATCCTAAACCTTTTTTTGATGTCAATTAACTCATAAACCTTTTTAATTTGGTGTCAATTCAGTCCTAAACTTTTTGTTTTTATGCCAATTTAGTTCTTCCGGTCAATTTTGACCCAAATTTGCCGACGTGGATAGCTGCCGGCCGGCGATTGCTCACTGGTGCCAACCTTGACAACTTAAATAATATTTTAATATTTTTTGAATTTTTATTTTTTACCTTTTTTTTCCACTTTTTTTTTGGGTTTCTCCTTCCTCTGGTCGGCCGCCGGTCCAACAACGGGCCAGAGGCCGACGAGCTCGACCTCGCCAGATCCGGCTAGGTCGGGCCTCCCGCGACTATGGCGAGGCTCGAGCCCTCGCTAGAGGCCGCGGCGAGGGCGAGCCTCGCTCGCCCAACCTCGTCAGATATGGTGAGGTCGGGGCTCTCCCAACTGCTAGCAAGGCCCAACCTCTCTAAATCCAGCGAGGTCGGGCCTCCCCAAACCATGGCAAAGCTCGCCCTCGCGGTGGCCTCCGGCGAGGGTCAAGCCTTGCCATGGTCAGGCGAGGCCTGACCTTGCCGGATCTAGCGAGGTCGAGCCTCGGCCAGCCGTTGGCGAGGCCCGACCTCACCCGACCATGGCGAGGTTTGCCCTCGCCGCAGCCTCCGACAAGGGCAAGCCTCGGCCAGCCTTTCCCGACCATGGCGAGACTCGCCCTCGCCGCAGCCTCCAGCTAGGGTGAGCCTCGGCCAGCCGCAGGCGAGGCCAGACCTCGCCATGGTCAGGGGAGGCCTGACCTCGCCGAATCTGGCAAGGTTGAGCCTTGCCCGATCAAGGTGAGGCCGCCCTCGCTAGTGCCCAGCGAGGTTGAGCTCGCCGGCCTCTGGCCTCTGGTTGGTCGTCGAGGAAAGAGAAACAAAAAAAAAAGTGGAAAAAAAAGGAAAAATAAAAATTCAAAAAAAATATTAAAATATTATTTAAGTTGTTCACGTCGGCGCCGATGACCGGTCGCCGACCAGCAGGCGTCCGCGTCGACAAATTCCGGTTAAAATTGATCAGAAGGATTAAATTGATACAAAAACAAAAGATTTAAGACTGAATTAACATCAATTTAAAAAGATTTAGAACTTAATTGACATCAAAAAAAGGTTTATGACTAAATTGACACCAATGTAAAAGGGTTATGACTGAATTGGCACCAAAAAAAGGTTTAGAACTAAATTGGCACTAATGCAAAAGGTTTAGGACTTTTTTGGCACTTTTCCCTCAATGCACCAATAAAGTAGTTTAAACGCCGAACATCAACATCACTCGCATACAAACTTAATTAAAAAAATATGAGTAATTATCCATATTTATAACTTGATAATCAAAAGTCCCGAAAAAAATGGACGAAGACATACCACCATTAAAAACGAGTAATTGTACTGAGATTGATTCATAAAATTCGTTTATAATATAATTCGATGGGTGCTTTTGTCTCTTCGACAAAAGTTTATGGGATTTTTTGGGTCAATTAAAAACCAAGATATGCTTATGCAACATGTAAAAAAGTTGAGATTTGTTTTTTTTTTGGGGGGGAAGGGGGGGATTTATGAATAGGGTTTATTCAACATGTCTCTTTCAAATATTTTTGAAAGGGCCAAGTCAAGCAACGAGTTTTGCTAATTCTCAAGCTACTTTTCGTTGTTCCCCCTGTGGGCCAATGCGGGCGACGTCTGTGTGGTCGGGGGTGGCCACGGTGATTCCTACATTTGAGCGCTCTGCCCACGTTGTCCTAGGAGAGATTGCAACGCGGTTTAATGTTGTTGACCTAGGATTCGGTGAGGTGAGAAAAGTGAGGATGCAATTGCAATTGCAATTCTAAACTATTAAGAACCTTCGGTGTACGATGCATTTCAAATGAGGAAGCTGGTTTTTCTATTCTACGAGCGAATAGGAAAATCTTGGACTTCCCGAAAGTATTGTGATTTACTTGGCGTCATGTACTTCTAGACGGGCATCGCTTGTGTCTCGCTAACCTCTTCAAAGCTTTGGTAAGGTACTTGGCACTGTTGGTGATGATATATCGTGATGTAACACTCTTGTGAAAATCAATTAAGGACTTGAGCTCAATAATTGATGATTTCCAGGAAAAAAAGGAGGTCGTTCAACTGAATTTCTGTACTGGTATATAACGGTATAAGAAAGGTTTCGTGCTATTTAAGCTACACTAAAAAAAAAAGCTTGAGCAATTGATGAAATATCCAAAATCTACATCGATTTTATTGGAATGTTAATTAGAACTACACTTGGCGCGGAGGCTGGTCCTTATGTGCGGATATATTATTTGGAGTAACCATGTCGAATTGGAAACTTTAAACTACTTAATTGGGTCAGACTTTATCAACAGGTTTGGCCTTATGGAATTTATAGACTGTTAGGTTCTAAAGTCAAACCTTAAAAGCTTACACCAATCGCATAAACAATTCAAAAAGAACATAGGGAAAACAAATATCATCTTGAGTTCTCAAAATCTATAGATCACCATCTTCACTTTGCGCATTAAGTTTCAAATTGCATCTTAAAATCCACACATAATTTACTAAATTGCCACTTTTTATCCCAAATTGCTGCGCTGCTGCTTCTCAACCTATCCACCACGAGAGCTCGCCGAGGCCGTCGTAACTGGCATTGGCCTCACATGTAAGGCCAAGAACCGCCGTGGGGTTATTTTGAGGGACGACCTCGATCTAGCAATCATGACTGAGCTTTGCTATAAAGTTTTGCACAACTCGCCAACTCTGTCATAAAGACTTGCAATTGGTCACGACCCTTGCGAACTTGGGGCCGACCTCGCATAGCGACTACGAGTCGTGAGCTTAGGTCGAGATCGCATGGTCGCGCGCTGCTCAAGCGAGCTCAACACAAAAAGAGACGGGGGAGCACGGAGAGGGGCGGCGGGCAAGGTGAGTGCATAAGCTTTCGGGTCGCTTTGCGCCCTGTGGGATTGACACAAAGTGGTGGCTCATAGCAGCGGGTGTGGCTCTAATGGCTCTTGATCGTCGCTGTGCCATAATGTTGTGTGTAAGGAGAGAGAGAGAAGGGGTGGAAGAAGAGCGAGGGGAAGAGGTTTGGGTGTAGATTTTTTGCACGCAAAAAGGTCTTTTTAGGTCGGGAGAGATGTCGAGAGCATAATTTGAAATGTGAGGATGGTATTTGAGACGAGTAAAAGAGGCGAAGATGATATTTCTAATTTTCCCTATATATAACATAGGGGCTAAAGTGACCTAATGGAAGCCAAACCCCATACGAATTAAGGAAGACAGACTCTGTCCAAGCCCTCAAAATCAGTAGTCAATAGTTTCAAGCCCAACCAAGCTTTGATTGATGAGCAAGAATTTTTGTTTAAGCCAGTTCCAATGATGGGTGGGCCTCTAAGCCTAAGACCATGATATCATGATGTCATTTGTAATTTATTACGTCACCCTTTCTACACTCCAAACCGAAGCTCGTAACCTGTTTTTCTTGATTTGCTGCTTTCTGCTGTTAGTCATGAAGGTACCAAATGTGAACTAATTGCATGAAAAGGAAGGAAACTTTTAAGCATGAAATTGAACTATTTCAGCAAGGACTTCTTCCCCTGTGTTCCAATAAATTAATCCAGCCAGATCTTCCGGCTCGATTCAAATGAAATTCCATCGAAATAAGCAACACATTAGCTTTGTCTTCTTTCCCTCGCGAACAAAGCTAAACAAGCTCTTATATGGACAATGCCGCCTTGTGCAAACGCTTCTAATTTTTTATGAGATGCATACATACCTCCCCATTCTAATTTTTGACAATACCTCCCCATTCTAATTTTTTTTTTTAGAATGGGGAGGTGGGGAGTTCGAATCCCTACCTTCACGGGGATAGGGGTTGGGGTCGCGTAGTTTAAGATGTGGGTTTCGGCGCCCACGCCCTGCAAGAGGCGGGGTGTAAGTCTGAGTGTGAATCGTGAGAGAGAAATAGAGTAGGACCAACAAAAAAAAATCAGGATCATTTGGACCGTTGATCAAGTAAATTATGTGATTCGACTTGCATAATTAATGGTTAGGATAATATGCATTCACATGGCCCGATAGACTCTCTGATTCTTCTATCTTGGGCCTGACTGACTGTGGCCTGTAGATATTATAAGCGTGGGCTTTGCACCTCGCAATCACGACCGAACACAACATCTTAGCGGGGCTATGCAAAAAGAAAATGTTTGATGCAACAATTCAAGAATAATATTCCTCTCTAGAAATGCAATGCTAGGTATAAAGGGTGTACAAATTTCATTTACTATGCCTAACATTACATAAATTGAAAAAAGAAAAATAGACAAATCCCATCTCTCGATCAAACATTAGAATGACGGGAGGGCTAAGCACAGCCTCATAAACTCTAGGGGAAAAAATAAGAAGGGATAAATTGTCCAAATATGGCCAGAAATAGAAAAAAGAAGGAAAAGAAAAGGCATGGTGGAGATTAATCGAGCCGCCATTTCCTATTTCTTTGGATAAACTCGATTGTCAAAATCAAGATCTCATTGAGTATCTCGTGATCTCTACATGTCGTGCTTAAGCAGTAGGGGGTCATCTGTTTTACCTGCCTCCTTCGGTTAAATCTGCTTTCGGTCGATGAGTGTTCATTTAGTGCCCAAAAGCCAATTTGGCAGGGGTTAAACCAAACAGTCCCCCTTTCTTAAAAGCCTTAATCACGGGATTAACTTGATTAACTCATCACACAATTTCAACACACAAAAAGCAGCAAAAGCCACCTAGACCCCTAAATTATGTTCACTATGACACAATTATCCTAAAATTTTTTATATGACACCAAAAATCCCAAACTTGTTCATGTATGACACATTTACCCCCCGTTAAAGTTTTGTTAATAAAAACTGTTAAAAATATGCATACATGGCTTCAAAAAGCAAGCAATGTTGACATGGCACCCACGTAGGTTAAGTTTAATAAAAATGACGTTTTGGTTGAAAAATCATCTGACAGAACTTTGAGGGAGAGTAATTCTGTCATATTAATACAAGTTTGGGGGTTTTAACGTCACAAGAACAAGTTTGGGGTAAATATGTCACAGTGAACATAATTTGGAATTTTTGATGTCACAAATAAAGTTTATGATAAATATGTTACAGTAGGCATAATTTAGGATTTTTTGTAACTTTTTCCTAAAAACAGATAAAACAAAGGAGTGACATATTGAAACTAACAGCCCATGATACTGACCTTGCTCGACCTATTTTGGGTTTCCTCAAATTTTCAATTGGTCACGATAGCGTGAAGTCGTGAGCTAGACACCGAAGAAAACCTAACGATAGCGAATGCAGAGCAAATGAACGGAGAAGGTCCCGACTCCTGAGTCACGAAATCAAAGAGGGAGAGAGTAAAGACTGGCGAAAAAGGACCGAAATGGGCTAAACATAACCTATTTATTTGATGAATTAAAAGTGGGTTTATAACCTGTCCACTAAAACCCATCTGTTTTAGACTTTTAACTCTGAAACCTATTATAATTCCTACTTTAAGTTTTTTTTTAAGCCCACACCTTTAAGTTTAAGGCGACCCATTTAAATAAAAGTGGGTTAGAATATGAATTTGTAACCCATTTTAACAGCCCTATACCTATAGTGCACAAGATTAAAGATTTTTGTACGCTTCAGTTAATTTGACAAGTATCTTGTAGTTTTTTTTTTTTGTCGGTCCTACTCTATCTTTCTCTCACGATATACACTCAGACTTGCGCTCCGCCTCTTACAGGGCGTGGGCGTCGAAACCCACATCTTAACTACGCAACTCCACCCCTACTTCTCGCGAAAGTGGGGATTCGAACTCCCCACCTCCCCATTCTCAAGTGAGAACGGTGGCCACTAGGGTAAACTCCCAGTGGTTAGTATCTTGTAGTTTACCTACCTCTTTTTGTCGAATCTGCTTTCGGTTGATGAGGATTCATTTAGCGCCTAAAAGCCAATTTTGCGGGGATTAAACCTAACAGTCCCCCTTCTTAAAAAGCCTTAATCATGGGATTAGCTTGATTAATATATCACATAGTTTCAACACCAAAACACACAAAGGAGTGACATATTGAAACTAATAGCCCATCTTAGTGACCTCGCTCGACCTATTCTTGTTCAAATTAGATCGATTCTCTCTTCCTCTCTCCCTTCGTTCGGTCCGGCGACTTAATTTCGTTCGAGACTCGTCGTGTCTCGAGCACCAGCCTCCGATCGAGGATTGTATGAACACATTGCACCGACCATCATGCAGAATATATTTGGAGGTAGCGGAAGGAATATATGCAGCATATCTCCTTTAGAACTAAACATATGTTAAACGAAACAAAGACTAGTGGACAACGTCCAGAGGTGAGATAGGGAGAGAAATCAATGGCATCTTCCACGAACCCTTGTTGGAATATCTCGCGAGGGTCGACTAGGACCTCTTGGGACTGCAATGATGCGTTCACTTCACCGCTAAACATATGAAATGGACGACTCATGGCTCGTGAGCCTAATAATGTCGTCCTCATCAATTTAATTCTCGAATCCACGTGGTGTCCGGGCATCGAAAGAGCCCGGTGGCGAGTACTCCATAGACTGAGTCTACTAGATTAAGTCAATCACATTCGGAAAAATTCGTAAAACTCCACATTAGGTCTCACCCATGTTTTTGAGTGATTCATCCACGATGATTAGTTCTATTCATCAAGTCATCCATAGATTACGTCCATATAGAATTTCCTCCATAAAATTTTAAGTTACAACTTTCCCTTATTTAAGGTACCAATTAAGCATTAATTGCAGACTGGGCGAAACCATATCTAGGGTCCAACCGGCTGCGAGTGGAAAGCCAAGATTGGCGATACATCTAAGCCCATGTGTTAGACAATCCAATAAAAAAAAATTAAGTTGATAAACTAGTGGACGTGCATTCGTGAAAAGGATAACATCAGCTCTGATACCATATTAAAATGTTCAATTCAAAAGCTTAAACTAATAAGTGGTAAGAGATCACATGAATAATAGTAGCATATAAAACCCGTTGTTAAGCGATGTAGAATAATTATTTAAACACCAGTGGGATTTCTTCATACTGAAAATAGGATGGAGAATTGCACCTGTGATCTTTGATTTGCAAATCAAGTCCTGGATCACTTGAGCCATCGTCGGGTAGTGAAGTTGTCCATGATCTAGAAGTACATTCTTGTCTCTTGATTTTACATGATGCTTGGTCTTTCACGGGATCTTTGGGTAAGAGTTTGAGATTCTTGCTTCGACAATGACAGTAGTGGAGACCACAAGCCGATGTCCAATTATAGGCCCGACGGTTTGTGGAAAAATTTGCGATGATAAGGTAAAAAATCTTTCCACTACCTTTGGTCGTTGAATCGGTAAAATTCTAATCGGATGACAACTTTACTAAGCTCGCAAGGGTACGGAGTGACTCATTAAGCATTTAATATGATCTCGTCGGGTTCAGAATCCCGTGACCCCTAGTCCTCTCCCTCCCCTTTCGACGGATCCCAAATTGGAAAATCGCCCGATGCACATAAGGGCATTCGTCATAAATTATTCCTCCAAATCCCGTTCCATCACGGCTCGAGTGATCCCGACCATCCCACGTGCGGATCTCTTGGAGGGCACTAGAAATATACGATCTCATTCCCCGTCTTTATGGTCACTAAGTCCTGAAAATCGAAAGGATCGAAGGGGGTGACGAGCGTCGGCAATCTCCCTTTGACATTGCCATAGGAGTTCCACGTCTCCCGGGCAGAATGTTCGGTGAGAGTCGTAATCACGGTTTTAACTCGAGCAGGCTTCGCCGTGGTAGGCTCTCGCAGTCATCCAAATTTTTTTTTTTGTCAAAAGAGAGGGTGGGACACTCTTCTTTGATGGGGCGGGGACCGAACTGAGAATTTATTGAGGGAGCCCGCAAAAGAGCCATGGCGGTAGAGACTGTCCACACGACTCAAAACCAAACTTTGTTGAGTTGTCCCCTCCACTGTCGACATGCATCATCGCCCTCCCTTTCTTTACTTTGTAAACTAGTGTCTTTTTGGCACCTCGTTATGCTCGTGTGCGACATTGAATAAATATGTCAAAATCTACATTTAAAAAAAAATTACAATTAACATATACGTTTGCTTCGCGAAAACAGCATTCATAAATATATTTAAACATAAATTAATATCAATAATTAATGCTTTTATTATTGACTAATTAACGATTATTTTACAAAAACTTTTAAGTACTATTTTTCCACCAACCTTCATTTATTAAAATCCGTAATTTGTTTATTAACATTGCTTTTTTAATCGATAATTTGGAGTTTTGAAATAATTTCGAAAGCAACTAAAATAAGTATTTTGACTCGGTTTTTGTCCTTGAAATCTACATCTACATTTCGTCATTGTTCTTTCACAAAATCAATTTTGCATCAGAGTATAATCCATTTTGTATTTACATTCGAGCCGGTTCGGTCCGCGGCGGTTCATGACATTTTGTCGCATCCGGATTCATAACATCGTTCCAGAGAGAACTTTGAAGGATGGCGAATATTGAATCCCACAAACAAATGAAAACCCTAATACGAAAATTGGCATTATAAAAATGAAATCTTTATCTTACAGACATGAACTCCACAGTCCACACATGGAAATCACTTCAGTAACGATAGACTCTTTCATGAACTCAAAAGGCTTGGATGGGTTCTGGTCAGAGAAAAGAAACAGACCAAAAAAAAAAAAAACCAAGAGGAATTAGTAGACCATGATCTTCTTCTTCTTCCAGACAAATATATACCCAGACAGAATCAGTAAAGAAATCTTGAAACCTCAAAGACACTTTTTTGAGTCACGATACCAGATGATGATGATGATGACTATTAGAATAGAAAAAACCCTTTCAAGATCGCTGCATCAAGAGGACACGACCGTCGACGATGGCTCCTGCGACCTCCTCCTCCTCCTTCAGTCGATCCAAAAAAACAAACAAGAAACGATCGAAGAACGGAACGTGGAATCAACCTGTAATCAGCAGACCTCCTGCAATTCGGGAATCGGGCCCTTGTCGAACACGAAACGTCGCCGATCATTCTGTGTTCTATCTCTCTCGATCATCGTCTTCTCCTCCTCCTTTGGGGACTGGAACCATCTTCCAAGTTCGCTTCGGCATGCCATCGAATGGCCGCCGGTTGCCATATATATGTACAGTAGCTAGAGTCCGAAATCGTTAACGTTTGACTCCCGTTTTCCCTCTCGTCCGTTTCAGATCCTATTTACAATGAAGAGAGAGGGAAGACGTAGACAAAGATCCCGCTCTCACTTGACCAGGTCCGATACCCACCATACATCCGGGTAGGATTCAGGTCGGACGGTATCCAACGTGCTCTCCTTGCTCAGTTTCTCGAACATCTTGGCCCTCAGGTCTCTGCCGGACTCCACCCTCTCCATAGCCGGCTCTTCCTCGTACCCGCTGTCCCACGAATCGAGATACCCGATCCCGCCGCGCGCCGTCGGGGTGGATTGGGTGGTCGGCGTCGTGGGCATGCTGTAGAACCCGGGTCGGATTCTGGGGCCTCTGGGCGACCCGGAGCTGGACCCGCCGCCGCACGGCATGGACTTCACCTTGTCGAGCTGCAAGTTCCTGAGGGAGACGACCATCTCGGCCACCGGGTCCGCCCGGAACGGCGACCGGGACAGCGACAGCGACATGGGCGACGCCGGCGGTGACGAGGACAGCGACTCGACGCTCCGCGGGCTCTGCTGCCCGAGCACCACGCGCAGCTGCTCGGCCGTGTGGGCGAAGAAGCAGACGCGCCGCGTGCAGTTGAGCCCGTCCTTGCAGGGCTGCGTCCTGTACCGCGAGGGGTGGAGCCAGCACTCGAACACGCCGTGGGCGAGCTCGCAGGCGTCTCCCTTGGGGCAATGCCCGCTCCGGAAATCGGGACAGGCCGCGCCAGAGTACCCGTGGCGCCGCGGATCGCGCCGCCGCGCCTTCTCGCCCGGGTGGGCGTAGGGGCACTCGGTCCAGTCGTGGGACTTGCCCCGCGTGCACCGCCGGACCTTGAACTCGTACATGCGGAATTGGTCGGACGTGTAGAGGTCGACCGGCGAGTCGGGGCCGTCGGAGTCCGGGTCGGCCTGGTGGCGCCGCAGCGCCACGATGATATCCTGCAGGTACCGCGGACTAGCGGCGGCGGCGGCGCCGAGGTGGTCGGCGTCCAACTGGGAGAGAATCTCGTCGGCGGGATCGTCGAGGGATGGCCACGGAGGAGGGATGCGCACCGTTGGGTGGAGAGGGCGGCGGGACTCGCCGATCATCATTTTGGCGGCGGAAGATGGCGGGGGGGAGGCGGGGAGGCCCGTGGTGGTGGAGAAGCTGAAGCAGGCGGTGGTGGTGTGCATATAAAGCGCCAGGGACTAACCCTGGTTAGGTTTTGGCTCAACCGTGGTCAGGGTTAGGTTAAAAATGCTTCGGGGAAGAGACATCCCGAAGTTACTGTGGCGGATTTGACCAAACAAAAAAAAAGTTACTGTGGCGGCGGTCAAAAAAAAAAATCTGCCGTGGGGGTGGCTTGTGTGTGATAAAGGGGTTGGCGTTAACTCTGTTCGGGTTCGCTTCATCCGTGGTTAGGTTAAGAATGCAGTGGGAGAGAGAGGTACTATAGAAAGTTACTGCGGCGGTCAAAAAAATCGGTTTTGAGAGAGGGAGGTAATAATGCGGTGTACACGGCATTCTACCATTGGCTTTGGGTTTCACCGGGGCGCATGTAAATTCAGTTTATCTTGATCTTTAGATTATATGAGTTTCAAAGTAAATCGACCAATACTAAAGGACGAGATGGTACGAAAAACACGACGCATTAGGAGAGATGGTGGCCGTAACCTGGCATGTTCTGCTTGGCTTTGACGAAACATTTCTTCCAATGCCGTATAAATTTTATGTTATGGATAATTCGATAAAAAGAAGAAGAAGGAGGTGTTTTCGCTTCATTTCTGAACATGACACGCGGGTACAGTTGGTAGGAGTTGTTTTAAAAGGCCCATGATCCGTGGATTTTATCGATTTGATTTGGTATAACGAGTTGGTATGATAGTTTTTCACGCGCTAAAGATTTAGTCCTTTGATTATGGAAATTTATTTTCCCTTTTGTCTACGTCGACATCATGGTGCAAAATTTATTGCATGATAAAAGAGGAGAACGATTAAATTGAAAGAGAAAAGGAAGGGTGAGGAAAGTCTATCCATTTTTCATGTATTAAAGAGATAAATGCGGGGGGAGGGGGGATTGCAGAAATATTAGCATAATCAATTTCCGATATTTCCCATAAGTACGAAAATAATTCCTTGAAAAACGTACATGATAAGGGTCAATTTATTCCTTGACTAGCTAGTCATCCATTTGATGGGTTACAATCGCGTTCATATATCTAAATTCATGCCTTGTCCGTTTGCATGTAAGTGACATCCTTATCATAAATCCATCAATTATTCATTCGGGTAATGAATTTTCGTAATCCCTTCAACATATGGAACGTGCATTTGGGCATTCCAAGATTGCCAATACTCATTCCAATAAAAAGGTTTCCACTAAATAGTAAAAAACCAAAAAGTTGCAAGCCAAAATTGAGATTCCATTTTAGCGTTGATTCTTCCCATAAAAGAGCAAATGCACGAGACAAAATACATGTAAGAAGAAGGAAAATCCACTTTCCCCTTAATCCCTCCATTTTTGGAAGAATTTCAGAGGCATTTGACCGATCTCTCCGTCAACCCTTCATGGGAAAAGGAAAAAACAAAAAAAGGGAGAGGTGTAACCATGACATTGCTTAAAGTGGCAAAGGAAGGACCCTTAGGAACATTCAAAACGTTGGGTGAGAAGTACACAGCATTCATTCATTACTGTCGGAAGTGGATAAGATCGTGCCCGCCTTTTTTACAAAGTTCTGACCTAGAAGTTAGCTGGGGAGGCTCATCTTTGTGCTGAGCTTGAGGATAGAGATCAAGAGAGTGTACTGAGGCTTCTTTTGGAAGCAATAATGACCCATAGACATCTTTAATTTTCCTAACTGATCTCAAGGCCACTTTGGGAGCTCGTTGAATGGGACATGATAATTCATGTGCATGTGCTCGTTGAGCCTTTTAGGATGTGTATGGGACACGATCTTCCATGGGAGAAACTCCACGTAAGCCCCCTCGTCCATCCTTGGTTTTGATCGGTTCGCCATGTCGATGACGATGCTTTTAGGAACTCGAGATTGCAAGAGAAATTTCAACTCGTGACATGATCAACCGATCGAAAGTCAAGGACAACAACAGTATTGTAATCGCAATGATAATGACAATTTCCTTTGTTGCATTCCACAACAGAAAGAAACTCTTCGTGCTTTCAACACGTCTAAAACTTCATCGAGATGTTCCCAATTACTTCAATAAGAGAAGATTAACAACAAAGTATACATCCCATGCACAAATGACAAATCACACGATGCCAATAAGCGGAAAATAATTTGAAAACCAAAGTTAGGTATTCCTCCTTGGACGTGCAAGCTACGTCGCCATGGCATACCCTGACTTACGAAAACATGTAAGCAGCGTATGATCGCATAACACAAGATCAAACGAAGCAAATGGAATATAACCCATTTCTTGACTACCTCATCAACCGTTCCATATTATATATCATTGAAAAGGAAATCCCACAGACTGGCGCCACTGAATGCGAGACCGGCACATTGCATCGAAGTGAGACCCTGGAGACGATCATGCACGTACACATGTGAAGATCCTGCATGCCCCCGAAACCCTGCTTTTCAAAGCCCTACCTAGCTTTCGGATTCTTCCAAAAGCATCACGTATTATTAATCGATAAACCCGCAAAAAGAAAAGGGAAAAGGAGGAAAAGAAGGTGCACTTGCACATGAGCGAGCGCACCTAACGTTAAGGTCTATCTGCCTCTCTACCCCATTTTTCTTTAAAAGATCGCGATCCTTTCCTTTCACGGAGACGGTGACTCGTGGCGTACGTGGAGGCTCTCCAGAGGCAACGCCCCCCGAGAGCCCGCCATGTGCATGCGACGAGAGGGAAGGAAGCATCCCATCGTCATCAAAAGCTCTGCGGAATTTCGTTTCGCAGCAAATCAGCTTCTTCCCCCGCATCGGGAGTCACGTGAAACAGTGACTACAGAACAATAATAATATCGGTCAGTCCTCTGCTGCTGCTGTGATCGCCATACACCTGGATGGTTCTCGGCGGGTCTCGTGCACTGTTTCGAGGCTGTCGTGGGGACTCGGCTGCTTTCGGTCTTGGTCTTTTTTTCGTTCTGCACCCCCTTTTAACTGCGTTCTTGGAAATTTACCGGATGCGTACGTGATTGGTGTATGCTGGCTTTTGGTCTTTTTACCTTTGACTGCTTCTTTTGGGAAGCTCGCGGCTTGGGTCACTTTGGCTGAGAATCGTAACTTTGGAGAAGTTTCAGTGCGAGATGGCCTGGGATGATGGCCGTTTAAACAGAGATATTATCGCGTGCATACCTAGCAGTAGGCACAAATGATCGTTGGATATGTTGGTCTCCACACCGAGCATATATGCACCGGGTGCAATAATAATTTTTCGTTTTCATCACTCATATAGTTCTTTAGATATTGGGCTATATTTTCTTCCAACCCCCCAAAGCAGCTAAACACTTGTTTCGCATCAAGTGCGCCATCAATATTATGATGCGATGTCTTCCAGCTCATCGCATTTGTTGGGGCTGAATCCTTTCTCTTGAGCGAGATCCTTTGCTCGTTGGCAAACCTCTTTGCATCTCTAGACGCTTACTTTTGTCTTCTAGAAAGGGCGAAAGCTCTCCGTTCTTGATTCTCTTGTAACTAGATTCTCCGAAACGATAAAGACTCCTTTCCCTAGGTGACCTACCAATCGATGGGAGAAAAATTAGGAAAGTATGTGGGAGTAAACCTGTCTATCAGTCTCCTAATCCTGATTTTCATATTTGAACTTTGAGTAATGACCGGTAATCGCTCGTTATTTTCATTGTGGATAATGTATTTGGTTTTCATCGAAGTTATTTCACAAAAATTTGGCACGAAAAGAAAGGTCATATCCCGTTGAAGAGGAAGTCAAAGGAGCAAGACCTTGCGGAGGGGATGCGGACAATCTAACAAGGAGCAAGAGGAGGCATGCACTATATAATAAGATGGCCTCAAAACTTCCACCCTGCCATCCCTTCCCTGCAGTGGCAGAGAACCCGTCAAGTCAAGGCCTAAGATTTGGCCAAAAGGCGCAATTGATGGTTTCACCGTGCAAACTTCCCCCCACACTTTACCCGTAAGTTGGGTGGTCAGTCATCAATACGTTGTGAATGACATTACATTTATCCAAAACAATTCTACTATAGGATATACACATATTTCATATGTAAATTGTTACATGATAGTATAATCCATTATTTATATAGGTAATTCCAAGTTTGAAAAGCTTGAAATATCTCTAAAACAATATATGTCGGGGACGATACTTTAACCACCTCCCGTTGAAGATGACACGAAATTTTTCGGTCCAACCACACATTTTTCATGTTTTTTAAGGTATGGGAATGCAAGGCCCACAAAGTGCGAGGGCTCGACAAGTCATTGTGGGTCGGCCCACGACTTGGCAGAAGTGCGGAGGCCTAGTGGGCTAGCCCGACGGGCTTTAAGCCATTTTGGTTGGGCCAAATTCCATTTTGAGAAGTTGAGGCCCAGCCTATCCCGCCCCGCTCAGCGATCAGGTCTATTCTTAGTCGAGGTCAACGAGGATGCCTTCCTCCTTGCATCCCCGATTCCATTGACCCTCATCAGCCATTCCATCGATAGGATCCTTCAACTCCATTTGATCTCTTGGCAAAATTTTCATTGGAAATAGTTAACACAATGAGATTTATGTTTTTTTTCTCATTTTGGTTTAACTAAATTATGTGTTTTATGTAGTGTCAACAACCTATTTTGTGACTTGGATTTAATGAGCCCAATTCTGCTCACTGCGTTGCTATCAGGTAGATACTTAGGATAAATAAGCTTCATTGCATAATTTTGCTAAGTTTTGTAAATACTACATAGGTTGACTTTGTTAGATATCATAAAATTCCGGTTAAGTTGTTTACTTCTGTCATCGGTAATGACAACTCAGACATGAAGAAACTTGTTGATATCTTGTGAATGTTCTCGACCAAGAATTTGGCACTGTGATGAATGTAGATGCCTAAATTCACGTTGTCAACTTGATGTTCTTTGAGAAATATAATTCGTGAATATAGTGAACATTGGGCACTACTGTTCTCAGTTAGTTCGTGTTCTCTTTTCTTTAATTTTTGCACTGGCTACTTCCTGTTAATTGTATCCACTTGTCCAACTTAGGACAAGACGACATAAAACAGAACGATATGAATCTTCCTCGGAACTGTCTAAAGCCGTTCTGCGGTTAGTCTGAAAAAGCAATTCCAAAGAGGTGCCCCGACATTGACTAATAAATGCTTATTTGCTTATGCCTAGAAAGAGAGGCGACTATGTTGATGAAAAGAGGAAGAACCGGAGTAGAATCTGTGGTGGAGCCGAAGCGGCTTGGATGGGCCGTGCAGAAAGCGCAAAAGAAAATCAAAAGATCGGCACTTTTGCCCAAAACGAGAAGGGGGCTAAGTCAGTGAAAAGTGGTAATAACTGGGTCAAGGAATACGAACAATGCAGAAACAAAATGACAAGTGACGACTGGGTTAAGATGTTATGATGCTTCGGAAGTAAACCAAAGGCATCCTTGTGATCATATTCCATAATACATGAAGAATCTTCTCGCATGTTCGCTTAAGACATATCATCACAGTAATAGTTGACTCTCCAATACTCGTGGACTAGATGTTTATTTGGAATATGCAGGTATAGTGAGTAGTGAAGTCCCATTTCCAGACTACTCTTACGATACATCAGACCACAACGTATGGAAAAAAGAGTCGAATGCTCTGAAGCAACATGATATCTACTGTTTCCATCTTATCCTTTATTCATTTGTGCTTCTAAGCCTCATGCGGCTACGCGGTCTTCTAGTAGGCTGGATATTGGCAAGTGTCCCAAGCTGCGCGTAAAAAAGAGATACCATATCCGCTGTTGTGTCAGTTCATCGTGTATGATCTAAATCAAAAGCTTTAAACAAGGAATCATGCTGCTTACATGGATCCTGAGAAATGAGTAAAACAACTGTCGTAGATATAGCAATCACCAGGTGAGCGGGACAGTGGCTGGTAGTAGAGGTTCATGTCGAATGATGCTAATGAGACCTTGTTTCCCGGAGCATAACAGTATCCCCTTTTTGTGCGGATCGACAGTCTAACAGCTTTAGGAGATTGCCTGCAAGCGAAATCTATGTTGTCTTGGAGCTAATCAAAATCGGTTGAAGGCTTCGCAATGCACCAAAGTTTTCTGTTTAGGGTGCGAATGGTAACCATTCTATTCCAGAAATCAAATTCTTGCTAGAAATTGATTTATGAAATTCTTGCCAAAAATTGATTTCTGAAGAAGAAATCTGTTTGGTAAAATATGATTAATTTTGCTCCAGAAATTGATTTCTGGAACAGAAATCTGTTTTGATTTGTTGATTTTTTTTGCACCTAAAAAAATTTAAATTTTACTCAAAGTGGGTGGTCACAGGTATTATAAACCATTCTGTAAAGTTTTGAAATTTTTTACTTTTGAAATTTTTTTTGGGCACCTAAAAAAATTTAAATTTCACTCAAAGTGGGTGGCCACATGTATTCTAAACCATTTTGTGAAGTTTTGAATTTTTTATTTTTTTATTTTTTTGGGCACCTTAAAAAATTTAAATTTCACTCAAAGTGGGTGGCTACAGGTATTTTAAGCTATTCTGTGAAGTTTGATATTTTTTATTTTTTTGGCACCTTAGAAAATTTAAATTTCACTCAAAATGGATGGCTACAGGTATTTTAAGCCATTTTGTGAAGCTTCAAAAAGTTTTATTTTATTATTATTTTTATTTTTTTGGGCACCTCAAAAAATTTTAAATTTCACTCAAAGTAGGTGGTCACATGTATTTTAAGTCATTTTGTGAAGTTTTGAAATTTTTGATTTTTTTGGGGCACATCAAAAAATTTAAATTTCACTCAAAGTGGGTGGCCACATGTGTTTTACGCTATTCTGTGAAGTTTTGAAATTTTTTATTTTTTTAAAAAATTCACCAAATTTCATATTTTCCCGAAATCTGACTCTTTTTAAGCCATTTTCTGGAAATTTTTATGAATTTTTCTAGGATTTTTCAAATTTTATGCATTTTCTGAACAAAAAAAATTGTGAAAAAGTAGGGAGAATGCATTCTGGAGTCAAGAAGCTACAAAAAGTAGCTTTCTCTTTTCCTTGTCAAAAACTCATTCTGAAAATAAGAATGCATTCTGAAATCAAGTATATTTAACAAACACATTTTTATTCCAAAATGCAAAAATCTCTTCAGAATGCGTTCCGAAAATTTTTTAACAAATATCATTCTGTTCCGGAATGTATTCCATGCGCACCCTTAATGTATCAAGCGCCACTGACTTGGTCTCTTGTGCACTGAACAAGCAGCTAGATTTTCGTAAATTCGCTGGAGAATTAGGCAAAAAATTGTTGAGCACGCTTTATATGTTTGCCGCAGCATTGTAAGGCTTTCAATTAGGAGACAGATTGGGAAGATATAGGCTTCAGCTACACAAACATGAACCTGAACCTCTTTCTTTTACTCTTGTTTTCACACACACACACACACACACGTATAAATGTGCAATAAAAAGGAGGTTTTGGAAATGATAATCCAATCTTTCTTCTCCGTAATGCAGCAGCTAAGTATACTTTTCTTAACCTCGTTTGTCAGTTAAAGTAGATCACTTGCTGTCTCAGGCTACGGAAGTCATTGCATTTGATGCTTCAAAATGCACAATTACCTAACAATATTTTCCTTTATGTCTGGATGAGACGGAATTGGCTGGTCGGAGTGGCTAACTTGAACGACAGGCCAATGTGTTGAAGAAAGATGACGAGAATCCTGTTCAGGTGCGCACTTCTTTTAGCTATATTTCTCCTATTAATCCTTTTTGAGACCGAAAGAGAAGTCGACCTACTTGCAGCATTATAAAACTTTAAACTCCATCGATCAATGTTGTGGACCTGTGGGTACTGAGACCATACCTGTAAAGCTCGAATGTCATGTGGCGTTTCTTCATTTGTAATTCACACTTTTTGTCTCTACAAATCCATTGCCACTTCATTACAGATGATATCAATATACAGTAGACAAGAGACGATGGCGTAGGCTTGTAGTTTCTCGCAAAGTTCTATCCACACTATTATGCTAGTTGGTGTCGCAATCACTCATTGCTTCATCAAATGAAGATGTAACTAAATCTCAAAAGTTTGGAGTGCATATTCGGTACCCGCATTCTGGTTGGCACACGAGATAAACGAGAGCAATGGGGATGATGGCCAAAAAGTGTTTCGACATTGCGGTTGATTGTTGAAAATGAGTGAGCGCTGTGATCAAGGGGTTGAGAGAGACAAAGTAATGGCTTATTAAATAGATGATATTGCACAATTCCTGTTGGTAATACTTTGCATAGTAGGATTTAGAGTATCATACTTTGCATAGTAGTATTTAAGCTAACACCCCTCAAGATTGCGCCACTACCACACATAAAAGGGATTTTGGGGGGCTCAATTTTGACGCACAAGAAAGAATACGAGGAAATCTTCTCGGTGAGTTGGATTCCAGGAGTCTCCTCATCACCGAAATCTACTGTCCGACATCTGAGTCTGCTATTTATCGCTCTCAATCACCATAAATATTGTTACGCATCCATCTCCAGTCATGATCTAAAAACAGAGCGCGACTAGACTACGACGCACTGAACGAGAGCGAAAATGTTTTTTTTTTTGGAGATGGTTTCTCTGGGCTTACAGCAATTCCGGTGCTATTAATCGGATCCAAGCGTCCTAAAAATGCTTGGACTCGAGGGTCAAGAAATCCACCAGAGAGCAACCCCGGGTGGTCTCTTGTGTACGTCGAGCCCAACCTTGGTGTCATGTCCATTGGCTTCATGCTCCCCAATCATTTGGAGAGGGCCACGCAAGAAGAGGGATGAGTAAGCAAATTCCTGAAGGAAGTGTCCTGGGGAGAACTCTAATACTTAGTGGTTGATGCACCAACCTGACACCTCAAATAAGCACATCTCAATGTCTTCAGGCAGCAGGCTTGGACGGTGCAATTATAGTCACAACCCCGCAGCAGGTTTCATTGATTGACGTGAGGAAAGAAAAACGTTTCTGCAAGAAAGTTGGAGTTACAGTTCTTGGGGTAGCGGAAGACATGAGTAGGTGTTCCAGTCTCAGCCCGTGAGTGATTTCCGCTTCACGAAGATCATGGAAACGGGCCGAAAAGAATGACGGTCACGGAGTAGGCCTTGCGATATATTAGAGAGAAAGCACTGGAATTGCTGAATTCGATTGCATCTAGTGAAGTGTTTGACAGCAGCGGCAGTGGTGCGGCGACAATGTGCAGGGAGATGGGGTACATTTTCTTCGTAAGTTACTGCTGCGGCTGAAGAAGGTAGATCGTGCTTCATGGATCAGCTATGCATGGCTAGCGCACCGGCAGTGGAGAGTATCATAGAGAAACCGTTGCAGAACCAGGGTCCTTGCAAATTGGCCATGGAAAATGGTACATAGACGATCTCCCGATCAAAGATCTTGTTGTCGACTCTTTCTTTTGTTATTTTTTCTTTTCTGCTTGACCTCATTGTGATCATGCCGGGAACTGCAAAAGTGGCACATAGATCGTGTATTTCTTGGCTATGTATTTATACTGATCTGATGGTTTTCCTAATTCTTAATGGTGCAGACATGCGATTTCAATCATATTTTGTATGAATAACTTTTGGAGGGACATCTGGTGATGTGAATGTCATATGAAAGTGTATATGATCTGAATTCTGGGTTCATGTTTGGACTGGATCGTTCAACCTCAAGAAACAAGTCATGAAAAATTATGCTCAACATATCCTCGAGTTCTAATTCTAGAGTTCTGGCCTTCTGGGTACAGCCTTCATTAAAACTGAAGATTGATAACATACACTATCATTGGCATCTCTTTTCTAATTTGTTCTGTTCCCTTTTTCTCTCAGAAAAGTACCCAAAATCATATTCACTTTTCACCCCGTTATCGCTTTACCTTAATCTGCTTTTCAAAATGCCACTTACAATCCTCTATCAGAATCTTATTGCTGCAAAGACCCTTGCGCCTCTTTAGATTTCCAATATTCCAAGTCTTCCGCAAATCCTACTCTTCATCACCCACATCCTCGCATCTCTCATCACCCACTACCGTCGGCCCGCCGCCATCGCGATAGTGCGTAGGGGGATGGAAGGGTTCGACCACTGCCGATGGTGGCAACTAAGCTTAGGCTTATAGTGGTTACGTTTTACACATTTAAGTTTGGTTCGACAGGAAATTTAGAACTAGGACGGTTGCTAAGCTAACGGCACCCTTATTCACAAGGAATAACGGTGCCTCTTTTACCACAATCTGCCATTGAAGATTAATTGGTAACCCGAACCTGTTTCAGCCAATTTTTTTCTGCTTATAAATTTAGTGTAGATTTTGCGCAATAATTTTGCACCACTCACTTTAAACCACAAAAAGCCGGAAACTCAGGCACAGCTGATATAAACATTGCTTCTATGAAAGAGCTCCCCTGCCCAAAACACGAAATGTTCACAACTAAATAAGCTCATTAAAGCATGCCTATGGTAATCAACCATGGCAGAATGATCAATTGTAACATAACACATTAGTTATCTGGTAAATAATGCGGCCCAATCCGAATATCTCATTTCGCTGAATAAATACATGCGGGGCACTTCAATTAGTAAGTGATCCGCCGTTCATGATATGTTTAAGATAATATTCTATTTGAAAAAAAAAATCTTTAAGAACAAAAACCATATGATTTATTGGAACACTAGATAAAAATTCCATAGAGTTGGGTTAGTGGGTAAAAAGCATATATACTTGTGTCACGGACGAACTAGAGAATTGGATCGTTCTCGAGGTTACTTGAACGAAGGACAATGACTAATCCATGAATGAGCGGATGGACTTTGAGGATACTAAATCCCAGGGTTTTCTTGTATGTTTCAAAATACTCCCAGGAGCGGACTAAATTATAATTGCATCCTCCTATAAGAAAATCAGGTAGATGGTAGTTGGGGAGATCCAATTTTTACCGTTAGATAGATGAGAGATCTATGAATACGGTTGAGCCTGTATTTGTATATAAAGGGGTCTTCTCCCCTCATACGTATAACTCATTCCCACAAGTAATACAACCATAAGAGCTTCTTTCTTTTGTAGTTTCTCTCTCCATGATCTAAGAATTTTAAAAAAGATCCTAGTTTTAGAAAATTTTCAATAATTTTTAAAAAAAATAAAAGATTTATAGTACTAGTAAAAGCAAATAAAAGGAAGGTGTACAAATCAGAGTGGAAACAAACCGGAAACTGAGAATGAGTGGTGATGGTTTTGGTATTTGGTACTTTCCTATTTTTAAAAAGAGATTTTTTTATTATTATTATGTTTCCTTTTTTATAACTTTGCTGCACCAACGAACTAAACTGGAAACTAACTGCTATTGCAATATTCCGATTCTCGCATTCACACATACCAAATTCTCAACCACCAACTTTTCTCACATTTCCTTATTACGTCATCTCGTCTTTCGATCATGTTATCTGATAAGAGAATTCCTTGCTCTGAAAATAATGTCTTCCATGCAAAACTCTTAGAATTTAGGCTTGAACGGGACGACTCAATAATTTGTACTTCGTATAAGTTTGTTTGGACAAAGGTGGCCTATTTGCAGGGCATAAGTAAACAGACGTTCCAAAGGAGTCGCGTGAAAAGAAAAGCGGCAGGGGAGATTGAAACTCTTGAATTAAGATATATTCAAAGAGAACAAGGATGTCATGGTGAGAATTTTCTCCAAATTATACGAAGAATCTTCTCATGCATGGCTTAACACATACCATAATAGCCAATACTTCGATATGTGGGAATCACGTGACTAGATGTTTATTTGGACAATGTATTTACAATGAGGAGTGAAGTCCCAATTCACGACTACTTCTACATTACTTTTGCCTAAAAAGGGTTAAAAAAAGACCAAAATGCTCTTAAACAACACGGTATCTACTGTTTTTGAAAACGATCACTTGTATCGGTTGATATGTTTTTGTGTTTATTATGGTCCTAAAATGTCACCTAACCATTCGATCAAAATAGGCAAATCACAACTCAGAAAAAGCAATATAAAAAGAATCACAATCAATTCCTTCAAGATAGTAATGAAAGAACGAATAAAAAGAAAAGTGCGGTAACATAACCCAATACAAACCGGTCGAAGAATATTACATGACCCTGTTATTAAGCCCCAGGACAGCAACCCCTGACCTCGTTTCAAATCAAATCCAATATCTTTTAAAAAAGATGAATCTTCCTGAGCCTAAACTAAATCAAACGTACTCATTAAAATACCTAGGCTATACGTACACTAACTGAATGATACAAAGCTAATTCTAATCTTAAAATCGAACAACCTAATCAAGACCTGTTTCTAAGTTATTTTCTGATTATTTTTTTATAAAAAAACTTCAATTTTTTTCAATTTTTAATGAAAATAGGGACCGGTCTGGACAATGGGTTGAGATAGTCTCACGGGTTTGGGCCCCGGACACCATTGGGCTTGTTTTAAACTCATCAAGCCCATTCTGTTGAAACTAATTGCACTAAGCCCATTTCCCTTTTTGCTGTTTTAAGCCTACTTTAAGCCTATAATTGACTAAAGCCCTAAAACCCACACTTTTTTTTTTCCATTTTCTCCTTTTCTTTCCTTTATTATTCATATACATATAGTTTTAATTCCTTTCCCCTCGATGCTTGTCTTCGTCTTCTTCCTATTGCAGACTAAAAAACCTCCACAAAAACGAACACTAACGACAGAACATTCAAGATTCAACCAATGATGTGTTTTTTGTACAAGGCCAATCAAGTGGAACTAATTAAATCAATCTTTCTTTCCTATATGCACAACATACCAAACTTCCCCTTTTTTTTTGGGCTGAATCCCACCATGTGAAGCTTTGGATCCTCTATGATCAAATGTGCACAGACCCCTTTTGTTTTTTTTTTTTTTTGGGCACCCAAATGTCCCATACCCAAAACGTGACCTAAATGGGCGGTACCTCACCAAAATCCCAAATATAATCCATTTATATACATAAAATCAAGGGATGAGTATCCTAAAACTCCTAAAATCTATCATGGAAGTGCAATTGAGTCCTGAAACTTTTAAAAAATACGATCAAGTCCTAAGACTTTCAAAAAGTACAATTAAGTCATAAAATTTATCACAAAGGTGTAATCAAGTCTTAAAACTTTCAAAAAGTGCAATCAACGAAAGGACTTAATTGAACAAATTTGACAAGTTTTAGGACATGTTTGTACTTTTTAAAAGTTTTTTTACTCAATTGCACTTTCACAGCAAGTTTTATAACTTGATTTCACGTTACGAAAATTTTAGGACTCAACTGCAATTTCGTAATAAATTTTAAGACTTTTAGCGTCGCCCGTCCCTAAAATAAAAAATCTCGCTCTGCCCGATTCCATTTCCCCAAAGCAATCAGGACCGTTCAGTGAAAACAGCCAATCCGATCGTCGCCGGCGCCAAAAGATTTTTTCATTTTTTTGCCAAAAATCGCCATCTCCCCCGCCGCCGCCGCCGCCGCCGCCACCACCACCATCAATATGTCAACTTGCTGGCCTCGAAAATAGAAAAATATTTGGCAGCTTGGGACCTCCCTTTGTGCGTGACAACTGACAGAGCAGAGGCTCGCATCCCGCCGTCCATTAATCGCGACGGCGGTGGGGGCGGACGGTTGGATTTGGCCCTTCCTGCTGCTGCCACGCTCACGTCTCAGCCGTCGATTTCAAAGCCCCCACGCTCAAAGATGATTGGGGGGCCGTATGACAGGATGCTGCGTCACTGTAGCCCGGAAGTCGTAGTCCCATCTGGTTCCACGTAACGCTGAGTCACGCCACCCTGCCAACCCCCGTAATTTCGTTGGCTTCACGTCGACATATTTATTGGGCATTTTGCAATGAGGGGCCTGACCTTTTGTGGAATTGCGGAAGTTCCCACGGAAGGGATGAAATGTGCTTCGTGTTTGAGACCCACCATCATGGTATTCATTAAATGCTTTTATGTTATGGGGAAATTGGAGTGCATGCGCGTTTATTATTATAGTCCGGGCTATGGGCTGAGCTTCGTGTGTTCGATTTTTTTTTTTTTTCTATCTCGTGTCGAATCGAAGACCATGGAACGACGGGGAGCGATGCGCACGGGTTGGGGCCGAGAGAGATCAAATGAATTGAATGGAATGTGGTACGGATGAAACAAAAAAATGAGGGTGATGTGAATTTTAGTAGGAATTCGGCCGCGTAGGAGATGGCGGGTACTTATCACTAGCGAGGTGATCACTATCGCTAGCGCGATGGAGAAATTCCTATGGAGACAAGGGCAAGAGGTTATTACCTGAAATTTCAAACAGCGTAACGATTTGACGTGGTGTGCTGTTCCTGTAACTTAATCAAATGAAGAAATTCAAATTAGGTACAAATTGTAAGAGAAAGAGCTAGGCATATATTGCTATGTCGAGCCTATAGTCATCATCTTAAAATCAAAGTGAAACGGTTATATGCGGTCTTAGCCACATGCTAGACCTTAACAGATTTTCTGCTCTTGCAAACCGTCGAAATTCAGAAAATAATCTCAGAAAACGATATGGATCGGCACCAGAGATTAACTATTTCTACAATTTATAGACCCAATTTGCAATTCTTGCTCAGCGAGAAGGTGGTTATCAGAAAATCGCCGTGTATCGCGATCACTCGACAAATTAGATATATATATTTCGATACCGCCATTTATAATTTTGGGTTTTTGAAAATTTTCATGCGAGCGATCACTAATCAAAATGGATAGTTCTTACGTACGTACATTGCCCTTTTTTTAACGCCCCCTCCCCCAACAAAACAAAAAAAACCCTAGTCAAATTCATATAATTACGGATTTTCCCAGCCTGTAATTATTATTATTATTATTATTATTATTATTCCCAAACAAAGACTTTCCCGATTCGTGTTCTTTTGATCTCATCCAATTTACGGTCAAAGATATATATTTGGCTAGTGACACGGAGCCTCGTGGGTAAAACTCCATCCAAAATCCAATCCAACTTTTTTTTTGGGGGGGGGGGGGGGGTTGGTTTAATTCCCCTGGCCAATCGCCTCGAAGATCATCAATTCTTTCCTCCTAAGATCAACGCGAAAGTCCCCCCTCGATCGCGTCTAATCAACGTCGATTCTGCCAGGTCATCAGCTAGAAAAAAAACGATCACATGCTCTGGACTTTAACGTGCGTGACGAGCGCGTCCATCGGATGGGATAGGGTGGTTGGAGATTGGAAAAAGAAAGGGAAGAAATTTCAGCTGGCCCCCACTATTTTCAGTTAAGGACTCCAAACATTCCAAATCGCTGATCAGGACCTGCGAGGCTTTCGAATCGCAAGACAGGACTCCTCCTTGTCCCCTCCTATAAATACACCCCCCCTCCTCCTTTCCCCCATGCTAACAAGCACTGAAAAAACAACGAGAGCTTCTCGATACTTTCTCCCCCCCTGCTCTGCTTTCGAGTTTGGTTTCTTTCCGTGCGTTGCTGTTACTCTGCCTCGAAGAAGAAGGAGAAGAAGAGGAGGAGGAGGAGGAAGATGACTATCCTCATTGAGCAGATCGAGAATGGTAGCCCCTCGCCACACGAACTCATGATTTTCTCTTCAAGTTCTTCTTTTTTGTTTGGGGTCCTTTCTATCGTTTCGTGCATGCGAATGGCCACTTTGAGGTGACTTTTTCATGTTCTGGGGTCTGGTTGTTTTTCCAGGTGGCGCCCAAGCGGAGGAGCAGAAGACGCTGACGATCGCCAATGATCTGGTGCTCGATGGCGGGTTTGCGCTGCCGAAAGAGGCGTCGGACGACGGGTTCGTGGCTCCCGAGATCAATGCGTTCGGTCACTCTTTCAGGTCCCCGCACTTTATCTCTCTGGCTCACCCTGGCCATCCTCCTGATACAATGCAAGATTTTTTTCACTTGCAGCGAAGCGGTTTCTGATGTGGCAAATGTCTCCTTTGCTCTTTTTTCTGGGTTGGCAGGGACTATGATGCGGAGAGCCAGAGGCAGAAGACGGTGGAGGAGTTCTACCGGTTGAACCACATCCACCAGACCTATGACTTTGTAAGAAAAGAAAACCCCACCGACGGCCTTATCGGTTTCTGTCGGATCCACCATTAAAGTTGGCATCTTTTTGCCCTTCGCTTCTTGTGCTCGAGCTTACTGGAATGCCATGAACAACCCCAGGTGAAGAAGATGAGGGAGGAATACGGCAAACTGGACAAGATAGAGATGAGCATATGGGAATGCTGCGAGCTTCTGAACGACGTGATAGACGACAGCGATCCCGATCTGGACGAGCCTCAGATCGAGCACTTGCTCCAAACTGCCGAAGCCATCAGGAAGGATCATCCTGACGAAGATTGGCTGCACTTGACCGGCCTTATCCACGGTATATGCCCCGACTAATATGCCTCAAGATCCTATTTTTATTGGCTCAAGCAATCCGGGGTTTGACTAAGAACAGGGGATTGGAAAACCCACTAAGAAATTCCTGTGACAAGACTCTTGTTTTGTTTTAGAGATTGGACCCTAAAAATGGGAAATGTCCATTATGGGCCCGCCTTGAGCAAGCCCGACCTATTTAGAATTTTGATTGAATTCACAGGGATCTTCGTGAGATCCACATGATTTTGGAAAAAATGTCATGACCGATTTAATTGGGCTAACTATTTTGTGCCGGCATTTTTCGGTTCAAACTAAACCTTGGCCGATTTAACCTGATATAGTTAGCTGTGTACCATACGGCACGATGCCATCTCCGGTACGGTTTTAAAAACGTTGTCCTTTTTGTTTTGCATAGCAAGGTGCCAAAAGAAGATGGGAGATTTTTTTTTTGTTTCCCCATGAAAAGACATTTGATTGGCTGGCTTTTTCAGATCTTGGAAAGGTACTGCTTCATCCCAGCTTCGGTGGGCTTCCCCAATGGGCTGTTGTTGGTGAGTTTTTCTTTTGTCACTTTCCTATTTATATTTTTGGCCATTACTCATTTTTTCACTCAAATTTAAAAATTCAAAATCTAATTTTTTTTAACTAATTTTACAGGTGATACACACCCTCTTGGATGCGCCTTTGATGAATCGATTGTCCACCACAAGGTCTCCTTGCATTCCCACAAATTCCACTCGATTTGTGTATTCAATCTGTGACAGAGATCTTGATCGTAACCCTGATATTAATCTTAGTCTTAACCTTAACCATAATCTCCACTAATTTGGTGCAGTACTTCGAGGGCAACCCGGACTACCACAATCCTGCCTACAACACCAAATGTGGGATATACAGCGAAGGGTGTGGTCTGGACAACGTGATGATTACTTGGGGTCATGATGACTACATGTACTTGGTAATTACCCTTCAATTTTTCTAAGGAAATTGCCATCAAGCAAGTGATTATCATTAGTAAAAATTGGTAATCATCCAAAGAGAGTAATGCGATTATGTTGATTGGAAAATCTGCAGGTGGCCAAAGAAAATAAAACCACTCTCCCTCCGGCGGCATTGTTCATTATCCGTTACCATTCGTTCTATCGTATGTGATTTAAGTTTGCGATTTAGCGGGTTGCTCATCCCTTAATGATTACTGTTTTGATACTTCAGTTGATGATGATCCTTGTGCTTTCATCTTCTTTGCAGCATTGCATAAGTGCGGGGCATACACTCACCTTATGAACGAGCAGGATAGGGAGAACATGAAGTGGCTTAAGATATTCAAGTAGTGATGAAATTCAAATAATTATCGGTTTTTTTTATGTGTTTTTTGTTTGGCATTGATTTGTGGGTAATTCCTTGGCACTAATGACTGATTTGTGCTCTGCTTAATCTCCTGCAGCAAGTATGATCTATACAGCAAGAGCAAGGTCCGGATCGATGTTGAGGAAGTCAAGCCATACTACATGTCCCTCATTGAAAAGGTGAGTTTCCCTCAAATAATGATCATATAATTTATGCATATATATATTTTGTGTATAAAGAAGTATGCATTTTTCAATTTATTCGTGGCTTTAACATAAATTTTCAATTGCAGTATTTCCCGGCGAAGCTCAGATGGTGATGATGTTTTAGAAGGGTTTAGAGGAGTTAATTGGCTGAGAAGGCAGTGCATTGCTGTTTTTGCTTTCTTCAATTGATCTTATGTTTGATTAGTTGATGTAAAGAGAAAAAACAAAATAAGAAGAAGAAAGATGGGTATCTGATTGTTCTTCCATCCAATGTGCAATTGTTTCTTGTTTTAATTTCAATGCGTGTATCGTTGGCATTTAGCAATTTCGAAATTATCTTCGATTATAATTTTGCTCGAACATGCCTACTGAGCTATTTCATCGATAACGATAAAGGGTATTTATTGATTCTATAAAATCTCGCAATCGGTAATATACTTCGAAAGTAATTATTGGAATAATAAAATTGGTTGCCACGTTTGACATTACTATCGCACTTTCAATGTTACGTCTTCCTTGTATCCATATGCAGTTCGAATGTGCATGTTTTCATTGTGTACTTTGACAACAGTTTGTTCGTAAAATAAATGCACTTTTATACAAAATAAAATGCGACGTGATTCAATGAAACTTACTTCTCTCACATGCTGCCGAGCTTACGAAAGAACATTAAAAAGCACTCTTTTTTTTTGTAGTATATACATGTGTAAATCGCGTCGTATCATACTCAATCACAATCAATTGCTCTAAGAATTTAGGTTAGATAAATTATTCGATGGAAGAGTGGTGGTTTAATGTTTAAATATTTAACTTTGTTTTTCAAGCGTAGGTTGAATTGTTGCTTAAGAGTAATGACTAGAAATATATAGAAGGTGAGACTTATAGGGGCTTGAAAAGATTTAAATTTAGAACTTCTTGCCCAGTTGCCATGTGAAATTTTTCGGGAACTCAATTTTAAAGGTAATTTTTCGTCTTTAGTTTAGCCAACTAATGATGTGACTTGTTAGAAATCATTTTCCTATGCCCAAGACATGATTTTTTTCTACGGAAACAAATTAACTTTTCAAGCGATTTCTCGTCAGGCCGCACGGATTAGTAACAAAGCTTATTATTAGATGACAAAATCTTTATTTTGTCTTGTTATTTAAATAGCCCAATTATAACATGTACTCTTTTCTTATTTACGATGCGATCTTGATGTAAAATCACAATTGAAAGGAGAGATACATTAGATTTTAATAACGCGACGAAGAAATTAAAAAAAAATGAAGAAATAAAAGGATATGGGCTACATAGTATAGGGCCTAGGCCCGGCCCACGAGATTCTTCCTTAGGGACTGAAAAATGAATCTCCAAAGAAATCGACAACAATACAAAATCTTGAAGGGGCCCGCGAAATGAGCAGAACAAGAGCAAGCCAGCTCAGCTATGCAACTTGGTGGCGTGGGGGGCTTGGGTTGTACTTTTGCATCAGGTGCTTGATTGTTTTCCATTTTCATCTCCCACGTGGCCATGTGTGTTAGTGATTTGCCCTAAGAATCAATTAAAATTGATGCTCTAATATTGGTTGTGGATTAGATTGTATTGGAAAATCGACTTTCACTATACTTAGATAGTCATAATGTCTTGCTAGAGACCGCTTATGACTTGTAGGCCAAAAAGAGTTTTGAGCACACTGCTAATATTTAGTAAACCTACATGATCGCATACAATAGCGAACGGACTTAATATTTTCTATGCGTCTTGATCTACTTAAGAAGTAAATTTTAATTTATTCTCTTATTTAAATTATCTATGTCGTCGTGCGCGTTATAAGATAACGATTAAACGTATGATTAAATGTGGATGGTTTGGCGGGCCCAAATTGCCCAACCTACTTCTTTTAATTCCGTTGGATAATGAGGCTGTATAAATAGATAGAGAATTGTTCTCTGTCTAGGGTTTTTTCGATAGAGTATCGAAAATAAAAAAGCGTTCAAGAAAAAGGAATTTCAAGATCTTTTACTAGCACGTGGATCGTTGGAAAATTCCGCTCGTGTATGTGGATACCGATAGAGTCACAACACTTGGGGCACTAATCCAGACACAATCGGCTGCTGATTTATCTTTGATATGCAAAATGTACGTTTCGAAATTCCTTTTCGATTTTAATATACACATGGATCCCGTCTAGAGTTCTATATTCCGCTGCGTTGTTTGTCGTTGATGAACCTAACACTGTGTCCACATGCTTGGTGCATGACTTAGCTCGTCGGGAGGTTTGGGGGGTCCCACCCGAGACATGGTCGTTTGACTCGGTAGGAATGATCGATTTTAGGGTGAGTAGGTTCACAATCTGAAACAACCCACACTAGAACTTGAAACCTACAATGTTAAAATCGATTCTCAATTTTTGAAATCTAGAATCTAACATGTTTGCCTTGAAATCGACCTCGAAACCTATCTTGTTTTTCCGGTCAAGTTCTAAGGCATACCCGGGGACTGGTTTTTTTTTTTTTTCTTCTTCATTTTTTTAGAAATCGAAATAAATAGCAGTTACATCAAAATAGTGGGAGTAACAAAACGGCTCAAAGTAATATATCGATACAAAACAAATAAAAATGTAAAGTAAGAGGGAAGTTAGGTTTATTAATTTTGTAAAGATAAATCATCTTCTTTCGACTTTGGTTTTCGATAGGTGGGTTCAGCACTCGGAACATGGAACCCATCCATAGAGTACTAGTTTTGAACTTTTGGAACCGGAAATCGGAGCTATGTTCCATGACCTGTTCGGTCCGGTTCCCGAATAGAACCGAACTGGTCACGTAGCCCTAATCGGGATCCTAAGAATTGCTATGCATTTGGACTAATCTGCCTTCGGAAGAGTCTTGGACTCATTTTGCCTTTAACTTTCTCCAAACATCTTTAGACAATTCCGTTCCGTAATTTGACGAGGTTATTGACGGAAGAAGTGAAATTGGACAAATCCTCCGTACTTTTCTTTCTTCCAAATGATGCGTCATTCATGACCAATTTCGCAAAGAAAAACCCACAAATTCGTAGAATTCAAATCTTTCGAAGATTCGCGTGCCCCAGCGGAATTCTAATCAGGTAAAATCGAAACATAATATTTTATGGCTCTATTGTTCACCGTCACGCCGATAAATGAAAAAAATTGTTCAATTTGGAACAAAAAATTGTTATTGAGTAATTTTCTTTCCCCGTAAAATTTTTCTCGGGATTTGTTTTTTAATTTTATTTTTGGCTATCGAGAAGTAGTTTCGATCGCCTTAAATGAAATAGTGCATTCCCGGTATCGTATGGATCACCTTAATCAACTCTAGAGCTCTGTTTGTTTCGCGGAAAATGAATAATTTGAAAACTTTAAAAATGATAGATCATATTGCTTAAGATAATTAGTCAATGAAAAATATTTTTATCATCGACGACAATTTATTGTGAACGATGAAAATATTATTTATTTATTCATTTTTGTAATCGATACATACGATCATTTTTTAGAAAAATATTTTTCGAATTATTTATTTTTTAGCGAAACAAACGCACCCTTAATTAAGTTGTATTTGGACATTAATGTCCCTGAGATTCTAGAATTGCTTCGTCAACCCATATAATTATGATTATCCAATAGCGTGCTTTTCCTTAGTTCGACCATTTCCAGCTTTGAAGTAATTATATCTAAAATGGGACCGCAGAAAGATTTAATTTTTAATTTTTCATATATATATTCGAAGTCGTGACGTATTACAGAAAAAGAACTATAAATTATTTGAATGATTGAATCTTGGCCATAGGAAGTGAAAAAATGAAACACTTCGTGTCACGTCCTCACCAAACATTTCGTCACGATTCAAGGCAACGTGTCCCGCTCCAACAAAATGGGTCGATTTCGTGCCGAGTCGTCACCCTACCAACTCATATTATATTCCCATTTTCCAAAGAGTTCGCCGTAATTGTCCATGGAAAATGAATTATATCGAACCCTTAAAAAATACCCGTAGAATATACACTATACGAGGGGTAGGCAAGAGTGTACAAATACACACGAAACCGTAGTACGCAAAAATTGTTATTTTTTTCCCCTATTTCACAAGGAGTTGAATGGCCCTTCCGTTGGACGAGCCATGAGAACGGTTATTCCGTAAGGTAAGAGCATTCGACCATGGTCCCGCATGATATCGTGGTAGGATCCCGACCTCCAATCCTTTCGGTTATTCCGTAGGTTTTACTGGTGTATGCTACGTATGGAAAGAGTCATACGGCTTATGAAATTCAAATAGTTAGAAATGCGCATTGCCTGTTTCTTGCATGCAAAATCGAGTTAGCGGCGAGTGTACATTTTACTGTTTTCCATAAACGTTCCGCTTTGGAAATCACACATACGGTTAATATAATTTCGTTGGCTACAGAAAAAAAATGGTCCAATGGATTTTACTAATAGCGCCCTTATAATCGGTGGAGAAAAATGATCCAAAATTCTTGTTGCGCTCTCTTTCCTCGTGATATGCACGATCTGTGCTCCAAAATTAGAAATTTTTTTTTTCGCTAAGTACATTCGACAATTGTCTACGTGTTAAAGTTAGGCACACAAACACAAGAAAATAGAAAGTAAATGCGATAAAGAAAAAAAAGAAAAGATGTAAGATTTGTCATGGTTCACCCTTAAATTAGTATTGCATTCAACATATGATTATAGTATCATCTCTCTAGTTACAACTATGAGACTGGGCCTGTGCTCAAATTATCAATAAAATACGAACCAAAACTATAAAAACTCTTTTGTGGCTCAGGGGAGACGCCCCCACGACCCCGCTAGGGCAGCCCTCAGACCTTTGTCAGCTCATCGGGGAGCGGGATCCTCACGTGTTCCTCTTAACGGGGAGTATGAACCGTACCTCAACGACGTTGGCAACGTGTATATACTGAATATAATCGTAAAGCGATGCGATTATTTACTGTCCTAAAATGGTGGGGTCGCTTCAGATTTTGTGAAGAAGTGAAAAATAGCTGCGCCGAATTTGAAGTAGTTTTTTCCAACTTGGTGGGAGGCCTTCCTTTTGCGCACACCGAAAACGAACGATGAATGCTTCTGAATATTCTTTTCCATCTTCGGGGACTTTGTAATAATAGGAAGAGAGGAAGGTGACGCCCGTGGTGACCGAAATGAGCCGGACAGCATCTCCAGTCAGCGTTTTGTTTCCGATGATTCCGAAAGACAAGGTGGAAATTCCCAAGTTTTCCTCCGCTGCATGATTTGTCTCTCCTCCCTGGCCACACCTGAATGAATTTGTCCCATATGTTAGCTCTCTTACATCAGCCACAAGAACAAACCATCCCCACTAATCATTCTACTTGAACGCCCATAAGTGTCTACCGGTCTTTACCCTCCCCATCTCTCTGTCTCTCTCTCTCTCATTTTGTGCAGAGGCCAAAAGCTAGGGTGCTGGTGGGGCGGGGAGGCATCATGGATGCACCGCTTCTGGGCAGTGATGGTTTGATCAATCGTGAGAAGAAGCAGGGGAGGAGGAATTGGGCCAGAGCTCTGTGCTTTTGCCTTGCTTTCATCACAGTCGCAGGTGGGTTGTGTTTTTCTTGTTTGGTTTCTTTCTGGGTCGGGATCAAGAATTCTGGGTTCTTGTTCTTTCTCGTGCTCTGGCTCTTGAAGAATAGTTTGTCCGTGAAATCCGAACTTCCTGGGTATGCAAAATGAACCCTTTTCTAGCTGAATCTTGTTAAGAGTATGCTTTGACTTTGGGGGGAGTAAGGATTTCTTGATTCGACTTTTTCCCTTCCCCATTATTGGATTGCCAGATTTAGCGAGAAGGGTACTAACCGAAGTGTGACCACTAATTCAGCCTGTATTATTCGATCAGGGACCACATAGCTAAAAAAATTGTCCTGTTTGGGGCAGAAAGAGAATGAAGGAAAGAGATAAAGCACATGAGAAACGAGAACACTTCTTATGGTGCATCCTTTAATGTCAGAACTGGCAAGTCACATTGCTTAGATCAGAGTAGATACGTCCCATGTGAAATTGAAGAACCATGGCCATAATGGATATGCTATTACTACCTTAGGATGGTCTTTTAAGCTGCACCAAAAGCAGTTTTATCACTCATAATATATGGGACTTGAGACGTTGTTGTTCTAATTTGGGTGTTCATCTTTTGCAATTTCAGTTCTTGGGCTTATGGTATCAGGGGACATAAATGCATGGTCTCTGGGAGCGGGTAGCAAGTATGGTGGGAGTATTCTGAACAATGCTATAGTTGTCGAGTCGGAGAAAGGCGTTGTTGCTGCTGATGATGGCCGTTGTTCTGAGATTGGGGCTTCGATGCTTAGGAAAGGAGGGCACGCAGTCGATGCCGCTGCCGCCACCGCTTTGTGCGTCGGTGTCGTCAATCCGATGGCGAGTGGAATTGGAGGTGGTGCTTTCATGATCGTCCAGTCTTCATCAACATCAAAAACCGAAGCCTACGACATGAGGGAAACAGCTCCTTTGGCTGCTTCACAGGTTTATCCTCTCTGCCACTGAAGTGAATACACAAACCTGTTCAGTTGGTAAAGGTTCTAGTCTATTTTTAGATCATCTGTTCTCTAGTCTAGTAGAGCTAATTATTATCATGACTTAGTAATTACTCTAGTAGCCATCTGTCAAGCTTTGGAATTGATTTGTTAAACGTCATCCTCTGAATTTTTATCGAGTATTTAACTTCTGTTCAAATTGATTATCTTGGAGGTATAGAGGAAACAACTAGTCCCGTTGGGATCTCTCCTATGTCGAACAATCTGCTTTGTCCCTCCCAGCTGTTAAAAATCGTAACTTTTAGTGCTGTCAACAGGACATGTATGAGAACAATCCCTTGGCCAAGTACCACGGCGCTTTGTCTATGGGAGTGCCTGGTGAAATAGCTGGCCTTCATCAGGCGTGGTTGAAGCACGGCCGTCTGGCATGGAGGACCGTGTTCCAACCGTCCATAAAACTGGCAAAGGAAGGGTTTGTGGTTGCTCCGTACCTTGCGCATTACATAGCAAATTCTGCAAAGATGATCTTGAATGATCCTGGCTTAAGACAAGTGTTTGCGCCTGGCGGGAAGCTGTTACGTGCCGGCGATACCTGTTATAATGTGGAATTGGGCCAGAGCTTAGAGGCCATAGCAGAACAAGGGCCACAGGCATTTTACAATGGGAGTGTCGGCGAGAAGTTGGTCAAGGACGTGAGAGAGGCTGGAGGGATTTTGACGATGGAGGACCTAAGGAACTATAAAGTCGAAGTAACGGATGCGATGTCCGCTGAGGTCATGGGCTATACTATATTCGGAATGCAGCCTCCATCAAGCGGAACGTTAGGGCTCTCTCTGGTGAGTAATTTCTTTTAGATATTCCGTTTCTTGTGACACCCAACATATGAAATATCAATCATCTACTAGTGCTATGAGATAATGTTCCAATTCCGGTAGCCTATGCCTATAGCATGGGAAGGTGTAGTGATCAAAGGTTGATGCGGAAGTTGGAATTTGTCTATGAGAGAGTGACAAATACAGTTGTTCTTTAGAGGATAGACAGACTTAAAGTGCCCGATCTTGTGTAATGGTCATGAACAGGTCCTGAACATCCTCAACAGCTATGGAAATTCCAATGCTGCAGAGGGAAGCCTTGGGATGCACCGCTTGATAGAGGCAATGAAGCACATGTTTGCTGTCCGGATGAACTTGGGTGACCCTAATTTTGTGAGCATCAGTCAGTACGTGTCTGAGATGCTCTCTCCGTCCTTCGCGAAGCAATTGAGGCAAAAGATACTTGACAATACTACTTTCCCTTCGGAGTATTACATGTACAAGTATGAAGATCCTCCTTCGAATTTGGCAAATTCAAAACAGACCTCCACTTTGTTGTGAACTTATTGTAATTTAACCTGTTTTAACCCTCTGACGGCAGGTGGAGTCAACTTAGAGATCATGGTACCAGCCATTTCGGTATCGTAGATGCAGATCGGAATGCCGTATCTATGACTACAACCGTTAATTATCCATTTGGAGGCGGGGTTCTCTCGCCTACAACAGGTATCGTGCTCAACAATGAGATGGGCGACTTCTCAACACCCACGGAGATTTCCCCTGACCTCCTGCCACCTGCTCCAGCGAATTTCATTGAACCAAACAAGAGACCTTTGTCTTCCATGACCCCACTCATCATCACCAAGGTATGCAAACACAGTTCTTTGGCTTTGGTTTGACATGAAGAGAATCTACACTGTCTTTGACAGAATAGCTCTATCTCGTATTTGATGAATTATATTTAAGCAAGTAAAAGCACAATGAACACCAGATCAAGCGTTCTTTAGAAAACTTTCCCATGCACCATCTATCGAATTTTCGAGGAAATCTAAACTTTGTCTCTTCCAAACTTGAATTTTGGTTTTCTAATCCAAATCTACCGAATGCAGGATAACCAGTTGGTAGGGGTCATAGGAGGGAGTGGAGGAATGAACATAATTCCAGCAGTGATCCAAGTTTTTCTAAATCACTTTGTCCTGGGAATGGAGCCATTGGATGCTGTTGAGTATCCGAGGGTCTACCACAGGGTACGTTTCAACCATATTCATTCAAGAACTTTCGATTGAATTCCTCTTACAAGTTGTTATGCTCTGGTCATTTTTGACTCAGTCCTTTTCCTATTCCGCAGCTGATACCTAATGTGGTATTGTACGAAAACTGCACCTGCATTGATGGTGATCACATTGAGCTTGCGGATGAACGGAAGCTTTTCCTGAAGGGGAGAGGTCATAAATTGGAAGCCAGAGAGGGAGGAGCAATTGTCCAGCTTGTCGTTCAGAGTCTACAAAACACGCCTGATTCGGGTCACAAAAGTCGCAAGGACTTGAATTCTGGAGTCGTCCGTGGAACTCTTACTGCTGTGAGTGATCCTAGAAAAGATGGGAGGCCTGCTGCGGTATGATCTTTCTTGTAACTAATTGCGAACGAAAATTGGCAGATTAGAATGATTTTGCAGCGTGAATACATGGAAGCTGCAAGTGATAGTGCTTGTATTATTGAATGTAAGAATAAGGATCTTGTATATATGTATGGTACAATTACTTAGGAAGGTACAGTCCAGGCTGAGAAATTGTTCCGGAGGAATTGAGAAATAAGTGCTTTATAAAGATAGATGGTGAATGGTATTGAGATCACCGGCCATTGCTTCAATGATGTTTCCGCACTAGGACACAATGAGCTCCATGAGTTTGCTTCTACACATCTCATTAGAAAAATATCAAAGCGATGCGTCTTCGACTTTGAAAATGCAAGCAGAAGCCTTCCAACTGAGGCCAACAATTGGGCGAAAATCAATAAGCAAAGCAAAGCAGATAGCAGTCGACGTAGATGACACTTCCCATAAGAAAGACATGAACAGTAGAACAGGAATTGGGAGGAATAGCATCACAGAGCCCAATACAAGGTCTCTGCCTCCGCGAGTCAGTATTTCAAATGCGTATAAGATGACCAATTGAATGCATATCCGACATTTATCGGAAATGTACATTACAACTCTGGTACTGTTGCAAAAAGACTACACCTCATAATCAGTTCCTCCAGAAATCCACAATGTGTCCTTGAAACCACGCACGGATTGCGCATTACAAAGAGTGAGAGTTTGTAATATACAGTCACCAAAAATTCTCTCTGAGTTCCATAATGTGTACCCTTGGCGCGCCGTCGAGAGAAAATGATGACACTTTATTGGGTATGGTTTCATGATGATTTCTCCATCAGCTGTATGGGTGTCAATATGTTTGATTTGCTGGTCTCCACAACGCATCCATTCATGACCATTTCCTCCAGCATGAAATGTGCTTTCTCCAAGTGAAACATGATGTCCAGTTCACACTGCATTTAATCAGGAGGAGAAACATGCACATACTTACTTAACCCACTTTGAAGTCATTTTTGAAGGAACTGAAGGGGAGAGGCTATTGCTTTATGACTCACCACATTGCCGAAATGACGATCCATGGTTTCAACTAGTAAATGTATGAACTCCAAGATCGCAAGCTCATTCTGGAACATATTACACAGATGAATCAATGCTACAGCAGGAAAAGTTTTAGGTGGCCATGTACATCTAAAGTTTGAAATCATAATTCATGAGTATCTATACCAAAAAGGGACTTAATAAAAATATCTATACAAAAAAAGAGGAAAAGTTAATAAATGATAGCACGATCTCCGTCAAACCCATAAAAACACATCCGAGGGTGTAAACAATCTTAAAGAGCAAGCAAAGCTAGGCAAGAAGATTGTGCTTTACCTCTTCATTGTCAACCCCAACCAAGAAGAAAAGTGAAGCATAGCGCCTATAGACAATCTTGTAATTGCGATGCTCAACAAACGAACACTGTTGACAAGCAAAAGTTCCAAGCAACATGCAAAATGGATATCCATGTGAGAACCAAGATATACAATGATAAGATAGTGAGCAATAATACTTCCATAACCAATTTGTATTAAATGAAAATACAAGATCCTCTAGCAGGACAGCAGGAAGGAGTCAAATAAAAACATGATCAGCCAACTTTATGAAACTAAACAATTAGTATGGAACATTTAAAAGCTAAAAATATTCACTTAATGAAGGTTGTAATTACTGAATAATTGAAAGTTGAAATGTATATGTAGTCATCTGAATAACTGATTGCAAAGCTTCTACCACCATCACCCGTGCCACACCATTATCGCCTCCACTACCACTGCAATCCAACTCCAGTGCTGTCATTGCCAATCCCCGTGGCCATTCCATCACCTTGCCAGCAGCAACACCACATCCAACACCTGCCCCATCACAAGTTTCGCCTCCCCCATTAATCAATCTCTTGGATCATCAATGTCAGGATCATTACCTTAACCACCGCCAGAATAAGAAGAACACCACCTCAACTACAGCGCCCACCACCTCCAATATCTCCTACTCAACCACTTCTTTGCATCATGCATACTATTGACAACAGGACAGCGGCTATTCACGGTAAACCTCCAGTATTAAGAAGGTTTCCGCGACATAAGCGGGTACATGATTTAGAGCCGCAGTTAGTTAATTTACTTGCATCTACAACAAACTCATCAAACACACTCGAATAGCGTTAAAGTGCTGAAGCATTCGATTTTTAGAGCTTAACAAATGCATTATTCAAGAATGGACAAGAGCAACAAAATGACCAACAAGGAACCAACAGGAAAGCAAAGTCCTTGACGAGGTCATCAAATGAGAGACCGACAGGAAAAGCTCCCTCTCATCGCCCATCCACGCAAATGTAGCAATGTCTCCCATGAAGCCAGCTAGTTCGCAAGAATTTCAAGAAATCATCGAACGGTCGCCCATCGAAACCGTTGATTCTAGGCCCAACCTCTAGGCTCCATTGATCAAAATAGTTATGCAAGGTCAAGTTACAGCAGATGGCTATTCCATCTAGAATGCACGGATTACCGGATAGGACGTTGCCTACAAAAGAACTACATCCAAGAATCAAGCTAAGATCATGCTTCGAACACCAAGAATTCGCGAGAATCGAAATTTTGCAAGAATCAAGCGCGCCGATGTTTCCTGATCATAAGTCCATAGTTCTCCTTCTACTAAATGCGTCAACCCATAATCAACTCGAAACGGGTACCAGCACCCAATCTACGATGTCCAAGAAAGCACCACCAAAACAAACAAGAATCACCCAATGAAATTAGGACCCAGATGGATGGAACCAGGGAGATCCGACGGACCCATCGATGGATGCGGATGAAGAAGAAGGAAAATTGGGTGTAGGAGAAAACCTGTTGCTCGGTGCGGGCGAGGCATTTGCGGACGATCTCGCCCTCAAGAGCGCGCCTTTCTTCGAGGGTGAGGTACTCGTAGTACTGGGCGAGACGGGTCTGCCCTTGCTTGTTCACCATCAGTATGAATCTGATCCCCATCCCTTCCCCTTCACCACCTCCACCTCCACCTTCACCTCCTTCACCTTCTCCTTCACAGAGAGAGAGAGAGAGAGAAGAATTGCTCACGGGAGCTGGGAAGCAGGCAATGGTTTGCTTGGCCTAATTTTCTTCTAAACAAAAGGAAAGAAAGCCACAAAAAAAAAAATACCACACTATGCCCATTTTAACACATTCGACTTTTTTTTTTTCCTTTGTGATACCAAAACTCTCAAATTTATATCTATATAACGCGTTTATCCTCCATCAAGATTCCTCCAATGTTGATATGACGGTCATATGGTGTTCACGTGACTTTAATAAAATAAAAACGATATTACTTTAGCTAAAAATCAAGTGGCAGAAACTTGACAAAAGGTAAATGTATTATATAGATACAGGTCGTATTAAAAGGTATGGGGTGAATTGTCACGGTGGGTATAATTTGAGGTTTTTGATATCACAAAAGAAGTTCATGGTAAATGTGTTATAGTGAACATAGTTTAAGGTTCTTTTGATGGCTTTATCCTTAGAAAAGCACCAATTTTAATTCGGATCTCAATTCTGATTCACAATTATTCTTGACTCACAGAAAGGCAAATACCACAAAGAACCCAAATTATACCCACTCCGATACTAATATTCCAAATTTTTTTTGTGTCATCAAAAATCCAAAACTTGTCCACTGTGACACGTTGATATAAATTCAAGATTTTTTACGATACAAAAACAGTTCGAGGTATTTGTGTTATGATAAGCATAATTCGGAGGTTTTGTGGTATTAACCCTCTCACACAAAACACCAACTTTCAGTTAGGTGCCCAAGCCTGACCGCGTTAAATTCATGTTCAATGATGTCGTTCAAGAGTAAAATGTCATTCCATGTGTACTAGGGACTCACGGTTGTGTTGACACACAATCTGAGAGCTTTTCCTGTTTTCGGATGCCACCGTTCGCGAGTTCAAAGTTCCGTTTATCTCGATTTTCAGACATGCTCAGATCCGGCGAATCGCTCGTGCGTGCCTCGTTTTCCCTAGGTAAGTCATTTCTTCAGTCCATTTCGATTCGCGTCTCCAAAATCCAAACTTAAAGGAATTTAAGCCTTACTTGTTCAGTTCAGAATTATCAATTCGCAGGTAACAGCTAAGCAACGTGTTGACAGGGGGAGCGGGTGAAAATGTTCGCTTAGAATCATCAAATCCGCGCATGGTCGTCAGATTCGTCTCTCGTCTTTAAAGAAGTGTTTCAATGTGATCAGAAACTGTCCTTTTCTCAAAAATCGGTCAAAACACGTTAAATGGCGTCGATTCGGAGTTGGTCGCGTTCGTATCTTGCCAACAAAAGAACAGTTCGCGTGCAAATATACGTGGCTTCATGGACAAGTTGTGGCAGAAATTGCTTAGCTTGGGAAGGAGGCAAGGTTGACTTCGATCACGTTCAGGTTGTCTCATCAGTGAAGCGTTTTGGGCAAAAGGGCTGTGTGCCAACCTGCCATGAGCAAAGCCTCAGGCGAACTCCATATCCATCTTCTTTCTTGCATCAAACGGTTTACATGCCGAGAGAAAAGAGAAACCAGCTCTTGTGCAACATGACCAAGTTCAGGAAATTCAGAGGATTTGCGAGGAAAACATTTCATTGCGACTCAAACTCTAAGAGATTACACCAAGCAAAGCATCGACTACGTTGTCTTACGTTTCTCCAGCACATGTATAGCTATATACAAACCGATAACTTAGATCTGCCAATCAATGTATTACGAACAAATTAGCTAATATGCTCACAGAAATATCGGCATAACTTCAACCGGTCTCTTTCCCGATGCCGACCAGGTCATCCTCGGTGCAGATTTGGTCATCTAGCAACTCTTTTGGTGGCACTTCTTCTCTTTTGACCTCGATCACGTCTTTAGGACTCCAGAAGCTAGGCTGGTTGGTTGAAGACAAGAGCCTTGCCCACATCCGATCCGTTATCACAACTTTGTTCTGCTTCTCTGTAATTCTCTGGAGAAAAAGAAAACAACAAAGAATCGGGGTAAGGTGAAGGATTTGCACGCGTTACTCACACCGAAAGAAACTGCGATTCGAATGCCGATATGTACTCATTGACCATACGTACATAGAAAGGTATGTATGTCTGTCTTCCATTGACAAGTCCTGAAGTGAAGCCAGTGTAGCCTGCCATTGTTCCGTGAACGACGCTTTGAGCGAGAAGCGTGCAGTACACATTGTCGGAGGCGATGCTTGGTACGGCGCGGATCATATACGTAGGGTCTGTCAAAACAAACATTTGATTAAAGTTAGATCCCTCTGTCGCTTTCGGACATAAGCATACTATTACAATAGCACACTACAAAATACCGACCTATGTATTTGAGGTTTATGGCCATCTTACCCTGTTGGGAAAAATGATCCTGCAGAAAGAAAAATCAGGAAACATGTACAGTGAATTGGTTTTGAATTCGAGAAATTGCAGAGGAAAGAAGTCAAAATGCGATCTTAAACACTATGTCCACCTTAATTCTCTGGGAGATCCACAGGCCGACGTCTTGGAGGAGCTTGTTGCCAGAAGCATCCTTACTGTTATCCAGGGATTCGATGCTCTTGGACATGAGTTCTTGTCCCGCGCCTTCGGCAACCACAAGAACCATGTGCCCGTTTTCCTTCAGTCGTTTGTCGATGTACTCGAAAAGCCCACCTGCACCTTCAAGGTAAAAGGGCGACTCCGGAATCAAGCAACAGTCCACGTCGCGGCTTGCGAGAGTGGCATACATCGCAATAAATCCTGGCACAAAACCCATCTCTAAGTTCAATCGCATGCTTGAAGAAAGATGCGAATATCATGGACATAGAAGCAAGACAATGATGCACTCAAGAAACAGTGCTAGAAAGTCAAAATTAGCTGATTCATGTCGACAAGTCTTGGTTCTAAATATTCCCTGGCACATGATAATGCACTAACAAGAACTCAGACACATCAAAGAACAGATTACGACATATTAAAAGGAAAAAAAAAATTCAAGAAAGGAAGCTCACCGCTGTCGCGGCCCATCAGCTTTACTACACCAATACCATTCTCGACACTCTCAGCTTCAACATGGGCAGCATTGATAGCACGCTGAGCCTCCTCAACAGCAGTGTCGAAGCCAAAAGACTTATCAATAACCTGCATCAGCCAAGGGCATAAAAGTGAGACACTGTCCATTCTACAAGTTTTGAGTAGTTCAGATGGTAACGGTACATACTGGAATGTCATTATCAATGGTCTTGGGGATACCGGCCACTGCTACTTTCAGACCTCGTCGTCTAACTTCCTGCATTGTTAATGACATTGGAGTGTGACTCAACTGCAACAAAGTGAAACATGGCTTGTCGTCACCAACAAAAACACTCAACAGATCATTTTTTCACCTCGAATATCAGAGATGCCCCTCTCTGAGATCCATCACCCCCGATTATATAGACCTGAAATTCAGAAAGCTGCAAGCATGACTTCCTGCGACGGAAAAGCCGGACTGGAGAGTAGTACATGTGGTGTCTCAGAAACCACATAAAGTTAACAAACAGCAAAAATTTGTAAATTTGAGAAATGTGGTTAAAGACCTGGTTGATTCCCCTATCTTGGATGCTGTCGACTATCTTTTTTGTATCATGACCACCGCGTGACGTCCCGAGGATGGTTCCTCCACGTTTATGGATATCATTTACGACCTTTGGAGTCAAAGGAATTGTATTTCGAGCATAGAAACCCTTGTAACCTCCCTGCAGATCCGACATTTGATAAAAACGATTCCATTAGGAAATTCTGCAACATATACCTAACTTTAGTTACACAGCCAGAGATACGAAAATATATCGACAAATTCTCGAGTAGGACCAAATGGAGTTCTCATCTAGAAGAACCCAATAAATCGTCATAATGTCCTCTATCAGTTCTGATCATTTTGGAGTTAATGACAATGCCTTAATGAGTGGATTATGTGCACTTACGTCTATGCCAAGAACTCTCTTGACGCCGTACATATTGTACAACCCGCACACGATTTCCCTGATCACCGTGTTGAGCCCCGGACAGAGACCTCCACATGTCACAATACATGCGTAAACATCATCGGACTCAAAGTACACCTGCATGATATCGAATTGTCCAACAGCATTAGTCAGTCATGAGCATTAGAGCACGGTATTTCTTCTGTCATGACAGAGCAGAAGGAAACTTATACCTGTTGACGCGGCCCTGCACGTCGGAAATGTACTCCTCTTGGAGTGTCCTTGTGCACGACAATCTGCAGAAACGAAGATAATGTTATTGAGATAACAGACGTGCTATTTCCTAGCAGATAATCGAAATCTACGCCGACACAAGAACGGAATGTGTTGCAGAAGGGGCTAACCTTTTGGGGTACGGTGTCATCGAAATCGACGAAATACTGTCTGGTTAAGGAAAACATAACATGTCAATACGAATGTCCTTCAGTTCGCAACATAAAAAACTTTCGAATCAACAAGAATAAGGAACAATTTTTCCGACTTACTTCACAACCGAATATGAAGGGTTGTTTTGCAACGGATTAGGATAAGTCTGCAAGAAAACAAATGAACATATAGCAAATGAGAAAATGATCAATTAACCGCTAATGACCCTTCAAGATTTAAATTTGATGAATCTTTAACCAGGTTTAGCACTAGTAAAATCAGAAGATTGCAAACAAATCCTATCAGAAGTGGGTGATTGACTCACAAAAGGACCTGACATGACATTTTGAAGCCGAAGAATAGAGTCAACTCTGAGAATGAAGCGACGAATCCAACACAGTCGATCAATCAGCAACTTACTTATTGGAGAACAGCCCTTGTTATGATGTTACTGCACTTAATGTCCCTCATTTGAAATAAACAAATTAAGCCAAGCTAGTGTCAGATTCTTTCTTTTTCCCAACTTGGAAAAAGAAGAAGAAGAAGAAGAAGAAGAAGAGACTTTTGCATCTGTTCCGTGAATCTTGGAAGCTCAGGAACGTAAATTCACTCACACCCTTTTCAATTTCCTCCGATTCCGGACCAGGAAACGCAACAAATAGTATAAGAAGAAAACAAAGTGAAATCGATGAAACAAACAAGCAAGCAAATTTAACCAAACTATCGATTAGAGAGAGAGAGAGAGAGAGAGAGAGAGAGAGATGTACAGGGAGATTGGGAATGTAATCAGAGAAATGAGGGACGTCCTCGAGGACGTAACCGGCATCACCGGCCACGATCTTCTTCTTCGTCACGTCCGAAACGCCGGCCGATCCCGCGGCGGCGATCGCGGGCGACCCGGAGCAGCACGGCGCGGCGCCGCCGCCGAGCTTCCCGGGATCGACGGCAGCGCGATCACGAGGCTCCAGCGGCGCGAGCGAGGACTTCACGGCGGGGGCGGAAGAGAAAGCAGGGATCGAACCCATTATTCAGAACCGGCTGGCTGACGCACAGGGAGAAACAGAGAGAGACAGGCAGAGGAAGAGCTTGAAGGAGGAAGAGGGCTGTGGAAAGTCTCAAGTTTGAAGGGGTCGCATGGGATCAGCGGAGCAGAGCATATTTAAAGCAAGATTGTGCTGACCCAGATGAAAACCAGAGGACGCCGTGTGGGTTCGCGTGCTGGTTTTCGCCACTTTTCTCCCCTCTCTCTGTCTCTCTCTGTCTCTCAGTGGTCACTTTCAGTGGACAGCTTTCTCTCTCTAATCCCTGTACTTTGAATCAGGGAGGAAAACCGGCGGCCGACGCTAGTTATTCGTTTAACCCGGAGTTACGGGGGAAACAGAGGAGGAAACAGAGATGTAAAGGTCGAATTTTCAAAAGGAAGACTTTTCCTTTTCCTTTGATGTTGTCCTCTCTTTCTCTTCTATTTATGGTGAACACTTACGTGCGGAAGGGGGCGAAATTTTGTCCAACTGCTTTTCCAGAATTTTCACGTGACTATATGTGCATAATTTATATGACGGTCTGGGACGTTCCGGCAAACTCTTTCTCATCGAATGCGCTCGTGACGACGTGGACAACAATCGCGAAACGATGGTGCATTGATGCAAGGCCCGTGAAGGCATGAGTCAGTGGTTCGATGGTTCAATCCGCGTGGATTCGGCTCACGGGTCCTTTTATTAGGGTGTGATTTATACTTCCCATCGACACAGAGAAGCACGGGTGTCGGGCAAGCATTCTGGAGGGCCGCGGGGGCAGGGCCCCCGAACCGCTAGAGGGCTTTTATAGCTTGAGCCAATAATTTATTAATAGTTTGGGCTTTGGCACATAAATAACTATTATGTATATATAATCTTTTTTTTTTTTGATAACCCGGGAACCTCCCTTTCGCCCGATAGGCTATTCGGTATTAAACCCGGGAGAAGGCTAGCCCAGTAACCCACCGCCAGGACCCCCCACTTCAATCGCTGACGACGCAGAGTTTCGAACCGCTCATCTCCTGCGATGGCGGGAGGGCCCAAACCAACTGCGCCACCTACGGGTGGGTACTATTATGTATACATAATCTCATTCCCTTATAATTGAATAATGTAATAGAGAGATACGATGTGCTAATTAATTGTTGGGATGCACATGTGAATTGATTTAGAGAAATCTCACGTTGGAGATGGTATGGTGTAGAGCAATTAATATATCATAGCTGGCTCATAACTCATTGGCTTTAAATTTTTGAGTAAATATAGGTCCAATTAGATATGTTGACGAACTCGAATTTGGAATCCCTTTTGGTGATCTTCTCGGGTGAAAGTATCGGGCATTCGGGTTTTTATTGCGATTAAAAGAGAGTAAACCTATCACTGAGGAGATTGTTGAAATGCACATTAGAGTAAAGGTGGATTCAACTGGATATATTGATGGACTTGAACTTGGACTATCTCTTGATGATCTATTAAATCCCGATGCCTTCATCTGAGGAGATCATCAAGAGATAGCCCAAGTTTAAGCCCAAGGTGGATTCGAATGGATATGTTGATGAAAGCAATGAACTTGGGCTTGAACTTGGGATATGTTGATGCACATTATCGAGCGTTTCATTGCGATTCAATTACGTAAGTATTCATCTATAACCTATTATGCTAATTGCAAACCGATTTCATTAATCAATCTATGCATACCTAATACTGTGGATAAGATTGATACATGTTTAGTTAATCTAAGGTCCTATTCTATTTGACATGCTCAAGTCAATGTCCTCTAATAGAAATCAAGATGACCCCTTAGCTCTGTATATGATTATTCTACCCAGCAAATTAGCACCACGCGTAGATTTAATATATATATATATATATTCGACCCAAAATTGAGAGACTCAATATTAACAAAATTAGAACCTCACGTCACCATTTTCTTATAAAGATTAGAACTTTAATATATAAAAATATCACGAGGTCAACTCACGCGTGCATGATTTCCTCTAGAAAACAAAGGTATTATTCAACCAAATACCATCTTTTCTTCTCCAGGGTCTCTAGTCAACGAACTCGAGCGTGTTTTTTTTTCCTTTTGAAGCAAGAAAAGTGACATTCGAAGTATCGTAAATTATAAAAGAAAAAGACAATAAAAATCCAAATTTAGCTTTCGCCCGCCCTTTTTGATAATTTATTTGACGCGGGTTCTCCTTGGGAAGGAAGAAAAAACAAAAGGCCTCGATTGCCGTTTTTTCGCACATCATTTCCAGATTTTATAATTTATTCTAGTTCTTCTAAGAATGTTTGAATTGAAAATTTATATCATATTATTGTTGACACCAAACAAATTACTAGCTTTTGATTATAATCGACGAGTGATAAATTTAGTCGATAATAACAGAGTTTGGTAAACAAGAGAAACCACCAATGAAAAAGGCAATCAACAACTTGAAAGGAGAATCGACAACTCATCAAGAAGGCCATCAATAGTGGCCAATTGACACAAAATTGTAACTAGAGGGTGGATACATTTAGTGCCGTTATTTTAGGATTTATGTAACTTCCCGTGTATTAGTGTTGTTGTAACTTCTTGTAATCGCAAATAGAAATAAGAAGTTATCTTTTCAAATTCAATTGCCACTTGTAACCTTTGATTTGATGTGGTCTATAAATAGCTACATTCTACTATTTATAAAAGATCCTCAATCAATTAAAGAACTTACCATTCGCGCAAATTTATTATTATTTGGAAGTTATCTTTTCAAATTCAATAATCACTTGTAACCTTTGATTGTGGTCTATAAATAGCTACATTATACTATTTACAAAAGATCCCCAATCAATTAAATAACTTATCGTTCTCGCAAATTTAATATTATCTTTACTTTCCTATGATTAAATGGCTGGTTGCGATTATTAGTATTTGTACCTTTAATTTCTTGTCATTTACTTTCGAAATCAATAAAGCACCCTTTGTAACCTTTGTTCAATCCTATCAATCCGTCCATATTCTTGAAAGATATTTTATTGACACTTTTAAGTAAAACACATATTAAGAATATCACTGTGGAAAAATCAAATTGTTTCATAAAACACGAAAAGGTTATGTATTTTTCCTTCTAGCTGAATAATCAGGACCATATAGAAGAGGGATAATGACATCAATAGTCCATGAACTTTGACATGATGTGCAATGTAGTTCTTGAACTTTAAATTTGTTCAATGTGGTCCATAAAATTTACTGCAATATGCAATATCATCCTTGAACTTTTAATTTATTTAATAAGGTCTTTGGACTTTTGGTGAATATTCAATTTAGTCCTTAAATTGTATGAATTTGCCTTCCATTAATTCAAGTTCATGGGCAATATTGAATATTTTCATATAATATATAAACTAAATTGAATATTTACCAAAAGTCTAAGAACCATGTTGGACAAATTAAAAGTTAATGAATGACATTGCACATTAGAATAAAGTTCAAGAATCATATTGCATATTTAGTCAAAGTTGAGAGATGATCATTTGAGTCATTTACCTTATAGAAGAGTAATAGATTTTCAAATCGAGTTAAAAGGTGATTATGTTGTACTTTCAAAATGAAATTTATTTAGTCAACTGACTATATTTTCCATTCGAACTAGGATTATCAAATATTCCCTTTGTATTCTCCTTAATTTAGTGATTGGGCGGTGTCTGAGCTAGTTTTTGCATATCTTGCCTAGCCCATCTATCCTGGCTATTTTAAGTGTGCAATCCCCTATATCGGTTTGGTACATTCGAAATTTTACTTATCGAGTCCTCCTAACAAGGGTTAAACCTAAAACCACAATAAGAGGAATAAAGTCTCTCGCCACCTAAATCCCCATTGGTGCCGATTTTCAATTTTGTCACATGAATTTATACGGTTCGACACACATGCGAGAGTAGACATTAACAAAACACAAAAGTGACATCAATTGGTACGGGAGGACGACATAAATCAACGTGGATCGTTCGACCGAAACATAAACATTTGTAAACATAAGGATCGATTCGATTCGCAATCCGAATTCGATGCACGGACCCAAAAAAAAACACACACACACAAGAGTCCTGGTTCAGAGAGGAGGTAGAGGGTCGGAAGCCCTTTTGGACCACCCTAGGAATTGCACCATCATAAAAACCACTTCGTACCCAATTATGTGTAATTCATTAAGATTCTAATAACAAGGCGTCGCAATATAGTAACAGATCTTTTGATAAATTAATGATAATCCAACAACTCTCACGTCGCGACCAGAAAAGCAGGTAAAACGAGGACAGCGAGCTCAGGGAGGCTGTCAGAAACTTGGGGAGGCCCGGTCGGTCAAGTCGTTGTCCGTCGGGACGGCGCGTGGAAAGCCGCCACACCACACGCTCAGCCGCCATTTGCGTTTGTGCGGATTGCAGAAAACAACCAAAGTTGCTGGGATCTGCTCTTCGTACCTTTTCTGGCATCGATGAAGTTTCGTGTCTCTGGCTGGCTACTGCCGTCTAAAAGAGTCCGCATATTTGATAAAACGATGGTAATAATAAGAAAGGCGAAAGCCATAAAAAAATCTTAAATTATATTTGATAGGGTACTTTCACTCTAAATCTTTTCCCGTGACATTAAAAATCTTAAATTTATATTAGAGGTGATCGATTCTCGATCTAGTCCAGCCTAATTTCCCTTTAGAACTAGGAATCGGACCGCCCAGACTTCGTTTTTACTTTTAGGAACTAAGAACTAGACTGACACTCCCGGAAACCAGACCGAGCTAGCCGGTTTGGTCTAGTCTGGGTTGTTCTTGATTCAGGCAATTCGTTTTGCACATCTCTAATTTGTACAGTGTGAGAAATTTACCTTTCATCAAAGTTCCGTCAATAAGAATAGTTAAAAATATGTCTACTTGGACACCGAAAAACAAATAATGTTAACATGGAGCCCACGTGACTTAAGTGACGTTGTTTTGGCTAAAAAATTATTAACGAATATTGACAGATGGTAAATATGTCACATAGGTACAAATTTTGGATTTTTATGTCACAAGAAAAAAATTTAGTGTAAATGTGTCACACTGAACATGATTTGGAGTTTTTGATATCACAAAAAATGTTCAGGGCAAATGTGTAACAGTTGGCATAGTTTGAATTTTTTTGTAGCTTTTTCCCTAATAATAATAATTGAATTATTGTAGTCGTGTAGCTCCTTTATTTAATAGAAAAACATCTTAGAACAAATTCTGCTCAATTCCCTAAAAAAGCCCTCAACTTTTTAAGTTCAATTCAATTCTATCCTAAACTTTTTTTTGGTTTGGAAAATAAAAATTCACAAACTTTCATAGTAGTCCAAAATCTGTCTTCACGTCCAAAAATCCCCACTAATTTATCAACACCGGGGCCAGTTAGAGGTTTATTATCAGAACCCTCATCTTCACCGGTACTATTACATTTGTATGGAACAATAGCAATCTCCCAATGTTGATGACTTCGAAGAAATCAGTGGCGATTTTTGGACTTGAGGTAAATTCGGGATTAGATCGACAGTTAGTGATTTTTTTTAGACAAAAAAATGAGTTTGGAGTAAAATTGGGAATTGATATAAAGTTGAGGGGGTTTTTTTTTATAAAATTAGGCCGAACAAATTTAAACACAAAATGTTCGGGGACCAAAACGATATATATATATATATATATATATATGTATGTTTTACAAGGCTTACCGCCTTTTATTTATTGATTGATTGATCGATCGATTTGTTGTATGAATTAGAAACTTGTTAAATATCTAAAGCACATCATGTTTTACATTGCATGGACCCCCGTAATAGTACAAGTAAGACAGCTTGCCGTCAAGCTTCGAGGTCAGCTGGTGAGCAATGAATCCACAGTAGCGCTCCTCGTACGCCTCCATGCACAGCTCCATCGCCTTCTTCAGCATGTGATCCTCTTGGTAATAGGGTTGACCGATGAACTCGTCATAACCCATCCACTGCAAACGGTAGAATTAACCAAACCTTGAACACATTCTGTTTGAGGGTGCGGTGGTTGTTCAAGGGGAAGTGTTTTCTCGGAATTAGTTTTCCGAACTTTAACCCGTTTGATTTACCGAAAATGATTGGTCAATCGAAAGCATTTTTTGGTTAAGGAAAAAATCCATGCATAAAATTAGGAAAGCGAATTCCTAAATCTAAGAAGGTAGAAATATTTTCCGGTATTGCTTATCTTGAATTTTTTAATATTTATTTTATCTTATCTTTTTTTTTTCTTTTCTTTCTTCCTCCTCCACTTGTCGCCGGGCCTTGGCGACCGGCCACAGGTGCGGGCTGACCTTGGGCGAGGTTGAGCCTTGCCAGCCTCGAGCGAGCTCACCTGAGGTTGATGAGCTCGAGCCTCGCCATATCTTGGTGAACTCAATCTCGCCCGAGGCCAGCCAGGTCAAGGCCGACTAGGTCGGCCCTCACCATTGGCCTGTCATGGCCGTCGAGCTCGGTGACTAGCGGAGAAAAAAGAAAAAAAAGAAAAGCAAAGAAAAAAGAAAAGAAATAAAATTATTTAAATATTCGATTTTTTTTTGTTTAAGATAAAGTTTGGAGATCAAAATTATTTTCTAAATAAGATTCAAACACCACAAAATATTTTCAATCACATTTCATCAAACAAAGGTAAAGTAGCAATTTTTCTGAAAAACGATTTCTCGAAAAGTATTTTAAGTTCGTCCTAAACAAATACACTCTAAAGTAAGAATATTATATATAGTTTATGCGTTAATTGAATGTATACCTTGGCGGCTTGGATCTCTTTGTCATCAATGGTGATGTCAGAGGACAGGGGCCTGAGCATGCACACGAACAGCAAATCTGACTTCTCAAAAGCCACCAGGTGGACATGCCTTCCCATGCCAGACAGAAAAAACAGGACAGGAAACAGAGATATGTAAATAAATAAATAGCTATGACGGAGTTCCGTGCCTGGACAAAGTCCATCGTCATGATCGTAGATAAATACGTGGAGGTGTAGTTGTCTCAAGTTTGTACAGATCGTCAAAGGGTGTTTCATTTCGGTCTTACCTGAAAGCGACCATTTCCAGGAAAGCTGTGTCGACCTGCGTGACAAAACTGAGTGAAGGTTCGGAAACCATAAGACTTTATGGCAGACTTTTTGGAACGGGAAAGAAACGAGGGGAAGAGGCTCAAATTGACCGTCGTTCGATCGGTTAAGTCGCGCGCTCGTTTCGGAAATCAATCGATCTAGTTTGTTGGTTTGGCAAATTTTTGTGGGTGGGCTTTAAGTTGTCGCAACAAGGTTTGGCAGGAGCTGATGGGGCTAGGAGTTCGAATGTCCGCGCAGATCACAGCCCAACGAATTGACGGGTGCCGTCGAAGAAAGGTTTAACTTTACTAAATTCACTTTTGTGAAGGATTTCCTTTGGGAGCTCGGTTGACCAAAGTCCTCAAACATGGGAGTTTATTTGAGCTTCTTGTTGCTAAACTTTAATAAAGGTTAACTTGAACTTACACCAGTTTCTTCCTTCACTTCTCTCACAGCTCCAGAGAATAAATCTTCAGACTGAACAACAGAGACAACTCGCTAAATAAGGACATGTACTTTCAAAGCTGTCGAAACTTTAATTTGGGTTTGCTGTAGAATCACCTTATTGATATAGCCAGTCGGCAACTTCCACACATCAGAACAGTTACAGGAACATTTTTCCTTTACCACGAGGACCTGCGTCGAACTCGGAAACATGCAGCGTATCAGTAGAAATAGTAAAAACCAAGCAAAGATTCACGAGAAAAAATGTGGCAGAAAGAAAATGTGAATATTAGTTAGTGAACCTCTCTTTTGTCATTGATCACGAATCCCCCCACACCAATTTGATGCGAAGGACCGGCAGGAAGAAGGCAGGGCTCATCAGGGATCCAGTATGTTAGCATCAGGAATCCCGGTTCGGCATGGTGGTACTTGAAGCCTTCCTGTGATGCCGGAAACAGAAGATTTGGCCATGCTATATGGGGATTTCACATATGACATTCAATCTGATGTGGTCAGATGACTGCTGGGAGGATTTAGCTCTTGCCTGTATTGCAATGGGAACAAGGTCTGCTTGCTCTTCGAGTATTTTGAGCCATATTCCCCTCTTACCCTGCATTGCACACGATCGATATCGTGAATGCATATTACGCTGGAGCTGGAGTATGTGAATGGTGAGTGAGCGTCGCCTTGACCTCCTAAAAGTGTTCTATCTTGAAAGTTAGGTGCTTAATTCCCTTGTTACATTTAGGATCAACAAGGAGTTGAAGCAAGAATAAGTAATGCTTTCCAAGATGAAAAAAATGCATTTTAACCATACACAATTTTCTTTTTCTGTTTTTGCACATGCTTATTTATGCTGGTAAGTCGAAAATTAGGCAGCTTAATTTTTGTTTCTCCATGCGGACCTTCAATTTCCAGTTGGATAGCGAAGTTTTTAGGGCAGATGCAAAAGCATTTGCACTCGAGGGTAAGCTCCAAGGATCGATGACAACCCCGCCATACTCATCGTCCCAAGCATCAAGGACCTCCGGTCCCCAGCTAAGTGCTGATATATCTGGAGATACAACCTGAATTCTGTTCCCTCTGATTATGTCGTCGCCCGTTGAGATAGTCAAATTCAAAGTTTTCAGAGGAGATGTCTTCCATGGGAAATCTGAATGAAAAGGACTAATAAATTAGTACCGTTTGTTATATCTACTAAATTATTAAAGTAATTGGAGACCTTGATGTAGGGACATAACTCACCTCTTGATGAATCATACGGAGTGAATTTTTCTGTTCGCGAAACTCTGTGCTCTTTCAAAAGTTTGTGGCGACGAAATCCTAGAAAGTTTCTGCCAAGTACTGCCGCTGACACCATCTTCCTCCTCGAACGAACTTCGATGAAGTTTTCAGTCCTCTGCTGATGTTATATAGAGTTTGCGACGTCGAGCAATTAGGAATAGAATCCATCGCGGCAAGTTGGGGAAGATGGCAATTCAGGTGCTGGGAATTAATTATGTCACTGAGTCTAAAATCTTGAAGTCCGCATCTTGTTTCCGACATATCCAAACTGAAAGAACCAAAGCTTTTTCCCTCTCTGTAGCATTCTGGAATGAAAAATTTTAAATAGGACAACTACCGTGTCCACTAGTTCAATGTTCCTCCTTATTTGATTACGAAACATGCGTGGATACTCTTGGTCCATGCTTGGCTCAATTAGGACTCGATCTGCAGAACAACAATTGCGAGATTCTCGCATTGTTTCATTATCCTGGAAGAATGCCCATGGGGTACTTATTCCCTCCAAGATGCTTCTGATATAGTTCCTGACAACAAGAGGCTGATAGCTTCTCACCAACTTACATCACTCGTGAATCTGTTCTTATTCCCTGATCATATTCTCTATGGTAGGGTGTTCCATCAGATTTGTTCGTCTCGAGTACCTTCAATTGATGTCACCGCGATAGACAGGTGTGCATGTTTGCAGCTAGTCCACAAATATAGCTGTTGTTTAGGAATTGATGGAGCAACATTATTTTCAGGTCTTTGCAACAGGGACAGGAGGAATTTTGTTCATTCATGCACTAATTCTAAAGAAAGAAAATGCAGAGACACATGGTCTTTTGGACAAACAATCAGTTGTCAAAGACTAGAATTCATGCCATGGTGTCAAACTCTTTAACTCTCCCTCTTTGATCGTATTGCTTCTATTTTCTTATCATTATCACGTGAATGCCTGGATTTGAGCACGACGCAAACTGTCAACAATTAGACTTTTGGATACGGAAAATGGTTTGACATCTCCAAGGACAAGTACCAGGGGAAAACAGGGAAGTTTGATCTCGTATACACAACATTGCCAATTACTTCTTGGGTAAATACAACTAGATGTAACAAATATTCTGCACCGTTCTCTGACAGTTTAAGCGTTGAGATTAAACATCAGCACATTCAACTTTATCTTGATATCCTTTCAAGTTCGATTCCTTGTACCAATTTACAAATTCATGGGTTTACATGAACTTCACTGTCAGAGCGGAGTTCTAATGAATGTTATACCAAAGATGTATTGTTAGGGAAAGAAAACAAAAAAGGAAAAAAAAACTACACTTCTCAGACTTCTTCTGCAGAGACATCTATCTCTCTGCAATCGAGGACTTGCTTCGAATACAATTCCACTGATTCTTAGAGATGAAAAGCATTGGGCCAGGATTTGCAGAAGCAGAGTCGAGACTTATTAGGGCTCTTTAACTCCTTGAAGATTAGTCGTCATTACTCAGCGATGTAACAGGAGACAGTTTGATTAGATGGTCCATGTTGTTGTACTGATCATTGTTTTCATGGACTAGACTTGTTTGCGAAGTTGAGTTGCATTATAGCTCGACCAACTTAGATTCGTGCTTGTATCTGCATTGCAATCGGAGGTCATTGAGGAAAGCTAGACATAGATGACGTTCAAGGTGCTCGTACAACGAATTTAAGGCTAATGTGGGCGAGCAAGCCCCGGTCATGGATGTTAGTTCACATTTGCAGGCATTCACCTGCCCCCTCCATTGCCTGATTATGTCGAACCTGTAGAGACCAAGATTAAATCCTTCGAAAGATAGAGCTTCTTCGAAATTTCTTTTGCTTTTCTGGGAAGACGATTGAGCAGTTAACAGTTTCCCATTTGTTTGCGGCTCCATCAATGGTGCTCCCCATCCTTCTGGAGCCGATGCTGTTTCAAGAGCCATTACGTATTATTCGGGAAGTGGCGGCCATTGGAGGCGAAGTGACTGCTTCTTTGGTACCCACGATATCACTGCAGGTCATTTGTGCTATTTTCTGCCGATTTACAAACTGCACTAGATGCAGCGATGGCTTTTTGAAGATTTCCAAATGCAATAGTCACCTAGTCTAGTGAGTATAAACTGTTGCGATATAATTCTTGTTGGATGAACTTCAAATGACTATTTTAGAGCTTATTCCGAGAAACTCAACAGTAGTAAGATCGCAGATTGCGATGGCTTCGCTTGGGACCATTGCGAGTCTATGAGATCTAGACGTGTGGGGAAGCAAGTCTTTTTGTGCAGCTGTCTCCACCAAATGAATGGAGCTTATTTTGGCCATCCATACGTTTGGCAACTTGTCTTCATTTGCCCATGGCAATCTAATAGACTGTGAAATGTCTTGATGGATATCTAATGATGATGATACTGCTGAGTGTTGCAAATTGCTGGCTTGCCTTTTTCTCTGTTGTGCCAAAGCTCTCGAGTAACGGAGTCAGTGGGCACGCTTGGGAGAGCCAAAGGGGCAATAGTGACGCGTCGGATTCTTCTGGGACGGGCCGGGCTCTGTGTTGCAAGGGCCTAGGGAACACTTCCTCATTCCCCTCCTTGTGTGTGTTCTTACCTTGTGGCGCGAGTAGATAATGTCAGTTGCAGAGTCCAAACTCCGGCTTCAATGCGGTGTTCCTTAGCCCCGGATCGGCGTGACCGAGGTCGTTGCTCAAGTCATTTGTCACCGGCGGGCTGAGCTTTATGTCCATGATACACCCGCCCTCCTGCACTCCGTGTTGTTTTCTGTTTGCACTTATTGCAGTGGATACATCCGTATGCATACTTCTGCATGCGGCACGGCTCATTGCTGACCGCTCCAGAACGTGAGGTGTAAAGTAGCATTTGTCGGGGGCTAGTTCGCCGGACAGAGAACAGGAGATGATGGAGTAACTTGGAAGCAAGCGAGGGGGCTTGCATTAGATGAACCACCCCAACAACGATGCATTGTTTTAGGAGTCAAATCCAAACCATATCTCTATCTCTATCTCTCTCTCTCTCTCTCTCTCTCTCTCTCTTCCCCACAGGTAGGAAATTGCCTGAGATTAGATTTGTCTTGTGATCCAAGACATTCGACATGTTAGACGAGGTACGACAGATAGACTAGGTCCTCCTCATATGCTTTTTCACCTTTCGTGACTTCACCGACAGCTGTTCTAATAACACCAGTGAAGCCCAACAAAGAGTTCATTTTACCAAGAACTCTCTCCCTATTCTTTACTTTCTTTCCCCCCCTTCCCAACCGAAGAAGGTAACCTGATGTAACTCTCCTCTGTAGCATTCACAATCACGAAACCGGGTTTTCCCGATTTTTCATAAGGTGTTTAACAAGCATCCCCGAGTCATACCGTCTGAGCGGTCCTAAAAGGGCCGTACTGCGCAAGAAAAACTAGTCTCATTTACGCAAGATAGCTTGTATTTACAAGAAGATGTCAATAAATGAAAATATTGGTGTAAATGTTGGCCGAATGAATTGTATTATCTTGTTTTTTTGGGGAAGAATATTTCAAATGATATTCCATTACAGATAGTCAAAAGGGCTCTTAGCCGCAGCCTTCACGTGCTGCCGTAGAAGAAATTTGGCTTATATTAACGACGGGGAGTTTTACCTTTCTTCTTTTTTATTTTTGCGATTCTTTTTGACTGACTAAAGTTTATTGCCTTAATGCCATAATTACGGTATATGTAATTGAATACGATCAATGTGAAAATTAAATTGAATTTTGCAAAATCACAAAATATTGGTCATACATTATTGATTGATCGATGTTACAAACTGATGTATGGAATGTCCAATGATCTTCTTGGCTGCATCAAACAAGGGGGCATATGCTTTTGTGTCGTTGTCGTCAACCGCCAATTTCAACATGTACCTGAATTTCAGAATATGATCAAATAGACCATGTTGAGAATTCTGGTAATAACGATTGAATAATAATTACGAGAGTCGTTTTTTTTTAAAATGTACCGATAGTAGTTTTTTTTAGTGAGTTTAGCTTTAATCGAATTATATTTCTATATCGATTTTCGTAAGTTTTATTGATAATTCTATTTTATATAGAGTTTATTTATTATTTTAACTTAATATTTGCTTAGTTTTAATTGAATTTGATGTCTACTTTATTTATTTTAATTAATTTTTGTAGGTAATTGAAGTTAAAGGAGGTTTAGGGACTAATTCTGTAATTTGCCGGCTTTCCACGCGTTTTGTCCTCCTAAGCCACTTGAAAGTATCCAAAATAATCCAATTGTTCCTAAACTGTGTAGAAGCTTCCCAAATTGGAGATCAAAGCCCTGCAAATCTGAAATCAAGAAGAATCAAGCCTATTGTGGGAAGAAAATCAAAGTCCAAGCCAGAAAAAAGAGTTTCATTATTGAGAGGAGTCCTAATTTGGAAGAACCTTTAATTGCAATCTTATTGTGATTAAGGTTTCTTGGAAAGCAAGAGGAAGTCTATATAAAGGACATTAAACGGGATTTCGGAAGGGAGAGAGAAAAAAGAAGAAGGAGGAGGCAACTTAAAAATCCAGCCTTGATTATTCTTGGTGAATCTGTTCTAGTTCTTCATCATGTTTATGTTAGTTATTGTTTTTAGTTTAATGTTCATTATGTTCTACACTGGTTGTTGTTAGAGTTACGATGTAGCTTAACTATGATTGATTTATTTTCAAGACTTGTTTATGCAATTCTAGATCTCATATGTGTGAGTTATATATCATGTTCTTAATGCTTTTAAGTGCTTGATCACCACTTAAATGATTTTTATTGTATGATTAAACCAAAAGGAGATTCTCTGCTAGTGCTTTATAATATATAACCATGAATTTAACTTAGATAGAGATATACTAGGTTGTTTATGTGGTTTCGGTAGTAAGTAAATTGACGGTGGTTTATTGAATCCGGGAACATTCATAGATTTTAACACACTTAGGTTTACTTAAATTCACACGGACCAAGTGTGGGTTGCTAAGGCTAAGGCTGCGTATGACAATCATTCTGTGTTCGGGAACAGATTCTGATCAGAAATGATTCTTTTTGATTCTGTGTCCGGGAACTGATTTTGAGCATTTGAAGGCGTTTAGTAAGATCCCAAAATTTCTATTCCTGACATAATAAAAAAATAGAAATGCGTTTGGTAACGGCATAAAACTTCTTTTTATTAATAATATTTTAATATTTCTTTCTTTTCTTTTTTTCTTCTCCTCCTTCTTGGCTATGGCTGGCAAAATATTTTTTAATTAATAATAATTTTATTAAAAATAATTTTTTTATTTTTTTTGCCATGGCGGGTAAAATTTTTTTTTATTAATAATACTTTTATTTAAAAATATTTTTTTTATTATTTTTTGCCATGGCCAATAAAATTTTTTTATTAATAATATTTTTTTCTTTTTTTGGCCATGGTAGGTAAAATATTTTTTATTAAAAAAATATTTTTATTGAAAATATTTTATTTATTTTTTTCCATGGCCTGGTCGCCCGCCATGGCTAGTAAAATACTTTTTTATTAAAATTTTTTATTAATAATATTTTTTATTAAAATATTTTTTTCCTTTTTTTTTCCATGGCCTGGTAGCCGGTCATAGTTGGTAAAATATTTTTTATTAACATTTTTTATTAAAATATTTTTTTCCTTTTTTTGCCGTGGCTTGGTCATAGGCCATAGCAGGTAAAATATTTTTTTAAATATTTTTTTATTAAAATATTTTTTTCCTTTTTTTTGCCATGGCTGATAAAATATTTTTTTCCTTTTTTTACCATATCGCCGGCCATGGTCGATAAAATATTTTTTATTAATAATATCTTTTTTTCATGACCTAGTCTCTGGCCATGGCTGGTAAAATAATTTTTTTTGTTCATGATCGGTAAAATATTTTTATTAATAATATTTTTTTATTAAAATATTTTAATCTCACCAGATATACCGAGGGTGGCCCTCGCGTCGAACATTAGAAGCTACATTAAAAATCAAGAAAAAAAAGAAGAAAAAAAATTGATTCTCATTTTTGTTTTTTTTTTGTAAGGATTGATTCTCATTTTTGTTCCCAGAATCAAGAAGCTACTTTTTTTTTTATTCTTGATTTTACTCCAAAACTGATTCTGGGCACAAATTTGCAAGAAATTGTGCCCAGAATCAAAAAATTTAACAGTCGAATTTTTATTCCAAAACTGATTCTGAAAAAAAAAGAACGAAAATTTTTTTACTATTTGGCCAGTTGCTAAACATACCCTAAATCTAAGTAAGGAGTAGGGTAGCTATACCTGACCAATGATAGTAATTTAAACTAGGGAGTTCTACCATCACACTATGATTTCAATTTGATTGCATGACGAGCTTGGTTAATTAATCTTGATTGGTTAAGTGAAATCGGATGCTCTAACGTTTTTAATTCTTGATCAAAGTCCTTTGCTTCTTGCTTATTTATGTTTGAAATTTCTAGGTTTAGTTTGTGAATTTCTATTTTCGATTTTGGTTGGCTGCCTTGGTTAATTTAGCTTTCGGAAATTTCAATCTTAATAGGTTAATTTAGTTTGTGAATTTCTATTTTCTAGGTTTAGTCCTTGTTTTCATATTGATGTAGAAATTTCCGGTGTCAGCTGACAATCGGCTAATCCAATGGGAGAATCCCTAATCGACCCCATCTCGGCTAATCATAATGATTGTTCTACGTCACCCTGTTTTCCGCACCCTCAAATCTTGAGATAGACGATGTGATTGTCTAAGATGATATAGAGTTTCACATCAAGAAATCTGAGTTTCTCAACTTGATCTTTGTCCTCCTCTCTCCTGTAAATATGCCCACAAAAACAAAAAGTTTCGACCTACAGATACAATGAGTGCAAAAAGATATTCTTATACCTTGAAATAGATATCTTCGCTAGCTTTGCTTTAGGGAATCAAAGTAACTAATCCCTAGCTTTCTCTGTTCCACACTTTATATTCTGAGTTTTCAAATATATAATATTCACTTGGCACATCAAGCTTTACTAAAATCTAGACTTTACACCCCGACTATGATGAGTTAAAAAAAAATAATAGAGGGTGCAAACTGCAAAGTGTAGGAAATTTGAAAAGAGAGTATAAAGCAAGGTTAACACCACGAAAAATCTCAAACTGATATATTTGTGACAAAATTTACCCCAAATTAAATTTTTGACCATAAAAAATCTTAAATCGGTACACTTGTGACAAATATACCCTTCGTTAAATTGGATTAATACCATGAAAAAACACAAACTAGTAAACATGTGACAATCAGAGGAGTAAAACCCTAAATCGGTATATCCATCAAGTGTCACGTGTCATCTAACTCAACAGTTTGAAGGTAAAATTTAATGGAAACTAATGAAAGGCAAATTTATCATAGGTGTACTAGTTTGAGGTTTTGGTGATTAAAAAATTAGTTTGGGATAAATATGTCACGGGTACTCTAGTTTGAAATTTTTTGTGATATTAACCCCATAAAGTATAAGAATTGAAAAATTGCGGTAGAAGAAGTTGAGAAACACTAAGCCGGGGTTATGTTTTCCTTTATTCTTAGTTGGAGGACATCACCCATATATGTACTTAACTATAAATATAAATGCGGGTAATGTCCATGTTTGTAAATCACCAACCAGAAGATGGGTCGGAGGAAGTTTCTTCCGATTAGAATTGGAGGCAAATATTGTTGTAAAGCCGCGATCGATCGAAATCGGACGGTGAAAGTTGTCCCGCATGTCTATTTGGTTATCCAATTGCAATCCTTTCTCTTCGAAAAAGGAAATATGGTCATATTCTAATTGGAAAGGGTAATCATTGGTTGAAAACATCACATCATTGTGTTTTTATATGCTGGGAAACTATTTGCTCACATTTCTCTAATCAGAGCCTCTAATTTCTTGCACTAAGCCAACTGAATTAGTAGTTTGTCACAATAATTAGGAGGGATCCTCGTTGATTTTTGGTTCATTTGGTGCTGATCACATGCCCTTTTATTATAATTAAATTGCCTCTTAAATAGCTCCTATGCAGTACAGAATGTTCAAAAACTAGTGCTAGTGCTGCAAAATTCCTAACCAAAAGAATTAATTGCGCTTTCAGTCCTACTTGAAGAGTGTTCAATTTTAACGCCTGCTTTGTTTTGCTATAATGTTGATCTTTATAGTTTATACTATTCTTTGGCGAAGAATTAAAATGTTCCAATGCATTTGCGTTGGAATGCTGGTCAACATCTGCTATCTTTGATCTGCAGAAGTTTGGTAAAATCAACTTTGACACTCTACCATCACCAATAGTATTCTCATGCAGATTAGAGACACCAATGCATCATTTCTCCTGGTTCTGTTGGGCGACAAGAAATCCACGTCGCATTGACTTGAGGACTCGTTCATGTAGCGGGGAGACATTGTCAATTTGACCATCAACCTCGACTAACTACTAGTTAGGGTTAATATAAAAGCTCTTCGAGTTAGCAACATTTTCAAAAGATTGTTAATGTTGATCGTAGAAACTTGTGCATGTAGGAGTCCGAAATGCCTACCCGAGATTTCCATTTAGTTTCACATGGAAAGGTACGGCGAAAAGCTCTTGAAGCATCAGTTAAAAAAATAGTATGCAGATCAATGTTGTCACAAAGAAATATACTAAAGGGTAATCTCTATGTTTTGTGGCTGGTGCTAACTTGGCCAAGTCGATCGAACTTCGGATGGAAGCTCGACGAAAGATTTCAATCATCGCCGAAGAATGACTAGTGCAATGATTAAGATTATCACTAAGATAATCTCTATGTACTAAATCAAACACGACTCAGTTAACCATCCTGGACCGAGGCACATCATCTACAAGATAGCCTCTCCCCACAGTTAAACCATCCATAATCCTTTCAGATGCAATAACCAATTATGATATGTTGAAAACAAATGCAGAAAAACAAATGCAAAACACAAAGATTTACATGGTTCAATTATAAGGTGATTTATGTCCACGAGTGAGGAAAATCAAGATTTTACTATAATCAAAGAGAGTACAGTTTTCAGAAATTGAAACAACGACTTAATAAAACGAGGTGATCTACGTCGACGGGTGAGACAAATCAATAATTCCACTATAATTAAAGAGAGTATAATTTTCAGAAATTGAAACAACGACTTAACAAAACCTTATGACTCATAAAACTCTCCGAAAACAAAATTCTCTTTACATCAATAAGAAAACCTAGTCGCGGTATAAATAAGGCTCCCCAAAAAATTTTCTCGGGGGTTATGCTCCCGAACCCCCCGAGACATTTGTTCGCTTACTCTAACTCGGACGGACCACCATAGAAATTTGTTCGATTGCTCCGGATTGAGCCTATTGGCTCAACTCTCCGCGTCACGAACTAAATCTCAATTTTTTCTCTACTTTTGGGTCGCACAAAAAATATGTCGGGTCGGGTAATGAACTGGACCGAATACATAAAATTCAAGACATATTTAACATGATCTCTAAAGATAGAATTAAACCCAAGTAACATAGCTCATAATTAGTAAAAAAAAATCTCAACCATTTGACAGAAAACAAAGGATTGCATAAAAAAAAGTTAAAACAAAAGATATTTTGATCTCAGACAAGCTAAGGCAGCATCATGGCCATTGATCTGTTCTGTGCGAATGCAAGAAGCACTATTTGGTCCCTCCATCATTCCCTCTTGACCGCCCAAAAGCAAAGGAGGAGGAAAAACGTGACCCCCAAACCATCATCGGATTTTGCACAACATCAAGAGCACACAAGATTTCACAGGTGGGTCCCGCGTTTATATGTAAAGTGGGGCCCCTCTGGTCCATGCCCTTCTTCTTTTTTGTTTTTTTTTGGCTCATAGTTTCAATTATGGACGAAGGGCCAACACTGCAAGATATCCGAAGAATGGAAATAATATCCAAGGCACAAGACCTAAAGGGAGAAGGCTCATCGAAAGGGTTAGGAGAAAATATCCAGGGCACGCTTCCATTCGTTCTGTCACAGAACATTATGATTTCCTGGAAGCGTGTAAGGATTTACTTTAAAATTTGTGTTATTTCGTGCTCCTTTTCGAATCTGGCGACAAAAATCTCGAAAGGAAGCCGACGATACGTGGTTAGAAAAAAAGTGGGTAATTTTTCTTTTTTACGTGGGAGTTTAGATGACATTTTTAGAATCTGAATCACCTGTGCTTGCTGTAGACGTCTCTCATTAGATATTTTCTAATAACATATTATGGTTTTATAATGAAGTATTAACAAGGTGAAGAGAGAGGTGGTGGTGGTCCATCAAGTAGACTGCTCATTTGCCTTGCATATGAAGCAACCTTGTAATTCTCTCTCTTTCTCTCTCTCTCTCTCTCTCTGAAACATTCATGGCAAAAGAATCATGATCAGCACTCCAGCTCAAAACCCATGTGAGCTCCTCCTATCATCTCTTTTCCGTTTATTTTTCACTCCCACAAATATTTCTCAATTAAATAATCAATCTTTTCTTTTTCCATCCATATAAAGATCTTTATTTATTCTGCTTGAAGGTTTCAAACCCTCCCCGGGATCTTCAAACAGACCAGGCTTGAAATTTTCCTTCTGGCAAAGTACTTTTGTTGTTTTGCTTTGTTTCTGCTAAGCGTCAAAATCCTCATACCTGCAGATGCTTGGTGCTCCATGCAGTGCAAAAAAGTTACCGCTTGATTTTGCAGGAATAGATCAAATTTTCCCATTTTTCTGTAATTAGGTTTTCTTCACTAAAAAAATATCTTACTGTATATTGTTTGAATAGTGAAATGGAAAAAAGGAAAATTCATGTGTTACTGTGCTTTTCAAGGGCTGTTTCTTGCCTTTTGCTTTAGCAGTCAAGGTTAGCTTGGAACAAAGGTATGCGACAAGAAGGCCTTGGGCTTTAGAAAAAAACTTAAAAAAAAAAAGAACTGTGATTTCATCTCTCTCTCTCTCTCTCTCCCCAGCCTATTCTCTCTCCATCTTTCTCTCTCTTGCACGCATAAACCGCCTCCATGCTCAGGTTAAGTTAGCAAAGGGCTTTAAAGGTGATACGTATAGGTTCTGAAGCATTGCTTTTCCTTTCCCCCCCCCCCCCTCTCTCTCTCTCTCTCTCTCTCTCTCTCTCTCTAACTGGCTTCGGTTAAAGTACAGAGCGAATTCTGGTTCTCTTTCCATGTTAAAGCAGGTTTTCTAGCTCAAATAAGCTGCGACAGTTTCCTCTCGCTCTCTCTCTCTCTCTCTCTCTCTCTCTCTCTCTCTCTTCTAGAGACTATTTTTCATGCTGTGGCACATGTAATACTTGCGCCTTCTTTGATTTTGTTCATTTTCTTTGCCAGAGAAACTCGTGAGGTTTTATGCAATTACTAAGTTTATTCTTTTCTCTTCTACGATTCTTGAAAAAGACTGATATTTGCTTTGATAATCATCTTATTCATAGCTTTCTATCTTATGAGGTCTCTGGTCTTTATTTGGTCTATTCATCTCTAGAAGTACTGCCCTTGATCTTACTCAGTTTCTGTTCATCTTATTTCGGATAAAACAACGATTTTTCGAGCAGGGAGCTGATTATTCTTGATGGTGAGGGATGTTTCCATAGCTTGAGGGAGTGATATGGAGGTTTGAAAGCAGATATGTGGAGAGGGGAGAGAGAGAGAAAAGAGAAGAGATAGTATCTGCAGTTACGTGAAAAAAGAGCAAAATAAAGAAGAAGGAGAGGATGAATAACAGTAGTAGCGGTAACTTGGGTTCAATCAGCAGCTCTGATCTTATTGATGCAAAGCTCGAAGAGCATCAGATTTGCGGATCCAAACAGTGCCCCAGCTGCGGACACAAGCTCGACGGAAAGCCGGTAACATCTTCTTCTTCTTTTTTCTCTTATCTTTATTTCTTCTTTGGGCACGGCAAATGCGAAATAAAGAAAACGATTACAAGAGTTTTGGCAGCGTTTATTATGAAATTACTGGTAATTGTCATTTTGGGGCCAAGATAATGAAATCACTGGTGTTTGATAGAGTGAAGTGATGAACTTCAGTGAAAAAAATAAAGAAAAAAAAAACCCCATGTCTTTCGATATGTTTTCGTTTCTGCTGCGCTTCCAATGCTATTTTTATTTTTTTGATGAATTTTTTTGTGGTGATTTAACTTGAATTTGGGGGGAGAAAAAAGTTGAGGGGTGTTATCATTTTCCAGGATTGGTTAGGTCTACCAGCAGGAGTCAAATTTGACCCGACAGACCAAGAACTGATAGAACACCTCGAGGCCAAAGTGGAAGCCAAGGACATGAAATCTCACCCTCTCATCGACGAGTTCATTCCTACCATTGAAGGCGAGGATGGGATTTGTTACACCCATCCTGAGAAACTTCCAGGTCTCCTTTATTTTCTCTACCCTCTCAAGAAATCTCTCTCTCTCTCTCTCTCTCAAAAGATGTTGAATTTTTGCTATATATGGTATACTATTTATATAAAAAAAAGTAATTTCACATGACTATATGTGGAGGGTATTTATCTATGTCTACATTGCCCAGCTAGCTTGTAACTTCCTCCTCTTCCTCCTTCTTCATGTTTGTTATGACTTTGCAATTTTTTTGCACATGTACATATAGTTGGTTATACCTAAGTCAACCTAACTTTGACTTTTTGGGCACACAATGGTGGTGGTGGTGGTGGTGGTGTGTCTGTCTCTCTGTGTGTTCTTTTGTCTGAATTCTTCTCTTTCCTAGGAGTGACAAGAGATGGGTTGAGCAGGCACTTCTTCCACAGGCCGTCCAAGGCTTACACGACCGGGACACGGAAGCGGCGGAAGATCCAGACTGAGTGTGACCTCCAAGGCGGCGAGACGCGGTGGCACAAGACGGGCAAGACAAGGCCCGTCATGGTGAATGGCAAGCAGAAGGGTTGCAAGAAGATACTGGTCCTCTACACCAACTTTGGCAAGAACCGGAAACCCGAGAAGACCAATTGGGTCATGCACCAATATCATCTTGGCCAGCACGAGGAAGAGAAGGAAGGGGAGCTCGTGGTTTCCAAGATATTTTACCAGACGCAGCCGAGGCAGTGCAACTGGTCTGAGAGGAGCGTTCCTGCCACTAGCACTTCCGCTCATGCCGCCGAAGGAAGTGGCGATCCAAACAATGGTAGCAGAAGAGGTGGCGGTGGCGGTGGGAGCGGAAGCTCTTCTACTTCGAAGGAGACAATTTCTCGGACAGATGAGATCCCCAGAAGCGGAGTCATCACCGCGGTTACCGCTGCTATTTCCAGTTACGGAGCTGCCACCACCGACCTTCAACAGTTGAAATCGGAACATTACGGGTTCATCCCATTTAGAAAAGGCTTCGACGAGGTAAACTCTTTACATTTTCGTCAAACAAGTCAAAAAAAATATGAACCAATGTATATAGCTTCTGGATTCTGATAGACACTGCTTTCCTCGAACCAAGGCTAAAAAAGGAATCTATACCCTTCAACCTTACATGTAGCAAGTTGTTAAACTTTCGGAAAATTTTACTAGGAAAGATGAAATATCCTAATCTGTTACCAAATAAAACTTTTCAAATTGAGATAATGTAGGTTGATCACGAAATTTCTCCTATGAAACCAACAAAAAATGACTCATTTTTGTGCATGTATGTACGAGACCAACTTGGTTGTATGAAATTAAATTTTTGTTCGACATTCTTTTGGTAACTTTATTGGATAAACCATAATCTAGATAAATGATAATATACTAGGAATTTTTCTTTGGATCTTAAGATTGAAAAAGGTTTGCTTGAATTGAACGAAAAGGGCTTCTCATCTAAATGATTTTACGGTCGCCTTTTTCTTCTGTTTTGCACATAAAATGCAACTTGGAAAATAATCACCATCAGCTAACTGAACTGTTACTTGGACAAGCGCAAGGTTTACATCACAACAGAGAGTGAAATAAAGCAACTTGAGAAGAGAATAAAGCAACATAAAAAAGGGGGGGGGGGGGTTGGAAATTAAGGGGAATAATGAGAGTGTGAAAAAGGACTAGTTAGCTAAAAAACGTGTTCACAATTAGATGGTTTTACTTGGGTTAATTACTTTTTCATATAGGTGGGAATTGGAGAAGCTTCAACAGCAAGGGAAGCCCCGGCATCCGGCACCTGCGAGGACATGAGAGAACATCATCAGTACCAGAGGTTACATCATCCTGTGGCTCCCCATGATCATCAGCTCCATCATCAGCACCACGTCCACCACCCAATCGCCACTACGGCATTCCACATCAGCCGGCCCTCGCACCCGATCTCCGCCATCATTGCCCCGCCTGCTCCTCTCCACCAGACAGCGGCCTCCATCAACATTCTCGATGAGGACTCATTCCACGTCTCGAGGATGATGCTCCAGAATGAATTCCAGGTACATATATAGTTTTCTAAAGCCCCCACTTCCGTTTCTTGTTCCATCTATATAATCACATGCGAGAGGCGTTAAGTTGTGTCAAATGCCGGAACTTTTCAATATATATATTTAGCTGCTGAATTTTCAGTTACCCATCATCAGTAGTTTCATTCTTCTTTCGAGTTGCATTAGCTTCTCTCTCTCTCTCTCTCTCTCTCTCTCTCTCTCTCTCTCTCTCTCTCTCTCTCTCTCTCACACACACACACACACACACACACACACACAGCACACAGCACACAATTATATATTCATTTAGGTTGCTGCTGTTGCATGTTCAGTCTAGTGTCGAATACTATATTGCAACTACGACTGCACTCGTGTGACTTGTGCTAGTTCAAAATGTCAGCTACGTTGGGAGCAATTACTGTCATTTTCTCCACTCTCTCCTCCCTGTTGAAGACATTATCATGATTCGGATGCACACATTTTTTTTTTTCAATTCTTGACTTCTTTCTCGTTTTTGCTACCAAATGAAACGAAAATACACACAGCAACAACAGCAACAGCAGCAGCAACAGCAGCAGCAAGAACAACATCATAAAATGGGAGGGAGGTCAGCGTCTGGTCTGGAGGAGCTCATAATGGGATGCACTTCATCGTCGACAGATATTAAAGAAGTGAGTTATGAACACGAAGTACTTTGTTGACTCTGAATTTCATGAGCCTTGAGGTGTCACTATGCTATGCATGCAAGTAACTAAAAGAGAGCAAAAAGAAGGAAGATAAACCCTTGTTTTTGTCATAACAACTATATAATAAGCTTAAAGAGAGAGACCCCCAGAATCCCCTTTCTTTATTTTCTTTCCTTCCTTTTTCCCTTTCCGCCCTTGTCTCAGTAAGCATATTTTGACGAGAGTATACGAGGCTTTGAACAGCATCTGCCTTAGGAAAAGAATAACATTGAGGACGTACATTAAAGTTTGGCAAGACTGCATTTAGTGCTTAATTCAAAGAGTTTTTATTTTGTCCACCAAGTTGCGAAGGGAACTTTAGATAAATGATGGATATTTACAACCCAGAAAAATCAAGAAAGGCTTCGTAAATATAAATTCCAACTGCACACATATCAATATCTTTAATTAGGATATGTAAAGCCTGTTTTTTTATAATGACAGCGGAAAAAATGAAAATTCTCATTAAAAAGTATTGGTTGTATAATATTTTAGTCGCTAATTAAGAGAACTTGACACTAGCATTGTCTAGTGATGAAAAGCAATTCAACTGAGAAATTTTTGGAAAAGCTTTTATTTGTCATGAATTTGTTCTCTATATTTGTCTATCATTTCTTTGAAGTTCTTCTTTGGTAAAATGTTATAAGCTTGCCTTGATGGCTAGATTAAAAAAATCATTAGGGTATGTTATATATATCGTTAGATACCAATATTTGCTTATCTTAAAAAAAATCGAGTGCTTTCCATTATATTAAAATCAAACTCGAGAATCGTAAAATTTTAAGAAAACTAATGAAGCTAAAAGAAACAGTAGCCTACTCCAAAATATCAAATAGATATTCTTGGAGAAAATATATAAATGAAGCTTTCCCAATGTGGTTGCGAGGGCAATAATTTGCAGCTGATCAGAGGGAGTGATGATAGGATTAGACAGCCTTCTTTCTCCGAAATTATTATGCTTTTATGTCCTCCGTAACAACAGACAAACCAAACTCTGCTTCTTCCTCCATTGTTTTCATGCGAAAAAGTTGGTCGTACAATCCCTAACCCCGAGCCAAAACCCCCTCCTTTTTTAATCCTTTTCTTTCCCACATGCTCCTGCAGTTTTCTTTCTTATCTTTGCTCTTTTTTTCTTTTCTTTCACAACCTTTTTGTTTTTCACACCTCTTGCAGGAGTCATCAATCACAAACCCACAAGAACCTGAGTGGTTGATGAAGTACTCCCCCTTCTGGCCTGACCCTGACAATCCGGATCATCATGGGTAGGAGTGAGGAATTACAAAGAGAGAAGGAAAAGAAAAGGGAGAAGAAGGAAAAAAAAAGGGTTCCAAACAAAACGCTCAGGGACATCATCATTATCAGCAGTATCATGAGTACTTGAAGCCCCTCCTCTAACAAGTTCCTTTCAAGCTTAGAGAGAGAGAGAGAGAGGAGAGAGAGACCAAAGGACACCTACACAGTATGTACTTTGTCTTCTTTTGTTTTTTTGGTTATTAAGGTTCTCTCTCTCCCTCTCTCTAAAAGAACCAGAACTAACTGTTTAACTGTCCATGTTGGAAAGCAAGGTGTGGGGAAAACAAAGGAGAATGAAAGAGGGAAAAAGAAGGGAAAAGAAAAAGAAAAGAGAGGAAAAAAAAATCCCAAGAAAATGAAAGAAGCCTCCAAGAAAAAGCTGCTCTCTCTACTGACATTTTCCAAGGAGAAGCCAAAGACCCAATAAAGCAAAAAAAAAAAAATACACCCTGCATGAAAATCAGTGCCGCATGATTGCCATATCATCTCGCGTGGCTATATTCTCTCATTATTTTATTTTTTTCCTCGCTCTCAAGAAGTTTGTGTAATCTCTTCCTTTGTTTTTGGTTACCCTTATTTAGAAGCAAAAGAATATACCACATAATTTGTACAAATAGGAGGACAACTTTGTCGATTATGTTGTGATTATTCACTTTCTTGATTTGATGTTGTGGATAGTAATTCAATATTCTTCGTTCCTTCCGGACAATTGCAAATCTATTTGGACAGATCGTTATATTAGTGAGTGGCCTCATTTAATTTTTCAGTTAATTACTTTGCAGTATCTTAGGTTTGGATGAATTGTTCTTTTCCGTCCATTATTGGTGGTTTGAAAATTATGTAGATGCGAAACAACCTAATTATTCGGTAAATTATTAAGCCAACCATGTGTTTCTAATCAAGTCTTTTCGGGTACCAATTTTTCATACTTAAGAGAAGACTGTCACTTTTCATGAAACCCTAGCTCACCATTTGTAGAACTAGAAAACTACGTGCGTTCACATATCTGTTAGTTAAGTACTTAATTAATAAAACCCTACACCACATATTATCATCATATTTTAGGGAGGATTTTTCCTTTTAACTCCATTATTCTTGCTAACATTTAGCATTACCACATCAATATAATCTTACTATAGATATGAGAGACACTCTATGCTCGATACGTTCTTGAGCTGTCCACGCATTGCAAAAGAAAGAAAACAAATTAGAACATGAGTCCCCTGTTGGAAATTTTGGCTTTGATGTTTAAAAACTAACAAACGGCATGGCAATGCCTCAGAAATTCATAAAGAGTACCAGCTAGAAAATCATGCAGAAGTGAGATCATGCAGCAAAGTGCAGAAGAGAGAAGTTTATACATATGCTCAAAATCTGGACTCTTTAATTAAAGTAATTCAATTTAATGCAAACCTGACAGTAAGCAGATTAATTTCGAAATACTACTACAAAGAAATTTCAGATGAATGATTTTATGTAGGACATGCGGCTAATAATAAAGAGAAGTTTTATCTCTGATAATCTGCATGATTTAATATGCACGATAGCCTCAGGATGGAACAAATGTCACATCTTACTTAGCTGATATGATGTTGATAGGCGGAGTCACACAAGTTTTATTATGTATAAAATCAAGTCAAGACGTGAAGCTCAATGATGGTGAAGCTTTTCTTTTGTTCGTTTACTCACATATTTTACCACCTTTCGGAGCTAGAATCATGCATGGCGGTAATCATCGTTCAAAGTCAATCATGCATGTATAGTAAGTAATGTAGTTTTCCGAAAGGTGGTTTATTTAGCAAAAAAAAAAAGTGATGTAGTTTTCCTTTGGTATAGTAACCATGATTTCATAGAATGATTTCTCAAGCAATGCTTTGATTGACAGGTCATCAGTCAAAGTTAACTGGACCATCGTTCTAATCATCATCGAAATTAAATTCGTAAATAGAATTCATTAGATTCAGACCAATGGTACCAACATGATCGGGTGCTAAACTTGCAACTGAACACTCATCTTTTGGGTCAATAATCACTGGTTTGAGTTCTTAGTTCACTCGGCTAAAACTCTATACCAAATACTAATTCAGAGAAAATATTTTGCCCGTCTGAAATATACTCGGATCGGGTAGAAATGGAACCTTGGAATAGAGAGAGAGCTCTCATCTCGGGCCATGCTATTGTTTTTGTTTCTTTATGCGAGCACATGAGACTAGGGACATAGCTTGTGTCTTTGTGTTTCTGAGAGAGAGAGAGAGAGAGAGAGAGAGAGAGCTATATGCACAACCTTTATTTGCTTCATGGGATGTGAATGAAAATAAAGATAAAACAAACAACGGGAAAAGGAGGCAGCTTCATCGTAGTTTTACGTGAAATAAAGAAGGAACAAGAATAAGCTTTATGTCTTAAAATGACCATTTTCTCCGGCCTCTTTGGAAAACTACACTCGATACAATTCTTTCTTTTTCTTATGAATTATAGCCCTTGTCATTAACTTAAGCCAGTGTCATATTGCATTAATCGAAAACCAGTATCGTGTGAAAGATTACAGAAATATTATAAGTTACGAACTGTAGCTGTGTTTTGTATAATGGCTTTTATAGTGGGTTAAAGCATCGGATTGCAGATCCGTTATACGAGCTTAGCCTCCCACCTTTGCAGTTGAAATGAGAAAAGCTTAACTTACCCATGAAAAAAAAGACTTCGGGTTTGAATACCAGTGAAATTTCCGATGCTACAACAAGAGGGAAGATAGTAGGCAAAACTCACTCCAAAAGCTAACTCGAAGTTTCAACCCAAAAAAACCAAGAAATTAACTTGTCAGATGGACGATGGATGTGTGTGTGTGTGTGTGTGTGCATAGCAAACTATGATGACCTTAGTACCACCTCCCGTACGTGCGAACCAGATGAGAATAGCACATTAAGTTCAAAGAATGAAGAATTAGATGAAGAATAATAACTCACCAGGAAGATCGAGCATTAAATTGGGTCATGGAAAAAATAGAAACTTAACTCTACTGCCATGATAGAGAATTTTCTACTCGAGAACTTAAATTATTGGCAAATAATACTAGATAAACCCAGTTATTAATTTACCAATGTGGAATGACTGAAAATTCTATTGTACATTCTGCTGACTAATGTATTGAATCTAGATATTTGAACATTCCATTAAAAGTTGATGGGTACCGTTGCTTCCTGCTGCAACACATGATGACTGCAAAACAAGCAACAAAGTGAAAACAACAGCATAATTTTAACTTTAGCTCCTTTCACTTGCTAGTTGGTAGAGAATCAAAACACCGATAGATATATAGATGCCCTAAAGAAAGCATTTTGCTTCTCCAAGCGATGGTTAAGAGGATAATAGAAAGAGAAAGGAGATGTGCCTCTTTAAAAAGGGTAATGACATGTCCTGTTCAACCTGAAAAGGTGATATTCAAATTCTTCCAATCCATGGAAGATTTTGTGGTCTTTTGCTTGGAGGGGTGGGGGAATTAGCAGTAAATCTGTGCATTAAACAGGCTTTTGGGCTTGCTGATTTGGTCCCATATAAAGAAGTTGCAGAAGGAACTTAAGTAGTGCAATAAGGAATATCACAACATGGCCAGAACCCACCTTTTTTGGGATTCTTCCATAAGGAATTTGTTGCTTTGTCAGATGGTAGCCCACCCTCTCCCTCATAAGCTCAAAGGTATGTCGCTTGGTTTGTGCCATGGACCTAGTTAGTTCACTTAGGATTTATACTCCATTGCTTGCCATTTCAGGCATACTTTTTTCTTAGTGTTGTGAAGAATCCTATGACAATATATTAAGAAAAAAAATAGGACTGGTAACCATCGGGAAGTGCGACGATTTTTGTGGGCCAAGCCTTGGGAGTATCCGGATGGTCACCTTTGGAGTGGGCCTTTATCCAAAGTATTACTTAATTTACATGCTCTTTCGAACTTCATTTGGAACTCGGAGTGTCAGAATTCTCTTTTATAGTATTCTCGTCTTCGTTAGCGTCACAACTCACAAGGCAGGGATCTTTGGGAGATATATATATTTTTGGAAAATAGTTCCTCATGGTTTATCCCTTTTGCCCAGTAGGGCTCGAGAGGTAGCTTCCACGATTTCTTATTTTGTCTTAAAAAATATTGGGATTTCCATATTACTCCGATATCTTCTATAATAATCGATCAATTCATGTTGACCAACCCTTCCAAAAGAGTACCATGTACAATGGCCTTCCAATTTTATTTGTACTTAAAATCACTCCCAAACTCTCTCTTTTCATATGGAAATTTGGAATTCTGCTGACATCGTCGATGCGCACATGAATCCAAGATTAATACGTGAATTGAACTTAGGATCGTACATTGCGATGGTGAACTTCGAATCGAAGGCACACTTCCAAAAATTCAAGTCCTAGCTCTTAAAATTTATCATGCACATGGCCACAGTCCATGAGTGTGAAAGATTGTACAACCTTGTTTAATTCGTTATTCGATTAAAGAGGCTGTTTCTATGACTAATCATGTTTGATCTTGATCTCTATACACGTACGCGATGCAGTTCTTTTATAATTTTATTCATCTCCAAGAATGAAATTCACGTTGTTATTGTTGGTGTTGTCGATTCAAGTTAATCTCGATGTGATGGGGACATATCAAGCTTCGCATGCATAATCGAAAAAGATCCTTAGTGGCTGAACGTCATGAAAGGACCTTGCTTAAATGGTCCAATACTATAAGGACTCGACAGTTGACACAATAAAGAGTAAACAAACATTAGGTGCGAACGCAATATACGCTGGAGAAGAATCCACGCGCATAGAAAATTATGGTACCAGTACAGAAAGATTATCAGATGAAAATGCGAGCAGACATCCTAAAAGTTTGACATGTCTTTGCTGCAATAAACATATGATAATGTCGTCCAACGAAGATGCAGATTGCAGAGAATGGAATTTATTCCTTCTCTTTTCCTCAACGTTATCCGCTTGAGTTAGTGGCCCAAAAAATAAACACACAGAAAGAAAGAATTGTCCCCGTGAATTGATGGAGCTGACAGCTCAAAAATGGGCTTGCAGCCCACAAAGCCAAAGCATGAACTGTAATGAGAGAACTTAACTCTGATTGAGCAAGCATGTAAGCAGAGAAATTAAGAATGTCACCCAATTTAGCCTTATTTCCAACTCGGAATCGTGAATCTTTGTTTCTTCTCGGAATGTTGGCTTATGGATGTTGAGTTTGGTGGTCAAATCATGTGAAGCAAGCGTCACATGCCTAAGCATCAACAACGCGGTAGACAAAAAGCTATCAAAGATGCAAACCAAAACATAGCCTGACTGTGGCTTGTGGAAAAGGATACATTTCTTTATTCGGAAACAGAAACGCATCCCATTGGGCCGTCATCTGTGACTTCAATCAATGTGAAAGATATCGGATACAAGGGAACCGGACAAGATCGCTTAGTTTACAGTTTAACCCTGTACAAGCTACGCAGAATCATGCTGAGCACAGGTTGGCAATTAGCCAGCATGCGCCTCAGGCACCGGTGTCTGCCCAATGACTGGTCCACAAGTACCACAAACCCTCAAAGAAGCACAAAGGCATGAAAGCTTTGTAATCTCAGGGCTACCGATTCTCACCTTAGGAGCATCCACGTTCTGCCTGCCAAAATGACCATCAGAAATCCCACAATTCCCTGCCACATCAACATCTGTAGTGGTTACTGCATCTTCAAGGGAACAGCCGACTGCAGTGACTGGCCTTTGCTTGCTGTACTCTTGAACTGCCTGCTTAGTATGATGTTGCCAAGGGGACTCGGAGTCAAGCAGTGAAGTTTAAAAGCATGAACACCTCTTTACACCACCATTACACTTTTGTACTAGGGTTCAGAAATGTGGTCAACATAATGATATAACTACCGCTACAATGGTGGAAAGCAAAAGTTATGCATAAAAATCTTATTCAAGCAAGCAACTGATCTAGCCTTTGAGCCTGATGTGAGCAGCATCATGCAGGAAAGAGTCATGTAAAATAAGTAGAATAAATTACAGACATAAAGCTTGCGAAAATTATGAAGTCGATCATTTAACTTTGAGACTATTCTAGATCAGGTCAACCTTCCGCCCGGTCACCTACTATGGAAGTTGTTTCAGATCAGGACTACCCATCAACTCATTTTAAGAAACAAAAACTTTTAGCGGCACTTTATGGGAGCCAACACGGCACTTATCAATGAATCATAGTGTAGCAGGGTACGGCACATCAGCATTCTTTTACTCATTTAAAGAATGCTTAACTAAGTGAGTTGATTCCTTACCAAAAAAATAAAAAACTAAGTGAGTTGATTGAAACCACTTAAGAGTATAGTGACCAGAGTGAAAGTAACCCTAAAATTGAAGAAACAAAAATGTAACTTGTCCAGTAATTCCTTCAATGTGACGCAACTTCATTACATAATCAAGATTGTAATGATAGGCATGAACAAGAAGAAGGATAAGCAGTTCTTCTCACCTTCCACTGAGAGGAAGTTAGCAGCACTCTGGGCCTTCTAGAACGCACAAATTCCAGGGCGGCACTAGGAGTCATGTGTCTATGCTTCACCTGCAATACATGAAGCAGCCAATGCCACCCTCAATTATAAGTCAATAGTGATAAGCACAGTTGATCTGTGTGCAACAAACCGACAGTATCCTTAATTTAGTCCTTGTATACCAAATAGCAGAGCACAACTGTTGTGCTCCTTCCTCTCCCAGCTTTGCAGTGAACATAAGTTTTTCGGCCACAAGATGCGTTTCCTGAATCACAGACAAGACAAGGTGTTGGGACAAAAAATGAGTTTTTTTTATCTAATTGACAGCAGAACCAGACCGCCGGCATCACGGCATTTACTGTGACCACGTTTGTGAAGGATTACTTACTATAAATAAAGGCCACTGCCCGGTCAATATCATCAAGAGAAGGAGCATAAAGATAGTCTCTTGTAGGTATCACCAAGTGATCAATTTTATAATCCTGACGAGCACAGAACAACGAAACTATTAAAGACCCTGAACATGACTTGATCAATGGGCCGGAAACCCCAGAAAGAAAGGAAAGAGATCACTGACACGATAAAGCGACGATGGAACCAAGGTTTCGTAAGGTTCATTGAGATTGATGACTCCATCAACACCAAGCTGCTTCAACCGCCGAACATCCTTGCGGAATGGAACTGCGCCTAACAAAAGAAACTGGTATATATTGACCCGAATAAATAGCATATCAGAAAATAACAGCTTTTCTTCACCATATCAACTCTGCCCAATCTATTCTGCTCTGGGCGGCGTCGAGAACAGAAAAGACAATGAAATTCCAAGTGTCCAATCGAAATACACTCGAAACTATCATTCGCAACACGGTTTCAACAATCTAAGCTCAAAAACTCCAACCTTGCAATTGAAATGAGCTTCTAGATCACCACCAGTACATACATAATCAGCCCCCGATAGAAGGGTTCACAAAAGTCAACAAATTCAGGAGACCAGAGTCCAAACACATCATGAACCATGCTACCGTATCTCATCAATCAAACCCATCACCACCCGCAGTCATACAAAATTACGCAGGGCAAAACTTCAAACCGCAATTTCGAAATCGAGGGAGGAAACGACCAACTAAACGAGGGTCCAAGACAGATTTCGATACCTCGTCGACTTCATCCCACCATCGGAACTCGGTTTGGAGCTTGTTCCTCAGCACATTGTACAGGAGAGTGGGGTAGAACAAGATCCTCGCGCCCGCCCCCACCAAGGCGCGCTTCCCGTCGAACCTCGCGACCCGCCGCGCGTCGCGGGGGCCGTCGTCTTCGGCGCCGCCCCCGGCGCCGTTCGGTTCGCCGGTCTTCACCATGCCGCTCGATCCGGCGAGGCAGAGCAAACGAAACGGCTTTGCTTCGGAAGAAATTTCGGACAAGGCACGACAGTTGCGAATGTTCACTTCTATCACATTTGTTAAGTTGACAGGGAGGGAAGAAGATTACGTGTATATATGGCTTAATCCCTAAAAAATACTTAATTTTAAGTCCAGTTTCAATTTTAATCTTAACTTTTTTTTGTCTAAAAAAAAAAGCACAACTTTAGGTCTAGCCCAAATTTGTTCCAAATTTTTTTTTATTTTAAAAAGCCTCACACTTTACGTTTAATCCTAAATTTATCCGAACTTTTTTTTTCTTGAAAATAATCCCAAACTTTAACTCCTATCTCAAATCTGCCCCTGTTAACCTTTCGTCCAAAAATCGCCTTTAGTCATTCCTAAATTGCCTGATTTTCATATCAAAGAACGACTTTTTTTAGGAGATAATTTTCTACATCATCTTGCTAAAGTGGATTTGTTGCCGACGTAGAAAGGCTAGGTCAAACTACTAATAAGGATTTTTCGACGGAGAGCCAACAAAAACTTAGTTGAGGCTAGATTGAAAATGGATTTTATTTTTTAGACAAACAAAAGTTCGGGACAGATTTTGGATTAGAGTTAAAGGTAGTGATTTTTTTAACAAAAAAATTCTAGGACAAATTTGGGACTAAACCTAATATTTGAGATTTTTTCTTGACAAAAAATGATTCGGGGTAGTTTGAGATCGAACTTAAAGCTCGCGTTTTGAGACAAAAGAAAATTCATGACAGAATTTGGACTAAACCTAAAGTTTAGAGTTTTTTTAGGAAATTAGGCATGTATATAAAGACCATATAAATCTGTTATTAAGCTATGTAGGATTTTTTTATAGGAGAGAGGAGCTCCAAAACAATTTTAAAAAAAAATCTACATATTTCTATAGTGAGCAAAAAATAGAAAAACTGAATTCTTCTGGCCAACAGTTGAAAAGTCCCTCAACTTCTTTTTTTTTCATTTTTGCTTCTAATTCCATTCTTTTTTATTTTTTTATTATTTATTTTGAGGGGTAGGTTGTGTGCATAATTCTTTTGTCCCCAATGACCATGGAAACTAGCTGCCACCCATTACTAGTCAAGGGAAGCACGCGTTTTGTTGCACCTCTTTCTGCTGGTTTGATCACATCATGGCTACTCTTTTGGCCCCCTCTCCTTCGCCTTTTTGCTCTTCAAGGCTCTCTTTTTGAATCCCCCAATCATGAACTGTGTCACCCACAATTCACTCCCTCTCACTGCTAGCGTAGGGAACACTTCATATCACCGGACGTGCCGGTGGTCCGTCGCGTCTCGCCCTTCATCTCGACGGTTTAGGGCACGATAGCGCAGTACATACTGTGATAGTCCGGCCGATGTAGAGTCCGGATGAGTTTTTCATTATGAGCTTAGGGATGCTTATGCTGTCTGACAATCTTCGGTTCATGTGTATTTCTGAAGCGAGCCGTGTGGGGTAGGAGTTCCATACACTGCGCAGTGCATGCTTGGCGATTCACGTGAGTGGATAATAGTGATAGTTGCATCGAGTCATATAACCCGTTTTGAGGACACTGAGTAGTGTACTAAAGAACTAATGCCCGACAGAGGCCATTGATGTCGACCTCTTTGGCCGGTCACGCTTTAATGTAATTGTTTCCTCTCTGGTGAACCAATGTACTTCAGAACAAGGGCAATCTTGAATGATGCAACCTTCCCGATAGTAAATTAGACAACCTCCTGCTGCTGCTGCTGCTGCTGCTCTCTCTCTCTGCATGAAATTTACTTACACAGCAATTTTGCTGTTCGTGGTGTGGTTAAACTCTGGACTCGACTACCTGTCCATCATTAAATGTTCAACACATCTAATAGAACTACACAATAATGGAATCCCAAAAATAAGAGCACAAAATCAAGAAATCCTCGTAGAGGCAACAACAGGAGCAAATGCACGACAAGCTAAAACCCCACCACTCGTTTTCCCCTTTCCACTGAGCAAGACTTATGTGGACAACCTTGCGAGCATACTGAGGCACAGAACACACCTCGCAGGCTGCAGCCACCCACGCCTAAGGAAAAATGGAGAACTGGCTTTCGGTTTTTCTACTCCTCCTGGCAATGCCGATTGAAGCAGCATATGTCGGCGGTGGAGTTGGCATCGGGATGGGCGGCGGTGATGCTGGAGTTGGCAGTGGGAGTGGAGGCGGAGCGGGCAGTGTCTGGACTGGTGGAGGGATCAACGCCTCAGCTCCATCAGGCTCGAGGCTGAGCAATGCCTACACAGCTCTTCAGGCATGGAAATCAGCGGTCACCGATGATCCAAACAAGATTATGGAGACTTGGGTTGGTTCTGATGTGTGCTCGTACAAGGGAGTGTTCTGTTCAGATCCCCAAGATGGAATGGGTCCTTTAGTTGCAGGCATAGACCTCAACAAGGCAAATGTCCAGGGAACTCTTGTCAGAGAGCTGTCTTTGCTCACTGACATGACCCTCGTCCACCTCAACAGCAACAGATTCTCAGGCTCGGTCCCCAACACTCTCAGAGATCTCTCCTCTCTCCAAGAGCTAGACCTCAGTAATAATCAGTTCTCAGGCCCTTTTCCTGCAGTCGTTCTTGAAATGCCAAATCTCATTTACTTAGACCTCAGATTTAACAGCTTCTCCGGCCCAATACCAGAAGACCTTTTCAACAGGAAACTTGATGCCATATTTGTCAACAACAACAACTTTGAAGGTGAGCTTCCTCAGAACCTAGGCAATTCTCAGGCTTCAGTTATCAATTTGGCCAATAACAAGTTCAGCGGAAGCATCCCGGCTAGCTTTGGTCTGATGGCCTCCAAACTGAAGGAGATTCTTTTTCTGAATAACCAGTTATCAGGATGCATTCCTCAGGGAATCGGGTTGTTCACAGAGATGAAAGTCTTCGATGTGAGCTACAATTCATTGATGGGTCATTTGCCCGATACGCTTTCTTGCTTGAGCCAGGTCGAAGTCCTGAACTTGGGGCACAACAAACTATCGGGGGAATTGCCCGACCTGGTCTGTTCACTCAAAAGCCTCGTGAACTTGACAGTGGCCTACAATTTCCTGTCTGGGTTGAGCCAGGAATGCACGAAGCTCTTCTTTAGGAGCGTGGGCTTTGATTTCTCGGTCAACTGTATTCCTAATAAGGACATGCAGAGGCCTCAACCAGAGTGTTCTTCCACACCAGGAGGAGGGCCGAGTTGTCTAAGAATACCTTCGGTGCAGCCCCTTGTTTGTGGTGCGATGGCTGTTCTCTCTGGGACAGCTTCAAATCTGGCCTCCAAGTCACCATGAGCTGTGAGTTGGTTATGGCTGTCTGCAATTAATGAGTGTCATGATTCAGAGCATACTCTCTTAATTTTCTGATACGATAGTTTTCGTGGGAGCTGTACTGGATAAGTTATGTCTTGAACTTAACGGGGTTTTGTGAGCCTATAGGTTATATATGTGTAAGTTCACCACGTTAAATGTTTATTGACTGGGAAAGGCAGTTAAATAATCACGACTTGCATTTGTCGAAAGAGTGTCTCGTAGTGTCTAGTGGACCATCTGCCATTTTTCTTAAATACTACCACCACATTTAGATTGTTACACTTACTGATCCATAGTAGAAACACTAACACCCAAAATTCAGCTCCATAAGTCGCATACTGCCAAAAGGAGGAACAAGAAGAAACCGCAAAACCAGAAGGCACAAAAAGTAGAGACCGAAAAGCAATACATAACGCAGCTTCCCAGTGCAATTTTCATGTTGCGTCTTGCAGATACCCGTACAACATAGGAATAAAACAGTTATGGAAGCAGAAGAGAGAGGGAGGGCTTGGAAATTTGAGTTCATTACCATGAAGATGATTATCTTCAGATCTGCATGATATTCAGAAGTATATGTGAAGTTCTGAAGGTTTTGAATTCCTTGGTCAGAGACGACACAAGTTTCACAAATTCTGCTAAAAGAAATGCACCATAAATTTTTTTTTATTAATTTGGAAGTTCACACCAAGCCTACGAATACAGGGAACATAGTTGAAGAAAACAGACATTATTTATGTACATGCTCTTCATCAATACTAAGAAATATAGGATATAAACCTACTATGAGATGGTCGGTGTACAGCATCATCACATTTGAAGTTTGCGGGTACTTCACCCTCAAAACACCAATGGTGTGTAGGAATAGGTTTTACACAGAGCGTGTGTGCACAAGAAACTACACAATAAAGGGTAAATCCATTGTTCATCTTATTGAAAATAAGAAAAACATGAAGTCAATGCCTGGCAATGGCAACGACGAATGACTTGTGCGGAAAAGAATCATGTTCATTCAATACGAATCAATGTGTCACATCCATGTTCTCATGCTTCACAGTTTTGACATCATTGTTGTCAAGAAATGTAGTACATAGGGTTCGGGAGCTTGAAGGACCGTTTTGCAATAGCAAAACCTAGCAAATCACTCCACTGGTCTCCGGAGCTCCCATGAATTGTATAACCCTGGCTTTCCAATTCAGACCTCCTCTCTGATTTATAGACAATTGCAGGTTTGCCTTGATCAGCAGCATTCCTGATTTCATTATAAAGAAGGCAAAAAGTTCAAATCAAATGTACGAAAATACAAAGCAGCATACAATATTGCTTTCATAACCAAGAAAGGGCTGAAAGCTAGAGAACAGGATCTTTATTTCACAGCTTTACCTCAAGAGAAGCCTTTCCCAGTCACTGTACCCAGAATATAGAAGATTCTTTTCAGTAACGTTTCTTTGATGTTCACTGCGCCCAGTCAGCAGAAAGATTGTGAAACCCAGCTGTCGAAGCTCCTTGTACAAGCTCAAGCTCGCAGGTAAAGCAGGGGCGTCGGCCAAAGCCACCCAATCATCGAAAGTGTTTTCATCAAAGACCTCTGATCTACGTTTGAAATAAAACATTCAACAACTATGAGCCAGATCTGGGACAATTACCCTATTACAAGGGAAGAACAAGAACTCCCAAGTCCAAACCAGATCAGGTAACATCCAAATCAGTCCACACCCCTTGGCAAACATCTGTAACGAACTAGGAACTCGAAGCATGAACCGAACATTGGAGAAGTTACTCGAGTAGTATATCATCCAAGAATAAACGAAGCATAAAAGTGGATTTGTTCATCGCATCTACACTGACTTTATTGCTATTATCTTTTCTGGTAGGTAAGTGAACCTCTTAATACTCCACCAACGAAAACATGGGTTGACTACTCCCATCAAAAGCCACCAAAGAAAAACATCAGGCAATCAACAAATTAGTAACCTGTCACAATCACCAGGATTTTACTTCAACCCAATAATACAACGGATGAGAGCAACAAATAAGACAATGAGTCAAAATGACTCACTTTATTCATTCTCATCTCATGTAGCTGGTCAAAGCTTCCTCCTAAATGAGAAAGAAATGCTTTTAAGAATAAATATTGAACTCATTAAGTGGATGAACGAGGAGAATGCGTCACATAACTTCTCCATAATCCAATTTATGCTCGGACTCTTTTCAGATAGAGCTCATTCCACCAGCAGCCGCATGGCAACATTTTGAACGGTTCAAAACAGCAACGTTAACACCATAATCAGGTAATGCACAAACTCAGCAAATTAAACCAATTGGTAAGGCATGGTGGCATTTTTGTTTATCCAATCACGAAAAGCAAAGAACAAAATTACTTATTTGCAACTTCGAGTAGGTGCTTGCTGAGCTCTTCGGCGGCTGAACCTTGTTACTAATGTCATTTCAGCTTGTACTTGTTAGTAAGTGCTTCTAAATTTTCAGGGGATCTTCGCTTAGGGAAGTTCTCCAATAGTAACATCCTCTAGAGCTCAACTCTGTCTCCAAGCCTAGCGTATCGGGATTAAGGATCATTCCAGTACATCAAATAAAAACCAGGAACGGGTTACCCAGAATGTCGTGCATTCGAAAAAGCTCGAGATATAAGCATAGACTTATTCGGGTCGTGCTAATCGGAGCTAAAGACGGGTAATTTTGCTTCTGTCAAGCAACATCAGACCAAGCTCGATCATGAAATAGAAAAGGGTAACAGCAATTGTTAAACTGCTCATTCAATTCGATCTAAAGATGAATTTTGGGCCCTCAAGCTTGTAATTTTGTAAAACCTTCAGGATGCCATAGAGACGACAGAGTAGACTAATAACCATATTTAGGCCTTTCACCAATTATAGTGAGCCTCCATGGCACGCGTTTCTACGTGTCGAGATCCTACTGGTTAGACCCTAGGCAGAGCAACCAACAAGCAATCACCAACCGGGGACGGGGAAAAGGCCAAACGCATCCGAACCGCACATCACCAGACCGAACGCGAGTCAACGAAGAAATCAGCGACTCCAACGGCGTGCGGCGAGATCATCGCCAACACGGTCGAACTTACCCGAAGCCATGGGCCTCGTAGTACGGCAGGTTCGAGAGCAGGGTCTCGTCGACGTCGAACACCCAGGCGTCGCTCCCGTCCCCGGCGATCTCCACGGACTTGGCGAACTCCGACGAGTACTTCGCGACGACCGCCGAGTCCGACGCGTAGCTGTCGCCGGTCATGTAGGCCGGGACGAACTGCTCGCACCGCGACGGGATTTGCGTCCAGCGCCCGGCGTTGTTCGTCTCGACGGCGAGCCGCCAGCTCTCGCAGTAGAGGCCGTCGTCCATGAGGAACTTCCGGCCGCCGGAGTAGAGGCGGATGAGCGGTTGCGACGGGGAAGCGGACGCGAGGTCGAGGAGGAGGAGGAGGAGGAGGACGGAGAGGGAGGAGAGGAATCGGCGAGGCGCCATCGACGGAGCCGGAGGGTCCGTGGGTTAGAGAGAGAGAGAAACTGTAGATGAGATGATTCGCACGGGTGAGGAGAGAGACAGAGAGAAGGACACCGTGGAGAGAATAGTTTACAGGCGAGGGGAGAGAGAGGGAGAAAATATTCAGTGGTTGCTAAGCATCACGTCATCAGCCTACGCGGCGCGCATGTTCCATCCAAAAGATAACACGTGTCGCATGACATGACAACGAAAGGAAGCCCCTTTGTCTCTCTCCTCTGCGTTCTCGCTCTCTCCTCTCCTCTTTCTGTAACGTGAAGGAGGTCCTTTTCTTTCTCTCTTCTGCAACCCATTCTCTTCTTTCCTCTCCCGAGCTCACTCGAAGCCCTCCCCTCCTTCTTCTTCGTCACCTTCGGCCTCGCCTTTCCGACTCCGGCTCCAGAAACCGCCTGGATCGGGTTCCGATTTCGGGCTCGGACGATTTTGATGGGGAAGTGATTTCCTTTTGGCGGCTAAAAATTGAATCTTGACTTCCCAAACACACTGAAATTCCAGTGCAGACGCTCGTTCTCATCGGCTTTCGTAGCTTCGTCTGCTAAACCCATCTTCTCTCTCGCTCGCTTGCTCTCTCGCTCGTAGCTTTGGGATTCCGGCGACGCCGTCAATGGCCGTGGGGATTTGTAATGGAGGAGAGAGAGAGGAGTATGGGTACTCTGTTTAAACCCATTTTCTCTCTCTCTCGCTTGTAGCTTTGGGATCCCGGCGACGGCGGCTATGGAGGATCGGTATTCTGCTTCCATGGGTATCCGGGATATAGCAAGCAGGTAAATTTTTCTGTTTTTCTGGCAGAGCTTCTTCTTAATCGTGATGACGGGTTGGCTTGTGAATAGCTTAACAATTTATGCGACTGTTCTAGAACGATTCAGATGAGATGTCATTTGTATTTGTGATCACCAGAAAGAATTTGGTTGGAAGCTTAGGATACTGGCTTAAGTCGTCAAAGCTAGAATCGAAGAAACGGTAATGAACTTGAGAAAAGTTTTGTTCTGAAAGGAATTATAGTTAGTTCAGTTCATTATAGCCCTCTTCAACGTGCAAGGATGCTAACCTGATTCTGCTACTTTCAATATGCAGGCGTTGTTTGGTATATTTGATGGGCATAGAGGTGCAATCGCTACTGCGTTGGCCAACTTGAGTTATTACATCATAGATGAAGCGGTGAGAAGAGACCAGGATGAAATAGAGACGGTTAGAGGTGGCCACGGGCCGATTTGGCTCGGAACCGGCCCGGAACCAGACCGGTCAAACCCGAGCCCGAAACCGTTGACTGGGCCCGCGGTTCGGAACCGGAACCGGCCCGTGGCATACGGGCCCGGTTCCGGTTCCCGAAAAATTTGAACCGGCCCGGAACCGCCGAGCCCGAAACCGTTGACTGGGCCCGCGGTTCGGAACCGGAACCGGCCCGTGGCATACGGGCCCGGTTCCGGTTCCCGAAAAATTTGAACCGGCCCGGAACCGCCGGTTCCGGGCCGGTTCTACGAAATAAAAAATAAATAAAAATTTAAAAAATAATAATAATGAAATTTTTTTAAAAAAATTTCATTATTTAATTTTTTTTATAAAACAAATTGAATTCTAATTGCCATGCATTGTAAGTGCATTGATTTTCAATTGCAATGCTTGGCTTGAGTGTATTGAACTCTAATTACAAGGCTCGACTTGAGCTTTATAAACAACCCGATTTGTCTTAAACACCTTCAACATGAGACTTTTGGCTTTGTTTTCATGCAAATGTCAAGGGTCCCACATCGAATGGGAATGAAGAGACCATCAAAGGGGTTGTTTATAAAATCCAAGTCAAGCCATGAGAATGCGAAGTTGTATGTCATTTGTGGCTACGATCCTTTGCTAATTAAGAGCAAAGGGTTTCATTAGACCGCCTAGAATCGGATCGGATCAATGGTCCGGTTCTCAGTTCTATGGTTTGCCGGTTCGGTTCTTAGTTCTAAAATTAAAAGATCGGTCTTATCAGTTCGATTCTCGGTTCCGATCGAGAACCGATCACCCCTATAATTTTCATTTTGATTATAATTTATATTAAATAATTCATTATTTCATATTTTTATAATTATTTTATTTTTTATTTTATAATTTATTTTTTAAAATTTTAAATTACGAATCGGAACCAGAACCGCTAAGGGCGGTTCCGATTTCGGTTCACATGTGGCCACTAACCGGAACCAGCCAGTTCCGAACCGTGGCCACCACTAGAGACGGTTACCAGAAGACCGATTTGGATTTTTTGAATGAGGAATCCCGAGGCAGCTCATGCTGTGTAACTGGGTTGATTAGAAGGGGCAACCACTTCGTGTCTAATGCTAGAGATTGTCAAGTTGTTCTTTGTAGAGCCGAGCATTGAAGAGGCTCGTAGATTTGATCATAGGCTTCGCAGGGAAGATGGAAAGGAACGGATTAAGTCTCTCACAACATTCTATTCATTCTTTTTGTGTAAAAAGATACTGCGTGGCAGATTTATATGAAATTGAGTTCTTTTACCTTAGCCTTTCATTCTGAAATCGCTTGAGTTACCAAACTCTGCTTGTGTTAGAAGCTTGTGAGATTTCTATCCATTTCATGAAAGCTAAGATTAATGATCAAGCTGTTGTATCAGCATGTATATTATGTTTTATTTCTATGTATACGGAGCGGGTCTATCTATTTATTTCACTTGAAAAAATGTTCTTTTCCATTGTCGTGGCTGTGAAAGTCGTTCAACATACATGATTTATGTCCTGATGCAATGGCTTCCCTTCTTGTCCTGGAGTTTCAGTAAGCTCCCATCATGAAGGGAGCTTCAATAGAAAATGGAGTCCCCTCATAGTTGTTCAATAGCATAGCTCAGGATTGTTGTTGATAACGTAGTTGCAACTTGCGATAGATGGGTTTCAAGAGCGAGATCTGGATATCCAAAAAATGGATCGTTTTTATGATTCATATCGCAATTCATCGTCATGCTAGTTTGAGGTGCCATTGGCAACCCCCCTCCCCTCTCCCTCAAATGTTTGTCATGTTTTTCTCGAGGTGGAATCAAGGCATAATGCAGCACATCTCCAACCAATAAGCACGAAATAACGTAAAAAGAAAGACCAATCCCAACGCACCATCATAGAATATAGATTCGGGAGGACGAGGATAAGCACCACACGAAAAAGAGGACTTCATAGCAGAGCGTCATCTCCTTTTCTAAATCAACTAATTCGAACTACTTCAATAAAATAATATCTCAAGCAAGCTACAAAAGATCAACAACACTGCAATCAATTCTCTAATAGACAAACCCAATAACCGAATAGCAATAAGTAAAGGGTTCACACTCCAATTTTTTTTAAATATGTCAACGAATTTATCCAGCATTGGTTCAAACTCAAATGTGACAACCTCACTAAACAAATATGAACGAATCTAAAAAAAATAAAGAAATCAATCCGTCTCGAGTCGATTAATCCTATGGATTTCAAATCAAACGAACAGAACATCTGGTAGAAAGCAGAAAGAACTATCAGATGCTGAAGCTGCTATTGAGAAAAACGGAGAGAAGTTCTCTTCTTTTTTCATCTGGGCATGGCAGATTCATCAGATAGAACACTTGAGTTCGCCTCTAATTTCCAATTGACTCGAGATCGGGTCAGCCATGCCCAACTCAGAAAGTGCAAGCGAACTCAGAAAGTGCAAGCGAGCGAGCGAGAGAGAAGATGGGTTTAGCAGATGAAGTTATAAAAGCCTATGAGAATGAGCGACTGCACTGGAATTTCAATGTGTTTGGGAAGTCAAGATTCAATTTTTAGCCACCAAAAGAAAATCACTTCCCCATCAAAATCGTCTAAGCCCAAAATTGGAACCCGATCCAGGCGGTTTCTGGAGCCGGAGTTGGAAAGGCGAGGCCAAAGGTGAACAAGAAGAAGGAGGGGAGGGCTTCGAGTGAGCTCGAGAGAGGAAGAGAGGATGGGTTGCAGATAGTGGTGGCCACGGTTCGGAACCGGCCGGTGGCCACGGTTCGGAACCGGCCGGTGGCCACGATTCGGAACCGGCTGGTTCCGGTTCGTGGCCACATGTGAACCGGAACCGGAACTGCCCCTAGCGGTTCTTGTTCAAGTTCAGAATTGGCCGGTTCTAATTCGTAATTTAAAATTTTAAAAAATAAATTATAAAATAAAAAATAAAATAATTATAAAAATATGAAATAATGAATTATTCAATATAAATTATAATCAAAATGAAAATTGTAGGGGTGATCGGTTCTTGATCGGAACCGGGAACCGAACCGGTAAGACCGATCTTTTAATTTTAGAACTAAGAACCGAACCGGCAAACCATAGAACTGAGAACCGGACCATTGGTCCGGTCCGATTCTAGGCGGTCCAATGAAACCCTTTGCTCTTAATTAGCAAAGGATCGTAGCCACAAAAGGCATACAACTTCACATTCTTATGGCTTGGCTTGGATTTTATAAACAACCCCTTTGATGGTCTCTTCATTCCCATTTGATGTGAGACTCTTGGCATTTGCATGAAAACAAAGCCAAAAGTCTCATATTGAACCTAGTTTCCATGTGGATACTTCTTTGCAAGGGAAAATGTAAGAATAAGAAAGAAATCTGCAAGAGGTTCTTGCTTATTAAACACGAAATGATGTTGTGATTTTAGGATGAATGCTCCCATTTGGACATTTGGTTCCATCTCTTGCTTATCATTTGACAGAAAAAGCCTAATAGGCTTTAAAGAACCATTTGTTTTAGTTTAAATTAGGCATTATGCTTTCTAGCATAATCAAATTTGTGAATCCAAGAATCTCTGGTTTGAAGCGATCTCCCACTCTTTTCTTAGGTTCTCGATTGACCTGGATAACAGGTTAGTGTCGACTCTTAAAAAACAATTCATTAAACATTAATCTAAAAGCTAAATTGCGATTGATAGGGATCACGAGAGTTTGTGCGCAATGCAAGTGCAATCTTGCAAAAGGCTTATTCGAGTTTCCTTCTTTGGGTCTGCCTAGCAATTCGTCAAACCCAGGATTCATTTCAAGAGGGTCACGAAAATGATAATCCTTGTGAGGGCTTTTTATTCTCCTATAAGAAAGCCTAGAAGGGGAGAAGGAAGCTTGGCGAGGGGGATGGTTTCGAAAGCAGGCTGTTAACTCCAATGGGCTCTATTATGCCTTCATGAGTATTCTAAGTCGGGACATTGGTGATTTTGATAGATCTCGAAAAAACAAAGCATAAAAGAAAATAGAGATAAATATATTATAAGTTTTAAAATTTGTCATGAAAGTACAATTAAGTCCTAAAATTTTTTAAAAAAAAACATTCAAATCTTAAAACTTGTACAAAAGTGCATTGAAAGTCCTGCAATTTTCATGACAAGTTTTAAGACTTGAATACATTTTTTAAAAATTTTAGGACTTGAATATATTTTTTGAAAATTTTAGAACTTAATTGCACTTTCATAATAAGTTTTAAGACTTCTAATGCACATATTAAAAAAAAAATGGTAGTTCGGCTTGATGTTCAATCGATGTGTTTGGTGGCGTCAGAGTAAGAGAATGCAATGTTGCAAGCATTGTTCCTTCATTTTTCAAGAATTTATCCTAGTATCACAACTATGTTTTTACATTTGACGAGAAAATTACCAAAAAAAAAATCTAAATCTATTGCATTTGAGCGAATTCAATCCTAAATATTTTGATGATTTACCAATTTCTTCATGAATCTTTCAATTGTGCCACGATTTGCCAATTTAGTTATTCCGGCCAATTTTGGTTGGAATCATTAATGAGGTGATTTAGTTAGCAACAGTTATCCTACATGATAAGGGCAATGTTAACGTGAATAATTTTTATAAATTTTAATTTTTATTCATTTCTTTTCTTCTTTTTTTCAATTATAGGCCAATGAGGGTCGTAGCCCATACCTGGATCTGGCCAAGGATCATGGGCCTAGACTTAGACAACAAAAGAAAAGAAAATAAGGAAAAAAAGAAAAGAATAAAAAATTTAGAAAATTACAAAAACTGCTCATTTCAGCATGGGTTGTATCATGTAGGACGATCGACGCTGACTAAACTGCTAGTTAACAATTTTTTCCAGAATGACTAAATTGACAAATTATTAAAAGTTTTAGGACTAAATTTGTCAAATCAAAAGGATTATGACTGAATCGACACAGGTGCAATAGATTTATAACTTTTTCAGTAATTTTCCCTACATTCGCCATTTTAGTTGCGCAATAAAAGGTTACCTTAAGTGCCCAAAAAAATCGTTTAAATGTGAATTAAGGGTTATTCTTGTCGCTAAAACTCATGCTAGATTTATCGAAATTGATTTATCAAAATTGGTATATCAAGAGATGCAATGGACCAATGGAAACTGTCGAGCTCGACTCAATCAATCAAAGGTGCACTTATAATTTTCTATGTTACTTTATATAGGAAAGCCTATACTTTACTCCATAAGATTAAAAGTGCGTTTGGTAACCATTCTGCTCCTAAAAACAATTTCTATTTCGTAATGAATTTTTTTTATTTTGTTCTCGAAAATAATTTTTAAGCATTTGAAAACGCTTGGTAACGGCCCAAAATTTCCATTCTCGAAATAGAAAAAAAAAATAGAAATGCGCTTGATAACTGCATAAAATTTATTTTTATTAATAATATTTTTAAATATTTAAATATTTTTTTATCTTTTTTTCTTCTTCTCCTTTTTGGCCATGGCCAGCGACCGGCCACAGACCAGGGTCGGCGAGGGAGAGGGTGTCGTGGCCCTCGCTAGCCACTTTCACCCTCGTTGGCCACAGACAAGGGTGCCTCTCATCGGCGAGGGCTAGACCTCACCCAGGCTACGAGCGACAAGGGCCGCCCTCACCCTCGCCCTAGCAGGGGAGGGGCACCCTCGCCTGTGGCCGGCGAGGGCCATGACACTCTCGCCGGTCCTGGCCTGTGGTTGGTCGCTAGCCACCGACTAGGAAAGAAGAAAAAGAAAAAAAATCTCTTCTATTTCTAATTCTTGTTTCCATAATTAAGGATCAAAATTGATTTTGAGAACAAATTTATGCCGAGAATAAAAAATTTACCATATAAATTTTTATTCTTTTTTATTTTTTGAAAAAAAAATAGAATCAATCGTTATTTAGCAAGTTACTAAACAAATCCTAACATACCAATTGCACGATGAGGTGGACTAGTGGGCTCGTAATGTAGGGAATATACCGTCGTATTATTCGTTAGGGAGTGACGTGCGGGAATCCGCTTTTTCTTCTATTATCTTTCTAACGTAACAATTAATGTTGTTTTTATATTTATGGTTTTGTCTTGCGTTTCCTTGTCTACCAATGACGTAAATTTTTTGCCAAGGGCATAAATTCTCATGCCGGTAACTTACCCCATTGATCTGACACGAAACTTTAGTGAATGTGAGAATTTAAAATTTTAATCAATGGATGCAACAAAATTAACTTAGCCTCTATTTATTTCGAGAAAATAAATAATTTACAAAATATTTTTTTAAAAATAATAGCTCGTATCGATCGAAGTAATTAGCTGACGAGAAATGTTTTCGTTATCAATAACAATTTATGTCTCGATATTTCATGGGCGATGAAATATATTTTTTGTTTATTCATTTTTGTATGCGATATAAGCGATCATTTTTAAAAAAATATTCTTCAAGTTATTCATTTTTTCGCGAAACAAATATACCATTAATTTTGTCTCTACATAATTATAGAAGAATACTTTTATTCAAAACAAATGGATTTCCCCTTTTGCAATCTAAACCGTTCAAATTCAACACATTATCTTGGTCACCCCTACCATGTGATATGATCATTCCTGCTAATATTTCTGCCGAGGAAACTTACCACTTCACATCACCAAATCCTTGTTTGATAAGATTTAGATGCATTGACTTGACTTGCCGTGTCGACAACATCCGAAAAGCCACGTGGAATATTTTCATTCTAAACTTCCGATTTTTTTTTTTTGGTTCTACCCCTGAATTTTGATTTTTAATCCTCATTTTATATTAATCTAACTGCATAAAAATCTAATGCATGCACCGACAGGCCGACAAACAAACACCGAATAAGCTTAAACGAGAGAGAATGGGAAATCAAGAAACCGCTTATTGTGAATTTCGACGGCCGCATGTCCACAAGCAGCACGAGACCGGGGCGTCAAAACTCGCTCACGAGATTAGTCTGTTCATCTAACTTGTATATTGATGATGGGTTTCGGGAACTGAAGGCGCCTAGCAAATTGCTGGCTCCTGTCTCTACAAGCTCGTCCTTCTCAAAATGGGCAACAACGGACCGGCAAAAAGAAATCGCCCGGCGATAAGCAGGTTTACCCGACTCCAGGCCATCACAATTGCATCCTCTACATTATCGGAGCCACTAAAAACGATCCGACATGGTGATATGAAATAGTATTTTGTGGATTTCGTTAACGAAAGTTCCGACGAGCCATTTTTTTTTTTTTTTGAAAACACTATTTTTCTGGTGTTATATGTAGATATGGAATTAATTTCCTTATTAGGGTTTGATAAGGGTGTTTAATACATCATATTTTTTTCCATAAAAATTTCGGGGGGGTGGGGGGGTGTTAATTTTAATTCCGACCTACCATTAAAAAAAAAAACCGACCGAAGAAGAGAAGCAGCCAGCCTTCTCCCCTCAGCTATAAGCTACAGCAGAAGGGACGCGAACCGAGCGAGCGAGGGAGGAGAAGGAGGAGGAGAAGATGTCGTGGCAGACGTACGTCGACGAGCACCTGATGTGCGAGATCGAGGGCAACCACCTCTCCGCCGCCGCCATCATCGGCCACGACGGCAGCGTCTGGGCCCAGAGCGCCACCTTCCCCCAGGTTTTGAGCCCCTCCTCCGCCGCCGCCGCCGCCGCCGCCCGCGGCGGCGGGGGTTCTTGATTTTTTATCTTCCCGATCCGGCCGTTTCTTAGGGCTCGGGATCGTTCTGATCGGGTGGGATTCTTCCCCGAGATCTGATTTGTCTGGACGTGTTTTGCTGGTAATTTTTGTGCCCGTGTGTTCCGTTCGCGTGAATCGATTTGTGGGGTTTCGATTCGATCTGGGCGGATGTTTGCGAGCTGGAGATGGGTGTTTCGGATCTCGTTTAGGGTTTCCGGTGGATGATTTGGAGCGGCTGTCTGTGGGCGATGGTTCTTGTGGGGGTTTGATGCGGCGTGCCTGGATACTTTAGCTTTCGGCATGTGCTTTTGGGAATCGTGTTTTAGGCAGGGCGGCTTTAGATTTCACGAGAGAAAAGGAAGAAGAAACCTGGGTTGCTTGGATTCCATTCTGTCCCTCCCTTTTTTAGTGGTTTGATGATTTGGGACGAGCGTTTCTCACGCTTCTTGTTGCAAATTTTTTGCACAGCTCTGATGGGCGGCTGCATCCATATAGGGGCTTTCGATTCCCTTTTCAAAATGACTTTTTTTTGCCCATGAGAAGTGGCTGATGTTGAATTTCTGTCCTCGTTCCTCTTTCTTTTGTGCAATGCTGATTCCGTTGCTCGATTCTTTAGTTCAAGCCTGAGGAAATTGCTGCAATCATGAAAGATTTCGACGAACCCGGATCGCTTGCTCCGACGGGGCTCTTCCTGGGGAGCGTGAAATATATGGTGATCCAAGGTGAGCCTGGAGCTGCTATTCGGGGGAAAAAGGTGCGGCTTCCCATCCATCCTTTATTTACCATTGCCGACTACTTAAGCTAAAGCTTTTTGCATTCGCATGCACCGATTTTTGCTCCATTTTTATGTTCAAGGGGGACCTTTTCTCTCCTAATTGAGGTATCGTGACAAATTGATTTCGAAATTAGGATGGACTGGGCATGTTGTTCCTCCTCATCTGTTGATCTGATCTAGCAACTTTTAGAGTTCCGTATTCTTGAAAATTGTGACCGTGATGCAATGTCAATGGGAAAGAGTTGTTTCTTTTCCATGAAAATGTTTTATGGCCGTCGAGTCTCATACTTTTGATCAAGTGCAAACATGGTTGACAAAAACTTTTTATTATGATTTCTTCTCCTCCATTTTTTGATGTACCTTGAAAAACCTTATCGACTTACATAGTGCTCTTTACTTTTTAGAAGATCATTGGGAGGCTTTTACTGTGTCCAAACTATTTGGGGCCCCTAAACATTAGAAATTCCTTTTAAGAGGGTGTAAGGATTTGCAGCATCATCAAAGACTTACGGATTAGGGTCAAGGAAATATCACATGCTCTAGAGAATAAATGGATCAGGTTATCGAAGGATACTTCTGTTACTTTGACTAGTTGTAGTTGTTACATATATGGTATGGTGCTCTTGAAAGCAAACTTTTGAGCATTTGATGCATTTGGAAACCTCTGGCATTGCTATTCGACGATATGTGTTCTTATTCTCCATTGTCAAGTTTTCTTTATAACCATTGTGGGTTTACTTTCAGGGCCCTGGTGGTGTCACTGTCAAGAAGACCAGTCAGGCCTTGATAATTGGCATATACGATGAGCCCATGAATGCAGGCCAGTGCAACATCATTGTAGAAAGGCTTGGCGATTATCTAATTGAGCAGGGTCTCTAGACAATTCGGTATGTTCTGTTATTTGTTGGAATCCCTGTTGCTTATTGCAACCTTGCGTCTAGCAATTGCCCTACTTGGATTGTGAATTGCAATGATAACAATACTCGTGTAATTTGAAAGTTCTATGCGCACTCTAGAAGTGTGCTGCTTGAGAGTTGATTTCTATGGTGTCTTATGATTGTCTCTGTATTAATCTGAATTGATTGGATGTAATCGCGAAAGTTTACTCTGTTGATGTATCTAATAGAACTGGTCATTTCATGTACTCTCTTCCATGGGTCTGTGTCGGTTGATGGTGTAAGGACCAGGCAGCGACGTCTCTGCCTAAACTTTACTCTTTCTAGGTTAAAATTTGATGGGGATCAACTTTTAGTGAAGGAGGCCATACAACTTCCATTTCAAGACATGCATATGTTAATCGCACTTGTTTTCTCATTCACAAGGTAGAAAAAGTATGAAATCGAATTGTTCTGAGAATCTACTTGCTTGTCCAGGGTGTGGCTAATTATCCCATGGGTCATTTACTACTTTCAATAGGTAAGAAGACAAACACTTCCCGTTTCATCTAGGGTGACAACCCATGTTGTGTCTCGAACTTTTAATTAGTATGATAAAAGGATTGGGTTTTGTAAAAATCCTGAGCGACAACCGGCCACTCTCATGTCAAACATGTTCGTGTCGTGCTACACTGGATTTCTCTCAGTTGGTCCTTCAGAAATTGTCTTATGTCAGAAATTATAATCAGCGTATTTCCTGCCAAAACCTCTTCATCTATGGGATTTTGCATTACGATTACTTACTAGTGGCTTTTGGGTTAGCATACATTTTTCAGTACGGTATCATCGGACCACCTAGATTAAGTCACTTAAACGATCTATTTTCTCATAGTGGTTGTGATATTTCTATCTGTTATGCCCTGTAAAAACATTTCCCCTTGTGATAAATCTACCATTCATGGCCAATAATTCTATTCCCTATAGCTCTTAGTCTTAGTTAAGGAACTTGCGATGCTATACTGGCCATGAAGTTTGAAGCGTTTTGCATAGGCTCGATCTGCATCCACAAGAGACTCTTTGAAGTTGGTTGATCGATTAGAATTACCTGTAAATGGTGTCTGGATGCACGATTACAGTGTATGCGTAGATGTAGCGTACCCAAGCTTCTCACACACAGATTAGAGGGCGAGTTAACTCAGTCCATATGGTCACTAAGGTACATTTATTTCGCGAAAAAAACGAATGATTTTGAAAAATGTTTTCTTAAAAATGATCATTTGTCCAAAAAATATTTTTATTGTTAATAAAAATGTTTTGACATAAATTGTTGGTCGATAATGATAATATTTTTCATTGATTAATTATTTCAAATGATGCAATTACAAATGATTATTTTTAGGAAAATACATTTCATATTATTTATTTTTTGCAAAACAAATGAAATAATATTCATTGCAAAGCACTGATTCGAATATTGCACCAGACTAGCGGGTTTGACTAGCCTACCTGAATACGGTCTAGTTTAACTGCAACCATTTAAGAATCCGGTTCGATCTCTAGTATAGTTTTGAATACACTAGTACACAATTATGAGGATCCAGACTAAGTTTTCGTTTTTTCATTCTTTTCCGTTTATCTCTCTCTCTATTTTCTCTATCCACTTCACTGTTTAGTCATATGGAAAAGAAAACATCCTTTTTAATGCACTTAAAATTTTGACGAAACACGATTCGACATGAAAACATGAGAAGAGGCTTTATCCTAACAAATTATCAGCAAAATTAAAACTTATGTCGGTCGTCTTCCCGCCAACAGTAAAACTTTTTGTAAGGAGTGGAGGGAGTGATTTATGCAACCCAAAACTTAAAATTCGAGGAACATGACTATGAAATCCTATGGATTGTGTTCGTGTCGGAGGCCTGACTAAATCAATCAAGGGTTCGGTTTCGAGTTCAAATCACGTGATTTGAAATTGACCTATGTGACCTTTTCAATTAGTAATATCGCTAGAAGCTCACCGGTTACATTTACAGAATCGCAAGCATAGGCTCTTCACATTCCGCAATTTTCTGGAGCAAGTGTGCTCTTGATAGTTCGTGTGGAGGCTTTGGACTTGGTGAATTTTGTGGAAGTGTAGTTAGGCTTATCAAATAGGTAGGTCGGGTAAAAAATGGTCTGACCCAAATAGACTCATTTAATCTGTTTTGACCCATTTCCATGTAATGAAAATCTAACGATTCATACCCGACTCAAAATATAATCGACCTATATTTGACCCGACTCATATTGCTAAAACACTTTAATATATAAAAACTAAGATAAGAGTGCGGAGTGAGAGAGGACAAAGATTGAGTGAGGGCGAGACATGAGTTGAGTTTAAATAAGTTGTGAACTTATTTATAACCTATTTACGATCTATTTAACATCCATATATGTTTATACCCACTTATGACTTATTTAATGAATATAATTAACTTATTTATTTAATGAATATAATTAACTTATTTATGACTCGTTTACTGGTATATGGGTTAAGAAATGGATTCATGGCCCATTTTGACATATCTAAGTGTAGTCTTAATACATGCTCGAAGAATTGCTCCGTAAAGCATGGCTGAGAATTTTAGTTAGATAAGACTCTCGAATTGTATAAAAAAAATTAAATCTTGGGCAGTTGGGGATAAATAAAAGAAAAACTTTTCCGAGACCAGAGAACTTTAAAATGGAGATTAATGGTATTGAAAACTAACATATAATTTCATAATGGCTGAGAGGTCGGGCATGTGTTCGGAAAGCATACACATCTCCCATTAACCTCTGATGAGGTTCTACCCATCAAATGCAATTTCTGAATTAGAATATCAATAGGAAAAATCATGTAAACAATTGATTCCTTAGGGGAGGAGTTATCTACCTCCATTTTTTACTCGACGAATCGCGAGTGATGGTCGTAAAATCATTGGAATTTTTAAATGTGAAGTAAATTTGAATTGAATTAACATGTAACTGACAAAAAATTGATCAGAATGTCTTAAATCTATTTAGTTCTGAACTTTTTAATTATGTCAATTTAGTTCTATACCTTTTGACAATTTGTCAATTTTATTCTTCCGACCGTAAGTGCTAAGGCATGGCCAAAGCTGATATGGACAATTTTAATTTTTTTTCTCTTTTTTTTCTTTTCCCCTTTTTTCCTTTGTTGGCCTCAAGTGAGGGTAGATGGGCGAGGATCCCCTTCGCCGACCTTAGGCGTGGGCTGCCCAGGTGAGGGCAACCCTTGCCAGCCCAGAGGCGTGGGTGTCCCTCCCATGCTAGAGGCTGACGGATGAAAAAAAGAAAAAGAAAAGGAGAAAAAAAGAAAAAAGAAGAAAAATTCATAAAGTTGAAAAAATAAAAAAATTGGCCACTTCAGTGCTAACCGTGCCACGAAGGATAGCTAGGGCCGACTAGATTGCCATGTTTGCAAATTCTGATAAAAATTGACAAAATTATTAAAATGTTTAGGATTAAATTGACGCAATTGAAAATTTTAGGATCGAATTGATCACCATATAATAAGTTTACAAGCATTTGAACAGTTTCCCAAAAAAATTCACTGTACATAATTAGATAAAGGTTACTACACTCCTTTCTGAATAAGACCCGTCTATCGTTTTTATCGTGTTATTTTTGATCAGCACATGGGCGTGCATTCTTATCCTGCTATCCTTTCTCTGTCAATCAACACTTATCGTCTCCTTCATGCTTATCGTCGTATTCTTTTGACGATGGATTTGGCTTATGATCTACATCAACAGTATTCCCGCATGCCTCTTCGTCATAACTTTCGTACGATGCCATTACAGCTTGAGTACAGTAACTTCTAAGAAAAACGTTTATTTGAGTGCTATAAATTTGAATTGATCACTTAAGAACCATTAACTTTTCAAAAATATTCAACCAAGTGTCGAAAATCTGATGTGGCATGGCACTTGTGGTGAACATTTTTAAAAAGTTGTGGCACTTAAGTGACCGAACAAAAAATTGTAAGGCACTCGAGTGATTGAAAAAAAAAGTTATAATACTCAAATGAGCGTTGTACGTAAGTTATAATAGTCAAGTAATCGGAAAAATTTACAGCACTCAAGTGAGCACCGTATGAAAATTATGATATTTGTGGTGTCCTTTTCCATAGGATGATGTGTACAACGCAGAGCTCCGATCGTGGAATTTGAGCAGAGCCAAGACACCCAAAACAAATTCTCAAAATTTATACTAGTATAAATTCTCCGACTTTTGGGGATCAATTATTAGTCATAAATTATGCAGTTCAACCATTTTCTCGGGCTCCATTTATTTTGCAGAAAACGAATTATTTGAAAAACACATTTCCTAAAAAACGACCGCTTCGTAGTGCTTGCAAAAACAAACGAATGAACAGCAATTTCAGCTGTTTATGAAAATATTTGGACATAAACTGTTGCCGATAGCGGAAATATTTTCTACCGACTGCTTGATTCAAGCTACACATGCAATTAATTTTTTTGAAAAAAATATTTTACCAAATTATTTTTTCTTCGCTAAATGGACAGAGTCCCGATCAATAATTATTTCTAAGGTTTTGCGAGGGGAAGAAGGTGTCTAGGGCTTTCTAGGTTGCGTGCAGTTAAGTCCAATTCCAGTGCTGACTAGATACAGATACTTGTGAGGATGAGCCGACATTGACCCGATCGTCCCCCACCAGTTACAGGGTCCTCAAAATAGATGGATTTGGCATCGAAGCACCAATGTCAATGTCACAAAGTGCAAGTGGCCACGATTCCAAACGTCGTTAGGCCTCGTTTTAGTTTCCCCCTAGGGAGACATTATCGATTGCTCAATCCACCTAACTAGCCCACCCACAATTTGCCTTTCAGTTAACCCTTTTCGATAGCGACCCTCGTCCCATTTTGGTGAGGATGGAGGGATTTCAATGAGCTGTTGATCCTATATAATCCATGTGAACCTACGTTGCTTTTTCGCTTATCTCGTGCTGAATCGACCGATACCAAAATGCTTATCTTGCTATTATTATTGCCGGACGAAATGATTAGCGTGATGAGAGACATCAGTTTTTGCCCGCATCGCGGGTCGCGGGTCAAAATCATGTCCGGCACAGCGTGTCTGTTCACCAGGGGAAGAGTCGTGTGAGGATTGGAAGAGGGGATATGAAGTGCGGGAAGTTTCGTCATGTCCAATTCTCTTGTTTGGATACATACGGGAAAATTGTCCAAAAATTTCTAAACCTATTATACTTTTACCGATTTAGTTCTTAATCTTTTCACGTTTTGCCAATTGAATCTATCCAACTAATTTTGGTTGGTCGGCCATCTTTACGTGGCACGACCAACGCAGATGTGAATAATTTTTAATATATTTTTATTATTTTTTAAACATTTTCTTTTTTCTTTCATTTTCTTTTTTACCGTCGGCCACAGGTGTTGCGGCCCTCATCGGCCATAGGTGAAGCTATTAGACCCTTGCCCAAATATAGGCAAGGGCCGTGATGCCCACACTTGGATCATTGCGAAGTCGTGGAGGCCTTAGCTTGTGGCTGGCAAGGTCTGCGATGCCCACGCCTAGCCGCTTGTGGTCGGCGATGGTTGGCCGGCAACTTCGCCAGCCAGAGGTTTATTAATAAAAACAAAGAAAATAATAGAAAAAGAACAAGAAAAAAGAAATGAAAGGAAAGGAAAAATAAAAGAAGAAGACAATAAAAAATAAACAAATTAATGAAACATTCAAAAAATATTAAGCATATTATTAAAAATTATTCACATCAGCGCTGCCCGTGCCATACAAGATGACTAGTGTTCACGTCAGCGAAATCCGACCAAAATTATCCGGATGGATTAAATTGATAAAACTTGAAAAAGTTAAGGACTAAGTTGGCAAATGTATAATAGGTTTAGGACTTTTTGGACAATTTTTCCTATTAAACACCGGATGCGATCATCTCCTGGATTTATTCAAACTTATTCAGATCCGAAGGTTTCTTAAAATGCCGGATAGGATAATCTTTATCCGATCCCACGTTTTGTTTGGAGGACAAACACACCCCGACCGTTTTAGCTTCGCGATTTAACTATCCTTTTTGGTCTTTTCTTTCTTTACTCTCTTGAATAGGAGGACATAGACCGTCGTTGTCTATTGTTTATATAAGCAAAAGGGAAGGGCATGAAAATGCATCCAAGAGCTCTTTGAAAAATTTTAATAAGCTAGGTCATGACGGGCCACAAATATATAAAATGAAAGGTACAAAGTCCACGATGTCCAAAGACTCCAAAACTATGTGGCTTTGACAAAAGCGGATTCGTACCTAACGCAAAACATCGATCCGCAGGGCGACAGATCACAATTGCATTTTAAAGTATAATCTCTAGGGCCTTTGATGATAGAACCTATTGCCTCTAGTAAATGGGACAATGCCATTCATCTCGGGCAAGTGGAGCTGCGGAAAAGATGGCCAAGCCCCTCCTCGACCTATATCGAAGGACGTAATTTAAGGATGCTGTGTGCGCGATTTTCGAGCGATCCACGAACAATTTCCGACATTGCTTGATAGGACTCGGATGCGCTTTCTGGGGAAAAAAAAGTCGGGGACTCGATTGCAATAACTAAAGATTTTAAGGCTTTTGATGCATTTTTCTAGTTTTGCCAATGTAGACTCTTTTGGCAAAGTCGGTCACAAGGTTGAAAAAAGGATTAGAACCGATAATGTTTCTTCATTCTCAATTGAATAATACAAAATGAATCTTGAGTTTTATAACTTAGAGGCAAGAGCGCAGAGATCAGGCTACCTGTAGGCCCATGGAATATTATGAATGTTTGACATAGATTGTAATATTATGGGTTTTGATCAAGAAAAGTTGTTTGGGGGTGTTAAGGTGATGATATTGTCCGATCATCAATGACATTTCATGGAGTCCTTAAAAGAGTATCACTTGCTAATAATTATTTTCATTGATATCAAGGATCATCTATTGAGAAACTATGTGAATAGTCATCTTGATTGCATCCCAAGAGTCATATAACATGAAAAAGTATGGCTTGTCCACGGCTGCATTGATTACATCTTAAAAGTCACATATTGAAAAAAAAATGCTACTCTTGATCAATTTTGAACACTAGAGTTCTCATTTTAAGATATTGACACAAGTTATTAAACTTTTCACACAACTTTATCAGGAGAGTTTTCTTGAAACTTTCTTGTGTTCTTGGAATGTCCTGCTTTCTGTTTTTCTCTCACCATAATAACGGCAATAACACTTTCAAGAAAGTGATATGTACACCTCGAAAGTTAACATTTTGAATTTACTTCTCTAACATTGCAGCCCCGTGAAGCTACAAAGTTCAGATCTTTGGACCGCGCAAGTGATCTTGATGCAGGACGGCTGGCACGCGGCTGATGAAAAATTCGAACAAGTGATCTCCAGTTCCGAGCTCAGAAATCTCTCTGAAACCCCAGCTATCTACCCAGATTAGATCAATTAGTTATCTTTTGGGATTGAGTGATATGGAGCCAAGCACATAAATTTCATGGGGGGACACGGAAAAACGAAAATCATGCCATGAACACGTCTTGTCCTTGTGGGGGCAAAAGCAAGCAAAAAGATAACATGGAAAGCGACCCAAGTTTCCACCAGCTCCTCCCCACGCACACAAGAAAGAGAGAGAGAAGATTGGTGACTCAGACATGGATGTGTTCCGAGGCTTGGGCCTTATCCTCATTCGTTGTGGTGCGAGCAAAAAAAGAACACCTAATTTGGAAATAAATTAAAACAATTCAATCCGCAAGAAGGCGATGATGACAAGTCATCAGGATAAAGCCGCAATGAATAAATTTATAGTAAAGTGCTATCCGATGCACACCCTTTTGTTTATCCATATAAGTACGTTTCTTGTCGTGCCTTCTTGATTTGCATTTACATGTGCGCTTCTGCTCACCCCCCAGAAGAGGAGGACCCAGAAATCTTTTTCTTGTTTCTCCATTGATTTGCAATTTTGCAGAGATCGGATTGGATCGATCCCTCCTCCTCCTCCTCCTTGTTGTTGTTGTTGTTGTTCAACAGTTCTCTGCAATCTTGTTCTGTCTTGGTGGGTTCTTGGTGATGATCAGGAGGAAGATGGGTGGAGAAAAGCAGAGCTTCGGGGACACGGAGGATCCGAAGCTTGTGGATGCGAGTGGAGGAGGCGGGGGTGATCGTTATGAGTCTGAATCCTCCATGGGAGACTCTCTGATGTCCGATGAGTCATCGTCTTGCTCATCATCAGAATTGGCAGAGGATGCATCTTCCTCAACATTGTGTTCTTCTTCCTCCTCCTCATCATCGACCTCTTTGTCAAATTGCCGTGGGCCTTTGTATGAACTATCTGAGCTCATGACCCAACTCCCTATAAAGTACGCAAGTTTCTCTTCTTTGGAGCGTAAATGCCCATCTCTGCAATTCGTTTCGTGGGCCAATCGCTGTTGCAATGTTAATAACCCTTTCGTTGTTGATCATTTCACAGGAGAGGGCTTTCCAAGTTTTACCAAGGGAAGTCCCAGTCATTCACGTCCCTAGCCAGAGTCCAGAGCATAGAAGACCTTGTGAAGAAAGAGAACCCTTACAGGAAAAGGTTGAAAACGTGCGAGAGCTTTGCAGGAGCGTTGGACAAACATAGCCAGAAGTCATACAGGCCAAGGCCTACCATATCGAAGAAGAGTTCAATTTCGAAGGGTTCATTTTTATCGTCTTCTTCACTGAGCAAGAGAGGTCCTTCAGTGGCTAGTCTTGCCATGAATCCTAGCCCTGTGGTCAAGACCTTCCATGGTTGAAAAACACTCCTGCCAGGGACAGAATCCTAGAACTTGTTAGGAAACAAATGTAAAGTTTGTTCTGTTTTTTTGTTGACAGATTCATTGACTGTTCTGTGAAGAGATTTTACCGTCTTCTGTTGCAAAAGTCTGTAGTTTTAGGGAATCTTTCAGATTTCCATGATCTCGGCGAGCTGAATGACCGTCTAACATTAATGTGCCAAAACTCGTGAATTGCGAGATCTTAACGGGCTTGTTCATCGAAAGTGATTGAGCAAATGACAGATTCTTGGGGTAATTACTGGGTTATTATACGTTATCCAAGATATAGAATAAAGAAAACTTGTCTAGCATCTAGTTTTTTGAGTGGGTTTAAAAGTTTGTTTATGCCAGAAATGATTAATCACGGGACAGTTGAAGGCTATACAAAAGTATTGATTCTGAGGTGTGGTGATGCCCAAGAGGAAACTGTATCAACCTTTTGGATGCAACACTCTGATTTCAATTCAACGTAGGCAATGGAGTAGCTTCTCTGGATAATCTTGAACTCAACAAAATACGAAAGTAAGTTTCTTCTGCCGAGAGTGTGTTGATCTTGCGAAAGGGATCGGCTGGGGAGAACATTTTTGGATTTCCACTTCAGGAAATCTGTTGTTTCACATAGTATTGTTATATCGGTTTCTCCAACTGATCAGACAACCAGCAAAATATGGCAAAGCTGAAGTGCAGTCACACACACGGCTGCGCTTAAGGGGCCATAATCTACTAATGTTTTCAGCTAGAAAATTTACATATCCAGCTCTGCTTCAGGAAAGAGATGGAAGTTCGAACTTACAATCTTGTAATAGCAGGTGATTGGAATAAACCTCGTTCGAGTTATCACCATAGAAAAACTCACAAGATTTCCTGATGGAAGATATCACAGGCCATAAGATCGGGACCCTCGATTAACAAGAATGAAGCTACATATACCGGCGCATGAAGAATCCAATCAGAGAAAACTCTACCCTTGAATAATGAGATGAGGTCAATACCAACTACTAAGTCATCCATCTAACAACAAAGCCTTCATTTGGTACTTACAACTCTGAATAGCTTATCACCCTCCGCATTCTAGTGTCGTACATTGAATAAGCTGGGAAATGTTTCAGACTCCCTATTTCTAGACAAATGAAAGCAGATCAAATAATCAAGCGAATTGAAACAACTAAGTTCAATATCCAGAAAGTTACCCTCACGCACCACAAGTTGCTAAAAGCTGGAGACAAACCCAAAGACTGCCCTCGGAAACAGAAAAGGATTCTCATCAAATTACTGAGAGGTTGCCTAACTGAATGCCAAACAAATTAAAGATTATATCAGGATGAGGTTCTATTTCTGAGCAAAAGGCATAACTAACACCGCACCTGTTAAAGATTTGAAGCACAAGAACTTCGACGATTTGCACTCACAAGGCCAGTTTCATGCACATCTTCCAGTTCCAGAAACTCTCAACCAGGGAATGCATCGAAGTCGAACCACAAAGCACAAATCATGATTAAAAGTAAGTGAACATACCATCTAAAGAACTTTTGAGATCACCATCATTCAAAGGCTTGAGCTTGTAAACAAAATGCTATTCATAATTCATCAGTTAATACTTCTGTTATGCAGAAGCCGCTTATTTTTGCCTTGGACTAAAGTGTGGGTAACGGTTTTGAATATAAAGTCAAATTGGAAACCTAGAGATCTATACCATAGACAGCTGTCACATTGAACATTGCAATCAATTGGTTTATGTACTTCAGCATTTTTCCTTCAGATTCAGCCTGTTTTCCTTCAGATTCAGCTAGCCTAAGGCAAAGCTGGAGGAAAAAGCCCCGATGAGTGTCATCTGTCTATTATCATGTAGATGAGGGCATCTTGTAGTCATCATCACAAGTGCAGAACTAGTGATCACGAACTGTAGCTGAAAAGAGTCAGATAGGCTGGGTGAAGTAGAAATGAGCAGGTGGCGAAAACAAGCAAAAAGGTCACGAACTAAAGGCCCTTCCCCTGAACAGAAACTTTAGAGGTTCAAAATTTGCAGCCTAAAGAGATTTGATGGGTAATTTATCAGGGAGAATTCCCAAAAACTCATTTAAATGCGGTATACTTACCGAAAAAGATGCTCTTTTAGAGCGTTCTATCAAAATCCTCCATAGTTTAACAAGTGTTATCCAATTTACTCTAATTAGAAAAACTCTACGTCGAAGAGCTAAATAAATTTTCTAGTGGGTCACCCGATCTTTCAAATAAATAAAGAATCGAGGGGGTTAAATTATTGTAAAATTTGAATGACTTTGAATCAAAAGAGCAATCAAGTCGGACTTTGAGACGTGATATCACTTTCCTTAGGGATTTATTTGCCCCACAATGTTGCTAATGGTCACCGGCAAAAATCCTCCAGGATACAACAAAGTCTTAAAATGAGAATACTAGATAACAATTCTAGGATTTCTCCAGGGTCTTTCTGGGAAACAATTGAAAATGATGGCTGTAGTTTTTCTTGAAAAATACTTGAAAATGATGTCGTTTTTCTTCTTGCCGAAAAAACTGACATATATAGAAATCGGTCTTAAAAAACATAGGCAACTCTTCACGAAAGGTTGCAAAGTTAACAAAGATATCTTTTCGGAAGAAGTTGCAAACTGAACAAAAGCAACCCTTTGAGAAAGATTAAAAATTGAACAAGTATAATCTTTAAAAGTTGTCTTGAAAAGACATGTAAAATTCGGAATAAAATAAAAATATATATAAATAAAATTCCGAATTTTCATAATTTCAAAAATTATTTAATAAACAAAAAACAACCTTTCAACTAATAAAGATTAATGAGATAACCTTACGAAATAAAATAAAATGAAATAAAAACAAAGGGATTAGTGCCAATTAAACCGCGGCAAAATCGCGCAATTATTCGCGCACCCGCACGCGGGTGTTGTGTGGACTAGCATACACCCCATTGTCTTTGCTCTAAGGAGCAAAAAGATATTCACAATTATAAAGCGGCCCACTTTTTCAAAACTTTCTTATGTAAGGCAAAGGAAAGAGCATTATTTTGTTTGTTTTACAAACAAACATCCAACAAGAATCACTTCAGCGTTTAATTCCAGGACAAAGAAAAATTTCCTATCAAAGCAGTGAGAAATAGGCATCATATAATGAATACTAAAATGGCAATTACCCTTAGAAGGATGTCATTAAAACTTGTTGCTTAAAATTGGCCTTCATATTTGATGCTACCACGGTTCTGATTCAGCAAGTGGCATCAGAGCCTTCCTTCTACACATCATATTTGATGCTACCACGGTTTTGTTTTTCCCCCTTTTTGATAACACGGGATACAAGCAAAGTACCCTATCCACACGCATCGGGTAAGGCTTCACCTACAGGGTGGTGGGTGAGACCCTGAGGTTAATATGAATGGGTGAAGCTGTGATTTTAATATAGGATCTGCTAGATTCAAACCAAGTGCTTAATCAAAGGATACAGGTGAACTAGGAACTATAGCATGCAAGCAAAGTCGAAATGAGAGTGCTAGAGTACAACTGTGATGAGGACAGTATCAAATATGGCATAAAACGTGCAGAGAAGTGGGGGCATCGTAGAAAGATGGGGACCGTCATTGCCGTTAACATTGAAACTGTGATACGAATGTATTATGCATGTGCAGATGGATAAGCCTCGGTTGCAGTGCAAGATCGCCGGCGCCGATGCTATCGGACACAGAAAGCTTCCGCATTGAAGTGGGCCTAATGCTGTGATAGCAGTCCCGGCACATGGTCTGCTCATGAATTGTCTTGTTCAGTTAGTTCCCTCCAAGAAAGGGCCACGCTTTGGGTCTTTGTTCCCTCCTGGTAAAAGTAACCGAACCTGTGTTTGGATCAAATTCAACTTAGGAAAAAATGGGGTTCTGAAATGGTACTAGCCTACGAGGCTCGTCTGCAATTCATCGTCTTCTTCTCAAGAGAAAAATCTGTAGTATTTAGCTTCATTTTCTCCTAATGAATTTGTTTAAATCTCGTTGAGTTTTGCGATACAACTATAAGACAATACGACATCTTTAGGTGCTTCTATCTTGTCTCTCCGCTGCTGTAGAACAGTCGAGGTGGAATTGGAGTGTGATTGTGCAGACTCATGCTCTGCATAATGAAGCTCATTCAGTGAACTGGTATTCTTTTCACGTGATGAAGGATGTCGTATCTCGATCATGAAAGACGCGAAATGACAAGCTTATGATTTGCCCTGACAGAACAAGCCAAAGACTCTACATGATCATATATTGATTTCAATAACAGGGTCGCCGGAAGTAGAACTCGACCAGATCCAAATGCAAAGGCCCATTTCAGTGGGACAGCATTTCATGTCATGCAAATTAAGTTACAATTGTTTCTCTGCCCCTCAAACATCCAATGCTTTGCTCATAATCAATCTATAAACACCCAATTCCTAACACATATCTCAGCATATTCTCCTCGTTCATGAGTATGGACCGTATGATCCGGTAACCGGTTACCGTGAGTAGAACAGAGAGCGAAACCGCCGCATCCAGGCGGGATTAGTCTGATACTCTGAAGAACCAGGTGCACCTACACATCAGTCGTTTCCCTCGACCCATGAAACAAATCCAGAAAAGCTGGGAATAAACAAAAGTAAAGGAGAAAAGCCAGTCTCTTTATCTCTCTCGCTCGCCCCACAAGCCAAACGTTCACCATCTTCTCCTCTCCCAACAATCTCTCTCCGACTCTCCGAATTCTTCCCCCGGCCTCTCCATCTTCATCTTCCCTGTGACGGCGTTCTTGAACACGACAGCCTCCTGCGCCTGCGAGCACGACCTCTGCATCCTCACCCCGGCGGCCCCGCTCAAGCTACTCGTCGACCGCTCGTACTCCATCATCACCTCCTGCAGCGACGCTCTCTTCCTCGGTGCCTCCGCCTCCGCCTCCGCCGCCGCCGCCACCCCGACCCTGTGCTTCGGGGCGCTCTGCGACCTCAGCTTCGCCTTGGACGACTGCGTGCCCGACATGTAGCTCGGGACCAGGAGGAGGCCGCGGCCCCCGCTGCCGACGGCGTCGCTCCTCGCGGGCGTGTACATCGACCGGGGCGTGCTCGCCGGAGTTGCGGAGGGCCAGGGGTCGTTGAGCCAGTCAGAGCAACGGGAGTGCCCGGCCGGAGCCCGGCACGGCGGCGTCTGCCCGGAGCTTGAGAAGGGCGTGACCCCATCGTCGACCTCGACGATCTTGGAGGCGTCCTTGACGGTGGGGTGGAGTGCCGTGGCGTCGACGGCAGAGGCGGAGAGCCTCCTGCCGTGACGTGGGGCGGCGCGTGGGTGCTCGTGCTCGTTCCTCGTCTTGTCATCGTATCTTTCCTGTAATTTTAGCATAAAGTACAAATGATCAAATTATAATTTCTTTTTCTTTATTTTTTCCATCTTTGTTTTGATCAGTTGGCGCTAAATTAACATCACATGTCATTTTCCGTCACACGAGCAATGCTACATTATCGATTAATTTGACATTTGGTTAGAGCAATTGACGAAAGGATTCGATTGCACAAATTGAAAAGGTAAGAAGATTGATTGCACAAAATAAAAGTTAGAGGATCAAATTGAATAAACTAAGAAAGCCAGGAGATTTGACCTAATAAAATAAAAGTTAAAACTCAACACTCATGAAATTTAAACACGTAGCTTTATGTATTCAGCGAATAGAACATGTGCTATTGAAACTAAAATAAGAAACGTTTTGTACCGGTCTCGAATCGTAATTGCTAACACGGATTGCACTAATAGAGTTCGGTCTAAAATCACCTTTTTTTTTAGTAGTACATAATCTTAATAATAAAAGATATTATTCTTAAGAACAAGTATATTTCATCGAGAAACACGATGTGCACAGTTAAAACTAATTTAACGGTTTTACTGGTCGGAAAACTAATTTAACGGTTACCGGCCAAAGGAAAGACTAAGTTTTTTGCCAGTTGAAAACCGTCTGCGCGCATCGTCTCTCCGAGGTGTAATTTGTCAAAGACACAGAAGCAAAAGCTTCACTCATAGTCGTGTATGCATTTAACGAGACTGCGAAGGTTTTGGGTCGTACCGTGGGCTTTTGGGTCGCCTTCCGGATCCCGAACCCGAGCCGGCGAGCGTCGGGTCCAGCTCCTCCTCCTCCGCTGCTGCGAGCTGCTGATCTCTGCAGGCGAGCGCTGACCTGAGCTCTCATGAGAGCTTCGAAGCTATGGAGCGTCGCTGCCGCTCGCTTCCTCACCAGGTACCCTCGCACGTGGGCCTGCAACTTCACCAGCCCCTTCAGTGCTCTCAATGCTTTTCTTGCCTGGTTTCTCGAGTTCAAGAAAGGAGAAGCGAACCCCATTTCAGTTCTACAGCACTTGAAGTAGTTCAAGGGCAAAGGAAAAGAAAAAAAATCCCATCTTTATGCGATGCTAGAAACTTCGCATGATGATAAAACAGAACACTTCACACGTGACTTTGCTGTTGTATTTCATTTCCTGTTTCTTCTCATTCTGCGAATCAAACTTACTGTCGAATGTGAGAAAGGAGTCTGTTTTCGCAATTCGCTCGACTGCATTGTTGCAACTCAGTGAATTTGCGACACATCTAACTACTTAAGCTAATGGAGCAAATGAAATTGAAGTTATTCGGATTACCCACCAAATGGACTTTTAGGATGCTCAAAAGGCTCAATTGGGTTTTAATCATAATTCACGTTCTCTAGCTCCAAGACATTTCTTATGTGTAAGCCGAAAACTCACCAGATATCCCCTGAAAACAGTCTGGATCTTCACAGCGGCATGCCCCTCGGGCCCGCTGCCGAACATGGCACCCCTCCTGTGGCTCGTCAGCCTGATGACTGCCATGGCTGCCTGTGCGGCCGCCACCGCTGCGTCCGCAGCAGCGGCTGTGGCGGCCGCCACTGCGATGGCACGCTTGTTCTGCTCCTTGTCTGCCTCATCAGTGCAACTGCAAGACCTCAACCAGGCAGCCTCGGCCGCAGATATGTTGGGTGGGATGGTTGCAGGGTTGTTGCACAACCCACTTGAATTGCTGGACTGTCTCTTGTTGTCGATGTCCAACTCTTCTCTGTCCTTCTTGATGCCAAACAGGTCCTTAATCCACCTTGTTGCTCTGCCCATGTTATGTGGGAGTGAAGCTTGTGTATGAGCCCAAGAAAGAGGTTGCAACACTGTAAAAATAAGGGCTTTTGAGTGAACCAGTCAACAAAATGGGTTTGGCGTGAAAATTTGGAATAGTAACTGGAATACAAGTTGCTGTCAATAGAAAGGGGTCAAAATAGGGTTCTTCAAATTCTCAATCTCGGTTCTACCAAAAAAAAAAATCTCAATCTCGGGTGTCTTTCCATGTTGCGGAAAGTGGGAATGAAAATCCACAAAAAAAGCATCTTTATTTTTTAAAAATGGGAAAAATGGAAGGAGGAAACGAGTGTCAGAGAATTTCTCCCCTTTTCATTTCTTTCAGAAAAGCGAAAAAAGAACAGAAAAGTGAGAAGAAAAAGAAATCTTCCTCACGTGACCAGCTGCATAACGTGACAAACTGTATGGAGTAGAAGAAGTACTTACACTTGGGCAAAATTATTGAAGTGAAAGGTGCCAATGAAGCCTTGATGGGAAGTAATTCGGTAAAAATGGAAAGAGGACTTTGGCAGAATTCTTAGGAGGGGAACACTGCATAATTACAGCACAGCGAGGAATCAGATTCTTGGGAAAAAGTTTCCTTGGAAAGAAACTAATGATTCCTAGGAAAAGTTACACTAGGAAAAGTGCAAGAGGCTGTTTTCAAGAAAAAGTACAAAGGCTGTGTGAGTTTCAATTCAACCGCTGAGGAATTCAGGAAAATGGAAAAACCAATCAAGGAGGGCGATTTGATTGAAATGACAATCCCGGTTTTGCATAACCTGAACACTTGGAAAGTTTCACGACCGTTTTCTTATTACAATAGAAATAATGCAACTCGTTAAAAGACTTATGAGGAGATATGAAAAGAACTTTCTGGTACGATGGATGGATTTTTTCATAAGTTCTTTTCGTATTTCCTCTCTATGAAGAAGATAAATATTGGAAGGGAACTTAGGAGTCTATTTGGTGGAAAAGGTAGACTCCACGTAAGCATTCTACCGGCTACCTCCGGATAGAGCTGGTATAGTAACTTCCCGTGTTTGAGGTGATAAGAGGGGAACTCTAGGCTTCTTGCAGGTTAGCCTGTGCTTCGCACACTGTCTAATAACCGACATGCCAACTTGTATCCTAGTTACTAGATACTGTGCTATTCCGTGAATAATATCCAAACGCCCAAAAGATGGATAAATCAAATGCTAGGATTCTTGTGGCTCATAGCTTATCAAATAATCCGCTGCTTGCTGCATCAAAACTTTCACACTCCCTCTCTGTCGTACTTCATTCCCATCTGGCTTTCTGGAGCGACGTGTCCTTAAAAGGGAAAGATACCTCAGCATCCTTCCTCTCTGACGTTCTCATGAATCATGCACATTCTCATGACCAAAACCAAAAAAACTCAATGAATGAATTCATTATTCTCCGCAAATGTTTCTAAACCTCTCGTTTCTCTGTCACAGTGTACACGTTCCATCCCTTTGAATCAGCATCCACCATGTCAAGCACTCAAATGCCGAAGCCAAGCTAACTGGAGACTCCCAATTCTAGTTGCTTGTAAAGAGAAATGAATCATATGCTCTCCCTGCACAAAGGCATAGCCAATGGGAGTGGAATTCTAGTCTGAAATATCGACTGGTTCCTCTTTTTCCTTTTGAAAAAAAGCAAAGAAATTTACTGTGCACCGCAAAGTGGTCAATAGCTCATAGGCCTGCAAAATGAGGCTCTTCTTCTGCTTTCGTTTTTTTTTTTTCTGGTTTGGGTTCTGAAAAGATCTGTGCGTGGGCGGGCTATTGCAGAATCTAACTGTAATTGCAGAGTCACGTAACCTGTTTCACTGTTCGTATTTTCCTTGTTTGCCTCAGTTATTTGTGCTCCTAATGAAACTCTCCTGTCAATTCTTGTTGCACCACCCTTTTGACTCGTAAGGCTCTGATACTGATGCACAGCATCGAGATGACACGAAAAAGTTGAAAATTCTAGTACAGGCGCGTACTTTAGTAAAGGCACTGCCATCCCACGGTGCTGGAGGCAATGACCGTGTATGTAATAAGGCGTTGTCCGAACTCCACAATCAAGCTTCTCTCTCTTTCTAGCAACCCCTTTAAAGTTTGCACGCAATTTGTGAAACTCGTTGACCCATCACCGAAGAATTTCTTCCGTGGACCCGGATCCGCTAGACCAAGAGCATCGCGGCCATCGGTCCATCGGGTCTCACGTTTGGACCCGGGTCAGGACCCAGAAAATCTCCTACTACTACAGACTTCCGCTTCCAAAGGCCATTGAGTAAATAGCAGGACTTGTGAATTAGGAGAGACCTGCAAGGCCCAAAAGAATCACAATTCGAATCGCCATATAAAATCTCCTAAAACTTCGACAGCTAGTGAAAGAACCCCTTGCAAGCCCATCTACGCCGGTCCCGTGGACTCGGATCTCGTGGCCGGAAATGTTTCGACCCAAAAGAAAATAAAAGGGCTCCTGTCGTATTCATCATTTTCCCTTTATCGTACCAATCATATAAGATAAACTACTTCCCCAAAGAGGGCATACTGCAGGTACCAGCTGAATCAGATGTCACCTAAGAATGAAATATCTTAATGCAATTTAAGATTGTCAAAACTATTAACCCTAGCACACTCATAATTGAATAAACAAAACGTACAGCTCGTAGCACGACATCTGATATCCCCACATAAATCAATGCATGTATGCGTTGCACATGCATGTGAGGTGTTCTTCCCGCCCTCACATACCTTCGACACGGTTTCGCTAACTTGTGATGTCGGACCCATGTGTCAACCTCGGAAGGGATAAGAGAATGATGGGGGTTCGATGGATGGCATATGGTGCATACGAAGCATGTGATGAAGCGAAGGAGACATGCCGCGCCAATCTCAGAAATAAAAGAATATAGAACAGCGAGTTGAGCAAATCATGGAACCAACCTTAAAAGAGTTATGAGTGACGATTTTCAAACCCTTTTCCTTTCAACCACTTGCTGGTTATAAGGAGGACAAGGGCTCAAAAGCCTATACATGCCTCCATTATGTTGTAGCCGCCCTTTTTCTGTCTCCTTCCCAATGAGAGTTCGCCATTGAAGGAAATCTAAGCAAAATCCAAACGAAATCTTAGGAAAGCGGTGGTGGTGGTGTGGGTGGATGAAGGGTTTGATATATAAAATGACACCAATAGCATGCTAGTTTTGGAAGTTTGGGAATTGATTGCCTTTTCTGCACGAGTTTAAACCGTTAAATAAATGATGACATGCGTGCTTACTTTGAGATTTGGAAAACGACAAAATGAGTTCATGTCCACTTTTCTAAGAAAATGTAGTTAGGATACGACATGATGATCGTTGAGAAAAACAAGGATATGACATGATGTATTTACTATGTCTTGAACACTCCCTTGGTTTGTAGACTGTTAGGATAATAAGTAGGTAACATGGGATTGAATCAGATAATGACCAGTATGCGTGACAAGAGATGGGCTAAGATCTAGGGTATGAGCGGGAACTCAAATGATCGATCCAATTCCAAGCCAGTTTTAGGGAGAACCGGCTGGTTCGGCTCTTAGCTAGTTCAAAAATAGAATAACCATTGATATTTGTTTAAGACATTGTTTACTAAGAAAAGTTTACTAACTTGATTTTCTAAAACTCATCAGTTCCGATGAAAAATTATGTCAATTAGTCAATTGTCTCTTCATTGGGTTGATCAACTAAAAATTTTGAACAAAAATCTAAAGAAAAATCATGATTCCTAAGTACAGTATCACGAACATCCCTTTAACGGGCTAGTCTGGTTCTCAAATCTACATTCTTAAAACATGCTAAGGGTTGGGTAGTCTTTCAATTCCACTCTCAAAGTTATACTGTCTTGTCATGTATGCACCTATAAACATCACACATAAAGAAGTGTAGTAAGAAAAATGTGGAAAATTGAACTCCACCCTTAATCCCATCTTATAATTGGGTGTGCAACCGATATACCGTGAAGTTTGAGTTGTTAGTATATCTTATTTGAATAGAAATTCAAGATATGGTTGGTTAGCTATACTTTCGTCTACATCTGAGTATTCAATTGGTCATATCAATAATTTCTTGGAACAAAGGATAAAGAGAAAACCAATGAGGGGGTTCTAGCCCTATTTTCCAGGCAGGCATAATGCAATGGTTGATGATGAATGGTTGCCTGGAAGTGAGAGTAGAACTTGAGAAAGCAAAGATAAGGGGACAAGTGAGTGACTGGAGAGAGCAATATTGTTTATATTACAGTGAAAAGAGCAGCCATGTGAGAACCATCATGGGTCTCGAATGACTTTCTTTCATTCATTCATTCATCTGTTGTCTTTTAAATTATTTCCTTCCTCATCATGCATCCACCAACATTCCATGACCACTTTGCGCTTCGCAGAGAGAGAGAGAGAGAGAGAGAGAGAGAGAGAGAGAGAGAGAGAGAGAGAGAGAGAGAGACAACTGTATCTGTTGGGGGCGACTTGTTTGTCCAGATCCAATCCAGGCTCTATTTAGCTGCTCTTGTTCACTTCCATTTATGACAGATTCGACGGGCCAACATGCCATAGAAAAGCTTTGTGAAGGAGAATGAGGCGGGTTCTTCTTACGAGGATAACATAAAATAGCCCTAGATATTTGCCTAGGAAAATGCATTCCTCAGTTGGTCTACCTGCGAATGCTAATCATGGAGGAACTTCACTTCACTTGTTAACTTCACTAATGGGATAATATTCGCGGCATTCTAAGAAGTCATTCGGAAACAGACCCGACACCTTTTTAGAAAGACGTACAAGGAGACGATAAAGAAACTCCTAATGAATTGACTGAGTGGTTAAGCGCTTAGTTTTAATTGAGCAGCTTCTATGTTCAAATCACAAGGTTTTGCACTAAAAGTAATCCTTTGAGGCCGGGCCAATGAAGTTGTAGGTGGAGTCTTGACCAATGTACGTGAATGGAGCAATATGTGCGCATCCATGGAGATTCGTCGAGTCGAGTGTAGATACCTCGTGTGATAAAGAAAACATTGAAAGACGTAGAGCATTTCTCGACTTACTAATCCAATCTCTAGGAGAGTAAACTTAACTTTAGCTCATCGTCTTCCTTGTCCTCTTGTGCTCCTCTCATCATATTGATAACTAACACCATGTGCTCGTCTTTTCTAATCTTCCCTGCATTTGCATGCATGCATGAAAGCATCTGATATAATACTGTACTGGATAGATTTATTTATATATAAGAGACACTCACGCTAAGATTCCATCGGACTGATTGCTAATTGATGACTACTTTGCGTGGACGAAGGAAATGGCCGAAATGTGTAATGAGGTCGGCACCGTTTGTCTCGAAACGGAGCCAATGGTCAATGCTTTCCTGTTGAGTGAAGCAAAACAAAGTAGTCTTTTCTATAGCCAAGGAAAGAACAAGAACACTAAAAAAGAAACGAGAGAGAGAGAGAGAGAGAAAGAAGGCGCAGCTTTTTGCGCCAAGAGATAGGAATCCAGAATTATTCAAACATTATATCGCCTGCCCAAATGATGACAAGCCACCTCCCCCCCCGCCCCCTCCCCCTCCCCCCGGGTCCTCTCTCGTTTGTCCGCGCATTAGCTTCTTTTTTTGTGTGCTGCCTCTCCACTCTGAATAGGCACGTAGTTCCAGATTGTCTCTACAGTGGTTTTGTTCTCTGTTGTTTTCAATCTACAGTACCTCTTTTGGCTGTTTTTGCATGCTTAAGCCAGTCTCTGTCGCTCGTCCTCATAAACAACATTGGAGTGGACACGTATAATTCCATAATTTGTAGGGGGTTTTGTCTAAGTCAAGGTTTCCATGCATGTGACTGATAATGTTCCCATACAAGAGACGAACCCTAAAGACAAATCAGGTTGTATGTGTCGGAAAATAGTACGCAAGTGCCTAATCAACTAAGGAAACATTCCAGATCAGTTACCTAGAAGAGCATTTATATGACACGCAGAAGCGTAAATAACATAAATTCCGCAAGCACGAAGCATCAAACTAACTCGCACATTTTGGCTAAACGACAACTGCTTCGCGTGAGAATTGTGGACGAATCCATCCTGCTCTGCACAAGCAATGCATGCAATATAGTTTTGTTTTCCTAAAAGCAATCCATGCACGTCTAATCTTTTCTTGAGTATTCCTAGCCCTCAAGAGATGGTCCCTAAGCTATTCACGTCAAGACATGGCAGAAAACTTTGACGCTGCCATGTGGGGGGCCTCCTGTAGCTCAACATGCTCCCATTTTGACAGGTGGATCCTGTTACTTTGGGATAAGTTTGTATAAGCGGTACCGTAGCTATAGGGAAAAGATATATGCACATGCCATAGGGTTGGGTCAGGCCAAGGGTATTGGGGGCTTTATTAATCGGCTCGCAATGCCCACAACAGAAAGCACGATACATAATGGTTACAAGAATATGCGGGGTGGAGTCCTGTGCCCACTCACAACAGGGAAATAAACAAAAGAACGAGATTGGGAACCTTTGGTTTGAAAGAACCAATCTCCTAGGACATGTCAATCTTAAAGTCAACATAAAAATAGTTAAAGAAAGGAGGATACGCTTCTAGGATACCGAAGGACACGATGAAAGATAGAGAAAGAGACGGAAAAAAAGGATGGCCCCTTGAGTTTTATTGTTATCTAGCTACTAGATAAGGTATGGACATACAATAAAATACTATGATTGTTCTACGCATGAATGAGATTTCTATCAAGCTCGGTAAACTATCCATACAGACCAGCATGTGAGAATTTTGTAATTGGCTGGCTTCTTTTAACTTTCTCCTTCCTCAGTTGGAGGCGTATTGCCTCTCCTCGAACTGAGAAGTACTAAACAACTTGTTTGCTCATAATGTGTCTGAAAAACCATTTTAACTGCTACTTGAAAAGGATTGAGATCTTCTAAACATAGGAAGTAGAACTGTATAACGAGAGATCGACATATCAGCACGGTGCCTTTTAGATGGCCCTAATTAATTGTCTCCTCTTTGTTTTCTCTCTCTCTCTCTCTCTCTCTCTCTCTCTCTCTCTCCTTTTTCTCTTTTCTTCTTTCTGACCCTACATTGCCTAGCAAAGCCTGTCCTCAACATCTCCCTTCTACCCTTGTTGCTCCACCGTCGATGTCGATGTCCATCTCAGGAGCGCAACCAACTGCACATGTCACCAGCACCACCTGGAGGTAGGAATGCGACGGCCATGGGGGGCGAGCAACGATGGAAGTGTGGTACAGAGGCAACACCATTGGGACAATGACAAAGGTAAAGGGTAGGGGAAGAAAAAGGAAAGGTGATCCATAGGTGTTTGGTTAGGAAAATCGTCCAAAAAACCCATGGCTGGCAGCCCTCGCCGGGCTTGGAAAAAGAAAAAGAAAAGAAAAGAAAAGAAAGAAAAAATAATTAAAAAATTCGAAAAAAATGAAGATGTTATTAAAAATTGTCAACGCCAGTGCCGATCGTACCATGTAGGACAACTGACATCCACATAAGTGATTTCAGGCTAAAATTGACCAAGTGGACTCAATTGGCAAAACATGAAAATGTTTAAAATTCAATTGACAAAATTGAAAAGTTTATGATTGAATTGATAAAAGTACAATAAGTTTATGACTTTTTGGATAATTTTACTGTGTCTAGGGTTTTTTGTGTAGCTTCCTCCCAAAATAGGCGTTCTTGGGTCATCTTAGGGTAATTGCACTGTTACTATTGCTTTATGAATGGCGTGATAATACGGGGATTGACATAGTTGATTGAGGCATTAAGGGATTACCAACACAGGAATTAGAGCTCACAAATTAAAGTCTCACCAATTGCGTACATAACGCTTTAGGTTAGGGTCACGTGGATAGGGTCCTAGGACTAAACTTAACGATTTGTGAAATTTGCATGTGTCCCATGAGCCAACACAATAAGGTTCGTATACATAAGGCCTTGTCAAGACCTCATCATGATCAAAGACGTTTGAATATTTTATGTATACTATAGATATGCCATAGATTTTATGAAATTACCAAAACATGTAATCAGCCCTGTTTTAGCAGAGTAGTCCCCTAACTTTTTGTGAAATTACAATTTGCCCCAAAATTTTTTAAATAGTTGTTTTAACTGCTTTGATTTCTTTGAATGACCTAACTTTTTTGTTTGTTTAACTAATGTCCTATTTTAATATCCCACTAATGAACACTTTAAACCATAAAATAACACTGCTAAAAATGCCCTTTCACTTACCCAAATTTTACGAGGTTGCTTCTAGACATGTAAAAAATTACTAATACGCCACTCTTAAGTTTATTTTTACCATTATTTCACATTTTTCCTATCCAAGTTGCAACAAACCCGTTTTGGTAATCATTCAAATACATTCTAGGCATGTAGAAATTTTTTTAAGTTAAGGCAAGCGATCAATAGCTTAATATAACGAGAAGTAGACATTCTTGAAGTCTAAAAAGACTTAACCTGAAAACAAAACTTAAATGAGCATGCATCAAACATCAAAGTTCAAGGAGTCAGGTAGATCGATCTAACTTAATCCCAAGAGTTTTCACTTACCTTGCGTGGAAAGACATGAACTAATCAAGGCCTTAATCACCTTGAAATCAAATCAAACAAAAATAAGAATTAACACATTTATCTTTCAAAACAAAACCTAGTTTGATAAAGAAACCAAAATGAAAAACACGAAATTTTTACCTTGTAAGACACTTGACAGGTGGGATTAAAAGCTTAGACGACTCAAATTGGAGAGAACTTTGGAACTTGATTGTAAAGAGATTTGAGTAGGAAACGTTTCTGTTATTATTATTTGATGCAACATGCAAGAGCTCTTGAAGGTAAAATTCCTTTTTAGGTAAGAATGAAATAGAGTTGGGAAGCTCACGCCCCGAATGAGCAAATTATTTGCCAGAAACTTAGGAATAAGAGAGATTTGGAAACAAAATCACATAGATATCCATTCAGACTTTAAGTTTGGCATTGATAAAAGTTATCAATCTATTCATCCTGTCAAATGAAGGTAAGTCAACTTTACTCGTCTCCTGGACTATGCCAAGACATTAGAAAGAAATAGGCGATAAAGACGATAATTACCACAAATTTTTCAACTTTTGGATCATGCTTACCATGTCACCGTCAATAAAATCCCTAAATTGAGAAGATATTGTAAATCCTATTGAACATAAGAAGCCAAAATAACCTAGGATAAGGAGAGTAGAATTGGTGGTCACTGATGTTCTACTTGGATTCAGTCCTTTCATATGGTCCAGAAGTTGTTGCCAAATTCAACGAAAAGAGCCAAAACTCTGTTTATGGAAAAGAAAATTTTAAGTTTCGAATTTTTTAATCAGCTAGATTCCAAAGGAGAATTGCAGAAGTATGTCCACCCCTCATTCTTGGATGCATTCATGAGCAAGCGAAAGTCGAGGGTGCTAAATTTTCATCCAGAGGCAGGAGATCATATCTCTTTACGCAAACGCACAAGAAAACGTTTGTCATGCTCTTTGATTTGTTAGGCAGTGCCGACGCACTAATGACAAACTAATTAGATCAATTTGAACGCTACATGTTATGTACTCGTCGATCATACAACGAATGGGTCACGTTACCCAATTCCGATACACCCTCATTTGTTTTAATGGATACAAAATTATCCTAACAGATTAGCTAAGTGACTGCACTTTTCAGTTGGACATAAAGAGATTTCGTGTTGAAATCACACACCCTTTGAGAGAGTAATCTCGATAGCAATGTCCAGATGGAGCCTTATACGACGCACGGAGACATAATGATTTACATACGAGTGAGAGAGAGAAGCTATCCAAGCCCTCGTGCGCCTCCTGCAACAAAGAGGCAGTGCCACACAGATACCAGACAAGACCCTTGTTTTTGTTTGGTTACAACAGAAATTGCTCTGCCTTTCTGCCCCATGACAAGGGCCACTATTTGCACATCATTTCATCTTTGTTGGTTTGCTACGTTTGTTCTTTCTTCCTACATATCCAAACCCTCGGTATTGCAAAAAGCATCAGTATGCACATGTAGACTTTTAGTTTGAGTTTAAGTCGTTAGTAGGAGCCACTCTTTCTCGTGCACCAGTAGACTTTGATAGTCTCACCAGTTCCTTCTTGCTTCACCTGTGCAAGACAGTAGGAAAATCGAGGAGCCTGTTGCTTTGTCCATTTTTCATGTCGATATGGATCGGATTGTAAGACCTTAATCATATTTTTCTTCAAGAGCCAGGTTTTCCGTCATCTTTTGCTCCAACCGGTTTTTTGATTGGTGGATTACGGGAATCAATATTGCGTGCATCTACTTTTAATTAAGTTTGCATGTGGATGATCAACGTGTTTATTACCACCATTCAGAGGTATAATGAAGAGAGTTTCCTCCAATCATGGATGGACAAAAAACACTATTTCTCCTTTAATGATGGGGAAGGTCTGCTCTGGCACTGTGAAACATTCAATCAACATCATGGAATTGGTACAATGAATTTGTATCCTTGTGGCATAATATTTGAACTTGCCGGTATTAAGGAATTGAACATGTGTAGTAAGTCTTAACTTCCATGCATATGCACGTTCGCTAAACCATTAAGGCAACTCTAAGGCTCACATATGAGGGTTGATAAATCAAAGTTTCTAATCGGGCAATCAAGATGAAGAAGCATTTAATCTATTTAATAAACTCATAGCTAGATCAAACGTGAAATTGGTCCAACAAAATATGTTAATGAGTTAATAGTTATCGAATTTAATCCTTGGCTTTATTTATTAACTTGTAGATAGAATTCTTCATGTCGCTTTCTCAAATATTTTTTATATGCTAGAAGCAAGACCGTTTCATTTTAATTCTAAGTCCCACAAAAATTTGTTCTCAGACTAGGATACGCAAATCCATAATTAAAAAAATAACTGTTATTGAGATCCTCTAAATTAGAAGGGTAAAAGTTAGATCTTGCTTACTTCCTTTAAATAAATGACATGTTAGCTATCAAAATTAAGGGCTTAATCTAACCCATATCACATTAAATCATCAGATTGTGAAAATTCCTACACACACCCACAATGAAACCATAACCCTATTTTTTCTTTTTCTCTTCCCACTCTCCCTTTTTGTTAAGAAGATCCACCACACTGCTATCAACTTGACTCCGCCTTTGTTGCTTGGCTCGGCCACCCGCCGTCGAGATGAACCCCAACCACCACACCGAGATGGCCACATGTTCTCTCCAACTGAACCACTTATATAATTCTCTCTATCCCTCTCTCACAGCCATAGATCTATGGTCACGTGATGTGTGGAGTTCCGATTGAAAAGAGAAAAAGATGTCGGAGAGATAAGAAGGAAGACGGCATAAGGGAAAAGAGAGAGAGAGAAGAATGTTTGGTGATCTTAGGCCTCTTTCATTCTGAAAGCTAGCACAATGGTTGAGATTTTCTCTCACATTTATATAGTGGCCATTAACCCCTTTCTAATAGCTCCAACAATCTCGTCTCACACATCAGGCCTTTAGCAGGAGCAAGAGCGATAACCCGTCTCTCCCATGTGATTGTTGGATCCACACCGATTGATATAACTAGACTCGTTGGGTGGTTTTGAATCTTTCTCACCTCAATAGTTAGCTCCAAGGTGAGGCTTTCCCTCACACTCATAAACTGACCATTAGCCCTTTTTGTAATCGATACGGGATAATCTCAACAGAGAATGCTCAACGTACCAATCCACGATATTCGATCCAACTAATTTAGATAGTCGATTTCTTGAGAAATCCGGGGACTCCTCTCGTTGACCACAAGCTGTGCTACACTATCCATTCCAATGGCAATTAAAGTACTGGTTCCCCCCAGAAAGAAATTAGGTACAACCCCCACTGGAGCACCCCCCCACGCAGGTCGTCGTTGGCACGAATGATGGTGTCTCTGCATGGAGTGACATGGCAACGTGGTGAAATGTGGGGGGTAAAACGGAAAAAGGCATGGTGGTAGACCCGGCGACCGGGCTGCGTTCTTCGGCAATGTTTTTGGACCAAACCCTAGGAAGCGGGATCGCTGCCACGTGTAAAGCGCCGGCAGTCAGTCGACATGACAGGAGAGGCGTAAACGCCGGCAGTCGACATGACAGGAGAGGCTTACGCCTTCGGACTTGTCTGAACTTCTGAGACAGCGAGGCTGCACCAGATGGCCTCGGAATTTGTCCACGATGGATCATACCGAAAGGGCACAGATCATCCTTAGAGATTTAACAAGTTCACGACCGTGATCGCGTCTACTTGCTCGCGTGGTCGGAGGCGGGACGAGCTCGGTCGAGCAGAGCCTCTGTCCGTCCGTCGAGTCTTTCTCATTCTACTTCTCGTTCGGACGATGGTCGAGTATCCAAGTAATTCTGCCCTGATCCAGACTTATACGCTCCGATAATAATCGTTGGAGCGCTATGATTTCGGACCTTGCTCGAGATTTTCTCTTGGTGATTTTAAATGAGGCCGACGTGTACACTTTGAATGCACACACATGAGGCAATGCAATGATTGACAGAAATAAATTCTCCAGCCTCCTGCTTTCGCGTTACCTAGAAGGGGTCCTCATTTGCACTTCGTAGGGCAATCTCACTCGCGCAAAGATCCTCTTTAGAATTATGCCCTACGGACATCTCTATATGATGAGTAATGCAAGGACTGATTAAAACCCAATTTTACAAAGTTAGTTTTACTGAAATGATGCGTCGGAATCACGAATAGACTATTTAAACAAGCGGATCATATTCAATAATGAATAACCGTTCAACACACGAGTCGGTCTCAATACACCCGACATTTTCCTCAGATAAATCCGTTCGGGCTTTGAATGCGTCATCTGAAACTTGAGATTTCATCATGTTTTCTGCACTGGTTTCTGTCATGAATAGGGGATAGATAATATGGCTTTAGGCCATATCAACCATCCAAAAATGAAAGTGAAAAAAGTTGCAAAAAGAAAATTTGGAGAAGTTTTAGTTATGTGCTGGAGCAACACCTTAAAAAGTTCATCTTTTCCAAGATTTCGGTGGACGTGAAATGGAATATTTTTGAGTTGGCCATTGCTTTATTTGGATTTCAAAGAGAGAGTACGTACATGTGAAATTCCATAAAATACCTCCTTTTTTCCCTCCTTAAAAAAAGTGCAGAAAATAAAGTCGCCTTTTTGTACATGCAACACCACAACACCACTTGGTATTTTTAATTTTTCCCGAACGTAAGCAAGTGAAGCTTCCCATGTATTTCCGTTGCGCAATTCAGACAACATGCCGAGGTTGTAAGGATGGGCACTGACCAGAAAATTCAAAACCCTTTTTTCGCGAAAATGTCGTGAAAATCCCAAAGAAGAAAAATCGACGAAAAGGGCCAAGAAAAAGAATGGGAAACGAGAGAGCCTTTGAGAAGACAGAGATAAATACATAAATACACAGGTGAACATCAAATTGATGATGGCCAAAAAAAAGTTGATTTTCTTTTTTTTTCTGGGTAGAGCAAGAAAGGCTGACCATGAACCAAAAATTTCTGCTCTTTTAGATTACCCACCTCTCCTCTTTTAATCCCCCCCAGAAAAGAAAAAAAAATTCAATACCCAACGAAAAAAAAATCAAAGAGAATCTAAAATGTAGACAAAAGAAAATACAAAAGAAAAAAAATGAAGAGAGAGAGAAAAAGAAGAAGAAGCTGCATTAAACAAGAAAAGAAAAAAAGAAACTTTCTTCACATCCTACGGTGATCATCATCACGACGGGGTCACCACGACGCAAATCAACGGCTGCTTTTCGTCTGCTTCTTCGTCGTCGAGGCTACGCCCGTTACACGTCAGCATCTGGGCCCGCTTCGCCTGGAAATCCCAGTCGGTGGTCCCCACCACATACAACATAAGCCCCGCGCAGCAAACCTGGGCCGAGAGGAGCCCCACCCAGGGCCCGCAGAACCCGACTCCGAGCCCGAACCCGAGCCCGACCGCCACCGGCATCCCCACCAGGTAGAAGGAGCCCAGGTTCACATTCGCCGCCGTGGAGGGCCGCGCGCTCCCCCGCAGCACCCCGCACCCGACGGTCTGCGGGCAGTTGCCGAGCTCGCACAGCCCGAGGATAGGCAGCGCCGCCGACACCAGCCGCAGGATCGCCTCGTCCCGCGTGAACATGCGCCCCCACGCGTCCCGCATGGACCACGAGAAGGCCGCAGCGCACAAGCCCATCCCCGCCGCGAGGGCCTCCGCCACCGCGGCGGAGAGCCTCGCCCCTCCCGGCCGGCCAGCGCCGAGCCCGTTCCCGACGCGGGTGGACACGGCGAAGCCGAGCGAGGAGGGGAACACGTAGAGCAGCGAGGTGGTCTGGATCAGGATCCCCATGGCGGCCACGGCCGACTTCGGGTCCGCCAGCAGCCCGCACAGCACGATCATGATCTCGTACCACCACCATTCGAGGCAGACCGAGACGCAGCTCGGCCAGGCGAGGCGGAGCAGCGGCCGCCACCCGGCGAAGCAGTCCCAGCCGGGGTTCCTCCACGTCGGCTCGTGCAGCCGCGCCGCCCAGACGTAAACCACGAGCGCGACGAGGGCGATCGCGTTCGAGGCGGCCGACCCGGCGGCGACGCCGGCCACCCCGAGGCGGAGGTGGCGGACAAGGAGGAGGTTGACGGGGACGTGGAAGATGGTACCGAGGAGGGAGGCTAACGTGAGGGGGTGGGTGATGCCCTGAGCGCGGAGGTAAATGCGGATTGGGTGGAGGAAGGAGTTGGTGAGGAGGTCGGGGAGAGAGAAGAGGAGATACGTGTGGGCAATGCGGGTGATGTCTGGGTCCTGGCGCAAGTGGAGGAGGACCCTCTGCGTGTTGAGCCAGAGAAGGGAGATGGGGAGGGAGCAGGCGAGGAGGAAGACCACGGAGCGGTGGAGGGTGACGGAGAGCAACTTCGGGCGGCGGGCCCCGAACGCCTGCGAGCAGAGCGGCTCCATGCCGAGGGCCAGGCCGGAGAGCACCGAGTAGCCCGTGATGTTGGCGAAGGCGATGGCGAGCGACCCGGCGGCGAGCTCCGTGTCCCCGAGCCGGCCAAGGAACACCATGGACAGCACGGAGCGGGAGTAGAGGATGAGCGCCGTCAGGGCGATGGGGAGGGCGAGCGCGAACAGGGACCTGGCCTCTGCCGCGAAGTCCGAGGCGGCGGCGGCCTCGTCGGGCCCCGGGGTCTCCTGCTTCGCGGCGGCGGCGGCGGGGACGGATAGGAGGTCGAGGAAGAGATGGGCCCGCGGCGGTTGCGCGGGCTTCTTGGTCGCGGGCATGGTGGCGCTCGGGTTGCACATTTCGATTCACGACGGTGAATCAAGAGGGCGGAATCCAATCCGGAGAAGAGCTCTTCAGCGCTCGCGTCTCGCCGTTCGGATTCCCAATTCTCTGCTCACAAGTTCACACACAAGTTGAGAGAGAGAGAGAGAGAGAGAGAGAGAGAGAGAGAGAGAGAGAGAGAGAGAGAGAGAGATACTCTCATGGGAGAGCACTCTGTTTCTGCGTTGCTTTCTCTGCAGTTTTGCTGCTTGGTTATGTGGCTAAGCGTTCGGGGTGTGCGTCCGTATGGATGTGTGAAGAGTTGGGGTTGGACGAGGGAGATTGGTCTTTCCGTGGAGACAAGGGAGATGTTATTAAATAGACGGAGTTGAAGGTGGGGTTCCTTAAATTTTTTCTATTCCTTTCCATTTTCTTATTATATTATATTATATTTTTGCTCATTTTTGAATATCTTTTTTTGGACTCCCTTTTAGGCTTTTAGGTTCCCCCTCCGCGAAATGAATATTTTATTGGAGAGATTTTCGCGAAAAGATTTTTACACCATGTGTATTTGTATTTGTGTTTATTTTATTTTATTTTATTTTTCCTTTCCTAAATGGCTGAGTGTAGGCGTGTTTGTTTTGAGACTTTTCTTATGTGGTAACGCATGTCAGATTCTGAATAGGTCCAATTTCCCATGCCGACCGGCTAAAACTAAAAGTGGCTTCGTCCTTCTATATTCATTGAGAAGTCTTATTATTCTGTATTTTGGAGTCCTTTCGAAACATTTGTTAAATGAATATTTCATTTTAAATAATTCGATTTCCAGAGCACCGAATATTGCATGAGGCGAGAACGATTGGCGAGCAGAAGATTGTGAAAATTTGACCTATGAATTTAGAAGGTGTGGGGGTCGAAACCCTAACACTCGATCGTATTTCCTTTTTTGAATAGATATGATCCAGATTTTTAAAGATCTGGGGTTGGCTAGAAAAGGGCTGATTAGAGCGTGATCATCAATTAATTTTGACCAGAAATAGGCTGTTTTGCAGTTAGGAAAGATGTTGGGTTACCAACGGGCATTGATTAACTTGCTCGAATTCGATGTTAACTGTAATTAGCACACCTTGAATTCGGAAAAGAACCAGCAAATTTTGTGCGCAATGTAAATGCATCGTACGATACCTGAAAATAATCGGTTGCTAGTCAGCCTAGCATTAATCACTTACTTGGAGCATTTGCTACGTAGATATGCGTACGTGACTGTTCTTACTTTATAGTTTTAATGAGTTCACTCCGATGTGGCGTGGCGGACAACATATATTTTGATCTAGTCAACAATTTTCTTTGCTTTAATCAGTATTTCCTTCTTCTTCTTTTTTTTCAATCAGAAGGAATATTTTTCATCACTTCATAAATAATGAGGGGTGCCTCTCTAGAAAGCTAGAGTAAAAATTGCCACTCGATTTTCGTATATTTGATGGTTTAGTGATGGTTTGTTTTTATCTATTTTTTTAAAGTTTCGACCCATATCTAATGCGATATTGTCTGTAACATAATTTAAAGCGAATTGTGTGGTTCGATTTGACTGGTTTCATGTGCTTGTTCATTAGAAATAATTTGAATATATCATAACATATACCTTACACCATATAATCTCGAGAAAGTCACAATCGACACAAAAAACACAGGGGGCAAACTCGCTTGTGATATCATTTATAAAGCGATATAATAATTCATGTCATGTTCGATAGGCTTCACGACGCCATCACATTATTCATCAGAATTAAAAGCCGTCGAAATTATCGAACATATCCATTAATGCGAAATGTCGGACTTAAATTACAAATTTATATTTTTCGTAGACAAAAAAAAAAAAGAATCCCACTGTCCCTGTCGGATTAGTTTACACGTCAGCAAAAAAATCCGCAAACTAAACAAAAAAATAATGTTGGCAAAACCGGGACGCGGCTGGGTGTTTTGTTGCCCTCCAGGATATTAACATTAGAAATCGCCGTTCCTCCTCACGTCCAGCAGCAAATCGTGAAAAAAAAAAATCATCATTCTCGAGAATTTTCATAAAAATTTTTTGCTATTTCCAAAAAGATAACAAGATTGAGAAAAAAAAAACCCATTTTCATTTAATGCAATCATAGAAAGTAATTTGTTTGTGAAATTTAATTTTTGTTTCCACCCGATTGTAATTTCCAAATTTTCGCTGAAAAAAATCAAGGGTAAATAAGTTTTCTTCTCGCCAAAGTTAAATATCTGCTTTGCGGTATATAAACAATTTAGATCGGGTAACAAATTTTATTCGTTTCACTTTCACCAGAATTGCATAAGGGTAGCTTGTGATAAATAAAAAACATTTTCCCAAAATGATATAAATGATGAAAGTTAATATATGTATATCTATATGTATTTACTAAATTACCGATTTTTCCGAGTCTCTATTATCGCTGTCTTAGGTTTTGCATGGCGAGGTAGCAGTTGTAAACATGGATGTCACATGCAGTCGAAACTTACATGAGAGAGACAGGAAGCCGACTGGCAACAGGCTACAAGGACAAGAAATGCGAGCAGAGAGCACAGTGAGATTCACTGGTCTGGAACATGAACACGAGTACGTTTGATCGACGGGAATAATCAGAGAGAGAGAGAGAGAGAGAGGAAGGGAACACAGAAGACGACGGTCAAGTCTCGTTGGTATTTTCGCGAACAGATGGAAGGAAGGAGACACATCCCCCACCGTGCCCCATTCAATTATCATCTTCCCCCTCCCTCTCTCTGTCTCTCTCTGACCGTCTCTGTCGTGTTGAGTTGTGAGCAAATTGACTGTTGTTGTCGCCTTCCTCCTCCCCAGTCTCCCTCGAACCCACTGTTCACTTTTCTTCCGCAACGTGAAACGAACAGTGTTGACACTCTAATGGGTAGGCGTGATTTTTGTTTTCTGGTGCAGGTTCAAGCAGAAGAAACAGATGGGGAGCGAGAGAGAGAGAGAGAGAGAGAGAGAGAGAGAGAGAGAGAGAGAGAGAGAGAGAGAGAGAGAGAGAGAGAGAGAGAGAGAGAGAGCGAGAGAGAGAGAGAGCTTGCTTTGGGTTTAGCGAAGAAGAATTTATGACCCACACACGAAGAAGCCGCCATCTGACACACCAGAGAGAGAGAGAGAGAGAGAGAGAGAGAGAGAGAGAGAGAGAGAGAGAGAGAGAGACTCGGCTCTGGTGTGTCCACCACCACAGCCACTGAACCATTTCTGGGACAGAGGGTGTGTTTCTATAACGGAAGCGCCTGCGATGTGTATTCCACCGTTCCATGGACGCATTAGGATTCAATGACCATCGCGGGTCCCTCAAACAGTTTTCCCCTCTTCTTTTTCCCCCTTCCTTTTGCTTTTATATCGCTCTGAAAATGTTCGACAGAGAACCATCTCTTTCTCTCTCTGTGTAGTAATCTCGGCCCTCAAACAGCTAGCAGATGTGATATGAACTTGAGGGGGACCTGTTGTTAGCAATGCCGACGTTGTTTGGCTCGTCCAAAACCCTAATCAGCGCACACGTCGGGTGAAAGTGCTCTTCTGCCCAAATAGTCCTCTTTCACACTCCCTTTCATTCAAGGAAAAGTGAAAGAAAAGGAGTTCGGATTTTCGTTGTGATGCGACCAGGCCTCCGTGGGGCGGGGCACAGGCCTTGATTGGAAGGAAAACTACTTTCCGAGTGCCGTCCACTTTACACTTCGATCATAAGTTGACTCGATATGGATAGTCTACCTTGCTCATGATTAGATTTAACTTTATACATAGTCGAGTACCTTTAACTGTGATTGGTCGTAATGAAATTAAATTTATAATTACGTACATATTCACGAGAGAGAATTAAATTGTGGGTCGTATACATTGTTGAATCGTATCCCTAATAGTTTAAACTTTAATTTGGAAAGAAAAAGAAACATTCTTCCTAAGACTGTATGAATCATAGCTAATTCAGAAAAGTCCTTTTCAGAAGGTTGTAGACATGTTTGGTCGTACAGAAGTTTTTAGTGAACATTTTCACGGGAAAATCCAAGGATACTGTTTAATGTTTTTATATTTTCACTTTATTTGGAAATGCTTTCTTATATTTTATTTGTCAATCCGCGCTCGCATCTCCCTTCGTTTGGAGAACATGGAATGTAGCTATTTGTAGTGCTCCAAGTCTTTTCATGGAATTCAAATAACTTATACAAACTATTTTCATTCTCTAATGGCAAGTGAATATTCTCCCTCACCGAATGCACCTTGTGATTGACTTTGCTCAATCTTTCTCAAATCTAACGCAAGTTTTTGGCGTTGCACCTCAGCTCTTCCGTTGCTCCCCCCACATCTCCGGCGCTGCCTCCCTCCTCCGTCGCCAACCCCCATCTCCCTCTCTCTCTCTCCACACTCACAATGAGGTCATCAGAGGTAGGCAACTAGTCCACAGAGAGAGAGAGAGAGAGAGAGAGAGAGAGAGAGAGAGAGAGAGAGAGAGAGAGAGAGAGAGAGGCAGAGGTGGACAGCGAAGAGCAATAGAGGGCGGCGAGCGTTTAGATATGGGCCGGCAGCAAAGGAGAGCTCACAGCAGAGGCCGGCGGCAAAGGGAAGAAGGTGAGAGAGAAAGGGAGGCATTAGGATTTCTAGGTTTTTGTGGTATATTCGCCTATACTCTTAGGCCACTATAGTAAATTTGAGATGATTAGGCAGGGGTACAGTCATTCCCTTAAAGGGAGAGAATCCTAATGCAATCCAACTTTCACATGTCTTCGAGTGACCGCACCAAGCTTTATGCATAAAAAAGGTGATGAAAGACGCAGAGAACAGCGAGAGCGAAGCTAAGATTGAAGAGTCTCTAGCAAAAACACTGTAGTTCTGACCTACTAAAGAATTTGCAATGTACTCCAATGACACCGCGACCCCTCAAATTTTGCTAACCATAATCCCGCTAGTTAATTTTTTTGTTTCTTTATTGGCCTTGCTGAATCAGTCTCGATCTGCAGCCTTTGTCTTAAGCTAGTGGAGCAAATATAATATGCATGGTACCAGGTTTGGAGGAAAGGTCTCCATGACCCTCTTACCATTTTTGGTAATGGCACTAAGAGAAGAACATCAACAGGTGTTGATTGATCTTTTGAGACCTCTCTCTCTCTCTCTCTCTCTCTCTCTCTCTCTCTCTCTCCCTGTGAGGGAATATCTTCGCTTTCATTGGTACTTGGTGTGTAGGGTCACCTTTCTTGGGTCCTTATGTAGAGAGAGACGGTGTTGATTTTCTTCGTTGTTCTCTTCTTTGGTGCACGCATTTAATAAAGTTTGGCATGGCCCTTTTGACGCACATGATAAGACGCAATCGCTTGCTATCATGAGTTGGTAATGGCCTGTAATTCTTGCCTGCGTGGGTGTGTGCTGGCTTGTCTTTCTAGTTGAGCACCCCGCGCCCCATCGAACTATCTCCATAACAACCTTACGTACATAGTCTTAGCCCGGAAGATACAAGCGATCTACATGGCTTTTCCGCTTAGGGTGTGCGTTTCTATTTTCCGTAATATTGTCCCATGTTCACGTGTTAAAAGTTTAGCTATTCTTAGGCATGTGGGTGTAGCTTAAAAGATCTTTCGAGTTAGAAAGGCCCACCTATTTTCTTTTATAGCTGAATGCACTGACATCATCATGTCAATTCAAGTAAAAATGATCCGAGTTCATGGATGCTGGATTTGTGTGGTATGTATAGTCTTGAAGCCAAGTGAAGTTCATGCGCGATTGAAATGTCCCAATCATAAGGTTCTTTATCGAAATAATTCGCATGCATCTCCATCAGAATTGTCACTTTCAAGAAATATCAGCTTGAAGGAACCAAGAATATAAAGCTTTCGTTCAAGTTCTCACTATAAATCTACTAAAAAGAAGAAAAGAAGATAACGATTTGTGTGGATGTATCAACACTATGGTCCGAAATGTTCATGCCCTTTTCCTCAACAAGGTTTGATTCCGAGTTATTTTACAATTGCACCTTGGAAGCAATGAAATTTGATGGTCTGATGATGTATTTTTGGGTAGCAACCTATGTAGCAACTAAGATGAGTGTACCTTAAGCTTTGGAGCATGACCTAAGAAAAGAAACCTAAACTAGCTGCTCATAAATAAAGGATGAACATATTTGCCAACATACAAGATAAAAAGACACTAGGGTTTCCAGGATTCATTTAACCCACAACGGTCCTCGAAGATAAAATTAATTTCAACCTAATACATGTGCATGTCCATCTTGTTTTGTTTCGCCGAATCAATGGGAAAAATTCGGCAAGGGATGGTGTTGGACTTTGCCTTGTCTCCCTCGAACAAGTAATACACCTGCCACGTTAACATATTTTCTTCTGTTCAATTAATTCCAAAGCCTAATTTTGCTAATAAGACTTTAGTGAAATTTCTATGTCATTCAACCAAACTACTAGTATCGGTCCAAACCTTCAAGGGTCAAATCAGTTTGGCTATATAGAGTTTCGGATTGTGGAATTCAACCAACTTCAAATAGCTAGTTGCCGCCCATTAATGTCTTTTGACCTTTCTTTCCTTTGATCTATCATATTATATACAAAAAGAAGGAGAAACATGAATTAATGTTCGAGAAACTTTATTTTTTTTTCTTTTCCCACAACTGTTGTACATGGGGTCCATCGTGCATTATTCACAAGATAACATTTTTAAAAGACCACAGGAAAACCCGGAAAATGTTATAAATTCGAGATAACATTTTTCGCTTTAGTTTTTTTTTTGCTTTCAAGTCGTTCAATTATGGAATCACAGAACTTCTTGATCTTCCTAGAAACATTCATCAGTGGGCATGGATTAAAATTATTTGCTTTCTATATACTGGGAGTATTAATAAGGGACACGCGGCAGCACCCCACTGTGCGGTAGATTAACTAAGTGTGGTTCACATCCCCTCCCACTTTCTGAATGAGCTTACTTTTTGGGGTGCCCTTTTCAACAAAGGGCCAAAAAAGTCTTCAAGACAAACTGAGAAAGCACACAGGATTATAAATCCTGCTCTTTGCTTAATTTTTATTCTCCATATACTTTCGGTCACTTTACTTCCTTGAGGTACAACTGTTCATGGTACTTCACTAGTTAGGTGAATGAAAAGCCTTCTGCAGTCCACCCCAAACCCACGAGGAGATGATTTAATAGTCTGTGTGCTCATTAGGCTTGCTTTTCTGACCAAGATCGCGTGGGACATGCATTGATCTTGTCGAAATTTTGCTGGGGTGATCTTTAAATCTTTACGTTTTGCATGTTTTGGATCTGGTAAAGCTAACCTTGATGTTGAAAAGTTTCGAAGGTGAAACGACCTTTGATAAACCGTGTCAACTTGATTCATGTACTCCCCTTGTTATCACTCAGACCCGAGTTCACCGGGGCTTAACTCTCTAGAGAAGTGGTTGCTGTGGAAAGGTTGGGTCTTTGCTTTAGTATCACTTCACAAGTTCCATTGCCATCCAACGAGGGATTATCCCAGACATATAAAAGTACATAATGAGGAATAATATTGTATAGTATTAGTTGCAGCACATAATGTGTTAAGCAATACCGGAACTACATTGCTCAAGGACCAAGACATATAAAGAAATGCTCTTGTGTCAAAACAGACTCGTTTTGGGCAATGATGTTTTTCTGTCCCTTGTCAGTATCAGAAAACAGTCTTAACATCAGATATATGTCAAGATATCTACGCGATAATTCTAGGTTTTCTAGATTTGATATGCAAGCATGTCCACATCTCGGTCTTGCACAGGAACAGTGTGTGTTTCTTCCGGACTTGATTAAGAGATCAATAATCTTGGATGATAGCGACACTTAGAGTGTGTAAATTGTCAAAAGATAAAAAGGATGAAAAGGGCTAATGAGTGCCCTAAAACTGTCCAAGTATAATTCAAAAAAGGGGGATAGAAAATTCATAGGAACGTGATGTGCGTGTAGGAGGGGGAATGATGCGAATGCATGGGTCGTTGCAGCTGCAGACTGGCCAGGTACTTGCCTCGCACGCACACAGCTCACGATCCACCTTCAACACCAATTTGCGCAAAAGCACATAAAAGAGAAAGAACATCACAGTCATCTACAAATTATCAAAGAGAGGCAAAGTACAACCGCCAATGCATTCAATGCAAGAGGTACATGTTATTTTAGTCCATCAAATCTTGAAAATTTCGTCCTTTTTATTATTGAGCGTCCTTTGCGTGTGTGTGTGGGAATGATCATCTCGATTCTTGTCGATGCTCGTAGCCATTCGTGACCTATTGCTAAAAGAGTGTCGTACCTTGGCAAAACAAAGAGGTGGAAAAGAAGACCAGAAAAACAATTGATTTATCAATCAAGAACAGGAGCTTCGAGTATGGTAGGGCAGAGACCCACACGCATGCCACATCCCGCGTGGGACGCATATAAGCACATGGTCATGTGACGTTCTTGTCCGAAATTCCGCATCCCATAAGCTGACATTTAAAGTTCCTCTTGATCTCCTCATTAAAGGGTTAGCTAAAGATGATCTGTTTTAAGCCCTTCTAGAGCTCTTTTTGGATTATCGTGTGCTTTATTTGAGTCTTCACGAGAAATTTCTCTTCCTTCACCGCAATGCTTGACCCGTTAAATCTCCCAATTAGGTCCACGGGGATCTTAACCCTCATCACACGATCATGATGATGGTATTCAATCCTGGAGCGTGACATGTGGAGTTCGTATCTTACGGAAGTCAAATCAAAGATGCTTTCCTTTCGCAAAGTTGAACGCTTTCTTAGATTTGGATTCCTTAATTAATGCAACAATGAAAGGGATGACCATCTATTGTTCATGCCCCACCTCCCATTGGGTTCACTCCTTGTCATGACTCGATTTATTGACCACAAATAGTCTTGCCCATTGTACTAACGACTATCATTTGTTATTTAGCGCGTCAGAAGTGAAATGAACTGTTCTATGTATTGGACTCTGATTGATACGGAGCAACATTTCACTCGCGAAAATCGATCTTGTCAGTAGTGACACGAACCATAAAAATCTGTCTAAATTTCAATGCTATCTAATTCTCATAATTTAAGACCCTTGTATACACTAAAGTTTGGACTTTTTTTTTTCACTTTTAAAGGGTCAAATATAAAGAAGAAAAATCACCATCTCTCCATTACCTCCTTTAAGAAAACAAAAGATTATCATGTGTTGACAATAAGGAAGCAAGGATCCCAGTAATGATTTTAAAGCTTGGTGTCCATCATCAATAGCTCCAAAATTAAAAGAAAAGTAAATAGAATGATAGTATTTTGGATACGGTTGGATTTGGGGGGGTCAGTCGTTTGTTACACCAGCATTGTTGGAAGGTGAAGAACCAAGAAAAGGACCTTATTATATGCATAGAATCCAGGGTTTTATTCGTGCATATCTTATCAAGAATGCATTGCCATCATGAGGGTTGAATCAAATGGTGCCACATCTTGTTTTGTTCATCCCTAGATTCGACCACGTAAATTTGGCTGTCTTTTATTAGTCCATTATATAGATTTGGACCAAACTATAATTGGTCAAAATCAAATCTCTCATGGGCCTAGAAATTATCAAATTTTGAGGGTCTATACTTTGGTTCTTAGAAGGAGTTTGAGATTTACAATTTAGGCTCTGTCTGTTTCGTGAAACATGGATAATTTGAAAAATATTTTCCTAAAAAAGATCATTTATTTTGCTTATAAAAATGAATTGATGATAATGATTTTCGACATCCACAAAATGTTTAGATATGAATTGTCATTAATAATAAAATATTTTTCGTAAACTAATTATTTCAAGCGATAAAAGAGATTATTTTTAGAAAAAATATTTTCTAAATAATTCGTTTTCACGAAACTAACAGACTCTTAGCTAGAAACTAATAAGCTAAAGTATGTATTATAAAGTAAGCAGTAGTGGAGACTGCTAAAGCAATTGAATTGATTATAAAATAATTTGATGCGGTTGGTACATTACTTCAAAATGATAAATATTGCTTTTATGTCTTGGGTGATAGCGCACTTAAACTAAAAGTGCGCCTAAATCTGGTTAATCGTCTCGTAGTAGTGCCTAAGTTAATCATGCTAATGTAACTAGATGTGGTTAATTAGTGAAGACTGCGCTCTTCTTTTTAGTAAGTATACCCATGAAACTAAATTTGGAGAAACTATCTTACATTCATCTCACCAGAGCAAGCTCATGTTTCATGCAATAGATAACCTATAAACGGGCCAAGTATATCGAGATTTATTCAATGAAATTAAACTATGCAACTTACAATTATTGAGCTTTCGCGAATATGACATGCAATGGTTTTGGCATGTTTATTTCCTGTCCTAATCGGTAGAGCTAAAATGAATATAATTGTAATATTTTCAATCGAGTTACTCTCATAATATCATGCCATCTATATGTGTTTATTGTTTTTGGGGTTAATAGTACCAAAAACCCTCATAAATCTGTGATAAATTTATGCAAAACTAATTTTTTTGCCACAAAAAATCCCAAACTGATACGCCAATGATAAATTTATCCCAAACTAATTTTTTGACTACCAAAAATCCAAAATTAGTACATTCGCGATAAATTTACTATCCGTTAAATTTGATTAATAACACGAAAAATCACAAACCAGTACATCTGTGATAAAAGGAGAGTAAAATCCCAAACTAGTACACCTGTCTACTATCACATGTTATCAAACTAAAAAAATTGAAGGTAAAATTTAATGAAAACTAATGAAGGATAAAATTATTACAAGTGTACTGGTTAGGGGTTTTTAATGGTTAAAAAATTAGTTTGAGATAAATTTATCACAAATATACTGATTTAGAATTTTCCGTGACATTAATTATTGTTTTTGCTATGTTCATGTCGTGTCGAGGTGCTTTTAAGGTGGAAATGGTTAGTGCTCCTTGCCTTGACATCCGAATCCAAAATGATACCCAGCTCATGAATTTTCAAGCCTTCCCACTCATGAAACGTGAATTGGTCGGCTTGACCCAGTCGATCGACTCACGTCTAATCAGAACAAATTGATTACGAGAAGTAATATCAGTGGTGGGAGAGTGTCCAAACACGACGGAAATTACATTAAACCACCCAAAAAACAAACGATCTAAGCCCGTGGGTTCTTAGAATATTCCGTGTTGAAAAGACAACAGCTCTGGTGTGTGGGGTTTTTATACACGTGAACGCTGGATTAGCAGTTCAATCGTGGAGAATCTCATGATGTTAGCTGAAGCACAAAAGTCTCTTAACTAACACAATTATGCCTCCTTCGCTGTCAGCCGAGATGTCGATTTGTCAATTACCATGATCGTGAAATTAGAGGGTTTTGCCGATGTTGGGTGTGCATTTTTCTACGTTCCAACCACTGGTTTCGCTTTTAGAGGCGAGTCTGGATCTGTCTGCTTACCAGGATTTACCCAGGAAATTAAGGGATTAACGTTGATTAGTCTTTGTCCTGTCATGAACCATCATGTCTCTCCTCTTTTGGCCGAAAGGAAAACGTTCTCTCTTTCGGTTGTTCGCCGACCATTCAAGAGGGTGGTTGGTTGTATCAACATCCCCCTTCTTTGAATAGAAAAGGCATCAAGAGCTTGAATTCACTTCAAAATCCATGTACAAGTCAAACGGGTGGTTTTTACGTCACTCGTGTTGGAGTTGACAAATACTTTGAGGACCCTTATTTTTCATATCAGGTACACCCACGTGAATTTAAAGAAACCGAAGTATGAACCAACTATATGTGACCCTTACGCACTGAATGTTGGGGGTCCCGCTATTCGGACAGCGGGCGGGGGTTCTGCTCCCCAGTGAGCGGACGGGGACTCAATAGCAAAGCCCCCGAAACAACATCGGGTTGGTATGTTTAGGCTTGTGTTTTAAGCTAACCTGTTTGTTGTAGGATCAAAGGGATTCGGATAGGTTTGGGATTTGAGCCCATTTTAAGTCATATATATTGTATTCGTATGAGAGATCATTGTGATGAGTAGTTGTGGTTGTAAACCTAAATATCATAGTAGAATCCCGTTGTAGGACGTAGACCTATTCTGGAGTGAATCTGGATAAACTCGTGTATCAATTTTTTCTATTATCAGTGTGATTATTCTGATTATGTTTAGGATATAATCTATCAACTCGAATATTGTGTTTTTGGTGTATAAGGTGCTTTTAGACCAGAGAAATTAAAAGGGGACGGGATTTGATCAAATTACTTCCTGCTATACATCCTTAAAATCATTGATAACTTGCACTCGGAACGGTTCAAAAGTTGAAACTGTTTATACTGATTTGCATCTTCTTTCTAGGTGATGTGCCGTATATTCAACGGCTGAATAGATTTCCATAATCTCAAGTAAACGATGCAATGATGGTTTCACAGTTTTGCTTCAAGGAGATCAAGAGGCAAGCGGACAATCGAGAATCTAGAGTATGAAGTCCCGTGTTCGATTCTCGGCCTCCCGTGATCTGCTTCGGGCGAGGCCATCTAGGAGAATGCTCCTGGCAAATTCTCTCAGCCCCTTTACATGTTGTAACGCTTTTAATTAGGACGAGTCTAGTGTGTAAACAAGGGACATTGGGATTTCACTTGTAAAGTGGTAGTGGGTTTGATAGGCCCAACCAGTTCTACGAAGCAAAATCCTAAAGGCCCGACCCGTCCTATTGAGTCATCTGCAATCATTTGTAATCGACTTCAAGCGAGGCCGCTGAGGTGTGTTCGTAATAGAAATGGTTAATCAGTTTTCCAGCCTTCACATCATGAGAGGTGTTGTAAATTGGTCGCCTTGACCAGATGATGGACTTGCGTCTTATCGGGAGAAATTGAAAAGAAGAAAGTCTGGATCTATCTTCTTACCAGGATTTTACATACGAAATCAAGAAATTGACGTTGTTTTGTCTTTGTCCTGTGGTCACGAACCTTCATATCTCTCCCCTTTTGGCCGAAACAAAAAACTTTTTTTTCTCTCTTTCAGGTATTCACTGACCGTTCAAGTGGTGGTTGTATCGACATCTCCTTTCTTTGAAAGGAAACGGATCAAGAGCTTGAATATTTGGACAACTGATACATAGAAGGATTTGATGGTTGAAATTGTTTATATTGATTTGCGTTTTTCTTTTGAGGTTATACGCCATGTATTTGACGGGTGAATAGCACATGAACCCCCTCTTAGTTGACTGCATCGATATCATCCTAGTTTCATATAGTCAAGCAAACTATGCGATGCCGATTTCATTACATCGCTTCAAGGAGATCAATGAGTAAGCCTAGATTTGTCTTCATACCAGGATTTACCTAGAACATCAAGAAATTGATGTCGATTAGTCTTTGTCCTGTCATGAACAATCATATCTCTCCCCTTTTGGCCGAAGCAAAAAACGTTTTTATCTCTTTTAAGTATTCACCGACCGCTCAAGAAGTGATTGTATCAACATCTCCATTCTTTAAAAGGGAAGGGATTGAGAGCTTGAATATTAGGACAACTTATACCTAGAATGATTCAATGGTCGAAATTGTTTATACTTATTTGTGTTTTCTTTCGAGGTGATATGCCATGTATACGATGGGTGAGTAGCATATGAACCCCCTCTTAGTTGAGTACATCGATGTCATCCTAGTTTCATATAGTCAAGCGAACTACGTGACGGCGATTTCATTACATCGCTTCAAGGTGATCAACGGGAAAGCCTGGATCTGTCTTCTTACTAGGATTTACCTAGGAAATCAAGAAGTTGACGTTTATTAGTCTTTGTCCTGTCATGAACCATCATATCTCTCCCCTTTTGGTTGAAAGAAAAAATATATATTTTTTTTTATCTTTCTCAGGTATTCACCGACCGTTCAAGCAGTGGTTGTATCGACATCTCCATTCTTTGAAAGGAAAGGGATCGAGAGCTTGAAAATTAGGAAAACTTACAATTGGAAGGATTCGATGGTTGAAATTGTTTATACCGATTTGCGTTTTTCTTTTGAGGTGATACGTCATGTATTTGACTGGTGAATAGCACATGAACCCCCTCTTAGTCGAATGCATCAATATCATCCTAGTTTCATATAGTCAAGCGAACTATGCGATGGCAATTTCATTATATCGCTTTGAGGCCATCAACGAGCAAGCCAATGGTCGAGAATGTATGTCTCGAGAAGTCCGAATTCTCAAGTTCGATATTTCGGCCTCTTGTAGTCTACTTCAGGCGAGGGCACCAAGGAAAATGTTCCTGGAAAAGTCTCTTAGCCCCCTTAGATGTTATGCTTTTAGTTAGAACAAAAAAGTTGATTTTAGTCTGGCGCTTGACATAGGGAGGATGATGCCTAAAATGTTTCACCGTCATGTAAGTGGCAGTGGGGCAGACAGGCTCAACCATTTAACGAAGGATAATCACAAAGACTACGGGCCAATGTATGCTGAAGGCCCGGCCCAGCCTGGCAACTTCGAAGGGGTAGAAATAGGGTACGACGGGTACATGTGCATCCGGTGCACCCGAACCTCATGCTTTATGCGGATCTCACGTGAGGGTCTCATAATTTCTCTTCATGAAAATCGGAGGTCAAAAGGGAAACCGTCCCCCTCGTTCGCCTTCGCGCATCTACTCAAGTCAAAGTTCAGAAAATCAGACGATCTCAAATATAAAGAGTTCATCATGTCAACACCAAAATACCACAGCACTAGTTAGTACCGATATGGGCCTTCTTTAAGCCCACAGAGAGAAATGGCACACGGACTGATGAGAAGAGATCATTCTGTTCTGCTGGAAAATTGACAGGACACCGATTCATTCCTTGAACGGTGGACAAAGCAACCTTTTTGCGCTGGACACAATCATTTCGATTAGATAGAATAGAACCTGGAAATTTTTCCGGTGTCGGGACAGACAGTGGACTCGGGACAGTTCAAATCCTAACAAGGCTAAAAACAGTTTAACAAATTGCAAGGTAGGACAATGTTGTCAGTTTGCTCTGTTTAATGCAAACCCTGTGGATTCTCCAACTCACTGAGAGACAAAAGAAAGTTTTACAAAATCAAACAAATTACCCTGGTGTTTTTAGTGTCTCGAATCTGCGACATAATCATAAAAGAATAGATCTCGGTTGTTCATTAAGATTCTTTTAAGAATCTATGAGCAACAACATTTTTACATTGGAACTGTGATTGAACATCTACCTTTAATGCTGCATTCCTCAAGGGACCAGCCTGAAAAAAAAAACAAGTGTCATTTCGTGAAGGTTAATATCACGAAAAATTCTAAATTGATACATTAGTAATAAATTTACCCAAAACTATTTTTTGACCACAAAAAACTCTAAATTGATACATTTGTAACAATTTTACCCCGAACTATTTTTTTGACCATAAAAAATCCTACATCGGTATACATGTAATAATTTTACTCCGAACTAATCTTTTGACGGCAAAAAATCCCAAATTGATACACCTGTGATAAATTTACCTTCTGTTAGTTTCCGTTAAATTTTACTATCAAATTCTAAGTTTAATGACACATGGTGGTAATTGACAGGTATACCGATTTTGGGTTTTACCCCTCTGTTTGTCACAAATTTACCAATTTGTGATTTTTGTGTTATTAATCCAATTTAACGGACACTAACGGAGGGTAAATTTGTTACAAATGTATCTGTTTGGGGTTTTTAGTGGTAGAAAAATTAGTTTGGGATAAAATTATCGCAAGTATACCAGTTTGGGATTTTTTGTGGTTAAAAAATTAGTTATGGGTAAATTTGTAACAAGTGTACCAATTTGAGATTTTTGGTGATAAAAAAATAGTTCGGGGTAAATTTATCACAGGTGTAACAGTTTGGGAGTTTTTTATGGTCAAAAAAATAATTCAGAATAAAATCATCACAGACATATCAGTTTGAGATTTTTCGCGGTATTAATCCTTTCACGAAATAAATTTTTTTATTGGATTTTAAACGAGCCAGATATCTGCCTCTAAAAGCACTTATTTAGGCACGTGTATCATTGCAAAAGATTTTAGACTGTAGATTGGCCTATGGCCCACCTGTACTCAAAAGAAAATGGAAAATCGTTAAGCACTCCACCTTATGTTAACCTACCTCACGTGATTAAATGACTCACGTGGAGTGAGTTAATCGTAGGTCAAGAGTACTAAAAACATTTGAAGAAAACAACTTGTTCCGGTTTGCCCAGTTTGTACTTTAGGGACCAAAAGATCTAAGTCACGGTCAACTTTATTGTCTGCTTAACACACAATTATTATTATTTATGATAAACAAATTCATACATACCTCTAAATAGTAATATTGTTTATATTAGTCTTACTCTATTTTCACACTTTAAATGGTTATGACACATCTCGATTTATTGAGTTGACGGAAATAACCTTAAGAGAACTAATTGATCTGAACCACGGGAGGAAAGAGTAACAGTGGCCATTCATGAATATACGAGATTGTCCGTATCAATCAAAATAATAATGTGTTATTCCACCACCTTCTGTTATTTTCTATCGGTCTTTGGAGAAAACATCATTTCCTCTTTAAGCTGAATTTTATGAGGGATTATTCACAATAAGTTCGAACCTTGTTAGTAATATTTGTTAATTAACATATCTCAAATGTATATTATAAGTATGTAGAGTTCACAACTTTAACCGAAGAACTCCAATCAAAAAAGAACTTGAACCGAAGAATTGCATATGAGAGACAGTTATTACCTATTGGAGATTGAGCTTTAGAGAAAAAAATTGTAAGTAAATATTCTACACATCACCTCTTTATAATATTTTTTTCAAATAAAGTCCGGGGGTTGAGTTTATTTAAACACTCGAATCTCAGAGAATTCTTGTAAAAAAGCAACGAATCAAATAACATTAGCCCCTTCATTCACACCACATTCAAGATAACATCCAATATCCGAAACCCTAAATGGGTAATTTGTGAATGTAAAAGCACCCACAAGCATCTGCTGCATCAGAACATAGATTTTTCAGAAGTTGGGGAGTGCTAATACCTTCATAAAGCTTCTGCAACTGCTTTTAGTGCCGAGTCAGTAAGTGTTGCACCTGAGAAGACGATAAGCGCTCCGCGGCATTTCCTCATGCCTAGGATTTCTGAGGAGGGGGGCAACGTCTAAGTTATGTCGGGATGTCTGCTCGACATCATAAAGCGGATCGCTACATTTGAGCAGCACTTGCACTACCTTCTTCATCGGAGGCCTCTTGGAAGGATGCTTCGCAGTGCAAGAGATTCCGAGCTTAAAGACAATGCTTATTTCACCTAGGAATGAGTCGTTGTTGATCTCCTCGTCTATCGCATCAGATATTGCCTTGCCATCTAGGATGTGACGCCATGCCCAATCAACGAGGCACATGTCTTCGTCCCCGCCTTGAGCATCCCTCCCGGTGGTCAGTTCCAAGAGAACGACCCCGAAGCTATAAACATCGATCTTCTCATTAACTTTCGTCGTATGAGCATACTCTGTTATTCAACAAAGAACAGGCAATACGAAACTAAATATACTTGCTGGTACGATATGACGAAGGTGAGCTTGCATAGCTGAGATGGACTCATGTCAAGTGGAAAGACAAACCTGGTGCAAGATAGCCAGCAGATCCGGCAATACCGGACAACGTGACAGCTTCTCCATGCTTGGCCAACATTCTTGCAAGGCCGAAGTCAGCAAGTTTTGCGGTGAACTCGGAGTCTAAGAGAATGTTGCTTGATTTCACGTCTCGGTGGATGATAGGTGGTGAACAATCATTGTGCATATAGCAAAGTCCTTTAGCTGCTCCTCGGGCAATCTGCAACCTCTTGGGCCAATCCAAGATCATATTGTTGGCTACACCCGAGATGGGCGACCATCTTCTAGTCTTGCGAAGCCAATGGTCCAAGCTGTGATTTTCCATGTACTCATACACTAGGAGTTCTGAGTTCTCGCAAGAAATACAGCACAGCAATTTGATAATGTTTATATGCCTTACGTTCCCAAGTATCTCCACTTCTGCTGAGAATTGCTTCTCCAGATTCTTGGCTAACTTTTGGTTATTTGAAATACTTTTCACAGCGACGGCATCACCAGAAGGATTCACCATAATCCTGTATACTTTTCCCGTTGCACCACTTCCAATCACATTTTCATCCTTCAATTCCGACAGAATATTCAATCCCGTAAAATTCAACCTTTGGAATGCAGTCAGTTTCCAAGATGAATCGAACCCATCCCTCTTCTTTATGGAAGCTCTGATTGTGAATAGTGCTGCCAACGGAACAAACATCGCCCCAGCGATGGTAAAGATCAGGATCAAGGCGAGATTTCTATGGGATTGGGAATTGCAGACATTGAGCCTCATGAATGAATAGGATATACAGAGGCCGGGGTTGTTCAGGAAACTGGCCTCAAATTGGGCGTTCTCTAACTCGAGTGGGACTTGTCCGCTGAGATGGTTGGAGGACAAATTCAGATGGACCAGGTTCAGCAGGCCGATTTCAGGAGGAATCGAGCCGGACAGTTGGTTTTCAGACAGGTCCAACTCTGTGAGTGCCGGTAGAAAACCGAAGTCGCTAGGAATCGGTCCTGTGAGTTGATTGTGACTAAGATTCAGAGTTTTCAAGGATTTCCACGAAACGATAGCTGTGGGAAGATTCCCAGAGAGCTCGTTCTGACCTAGCAAAAGTGTCCTCAGAGAAGGAAGCTCTGTCAATTCAGTCGGAACCGTGCCACGGAGGAGGTTATTACTGGCATCAAACACCCGCAAATTCCTCCACGAAGACACTTTACTCGTAATCTCGCCAAAGAATCTGTTGTTGTTCATCTCGATCCGAGTGAGGTTTGGGGACAGCTCCTCAGGAAGCTCGCCAGTTAATCTGTTACCACTCAAGATCAAAGTCCTCAAGTTCGGCAACATCCAGAGTCGTCCGGGCACAGTGCCAGTGAATCCATTGTTCTTCAACGTAACGACCAACGAAGTACTGCAATGTCCAAGTGACTCTGGCAACTCCCCGCTGAGATTGTTGTCCATAACCGCCAACCCGGTCATTGTGCCGCCATGGCACAGTTGTTCCGGCAATGTGCCGGTCAAGTTGTTGTAGGCCACTTCGAACCTTCTGAGTGCAGAAAACTTGCCGAAGTCCGGGGGGATCGTGCCTGATAAATTGTTGTTGGACAGCCTGACATCAGACAAAGCAGGAAGACGCCCAATACCTTCCGGGATTCTACCGGACAATTGATTGAACTCTAAATTCAAGCTGGACAGCTTCTTGAGCTTCCCGAAATCTTCAGGTATGTTCCCCGCCAAATTATTGGCTGACAGATCGATCACGCTGAGGTTCACTGCGCTCACGGCCTGAGGGATCAACCCGACCACATTGGTCGTGTACACGTACAGCTCCCTTAAGTTCCTCAGAGCGAAAATGCTGCCCGGGATCTCTCCGGTCAACAGATTTCTTCCCAAATCCAAATGCTCGAGAGCCTCCATATCACCGACCGTCTCTGGGATTCCACCAAACAGGTTTGACTGCGCCATTGAGAAGAACCGCAGCTTCTTCAGGGCAGTGAAATTCTGCGGTAGCTGCGACGGCACGAACTCGTAGTTGTACTCGAGCCTCAGTTCTTCGAGATCGGAGAGGCCAAAAATCTCTTCAGGGTAAGTGCCGTTGTAGTCGGAATGGTAAAGGTGAAGGATCCTCAGCTTCCGCAGCCTCGCGATCGACGCTGGGATGTCGAATGAGAAGCTGGTGGCGGCAAGAATCAGGACCTGAAGATCAGCCATCCGGTCGATGTCAGATGGAATAGGACCATAGAAGTAATTCTGGGACAGGTCGAGGTACACGAGCTTGGAACAGTTGTAGAGAACTGTGGGAAACTCTCCGGGAATGTAGTTGTAGGAGACGTCGAGCTTGGTCAGATTCTTGAGGTCGCAGATGAATGGGGGGATCGAATAATTTATGTTCTGGTTGAAAAGTTTGAGCTCGGTGATCGAGCCTTCTTGGCATGTGATCTCGGGCCATGTGCAGTGAGAGGATGAATTGGAGGCGACCCAGTGGGTGAGGGAAGATGGGTCTTGCCAGGATTGCCTCAGTTTCAACAGGACTTGCTGTTCTTGATCTTGGATTTGAGACTCTGCAACATGGAAGAGGTAGCAGAGGAAGACGAGACAAGGAATGTAGAAGAGGAAGAAGATGGGAATATGAGGTGGCGATGAGGTTAGTCTCGGCATAATTGAAGGTCGTTTCAGAGTCCGTTTCTGGTTGGAGAGACTCTCCGGCGTTAAAGGTTGAGATCTATCAGCTCAACATGAAGCAAAACGTGTCTGCTTTTGGTCCACCGAGGTGTCATCTCAGTCAACAAAATGTGAACGAGGGAAGAGTCAAAGAGCCGGTGATGTTCCATTTATCTTAATATTGCCATAGAATACTTGGAGGCAAAACTCTTACTAGTTTTATATGTTACTCCTTTTAATAGCGCGCTCGTAATTAGGGGGAATTATGCCGTAAATTCACTATGTATGCTAAATTGAATCTAACCAATAAAATTGTTAAGCAGAGCAAGTGGTGGACTAGAAAACGCATACTATGAGTTAGGATAAAGATGAAAATTTGACCAACTTCATTAAGTGGCCAATCTTGGCTATGCTGATGTATACTCCTAGCAACAGATAACTTCCACATATCGAATTTAACTCTCCTCAAACCCTTGATGAGGGTACCTTTAGACTTACATGTATCGCATATTTGAGTGCTCACATTGATAAATTGAGACTTATATCAGCCCACTCCTTTTCATTTCAAAATAATAAAAAAAGAAAAGAAAAGAAAAGAAAAGAAAATAATAGTTAGAGAACAATAACCATTACAACATATGTTGTTAGATCAACAAGAGTTATGTAGGCTCAATTTATTTCGCGAAAAGCATTTTTCGGGAAAATATTTTCTTTATTTTCCTCGTTTGGTTCACTTATGAAAATGAGTTAATGGAAAATATTTTCCTAGTCAACGGAAAATCTATATTTAAATTTAGAAAAATGATTTCCCCTATAAAAATCGGAAATCATTTTCCCAAATATGATTAGATATTGACGCTTGGACTAGAGACTGTACGTTTAGGCATGAGAACCCTAACGCTTATTCCCGAGCCCTTGGCAACAGACTCGTGTTTAGAGGCTGAGGTCGGGTCGCCGTGGTCTATCGAGGCCAAGCCCGGGTCTAAAGAGGCCAAGCCTGCAACCCCGGTGCCTTTGCTTGGATCCAGAGTGTTGGGCTCGGGACACCAACAACCATGGTTGGGCCTTGGACTCTGGTACCCTTTCCCAACTCCTCGGAGCCTCAAATCGACTCTATAGAGGCCGTGCCCAAGACCCCAGTGCTTGTGCCCCAATCCCTACCTAGGCTCAAGTCCATAGCACCCCGAGCTCAAGACCAGGTCCATCAAGGCTAGGCCCAGGTGCCCATGCTCGTGTCCCCGGCACCTGGGTCAGGTTCCATTAAGGCCGGACCTAGGACCCTAGTGCCCATACTAGATTCCCTAGCCGCCCATGTGTAAGTTACTAGCGTCCTTACCAAAGCATGGAAAATTTTTTTCAGTTCATTTCTAGGTTTTAACTAAAAATTGAATTTTTTTTTGTTTTCCTAGAAAATGACTTATTGAAAAATATTTTCTAAAAATGTCAAATTTTCCATGAAACAAAGAAACCTTAGAGTCATAAATAAATTGAAAAGTTCGTCGTTTATGGTTCAGTTGAATTTACATAGTGTCATCTGATATCTAGATCTTTTAAAAATAACCTAGAAGAAATCCTGAGAGTCTCGTTAAAAAAAACACGAACACACACACGCTTCTATGCAATGATTGCATTGTGATTGAATTTGACTGTCGCAATCACTTATGAATTAAGTCCGATTTCACGACAAATGCGGGCCACCATAGTTCTAAATGTTTGGAAGCCGACTCCCGGGATGGTATAGCTTTTCTAAATAATGGACCACGTGATTCCGGCACTCCAATGTTGAACCTTGACCACAGACTTTTATTTATTTTTTATTTTTGATTAGATTTTGTCAGCTTTTGCCTTATCCCTTTCATAGGTCGGAAAATACGAAATTTGGAAAATGTAAGCACGCAACCATGGCTGATTCGTGCGTTGTGTCGTCCAGATTATTAACCAATCGGCAGTATTCATCGCTACTCTCATTGACTTCCTTTTATAATTTTTTTTAATTTAACATTTAAGATTAATGAGTTGGAATTTTAAAATTTGGAATGAAATATATTAAGCTGCTCATATTTACAATAATGAAATAAAATAGAGTATTTCGCAAATCTATCTATTATTGAGTAGTAATATTGGTGAAAATCCAAAATTATTCTTTAGACTCCTTGAAGAGAGTTATAAACATAACAGGTAAAATCACATCCATCCATAGAGTTACAATGAGGTATTTGACACTTATATTATTATCTTTTGGGGGAGATAAAAAAAAAATACAACAACAAGATGTAATCTAAACAAACGTAGCTAATTTTCGACCAAAAAAAAAAAAACAAACGTAGCTAATTTATCTGCTATCCCGTTACATGATGTAGGAGGTGCTTTAATCACCCGGACACTCTATAATAAGGGGTAAGACTAAATAATGTCTAACAAAAGACTCTTTGTAGCCAAGTTTAGCCGTCTCCTTAAATTATCAAGTACAATTTATCTAAATGGCAAGATTTCAAACATAATAGTTTTTTTTTTGTCAAAAGAAATATCCATTCATTACCAAAATGATACATGAAAGGATAAATAGAAAGTCCCATAAATCACCACAACAAAGCAAGCCCATAGTGCTACAAAACAAACAAAAATCAAGAAATCAAGGTCTATCATCGGAGCATGGTCGACAGAGTTATGCACATGCATGCTTGTCCTTCAAAAACAGATATGTAACTGCATCCAAGCATAAAAGAACGACAACTAATCACAAAATCACACATTATCATCATCAGTGATTAGCACATGTTAGGATTTCCATCTATAGCTATGGTTTTGCCATTCTATAGTGTAAGCCTGTTCGGCATCCCCAATACCATTGTTGTATGAAGATAACAAAAACATGAACAATCTCAAATTTGACACCTATGAGACGAGTCCTTTAGCAAGTGTGAGACGCCATAATTTCTAATTAAAATATGTTGAGTGGTTACAAATATGACATTGATGTTGCTGTGAACATAAAACTGGAGGTGGAGTGCTTACTCATTAAAACTCCTAGATTTTGAACTAGATTGAAAGAAAAAAGCTCCCAGATCGAAGAACGGAAAAGTAGAACAAGAAACAAGAGAAAATAGTAGGAAAAAATAAAATAAAAAGGGAGCGAAGGGAGAGATCTAATTCAATATACATAAATCTGATCTTCACCACACCTGCTTGTAGACCGCCTAAAAAGAGATGATGCTTACAATTGGGCACTATTAAAGGAAGGTGAATGATATTGAACTTTGACTTACTAAAAAGAAGGCATGATAAACGGATAAGGACACTCTTATGATTAGGTCTTGCATTAAAATTATTTGGGATTAGAGATTCTTAAGGATTGCTTTCCTATGATTAAGTCTTGCTCCGAAATTTAGTAAGAGCCAAAAGGAATGTTGAGCCCCAAAAGAAGAAGAAGAAGAAGAAGATAAATACACGAAAAATTACAAAATTTATGGAGGAGATGTGCTTGAGTTCCAAAATCTTTTTCGTATCATAAAATGAAGCTATAAAACTCGTGAAAATTATGTAGTCAAGGGTGTATATTATGTCCATTTGTTTTGAGTGATCGCATAACATTTTTTTACTCGTTTATGTTTTGACTATTATATATAGACAAGCGAAAAAGAAGAAGAAGAAGAGAAGGAGAAAACACGTCTTCGTTGTTTAGTCTTGTTGACACCTAAATTTTGGTAATCTAGTTAATCATTAATTTGCATAAAAATTAGGGATTAAATTTTAACCCGTAAACAAAAATATTTAAATTGCATAACATATAGTTTAGGTTCATTTTAATTTAATTGCATTTTGCATCATATTGGCGGTGGCGAATGAGTTTAAAATTCATCGAATAAAAATCGGCTCGCTCGGAATTCAAGGGCCGGGAATTACAAGTCGAACGGGCTCGGTCGTTTTAATTTGAGCTTAATTCAGCCCATTTAAATGTTAATTAAGGCCTAAGCCCAAGCCTAAGCCCATTAGGACTATAGAGCCTATCTAATTGACATAGGATTAGCACTATAAATATGTTATTAGGTTAGAATTTTAGAAGGGGAGGTCACAATTTAGATATCAGAAATTTTTAGAAAGACACAAGTGTGAGAGAGAGGGAGAGAGAAAAGCGACGTCGCGCATCACCACCAGGGACGCCGCACGTCGTCGCACCTCAACCGCCCATCGACGTCGCTACCTTCCACCCAACGCTGCTGCTTTTGCTCTCTCTCTCTCTCACCACAGAAGCCCGAAGACGCCTTGCTGTGTTGAGTCCCCTTTGGCGTCAACGAAGACGGTTGCTGCTTCTCTGATTCTTCACCAACGCTGCTACTCCTCGTCCACTTTCTCCCAGAATCGCTCACTCCACAGAGCTTATTTGTGGAAACTCAAAACACGAAAGTTGTAGATCTACGAGTCCTTGATCTGTGGCTTTTGGAATCGGGTCAATCCGACGTGTATTGAGGAAGTTACGCCCATTTTTTCGAAATCGTGCAGTCCTGAAATTTTCTGTTCGGAGTCACTCGCCCACGCACGCATCAAATCCACCGAACAGCCTTGCCGGTGTTGCTGTGCATCGTCGGTGTCATCGTCGCCGTCCTGCCGTCGCCGGTCGTCCCATTCCCGATCCGTAAGCCCATCCCGATCCAATTCGAAATTTGGAAGTATTTTCAAATTAGGTAAGTGGATATATTCTGAATATTCTTTTCAAATATTTAGATTCCTAATTTGGTATGCTTGAATATTTTGTGATTATCGTGTGGATATTTAGATAACTTAGGATAATGTTCTATATATCCGCATTATTTTCAAATATTCAAATTAAGAAAATTTTCTAATTTAGCAACGTATCTGGTCGACTATTTGACCTTAACCCTAAGGTCCGATACGCGGCGATACGAGAAATTATCATCCTATCTATAATCACTTAGATACGATGATAAATTTCATTAGCTTTCCAAATTTGAATGATCAATTATCCGTTAATATCTATAACCCTATAGATATGACTGATAGTTCGAATTTTGTGCCTAATCCGAGTTTGAAACGAATTTGGCGGATCGCGTGGTTGATTTGAATCGGTTGTTATCCTTATTTGTTTGATCATCTTTCCTTTTTCAAATAAAACAGAAAATTCAAAAAAAATATTAGCTAGATTCAAATTAGAGTTTTGCATATCTAGGATTTTTGAATATATCCCGAAGGATGAGATAAGTATTTAATTTAAATTAAGACTTAACGTGGCATGTTTCCTAATTTAAATTAGGTATTCTTTTGATCCTAACGGATTATTCACGTTATTTTATTATTCCGAATTTTCATAAAAAAACCCCCAAAAAAATGGTGAATTGTTTCATGTTTTACTAGGATAGATTGCATTTTAATTTAAGTAATTTATAATTTCGAATTTTTAATCAAAAATCCCAAAAAGAAATCATTTTAGGGTAGATTAAGTCATCATAGATTGCATGTTAACTTAGGTATTTTTGAATTTAGAATTTTAAACAGAAAATACGAAAAAGAGAAATCATTAGATTACATATTATTTTAGGCATTTTCATTAATTCCGAATTTCATTGATAAAAAAATACCAAAAAAATAATCATTCGCACGTCATTAGAATTAGGTCACGTCGTCGCATGACATATAGTTTGCATGCTAGGTTACATTAATTCGCATGTGAATTTTCGCACGTCATTGCATGTAGACTAGATTGCATTTAAATAAAGCGAAAATCCAAAAAGAGAGAAATTGAGTGAATGCTTGTTAATTAGAAATCATATTAGGGTTGATTGATGTGGTTTTCTAACTAACAACGCAGATGCTTGCTGGATTTGAGGTAAGTTGTTCTCTCAAGCTTACAATTTATTTAATACTTTGATTTCTGGGTGTTAAATTGGTGGTTTGCGCACCCATATGAACACCTCACATGTTAGTAATTAAGTTAAAATGGATCCAAATTGCCTGCCAAAATATTTTTTGAAATGAAAAGGTACCGAAAGGGCGTTAGACTAGATTTAGCGTAATCAAGTCCCCGAGCTTAGAATCTCTGGTTCGTAGGAATAAAACATATCTCCCTATGTTTTATTTAGGTTTCTAATCAGCCTATCATAAAATGATTAGTGGCGACTCCAAGCATAAAAACATTTGCATGTTAAGAACTTAAACCCTAAGTTGCGAATTGATAGGGCTTGGGAGGGTCCGAGTTAAATTCAATCTTAATAATCTATTAATTCGAGAAATTGATAAAATTTTTTAGGGTCACGACAAGTCTTTATGAAAAGAAGTCTTTGTTGCTTAGACTACCGAATAGTGCTTGTAGTTGTCGGAGCTGTCTATCGTTTTAAGGGTTGCTATGACATATCACTTTCGATCTAAATTTCTGAGTCAATTGGCCAACCTTTGAATTTTGGCTATTCCCTCTCATCTCCAATACAAGAGCTTTTGATTACTTTCCTAAGGTTCGCCTTTGGAAGATAACCATATTGGCCCTTGGTGGTAGAAGTGAGCAATTTTTAGGTTCCGTACATGTTCCACTTGGAACTTATAACTTACCCGTTGGAACATGTTCATAATTTTTTGAAAGCTGAAACTTATCATGCATACCTTATAATTTGGAACCTATCCTGTCACGGGTTTTAAGGTTGGTTTCAAGGTCTACCTAAGTTCCACTTTTATTATTTATTGAACAATTGCTATGAATCATTACATTTAATGATCATTACTTGCTGCTACAATCCACTGAGCACAACTTTTATTTAGACATACAAAGAATATAAAACATTAACAAAGTAAAGTCTCATTCATAAAATGTAAACTCAGATTAATGATTCCAAACTATATACTCGTTATCGAATGTAATGAAATACCGTAGGATTATATGAAGACATAAACCAAGAAAAATATAAAAACTTGTTCTAGGTTTCACTTACCCAGAACCTGGAACTTACCTGTTAAAACAAGTTCTCCATTTTTTGGAACTTGAAACCTACCTGCATACCCTAAAACCTTAAACCAGGCATATTTCCATTGGTCTAGTTCTCTGGTTCTAGATTCTACAAGCTTACCTGTTGCGACCCTAAAAAAATTTATCAATTTTCGGGCTAATGGATTATTAAGACTAATATTAACTCGGGCCCTCCCAAGCCCTACCAATTCGCAACTTAGGGTTTAAGTTCTTAACATGTAAATGTTTTCATGCTTGGAGTCGCCACTAATCTATTTATGGTAGGGTGATTAGAAACCTAAATAAAACATAGGGAGATATGTTTTATTTCTACGAACCAGAAATTCTAAGCTCGGGGACTTGATTACGCTAGATCTAGTCTAACGCCCTTTCGATACCGTTTCTTTTCAAAAAAAAATTTTGGCAGGCAGTTTGGATCCGTTTTAACTTAATTACTAACATGTGAGGTGTTCATGCGGGTGCGCAAACCACCAAATTAACACCCAATAATCAAAGCATTAAATAAATTGCAAGCTTAAGAGAACAACTTACCTCAGTGCAACGCAAGCATCTGCATTGTTAGTTAGGAAATCACATCAACACCCTAATATAATTTCTAATTAACAAGCAATTCATTTAATTTTTTTTATTTTCATTTATTTAAATGAAATCTAGTCTATATGCAATGACGTGCAAAGATAACATGCGAATTAATGCAGCCTAGCATGCAAACTATATGTCATGCGACGACGTGACCTAATTCTAATGACGGATGAATGATTACTTTTTTGGTATTTTTTATGAAATTCGGAATAAAGAAGATGCCTAAAATAACATGCAACCTAATGACTTCCTCTTTTTGGTATTTTCTATTTAAAATTCGAAATTAAAAAAATGCCTAAGTTAACATGCAATCTATGATGATTCAACATATCCTAACATGACTTTTTTTGGGATTTTTAGCAAAATTAGAAATTATAAATTACTTAAATTAAAAATGCAATCTATCTTAATCTACCCTAAAAATTCATTCTTTTTTTGGGGTTTTCATGGAAATTCGAAATAATAAAATAACATAAATAATCTATTAAGATTAGAATATTACTTAATTTAAACTAGGAAATAGATCATCTCAAGTCCTAATTTAAATTAAATAACTACTATATCTTCTAGATATATTTAGGATTCCTACACATGCAAAAATTCTAATTCAAATCTAATTGATATTTTTTGAATTTTCTGTTTATTTGAAAAAGGAAAGCAATTAAATAATCAAGAATAGCAACCACATTTAAAACGTCTACGCGATCCGCCATATTTGTTTCAAACTCGGATTAGGCACAAAATTCGAACTATCGGTCATAGCTATAGGGTTATAGATATCAACGGATAGTCGATCGTTCAAATTTGGAAAGCAGATAAATTCCATCATCGTATCCAAATAGTTATGGATAGGATAATAAATTTCCATATCGCCGCGTATCGTACCTTAGGGATAAGGTCGGATAGACGTCCAGATACATTGCTAAATTAGGAAATTTTCGTAATTTCGAATATCTGAAAATATCGCAGATATATCGAACATTATCCTAATATATGTAATTATCCACACGATATTCACAAAATATTCAAATACCCAAATTAGGAAATTAAATATTCTGAAAATATAGGATAATGTTCAATTACCTAATTTGCAGATAATCACCAAATTCAAACTCGGGTCGAGCTTCGGGCTTGCGGATCTGGATCGAATGACCGGCAACGACGGGATCGACGAGGCACGGTAACGGTGATGTCGGCACCGGTGGGGTCAACGGCTACGATGAAACAGCGGGGCAATGGCGCAGCGCGCGGTATGGGTGTCGAGGGCGGCGCGTCACGGTGGCCGGCTCTCCGGCACGGCGGTGGCGATGTGGCTAGGCTCCGAGCTCACGGACGAAGCGACGACGGTGGGCTTACTCACGGTATGGGGTGCTCGGTGTGGCCTTGATGAACGTCAAACTTGCTGTGTCCGTAAATCTAAGAAAAAAAGAACGCGACGAAGCGATGTAAAAGTGAGCTCTTGAAGAATTTGCACGAAGGTCTCCTTGGTTGCCCTTCTTTCAACTGTAGGCGCTATATATTTTTTATTCACCCACAAATCCACTACCCAGCAAACCCACAGAAGCTTCCTCGGAGGACTTCCTCTACATGCACATCCTCTCTCTTCTCTGACTTCTCAAGAACGTGTATTCTTCTTTAATCCCTCTCTGTGGCCGCGTGAATGTTCTCTGCATGGGCATGTTCTCCACCTCTCCTTTTCCTTTTTTTTGGCTTTCTTCACGTGTGGACTTGTTGATATTGTCAAGAACCAAAATTGGGCTGACGAGGAATCTGTGGAGAAGCCAAGTACGCTGATGGCTGTGAGACACGATTGCAGAAGGGGCTTCGCCGGCGAGGGACGTGCGCTGCAACGGCGGTGGCGGTGTGCACGGCGGCCGCGATGTCGCCACGTCGTTCTCTCTCTCTTTTCTCCAAAATATTTCTGATCTCAATTCTGTGTGTCCCCAAATTTCTGACCTAAAACATGTTTATATAATCCTAAACTAGGTCAATTAGATGGGCTCTATAGTCCTAATGGGCTTAGACTTGGGCTTAGGCTCATATTTAACATTTAAATGGGCTGATTTAATTTAGGCCTTAATTAATTAAATTCAACAGACTAAATCAAGCCCAAATTAAAACAACCAAGCCCGTTCGTCTTGAAATTCCCGATCCTTGCATTCTCGAGCGAACCGAGTTTTGTTCGATGAAGTTTAAGCTCATTCGCCACCGCCAATTTGATGTAAAATGCAACTAAATTAAAATGAACTTAGACTATATGCTATGCAATTTAAATATTTTTTTTTGTTTATGGGTTAAAATTTAATCTCTAATTTTCTATGCAAATTACACTAAATGGTCGGTCGAAATTTAGGTGTCAACATTACCCCTACTTGGTGGAGTTGAATGCATGTGCAAAGCCAGCAATGACAGGTTGAGCTTTCTACACGATTGAAAAAGAAAAATTGGGTTGCATCGAGTCCACATGATTGAACTTGTTCTGCCGGAATTTGACTCCGTAGTGAAATACCTTTCACCGAACGTGGTTTCTTCAATTTTTATTAGATGAGAGAGGTTTTATGGCAATTCCTATCACACGTAGAGAAAGGAATCGAGAAGTTCACTTCATATAGAACCGAATGTACATAAATTGTGTCGAAATTTAATCGATGATGCAGCCTGAGAACATAAAAATGGAATGTCGGGATTGAATCAACAACGAGGCATCAAGAAATTACAGCAAAGATACAAGCCGGAATTTAATTGACTATGCGGATCTAGAAATTACAGCTAAGAAACATGTCAAAATTTTATCGACGACTCAAATATGTAAACTATAACTACAATGCAGGAATTGAAAGATAATATGTTTGTTTATTTGTGCACAAGAGACCTCCAGTAGTTGAGCACTACTATTTATAGTGCTCAAGACATAACGCTTAAGAGAAATCTTTCTACCTTTTTAGCCATGTTACCACATCTTGGAGAGTCTCGATCCCATGTTCTCATGATGCCATGATTAAGTGGTTTACTCCTTTAAAATTGCACCTCGATCTTTTGCCCTTTGTTGAGTTAGCTTTATTCCTTCTCCACGATATGCTGCTCTTTCTACAATGATTTCAAATCAGAATGTTATAACTGTTTCTTAGCGCCTCCTAGCCATCCAGTCTTCATTTGGTATCTCAATTGGCAACTTATCGTTCCTTTTTATTGGTATCTTCGCTAAATAGTTTTGTTATGACAATCATCAACCATATGTCCTTGTATATCTATAGCTGATTTATGGTCATCGATGTATATTAACTTTGACCACTCTTTCAAGCATCAACGATGGCTCACATATCTAGTGTCGATAACCATTTGTCATTTAGTCAGATGCCTACTCATGTCAACGACCTAGTTAAATTTTGGTGCAAACATATACCTCATTTTAAAAGAATTAAAATAATATTTGAAACGTACGAGTCTCTATTCCTCATATAGCACAAGGGTGCATATTGTACCACCGACACTTCATACTCTATGCTTTGACGGCCACCTTGTAGTGTTCTGACACGTCACTTTAATTAACTCAATTCATGAATCGCCATCATTGTGAATCATATCCTTATGGATCATTGCCCTTTGAACTGTCACTCTATTTTGAAAAGTATAAATTTGGCTAAGATTTGATTTTTTTCCCACTTTCTTCTTCGCCTTTAGCCTTAGGCTTTGTTTGTGTTGGAAGCGCGTAAGAGAAGTCCGATATCTTTATTCAGAGAAAACGCCAAAGAGGGAGCTCAGGTCTTAACCCGTCAATACATCCAATCGGACCCACTTTCACTAAAAAATTTAAGTCAATAAGTTATGAGCCAACACAATTTCACTTTTACATGTGTCATGGTCGAGAGGTTTTCGAGCACTGAGAACCATGCATCATCAAGGAATGCTCGTCCAAACCCTAATGGAGCTTCTGGAACATTCTTATGGACGGGCGAGATGGTAATTATGTTGTAATCTAAAGAGTCTCGGCATAAATGTCGGTAGGTGGTAGACGGGAACAATGCGATGTCAACCACCCGTGATCAATGTATGTAATCTGAGGCCCTTAACTATATAAAGGGGTGTCTTCCTTCTCATTTGAATCATCCAAATCAATAGAAGCATTTCCATTCTCTCCTAGAGTTTCTTTCTCTAGATTCTCTCTTTACGATCGGGGTGAGCGATCGAGAAACGGCTTGGCCTAGGCATCTCAACGATCTAAGGAAAGCATAAGTTGCAGTACAGGTCATTTTCAAACAACCGATCAGTGACAAGTAGTATCAAAGCAAGTAGATAGTCTGTCCAAGGAGATCAAGGAGCACATTAACTGGTTAAGAGAATGTTGAACCAAGATCAACTCGTTTCTGTGATTGTGGATGAAAGGGCTTCCTAAGAATCGGGTGCCCAAGAAAGAATCCATAGGAGATCTAGAAGAAGGGATGGCTCGTCGAATGCCATGGCTGTGGTCGATGAGAAGCTCTTGAGGATGAGAAACGCGATGTTGGAGTTCATTGAAGAACTCGATGAAGTCAAAGGGCAGGTCAGCGAGGTAGAAGAAACTCTCTGCCAGGAATTCACAAACGTCGTCAATCGCACGATGAGCCGCTTGTTCTAGAGGGACAATGCCCTCGAAGCATCAATCGAGGCTCTAAAGCTTGAAGTTGTGGAGCTCAAAGAAGGTAACTCCAAAGCCGAGGTTGAATCCTTGAAGATGGAGGTGCAAGAGCTCAAGACTGAGCTCGTCCTATGCAAAGCAAGCACCGTGAACGATGCATTGCCTATTCGAGTAGCACACAACCTAGATGTGTCGAAACCAAAAGAATTCAAAGGCAATCAGTTCGCCAAAGAGGTGGACAACTTCCTATGTAGCATGGAGCAATCCTTCGACGTCGTTAGAATCCAAGAAGAATTGACCGAGGTATGAACCACTTCGATGTTCCTAGTTGATAATACCATGCTTTGGTGGTGTAATAGATATGACGGGACAAAGCGAAGCACCGATACCATCAATACTTGGGATGGTTTTGTAGAGGAGTTTCGAGATTACTTCTTCCCCGAGTTTACTCAACAAGAAGCTCGTAGCAAGCTCCATCGCATGGAGTAATGAGGCACGGTCCGAGAGTACGTGAAGGAATTCATCGAGCTCAAGTTCCAAATTCCCAACCTTGGAGAGGAGGAGGCTCTTGGGGTGTTCATGCATAGATTGAAACCGTGAGCACTACGCGAGCTCAAGTGAAGGGACGTCCGAAGCCTCTCGAGGGCGCCAATTGTGGCCGAGTCTCTTGCCAACTTCACCAAGGAGTCCCCAAAGTCAAGAGAGAGCGGACGGAGGTTGGATCGCCACCACGATGATGAAGAAGACCAAGCTATACGTGGTTGCAAGGACGTGGATAATGATCACAATCATGGCCGAGGAGACCATGGTGGACATGATAAGACATAGGGAGAAGGATTGTTCAAGTCAAGCGATCCGAAGTGGAATCGACCCCAAGGGGATTACAAGAACAAGTTCGAGACTCGACCACCATCCCTGTGCTTCATTTGCAACGGTCCACATTGGACTCAAAAGTGGCCAAAAAAAAGCAAGATCAATGCCATTCTTGCTGTAGAAGAGGACGAAGAGTCGAAGCAAGAAATAGAGAAACACGAGGTGCAACTTGGAACTGTGAAGACTCTCAACACAATCAGCTTCATGAAGGACAAAGCACTGCCCAAGAAGAAGTCCACAAGTTCACATCTATCATTCATTGAGGTTAAGGTACGTGGTGAATTCATCTTTGCCTTGATTGATACGGGTGCTTCGAATTTGTTCATGTCAAGTCAAGCGGTAAAGAGCTTGGGACTTCACGTGGAGCCAACTCGTAATCACTACAAGGCTGCCAATTCGGAAGACATACCAATTGTGGACGTGGCTAAAGATGTGGAGCTCCAAATTGGTGGATGGAAAGGCAAACTCCCATTTGAGGTAATTCCACTCGATGATTATGATCTCATTCTAGGTATGGAATTTTTTGATATTGTGAGGGCCATGATAGACCTGAGGACCAATATGATCATCATCACTGACCCGGAGTGCCCATCCATGATCCCAATGATCCATGGTGTGACCAAAGCAAAAGTCTTCTCCATGATTCGACGTGTGGACAAGGGACCAAGAGCTGAGAAGTCTGTGTTCGAGCCCTACATTTAGCCAAAACCAAAGGTGGACCATCCTCTTCAACACAACATGCCGATCCATGTACTACTCCCCGAGGTGGCAAACTTGCCGACCAACATGGAAGAGGCCAAACCAAAGGAGTCGAGTGCCTGACAAGCCGAGAAGCCAAAGGCCAAGAAGCCTCAGAAGAGTCGAAAGCGTTCCAAGAAACCATTGAACACCTCCGAGTCAAGAGCGCCGACGAAGTCACTTAAATGAGTGGGGGCGAATGTCATAGTCGAGAGGTTTTCAAGCACCAAAGACCGTGCATCATCAAGGAATGCTCGTCCAAACCCTAATGGAGCTTTTGGAACATTCTCAAGGACTGGCGAGACGGTAATTGTGCCGAAATCTAAAGAGTCTCGGCATAAATGTTGATAGGTGGTAGATGGGAACAACACAATCTAGGCCACCCGTTCAAGAGTCAATCAACGTATCTATTTTGAGGCCCTCTACTATATAAATGGGCTCCTTCTCATTCTAATCATCTAAATTAATAGAAACATTTCCATTTTCTCCCAAAACTTCTCTCTCTAGATTCTCTCTCTATGATCTGAGTGAGTGATCGAGAAAAGGCTTGACCGAAGCATTTTAACAATCCAAGGAAAGCCTAAGTCGCCGCTCGAGTCGTTCCCAAACAACCAACCCGTGACACATGTCTCCAAGAGATTGGACCAAGTTTTATGCTAAGGTAGATTGAAGAGCCACTAGCAAACCGCAATAGTTCTAAACTACTAAAGATTTAACAATGGCCACTCAAATATTATTAACTATGTATTGACTAATTGATCTTTTTTTTCTATAGGTCTTGCCGAATCGTTCTTGATATACAGTCTTCATCTTAGGCTGGTGGAACAATATAATTTCCCTCACTAGGCCTTACCTGACCTCGACGGGGCTTGCCCAGGCGAGGGTCGGCTGGGGCGTCGCCTGTGGTGGGCGACGACGACCTTGTCGGGGAGATGGTAGCCTCGCCTCGATGAGGCTAGGCGGCTAGCCATGGCTGGTGGCTAGTGTCCGGCTAGCCGCCGGCCAAAGGTAGAAGAAAGGAGAGGAAAAAATAAGAAAAAAAAAGGGAACAAAATCATAAAAAGTATTTAAAAAATTGAAAAAATATTAAAATATTATTAAAAATTATCAACGTCAGCATCGATGGTATCACGTACGCTTGCCGACATCCATGTTAGCAATATCCGGCCTAAATTTACTGAAAGAATTGAATTGACACAAGACAAAATGTTTAGGACTCAATTGACATAAAAAATTGTTTATAACTAAATTGGCAATAATGCAAAATATTTATGGCTTTTCTAACCCTTTTCCCTGAAATTTGATGGAAATTTGATGGTCTGACCATGTATTTTTGGGTAGCAACTTATGTAGCAGCTAAGATGAGTGTACCTTAAGCTTTCTAGCTTGACCTAAGAAAAGAAACCTAAACGAGCTTATCATATATAAAGGATGAACATAATTCTAAGCATGCAAGATTAAAACACTAGGGTTTCCAATATTCATTTAACACACTATGGTACTCGAAGATGAAATTATCTTCAACATAATACATGTGCATGTCCATTTTTGCTTTTGTTTCACCAAATTAGTGGGAAGAACTCGGCAATGCATCATGTTGGACTTTGCCTTTGCTCCCTTGAACAAGCAACACACCTTTTCTAATCAACTTATTCCAAAAAGCCTAGTTTTGCTAATAATAATTTAGTGAAATTTCTATGTCATGCAACCAAATTGTTAGTATTGGTCCAAACCTTTCAAGGGTCAAGTCAGATTGGGAGCGTCGAATTTAACTGACTTCAAATTGCTGGTTGCCGCCCGTTGATACCTTTTGGCCTTTCTTTCCTTTGATCTATCATAAAATATACAAGATTTTTCATTGACTCTCTTTAAAGGGTTAGCTAAAGATAATCTGTTCCACGTCTTTCTAGAGCTTTTTATGAATTATCGTGTCCTTAATCGAATCTTCATAAGAAATTTCTCATCATTCAACGCAATGCCTGACCACTAAATCTTACGATGAGGTCCGTGAAATTTTAGTCCTCATTACATCATCATGACAGTCTTAAATCCTGCACAATGACATGCGGAGTTCGTATTTCAGATCTCTACTTTAATTGGATTCATGAGATCTTGTAGTTTGATTGCACCAAACTATGATGGGTTAGAAATAGAAGCTCTCATATGCCTAGAGAATATCAAATTAGAGTGTCTATACTTTGGTTCTTACGAGGAACGTTCGACTCACCTAGGCTAGAAAAGTTGTTTTTTCCTAGAAAGAGTCTGGGATTTGCAATTTTCAGTTGGAAACTAATGAGAAAGCCGAAGCATATATATTATGAAGTTTGCTGGAGTGGAGACTGCTAAAGCAATTGAATAGATTGTAATAAATTGATGCGGTAATGCACTTAAAGTAAATGTGTGCTTACATTTGCTTAATCATCTCGCAATAGTGCCTCAACACACTGTTGATACCTAAATTTTACCTAGTAATTTAGGATTTAATTACATAGAAAAGTAGGAAATTTTTAGCCCTTAAATAAAAATATTTTTTATTAAATTTCATAGAATGTAGACACTAGGTGCATTTGCATTAGTAGAATTTATTAGAACATATTTTCTCCTTTTTTTCTAAAAAAAATTAATTTGAAAACAAGAAGAGAGAAAAAAGGGGGCTGAATCAGGGCCGGGTCGGCCCAGCCCCCCCTTTCTTCCTTTCTTCACGCTTGGGCCCAGCCTCGTTAGCTTATTTTTTACCTTTCTCTTCTCTGGGCCTGGCCCTTTCTTTCTTTCTTTCTTTTCTCTTTACGCCCGGACCACATTCAATCTTCAGCTTCCCTCTCCCTCACCCGCGCTCGTACGAGACCGAGACGACAAAGGGGAGAAGAGACAAAAGAATTTTGGATGACGGATGGCGAGGACAGTGGCTGGCAACGGAGAGGAGAGAGAGAGACTGGTCAAAAGGACGGGGAGACAATGTTGGCGAGGGGGGAAGTTTGGCTGGATTGGGAAAGGGGAAATTTTTAGCAAATCACACGAGACCCACACTGATTCATGATGAACAATGTCGATTTAGAGCTTAACATACTAGGTTCAGGCCATGAGTGGTAGTAAATCCGAACCTAGGAGTGGCATCTTAAGTCGCACATTACCCGTTTGACTAAATGTCTCAATGAAACTCTTTAAGCCTAAAACGTCGAATTTGGTTATGTAGTCTCATGGAGTTTTGTTGCAAAGTAACGCAAGCTCGTAGTGCAATATTGCTATATAGGTTCCTGTACTTCTTGTTAAAGCTAGAAATCGCATTGAATCTCTCTCAAGAGCGTATATTTCAACTTGCATATCATATGTTTGATGAAATGTCTAAATGGAAGTCTGAATGATTTTTTGTGGGATCAATCCCTAGAACTCAGTTTTTGTGCTTGTTTAGTACTCATATTCGTCGAATCAATACTAACTTCGTGTTTTTCTTGTGTTTATGCCATAGTTTGCACATTTGTCCAAGTTGGCCGTGTGTACACGTATCCCCACCAGAGAATTCCTTCCCCATCCGAGAGGCGCGCGGCTTGAGGCCGCTACCGTTACCTCACTATCTCTGTTTTATATGCGCATATGTTTTTTTGTTTGCATTTTAGCATGTATTGTTGCCGTGAGAAGTCTAGGGATCGAAAAATGAAGAACGATTGTCAGTGTTGGCGTTTTGGTGGCTGGTAGGGCTGAATTAAGGATGGTGGTTCGGTGATGGCGGTGTCGTGATTCTGGCTAGAGCAGATTCGACATCGGCGCCAGTCGAGGAGGCCAGTTTTGGTTCGGCGTAGTGGTCGCCGGTGAATCATTGAGAAGAAAGACGTTCTCAGTGAGAACTCTCGGGAGAAGACGTTCCGAGGGAAGAAGAAAAATGAAAAAGAAAGAGAAAAAGAATAAAGATATTATCCATTTTTACCTTAGGGCTTTTGATTGCCTTTTCTTTTTTTTAGAGATGATATTAGGTCGCTGATTGTTTATTTTTATGCCGATTATCTGGTTGCGCCTCTTTAATACATTGTTTGCTATTATCCATTTTTAGCATGGTTAAGACGAGCTTTAGGCTTCTGCATAGGTTGCCCTGGTGCGTTAGTTAGCGAGTGATCAAGTTTAGGTACCAAAAGGACACTAGTTAGATTACTTAATGTAATCAAGTTTCTGATCCTTAGAATCTTTGATTTTCGCATGTATCGAGGCGACATTCTTGCGTTTCAATTAGGGTTTCTATCCAACTCTTGATTTTGGCTAGTGGCAACTCAAATTAAATGTTTAGTTTAGACAATTCTCGTCACATGAGGTATGAGGTTTGTGAGTGCCTCGGTCCTTGAATTAATGAATTATTTGATTTGTTTTTCAAATAAATCAATTAATGTTCACATCCATCCATTGACAAATACCTCCAGGCCTCACCTATCAATTTTTCATCGACACACACGATCCAATTAGCCGCCTAAGTTCATCGCGCAATACAAATTGGTTGTTTGAAAAAGGGACAGCGATGCATGCAATGTTTGACCGTCGTCATCAATCAAGGGCTTTCACTTGATAGGCCCAACAAGTTCAATGAAGCAAAATCCAAACACATCATGGACCAGCGTGTCCTGATGGCCCGATTCGGCCCATTAAGTCCTCTTCCTGTAATCGTTTGAAAGCCCTTATGACGAGGAGTTGGTATCATTTTCTTATATTTGAGTGAATTGATCACTCGTGTCGTTCGTTTTTATTGAATTCAATTCCATGTATTGGCCCGGTGTTTCACTATGTAGGCCTCGTCGGCAGCTTTAAAAGGGGGGAGAATTGGGTAAGACGGTGTGCATCCGGTGCGCTCAACCCTCTTTCTTGTGCGCATCTCACTCGAGTTGTATCGGTTTGGATCTTGCAATTTCTTTCTACAAGAGCAGAGGTCTAAGAGGAACTAGCTCATGATCTATCAGAGGTAATTCGATTTTTTTACTTCTCTCCAAAGAAAGAGGAAATGCTTCAACAAATTTAACCTAGTCAGTGGGTGATGAGACTAGGTAGACTTTACTTAGATGATGCCACCTTAAGATAGTGGTAAATCGGCAGTCTGATTACTGGTAATGGATTGATTATATTCAATCGATGCATGTTTAGACAATTGAACAATCACAAATATAAAGAGTTAAGCCTTTTCAGCTGGGAATTTGATAGGACATTGATTGATTCCTTGAACAAGGGAACCAAGCCACCTTTTTTTCCTGGCACATCATCATTTTCATTATGTGTGGATTCATAACGGTTCAAATCTTAACCACACTAAAAACAGCTCTTAACTTCTTTTTTTTTGTATGTTATACTCTAATTCTCAACTTACTTTTAGACTTTTGTCCTATTTCTTTGTAGAGCATGGAAGTCGAAACCCACATCTGAAACTAAATGGCTTCACCCTTATTCTTTAAGAAAGTGGGGAATCGAACTCCCCATCTTTCCTTTCTCAAATTGCGAGGTGGGAATGTGTGTTCTTTGGCTTGTTGTGGTTAACACAAATTACAAGGATTATCCAACTCGTTGAGAGACAAAAGAAAGTTCACAAAATCGAACAAATGACCTGGGTAGTGCAAATGTAATCACAAAAGTACAGATCTCAGCAGCTGATTATGATTCTTTTAAGAATTTTTGCATCGGAATTTGACCAAGCATGAGACAGTAATGCTGCATTCTAATCAAGGCGAAAAAGGGAAAACAAAAAGAAGAAGAAAAGAGTAATCAAAACCACGCGCAGGGGCAGTTATCAAAGCTACGCAGCGAAAATTACATCTTGCTCGAGGCCGCCAATGGCTGCCACCAGACAAGTTAAGCATCGGAGTCCTCAAAAGACTAAATCACTGTTACAAAACGCCAAAGCTTCCCAACCTTAGACTCTTCATTCACACCTTCACCCTTCATTACACCTTATTCTTGAAATAACTACATGCATGATAACAACCAAGACCTAAGATGGACAGCTTGTATTTACGAAGTCATCTACTTGCGTTTGCAGAATCAGGAAGTAGTTTCTCTGGAGTTGGGAAGTCTAAATCCATTCACAAAGCTTCTGCAACTGTTTTTAGTGCGAAGAGTCAGTAGGTGTTGCCCTTGACAGCATAATAATTGCTCCGCGGCATTTCCTCGTTCTTAGAATTTCCAAGGAGGGGGGCAACGTCTAACCTGTGTGGGGATTTCTTTTTGACGTCGTAAGCCGGATGGCTACGTTTGAGCAGCAATTGCACAACCTTCTTCATGGTAGGCCTCGTGGAAGGCTGCGTCGCAGTGCAAAAGATCCCGAGCTCAAAGACCTTGCTTATTTCATCTAGGTACGAATCGTCCTTGATCTCCTCGTCTATCGCATCAAATACTGGCTTGCCATCTTGGATGTGATGCCACGCCCAATCAGCAAGGCACATGTCTTCGTCCCCGCCGTTAGCCTCCCTCCCAGTGGTCAGTTCCAAGAGAACGACCCCGAAGCTATAAACATCGATCTTCTCATTGACTCTTTTCGTATGAGCATACTCTGTTGTTCAACAACAAAAAATAAGGCAAGACAAAACTAAATATTATTGCTGGTACGATATGAGGAGGGCGAACTTGCATAGCTGAAATAAACTCGTGTTGAGTGAATAGTAATACCTGGTGCCAGATAGCCGAAAGAGCCGGCAACAGCTGACATCGTGACAGCTTCTCCGTGCTTGACCAACATCGTTGCAAGGCCGAAGTCAGCAATTTTTGCGTTGAACTCTGAGTCTAAGAGAATGTTGCTTGATTTCACGTCTCGGTGGATGATCGGCCGAGAACAATCATGGTGCATATAGCAAAGTCCTCTAGCTGCTCCTAGCGCAATCTGCAACCTTTTGGGCCAATCCAAGAACATAGTGTTGGCTACACCTGAGACAGGTGACGATCTCTTCATCTTGTGAATCCAATGGTCCAAGCTGTGATTTTCCATGTATTCGTACACTAGGAGTGTCGAATTCTCATCGGTAATACAGCACAACAATTTGATAATGTTCAGGTGCTTGATGTTCCCAAGTATCTCCACTTCTGCTACGAATTGCTTCTCCAGCTTCTTATCTAATTGTCGGTCATTCGAAATCCTTTTCACAGCTACGGCGTCACCAGAAGGATTCACAAAAATGCGATATACTTTTCCTGATCCACCACTTCCAATCACATTATGCTCCTTCAATCCCCAAAGAATATTCGATTCCGTAAAATTCAACCTTTGGAATGCAATCAGTTCCAGAGTTGACTCGACCCTGTCCCTCTTCTTTCTGCAAGCTATGATTGTGAAAAGCGCTGCCAACAAGACGCTTATCGCCCCAACGATGGCCAAGATCACGACCAAGGTGAGATTGGTCTTGCTCGATCTACTGGATTGGGCATTGCAGACATTGAGCCTCATGAACGAGTTGGATGCACAGAGGCCGGGGTTGTTCAGGAAACTGGCGTCATACATGGCATTCTCTAACTCCTCCGGGATTCGTCCGCTGAGGCGATTGGAGGATAAATTCAGAAGGTTCAGCTTCAGCAGGCCGATTTCAGGAGGAACAGAGCCGGACAGTTGGTTTTCAGACAGGTCCAACTTCGTGAGTACCGGTAGAAGACCGATTACCCTTGGAATTGGTCCCGACAATCGATTGTAACTAAGATTCAGAAAGCTCAAGGATTTCCACGAAACGACATCTGTGGGGAGATTCCCGGAGAGCTCATTCTGACCTAGCAAAAGCGTCGTCAGAGAAGGAAGCTCGGTCAATTCAGTCGGAACCGTGCCACTGAGGAAGTTATTGCTGGCATCAAACACCACCAAATTCCTCCACGAAGACACTGTGCTTGGAATCTTGCCAAAGAATCTGTTGTTGTTCATCTCGATCCAAGTGAGGTTTGGGGACAACTCCTCAGGAAGCTCGCCAGTTAATTCATTACCACTTAAGATCAAAGTCGTCAAGTTCGGCAATGTCCAGAGTCCTCCAGGCACATTGCCGGTGAATCCATTGCTGTTCAATCTCACGTCGACCAAAGTACTGCAATTTCCAAGTGACTCCGGCAACTCCCCGCTGAGATTGTTGTCCATAGCCGCCAACCCGAACAGGGTGCCACCATGGCAAAGTTGTTTCGGCAACATGCCGGTCAAGTTGTTGAAGGCCACTTCAAATCTTCTGAGTGCGGAAAATTTGCCGAAGTCCGTGGGGATTGTGCCCGTCAAACTGTTGTTGGACAGTCTGACATCAGACAAAGCGGGAAGACGGCCGATACCTTCTGGGATTCCACCGGAAAATTGATTGAACTCTAAATTCAGCTTGGATAGTTTCTCGAGCTTCCCGAAATCTTCAGGTATGGTGCCCGTCAAATTATTATTTGACAGATCGATTACACTCAGGGATGCCATGCTCACGCCCTGAGGGGGCGACCGAGACACATTGATCCTGTACTCATACCTTTTGCTCAGATCGAAAATGCTTTCGGGGATCTTTCCGGTCAACAGATTCGTCCTCAAATCCAATAGCTCGAGAGACTCCATATCGCTGACCGTCTCTGGGATTCCTCCGAACAGGTTCGTCTGTGCCATCGAGAAGATTCGCAGCTTCTTCAGGGCGGTGAAGTTCTGTGGTAACTGTGATGGCGCGAACTTGCCGTTGTCCCCGAGCCTCAGATCTTCGAGATCGGAGAGGCCAAAAATCTCTTCAGGGTAAGTGCCATTGTACTTGGACTGGTAAAGTGAAGGATTCTCAGTTTCCGCAGCCCTGCGATCGACACCGGGATGTCGAATGAGAAGCCGTTGGCGGTGAGAATCAGGACCTGAAGATTGGCCATGCTGTTGATATCGGATGGAATAGGACCTTCGAAGTAATTCTGGGACAGATCGAGGTGCACGAGCTTGGAACAGTTGTAGAGGACTGTGGGAAATTCTCCGGGAATTTTGTTGTTGGAGACGTTGAGCTTGGTCAGATTCTCGAGGTCACAGATGAATGGGGGGATCGAATGATTTATGTTCAGGCTGACAAGATTGAGCTCGGTGATCGAGCTGTTTTGGCATGTGATCTCGGGCCACGTGCAGTGGGAGGACGAATTGGAGGCGACCCAGTGGGCGAGGGAAGATGGGTCTTGCCAGGATTGCCTCAGCTTCAACAGGACTTGCTGTTCTTGATCCTGGATTTGAGACTCTGCAGCATGGGAGAGAAAGCAGAGGAAGACGAGACGGGGGATGCAGAAGAGGAAGAACACGTGAATATGAGGAGGTGATGAGGTTGGTCTCGGCATAATTGAAGGTGTTTCGGAGTCTTTTTCTGGTTAGAGAGACTCTCCGGTGGTAGAGCTAGAGATCTCTATCAGCTCAACATGAAGCAAAACGCGATGGTTTGCTTTTGTTTATTGCTCGGCAGAACAACTAGGTATTTAACCTCGTTAAAGTGCTAGAATTTGGTGGATCCTAAGACTATAGTTGTGCGGATGAATTTGTTCCTTTTCGTCCGTTTCCAATTCGGTCCGCCAATGCCTCAGATGAAAGAGGGAAGAGCCAAAGAGCCAATGAAATTCGATTTATCTTACTAGTAAAATGTTAAACTAGCAACATACCTTCTATTCCTGGGTTTACAACCAATAAAAACCAGCAAAATTAGGTTTTTCAGATCAGTTTAGCGGCCCATCATCTGTTAAGCCAAAACTTGATCTTCCACAGAAGGCAAAAATGTTACTATTTGAACATTTTGCTCCTTTTAGTAGCACTGTCGTAATAAGGAGAAATCATTTGGCAAATCTAACATTTGTATGTGCTAAAATTGAATTTCGACCAAAGAAATGATGGATTTAATGTAGATCTTAGTAAACTCGTGCAGGTTATGAATTAGGATAAAGACGAAAATTTCACGAACTTCACCAGGTCGCTAATCTAGGCTTTGGATGACTTCCACATATCGATCTTAACTCTCCTCGAACCCTCGATGAGGCTACTGTTCGAATTACATGCACCGCATATTTGCAAGCTCATATTCATGGATAGTAACTTATATCAGCCAACTCCTTTCAAGTTCAAGAAAAAAAGAAAAAGGAGGAAAGTATAATTACAGATAAGTAACCATTACAACACATGCTATCACATCAATAATAGTTACTTACAGTCATAGACAAATTGAAGAGTTCAACGTGTATGATCCAGTTGAATTTACGCAGAGGTGTCGGACATGCAGATTTCTTAGAAAACCTAGGAAAAATCGTGCAAGCGCCACAATACACGAGTTTCCATACAATAATTGTATTGTGATTCTCTATAAATTAAGTCGAGACAATATGTGCACGGTAAATGCTGGTCTCTCGTCTTGTCACAATCATGATGGTGAACTCGATCACCTAAAGGGCTAGGATTTCGCGATTGCCTAACTTTTCACGAACCTTTCGAGGAAATTCAGGGGAAGAACTAGGAGACACTCCGTCGTTGAATGTTGACCAGCGACTTTTCTTTGGACTAGGTGGGAAGAAGGATTGGAACATGTAAAGCAAGCAAGGAAGATGCTTGAATGATTTCGGTTTGATTTCGCCATCTCGCGCTTTCAAATTAGATTTGCTGGCAACCATGAATTGTAGGATGTGGGCTTTCCGGATAATCAACCAATTGGGATTGATTTAAATACAATTATCCATGGCCTACTCTTAAAATTTTAATTTAAGATAAATGAGTCGGTATTTTAAAAATTTCAAATAAAATCATAGTTACATTACATTTAAATAAGATTATTTTTACTAAATCTGATCCAATAACACGGGAAGCAAATAAACTGTGTAGAAAGAGATGATTCCTGGGCCTACAACAAATGGACATTCTCAAAAAGTAAGGTGAATGGCATGAAACAGAGACTTTCTAGAAAGAAGGTGAGATGAGATGTATGGATGAGGACACTCTCCTTGATTATGTCTTAGGTTGAAATTAATTGAGATTAGAGAGATTCTTAAGAAGTGGTTCCTCGTGCTAATTCCGTCACCGACTCAGAGCAGCTCGCACTTTAGGAAATGGATTCGAAGAGCCACAAGGAATGTGAAGCAAAGAAGAAAAGAAAAGATGAACAAACCAAAATGTTCTGAAATTCGTAAACTAGATGTAATAAAAAATTTGTGTTATCGTATGACGAAGTTCTAAGGCTTGTGCTTCGACTGTTATTTTTACTCGAACAAGAAAGACCGTTAACGAGATCCACAAGACAACGACCCGAATGCTAGGTTGGTTTTGCTGATTTGATTCCTTCTGCTTAGTCAAATGGCCAACCATTTGTATTTTCTGTCCGGGTCAAATGGCCCACCTTTGAAATTTTGGCATGCCCCCCTCGAATTATCCAATATAACAGCAAGGTATATGTGGTCCTGGTCCCCAAGCTTTATGCATAACCATTATTAATGGACGCAGAGAAGAGAGATAGCTTAAGCTTACATTGAAGAGCCTCTAGCAAAACCACTATAGTTCTTGTCCTCCTAAAACTTTTTACAACGACCGTCTCAAATTTTATTGACTAATATTCACACTAGTACTCCTAGGGCTAGCGACAATGTAATACGCATGTTACCCAGGTTTGGACCTACCGTTTTTGGGTAGGAGTACTCAAAAGAAAGTTTTCAACAGGTGCTGATTGTTCTTTTAATGAAGCTTGGCATGGCCCCTTTGACGCTTACGACAAAGACGCAGTCGCTTGCTATCACGAGTTGGCAATGGCCTGTAGTTCTTTGCCTACGTGGGTGGGTCTGTGCTGGCTTCTCTTTCTAGTTGAGCTCTCGATTATAACCTTATGGACATAGTCTTAGCCAAGAGGATTCGCTATTCTTGTGAATCGGAGTTTCTTACGAGGCATTCGTGTATAGAACTAAGTTCTGAACGCGCACCTCTCTTTCTGTTGCTCGATACACTGACGTCATTTGTGTATGGAACTGGTCCGAGTCCCGCAAGAGGCTTGCTCACGCTGGTTGGGTTGGGGGGTTGAGTGAAATGAATTGCAGATACTTTCCGGCTCGGTGGCTAGGGCTTTCTTGGAATGTGGAGGAAACGATTTTCCTTTTTTAAGAAAGCGGAAGTCATTTTTCCCTATTTTAAAGGGGACTTTCTCCACTCGATGGAAATTGTTTTTCTCGATCCATTCATTGTCCTTGGCCTAAACAGCAGAAAATTCAGAAAATGTTTGCCCGGATAACATTTTTCGCGAAGCAAATAGAGCCTTAAAATGATGTACCTGAAGCTTTAGATCTTGACCTCAAGAAAGAAACCTACACTAGCTGATCGTAAATAAATGGCGAAATATTTGAAAATATACAAGATGAAAACACTGGGTTCCGCGATTTATTCAACCCACAATGGATAAACTACTTTCAACATCATACATGTGCACATCCATTTGGTTTTGTTTCGCCTATTCAACGGGAAGAACTCGGCAATGCATCATGTTGGACTTTGACTTTTCTCCCTCGAATAAGCAATACTCCTTTTCTACTCTATTTATTTCAAAAAAAATAGTGAAATTCCTATTTCATGCAACCAAACTATTAGTATTGGTCCAAACCTTCAAAGGTCAAGTCAGTTCGGGAACATGGAATTCAACAAATGTCTCTGACCTTTCTTTCACTTAACCTACCATAAATATACAAGATTTTTGTTGATTCTCATAAGAGGGTTAGCTAAAGATAATCTGTTCCATATCTTTCTAGAGTTCTTTTCGGATTATCGTGAGCCTAATCGAATCTTCAGTAGAAACTTCTCCTTTTCCAACACAATGCTTGACCACTAAATCTTCCAATTTGGTCCACGAAATTTTAACCCTTATGGCTTGGTCATGACCGCCTTAAATTCGGCTCCATGATGTGTGGAGGTCGTAGTTCAGATCTCTACTTTGATTGAATTTCATGAAATCTTGTAGTTTGATTGCACCAAACTATGATCGATTGGAAATAGAAGCTCTCATATGCCTAGAGAATATCAATTAGAGGGCCTATGCTTTGGTTCTTACGGGGAACATTTGACTCACCTAGGCTAGAAAAGCTATTTTTTCCTAGAAAGAGTTCGGGATTTGCAAATTTTTAGTTAGAAACTAATTAGCACGTTAAGCACATATATTATGAAGTTTGCAGGAGGGGAGACCGCTAAAGCAATTGAATAGATTGTAATAAATTGATACGGTTACATTGTTTCAAAATGAAAATATGGCTTTTATATGTTAAAGGGGCTAAGTGGCACTTAAAGTAAATGAGTGCCTAAATCTGCTTAATTGTCTCGCAATAGTGCCTTAACGCACGATCTGATTAGCCGCCTGGGTTCATCGCGTAATAGAAATTGTTTTGCACTAGCCATAATAACTTAATAAGTACATTTTTAGCAAGAATGTAACAAGACGTGCTCTATTCACGAAGAATGTGCTTTTCTCCTTTCTTCTTCTTCTTTTTGGAAAGTATACCTCTCATGTGGCTAAATTCAAAAAATCGGCTCCATTTGTTTTGTGGAAAATGTGATATTTCTGAAAATTATTTTTCTAGGAAGTCATTTTCCTTGAAAATGATAATATTTTTTGATGTTTGGTTGATACTTAAAAATGAATTAGAAAATATTTTCCGTTGTTTGATATGAAAAATCTGATTTGATTTTTCTTGGGAGAATTACCAAATTATTCGAATTTTTTAATTTTATTTTTTTCCTTCTTCCTTGGCCGGTCATCGGCCACAGCGTCAGCCGGCAATCAACCACAAACAAGAGACAAGCTCGTCCAAGGCTTACGAGGCTCCACCCCGCCAAATCAATGAGCTTCAAGCTCACAACAGGACGGCGAAGCTTGAGCCTTGCCAAATCGGAGAGCGTCAAGCTTACCAGAGGTCGGTGAGGCCCAAGGCCTCACTAGAGGATCTGCACTACAACAAGGCTCGACCTTGTCATCGTTGGTCGAGGCTCACCAAAGGTGAGGGTAAGCTTCGCTTGCCCCTGGCTAGCTAGAGGAAGAAGGGAAGAAAAAGAAAAGAAAGATAAAATAAAAAAAGAAAAAAAGAAAATAAAAATAATTCAAAAAAACATATTAAAAATTATTTGTAGGATGGTCGGTATCCATATCAGCAATTTCCGATCGAAATTAGTCAGATGTACTGAATTGACACAAATGCAAAAATTTAAGACTCAATTAGTATAATTACAATAATTTTATGATTTGTTTTTTCGGGTAAGTTTTCCGAATCTAGTCAAATGCATATAAACATTGGATTAGCAATTAATTCCGAAGAATCTCGTGATGTGATCCGCTAACGCAATTATGACGCTCTGTCGTTGAGATGTCACGTTGTCAATGAAGTGATAGAGAGTCTGGTCGTGTTTTATACCTCATCTTCAATTTAAAAACCATATTGCGCTGGTAGTGGGGAGTCGGGATCCCTCTTCTTACCGGGATTTACCTTAGAAAATTACGAAATTAAAGTTGAATGGTCTTTTGTCCTGTCACGAGCCACCGCCAAACGATCAAAACGGTGGTTGTGTCAACATCTGCACTTTTTGAAAGAAAAGGGATCAAGAGCTTTGAATATTTGGACATAATCACGTGGGGAGAAATTTAGAAAGATATCATTCCCGCTTCCAATGCGCATTCAGGGCAGATGGGTGCTTCGTACATGACTCGAATGTGTAATTTTTTCTTTCTTTGAAGGGCCTTTCACACTCAAGAAATCAAAAGGGTTTTGGGATTTAATCAAATTACGTCTCGATTTACATCCTTAAAATCATTGACAACTTACACTTGGAAGGATGCAATAGTTGAAACTGTTTTTGCCGATTTTACATCTTCCTTAGTCGAGTATACATCCGTATGATCCTAATGTCATAAATTCAAGTAGACCTACACAAGGATGATTTCAGCGTATTGCTTCAAGAAAGTTATAAGCCAGTCATTGGTTAAAAAGTAAGAATTCTCGAGTTGGATTCTCGGCCTTACCTAATTTACTCCGGGCGAGGCCACCAAGGAAGATGCTCCTGGAAAAATCTCTTAGCCCTTCTAAATGTGATGCTTTTAATTAGAACGAGAAAGTAGATTAAGTCTGGCGTTCGAAAGAAGGACGATGATGCTTGAAATATTCCGCCGTCATTATCAATGGGGGGCAATCACTCGTAAGGTGGTAGTGCGTATGATAGGCTCAACCATTTCTAAGAAGCAAGACCCTAAAGCTTATGGGCCAGTGTATCCTGAAAGCCCGACCTTGCCCATTAATCCTTTTCTTGTAGTTATTTGAAAGCCATATCGACGCAAAGTTGTACCATTTTCTTCTATTTGAGTGGATTGATCACCCGTTGCGACTCTTTCTTGTCGAATTCAATCTTCATGTGTCGGCCCGGTGTTTTGCTATGTAGGCCTCCTCCTCGGCAACTTTAAAGGGGGAGAAATCGGGCACAATGGGTACATGTGCATCTGGTGTGCCTGACTCCCGTGCTTTATGTGGTTCTCACGTGAGTCGAACCGGTGTGAATCTCATAATTTCTCTTTATGGAAACCAGAGGTCAAAAGGGAAACCGTCCTTCGCTCGCCTCCGTGCAGTACTCTGAAATCGAAGTTGGGCAAGCGAACAATCTCAAATATGGAAAGGGTTCATCGTGTCAACCCCAAAAAAGACTAAGCAAAACAGTAGAACTGATATGGGCATTTCCTAAGCCGGCAGTGAGAATTGGCACCCGGGCTGATGAGAAGACATAAAGCCTTTTCAGCTGGAAATTCGACCGGACATTGATCGATTCCTTGAACAGTGCACCAAACCAACCTTTTTGCACTGCGCACAATCACTCTGATTGAATAGAACCTGCAAAATTTTCCAGCGTTCAGGACAGAAAGTTTTTCTCAGGACGGAATCCTAAACAGGCTCAAGAACAGCTCGCAAGTTGCAACGCAGGAAGATGGTCTCGTCTTGTTTTTGGTTAATGCGAATTCCGGGGATCATCCCAGCTCGCTGGGAGACATTGAAAGTTTACAAAAAGCCTAGCAAATCACCCGGGTGCTTCTGCTGTCTCGGGTTGGCGGATGCGATCATAAAAGAATAGATCTCGCCCGTTCATTATTTGTGAGCAACAACTTTTTGAATTGGAATTTCATTGATGCCGCATTCTAACCAAGCAATGGTTCCTCGTAAAGGTGCCATAGCGCAAGATAATCTTCTTTTTACTGTATTTGAAATGAGCCAAATATCTACCTCTAAAAACACTTGTTTAGGCACGGGTGTTATTGAATTTAATGGAGCTTTCATCAACGTATGATTGGTCCTTGGCAAACCATGCGGGTGTCGAGGTCGAACGGCGTGCCTAGAGGACCTTGCCACAGCAAGCATACTATTTAGGAAATGTCAAATTATTTCTTTAAAAAATTTTGGAATAAATCGGCCAAATTGGGCGGATCCAAGTTGGAAGAAAATGGAAAATCATTAGATATCCCTGATCTATGTTAGCCCACACTCCACATAAGTAATTACATAATGTGAGATTCATGTAAAATTCATATGATCTGACATATCGTTGGACATGAATGATTGTAGGTTGGAAGTACCCAAAATATTACAAAGTGAAAATTTGTCCAAGTCTTCCAGGTTTGCACTTTCTAAGACCTAAAGATCTAGGTCACGATTATTGAGGACAACTAAATTATTTTTCAAATGTCTAATTGAGTTTGATATCGAACATTATAACGTTGGACTTCAATCGAGCTGTCAACTTTTTGATTGTTGATTGTCTAGTAAAAACAAAATCGTAAGCACGGTAGTTAATGTCCCGGTACCCACTTCATCGATGATTCGGATTGTCGATTTCAAGTTTCCGTCGAAAATCGATTTTACGGTATAGATGCTTATGACCATTCATCGAAAAGAACTTGATCAATTCAATTGAGTTCAAATCCAACCATCATAATTAAAAAATGAATCGATCTCTAATAAGAACGACGGAGCTGCGGTAAGCCAACGTTGGGCATATTTCAATAAGGCGAGTTCGAGCTTGACATGAATTAACAAAACTATATTGACTAGAGCTGTTCACATCTCATCTTATTCGAATAATTAAAATCACAAAATCAAAAAGGCGACAGAAAGACAAGAAAATTAAAGTCCAATGAACCCACGAGTTAGAGCTAGCACTGAGAATTACATCTTCCGGTGGCCGCCGATGACAAGTCATCATCGGAATCCTGAAAAGACCCGAAACCACAGTACAAAATGCCAAGTCTTCACCAACATTAGCCCCTTCATTCACACTTTATTCAAATAATCACATTCATGATAAAGCCCAAAACCCAGAACCAAGAACCAAGAACCAAGATTACGTTTGGTGGTTCGAATTTGAGTTTGTTTATCCTATCCATCTATTTGATGTTTGGCGACGTCCTCTGGACCAAATACATCTAGATATACTTGGATAAAATGTTAGATAAAATATCCGAGAGAGGGAGCAGAAAAAACCCCAATTGGATTTTTTTTTATTTTTTATAAATAACTTAACAAACCCTCTTTTCCAACAATGAAGTGATGAAGCAACCATCCCAATATTGCTATGCTAGCCATAACGCGGGGACCACCACCACGAGATCGTTGTCACTTTCGACCACTGCACGATCCTCATCACCTTCGACAACTGTTGATCGTCATTAGGTTAGCCGATTGCATTCCAGCGACTGAGGGTGAAAAGGACCACCTGCCACCACCTCCAACGAGAGCATCTTGGCCACTGTTTGAGGACCACCACCGTAATAGCCGACCGCACATCGACCGTGATTAGGAGTGCAACCACCTTAATGATGGTCACCGTTCTAGATTTAGGGAGATGCCACCAGATTATGTCGTAGCTTGGCGTGTTGGTCCTGGTTGTCATCACTGTTGTCCTGAGGAGGTAACTGGCATGGTGGATAGCACATCCTGATATTCATGTTATATTCGGACATTTATCAAACATATGATGTGATTTTTCACAATCCGAAGGATAATTTGGAAGATTTCAGATCCCACTTTATCCTATCATATCCCAATCCGTATCTAGACAACCAAACGCAGCTCAAATAAATAATTTGCGATTATAAAATCATCTATTTGCATCTACTGAATCAGAAAGTAGAACTATCTAGGCACGCCCACAGAGTGAGATTAACTTGAATTCAAGCTCTTTCCTTCTGTTTTGTTCCTCTCGGCAAATTTCAGGGGTGTTGAGGTGTGGGAGAATATAGTAAAGGACTACACATGCGTGAGGAAACGAACCGTAACTCGCTCGGGGTCCGTCTGCTGTGGGGTTGGTGGTGGGAGGCACGAGATGGGTAAGAGGGCGGCGATAGTGGCGTGCGCCACCGTGGCAGCAGCTGCTGCGGCGGGAGCGGTGGTGGTGAGGAGGAGGAGAGGAGTGGAGGAGGGGTGGTCGGAGTCAATGATGCTTAAATCTCTTTGGCCCCTTTAAATGTTTATACTTTTCATTGGAACGAAAAAAGGAGATTGAACGATGCTTAAAATGTTGGGCCGTCATCATCAATCGGGGGCCTTTCACTTGTGAAGTGGCAGTGGGGTTGATTGGCCCAACCATTTCCACGAAGCAAAGATCCTAAAACTTATGGGCCAACGCATTCCGAAGGCCCGATCTGATCCGACCCGACCCATCAAGTCCTCTTCTCTTAATCAGTTGAAGGCCCTATTGATGAGTTGTTGAACCATTCTTCTTTTTTTTTATTATGAGTGGATTCTTTTGACCCGTTCGACTAAATTTTAATCGAATTCAATTTCACGTCTTAGCCCAATGTTTCCCTTCGTAGGTCCTCCTCAGCATCTTATCGCCCTGCCCGCTTGCGTGTGCGCATCTCACACGAGTTGCATCGGCGCAAACCTCTCGTAATTCCTTTTCAAGAAACCGCGGGTCGAAAGGTTGTGCTATTCGTCCTTTGATGCGAGGAGGTAATTCGATTTTCATCATGTAGAGACCCCAAATGACCAGATCAATATTGAGAGCTGATATGGGCTTTTTCCAAGCCCACACGGAGGAGTGGCACACGGACTGATGAGAAGAGATAAGCCCCTGTTCAGCTGCAAGTTTGACAGGGGACATGGATTGTGATTCCTAGAACGGTGGTCCAAAAGCAACCTTTTCGCACTGCACACAATGATCCTGACTGAACAGAACCTGGTAAAATTTTCCAGTGTTCGGGACAGAAAAGGCGGGACTCAGGACAGAATCCTAAACAGGGCTCTGGGACAGCTCGCAAGTTGTAATGCGATCCTAAACAGTTCTCCGTATCTACCTCTAAAAACACCTGTTTAGGCACGTGCATTATTTGAAACTAAGGAGGTCTTTTTCAAAGTATGGTCGGTTCACGACAAACCAACCGGGGGGTCGAGGTCGGACGGCGTGCCTCGAGAACCTTGTCGTAGAAGCATAATATTTAGAAAATATCGAATTATTAATGGAAAATCATGAGATACTCCCGATCCATATGAGTCCACGCTCCACATGAGCAGTTAGATCACGCGAGATTCACGTGAGACCGACATGATCCGATGGCTCATTGAAAATGAGTTATTGTAGATTGAAAGTACTCAAAATTTTTTGAAAGAATACAATTTGTCCAAGTCTGCTTGATCTGTACTTTTTTGGGATATGAAGATCTAGGTCACAATTAACGCTATTATTAATATTATTATTAAGGATGAACAGGCTGATACACGCTACCTCTAGATGATGATAATATTGATGACAAGGAATGCCTATCAAAGAGGGCTAATCATTGGTCCTACCAGAAAGTGGGGTAATCACGCAAAACGAAAGTGCAACGCTATTGATCCTTCAGATTTCTATTTCTGCGGGCTCTTCCGGGGACCGGATTTCCATTGCCTCCGTAGCTATCCAGCCTATCCTCAATTTGAAATCGAACATGTTGTTGGACTTATCGTCGTCTCCTGCAAGCGAGCTCAATTGAGCAGTCAACTTTTTAATTCATGATTGACGATTATCTTGTGTAAAAAAACTGTAGATAATTATACACATGTTCCCTTGAACTATGGATCGATGTGCATTGCCGTCCCTAGATCTTTAATTTTTTTAACGTGGTTCCTAAACATTTGATAATATGTCAAATCTTGTCCTTATATTATATGAAAATGTTCAGCATATTTCTGAATTTGAATCAATGGAAGGGTAATATTAGACATTTTCATATATTTTATGGACTAATTTGAATATATACCAAAATCTCAAGAACCGTATCGAACAAATTAAAAATTTAAAGACAACATCGCATAATAGATTGGCCCATAGTTCAGTGATCATTTCCCCTGAAAAAATATTGTAAGCACCATAGTTATGTTCTGTTATCCACATTGCCGATAATTTGGAACTTCGATTGAGTTCAAATCTTACCAACATAATTAAAAAATGAATTGATCTCGGATAAGAATGACAGAGTCACGGTAAGCCGACATCGGGCATATTATAATAAGCTGAGTTTTGAGCTTGACATGAATTAACAAAACTATATATCGATCAGAGTCGTTTACTTCTCATCTTATTTCGGATAATCAAAATCTTGAAATAAAAAAGGCAAAAAAAAAAGAAAAATAAAAATAAAATCAAAGTCCAATAAAGCCACGAGTTAGAGCTAGCCTAGCACGGACAATTACATCTTCCGGAGGCCGCAAAGGCCGCCACCCGACAAATCATTGGGCCTGTTTGGTTTAGCATTTGAAGTTGCTTTGGAGGTCTAAAGTCTCTTGTGCAAATGTAAAGTTGTTTGGCCAAATTTTTGACAAGCTTTGAGGAGATGCAATTGCATCTCCAAAGTTTTCCAAGGGCTTTTAACTAAATGGAGTCCACGAGGAGCCTTGGGAAGTTGCATTTGTGGAATGCAATCGGGCATTATTCATCGCACATTGTTCATCATCTTCCAAGCAGTCAAGTCGGCGGGTGGCCATCGCCACTTGAGGGCTAGTGCCCTGGCGACCGCCGTCTAAGGTTGCGCGACCCTGTTGATCCCTAGGCGACCGCCGCCTGGGTCCCGCAACCCCCAGGCAGCGGTCGCCGAGGTCGGATGACACCGCCTGAGGTCACCAACAATTAGATCTGCCCATCGGCGATTGGCCAGTGACCAGATTTGATCGGTGGCGGCGGCCGATTGGTCAGTTTTTTTTTTTTTTTAAATACCAGCAAAAGTCTTTTATAAATAATTTTTATCAAACGGTATTTAGATCAAAATCGTTTTCAAATATTATTTTAAAATACACATTACCAAACACTAGTTGCATTTCGAAAAAATTTGATTCCTTAGCCGAAGTCTTCGCCAACCTTAGCCGCTTCCTTCATGCGCACCACCTTCCACGAATGGTCACATTCCTGATAACGTCCAAAACCCAAGAACCGCCAAGTGGATAATTTGTCATTATATAACTGATCAACTTGCACCTGCGGAATCAGAAAGCAGGGTCATCTAGGAACGCCCACGGACGGCGAGATCAACCTTTCGTCGTCGCTCGCTCGAATCCAAGCTCTTTCCTTCTGTTTGGTTCTCTGGGCACACTGCAGGGTTGTCGAAGCGTGGGAGAATATAGTGAAGGACAAAAACTTGCGTGAGTAAGCGACCCGTAACTCGCTCGGGGTCTGTGTGCTGTGGGGTTGGCGGCCGTGGGGGCGGTGGGAGATGGGTAAGAAGGCGGCGGCGATTGCAGTGTGCGCCACCGTGGCGGCGGCCGCGGCGGGAGCGGCGGTGGTGGCGGCGAGGAGGAGAGGGAGAGGGGTGGAGGAGGGGTGGTCGGAGCCGGATGGGAAGTGGGAGAGGGTGGCGGAGATGGTGAAGGAGCTGGAAGAGAAGTGCGGGACCCCGGTCTGGAAGCTGAGGCAGGTGGCGGACGCGATGGTCGGCGAGATGCGCGCCGGCCTCGCGTCCGACGGTGGCAGCAAACTCAAGATGCTCATCAGCTACGTCGACAGCCTCCCCACAGGGTAACCACGTTCCTTTTTCTTTGTTTTTCATTTCTGCACATCATTGGTTTTAGCGGCAGAACTGACGATTTACCTCAAGAGCGACAGCAAACTTTTCCCGGGTCTTGTTGTGTAACGAACGTTAGATTTGAAAAACTAATCCTGCGTGTCACCAGTATATTTAAAGTATTGGAAATTATGATATTTACCTTGTGCCCAAAAATTTTAAATGAGCTAGTATGATAGTTTTAGTGAGTTTCGCAAGTATCTTTGCTTCTAAATGTTTTCATTGAATGTGACCGTTTTGTAGAACGTCCCATTGTAGTAGTGTGTTCTTGATTGACTTGTTGGAATCATGTTCTTCATGGACTTGGTGGAATTTGATTGATCACAGGTGTTTGATTGACAAAGAGATTATAAGTGGTGGAGAGACCTTGCTTTCGCAATCATTTAGACAGTAAAGTCCAAAAGGGACAGACGAACTTGAATTATGGTTCACTGTCTTTGAAGTCTCTGGTTCCATTTGAATTTCGGGTGGTGCTGGAGGCAAAAACGAAAAAAGAATTGCTTGTATTTAGTCAGTTTGATTTTCTTTCTTTTGGTTCAAATGATTATTAGTCGTTCCATGGGACGATCGATGAAAGAAGCTGATATCCGCCTCGAGTGTTTGATGCTTCCCCTGCAAAACTATGTATAACTTTTCTGGTATTTGAAACAACATTCAGGGTCAAGGGCCTTTCATTATATTTTGGAATAAAGTTTGGGTCTTCAAGCGAGATCGCCAACAACCTAGAGACTGTCCATACTTTTTAGCTCACCAATTCTTGTCTTTCTTAGGGAGGAGAAAGGGTTATATTATGCCTTGGATCTTGGTGGCACAAATTTCCGCGTCCTCCGTGTACATCTAGGCGGAAAGGAGAAAGGCATCGTCAAACGAGAATTTGAAGAAGTTTCGATACCACCTCATTTGATGACCGGAAGTTCGAATGTGAGTCTCTGTCCATCTGTATAATTGCTAATTAGTGTTCCTGTACTGATATTAGTTCTATGCCCTAAGGCTTTTCTATTATTTCCAATTGTTTATAGGAATTGTTCGATTTCATCGCCGCGGCATTAGCAAAATTTGTTGCCACAGAAGGTGAAGATTCACATCCTTTTCCCGGTAGACAAAGGGAGCTTGGTTTTACCTTCTCTTTTCCGGTTAGGCAATCATCGATCGCATCCGGGACTCTAATTAAATGGACAAAAGGATTCTCAATAGAAGATGCGGTGATAATAACTGTCTCACTTGTCTTTTACAGCCTGTTACATTCATCCTACTACTGTCTTGTGATTAACTGCTGTTATGCCTATCTCTTACATCCTGATTGCAGATCCATCCACCTCCACCCACTTATGCATATGGATCCACTTTTGAACGAAACTCATTTTAAGCTTGTTTGTAAATTTTTCTCTTTCAAGAGATGACAGTTTGACCTCGTTTATACTAGAGACTGTTCACCAGGACAGGAAAAGGAAGTTACGCGAGCTAATAGCTAAAACATGCCATTCTTATCTCAGTTGAATGAGTTTGAGGACATGAGAATATGACACTTGAAGTTCATTTGTGAATTGTCCAGTTGCTTACAATAAGAATTCAAATCTTCAATCTGCATCACAGTGAGATACGAGAATCTCTCTTTGTATGGGTTATTTATATGTCTCCTTTGGATCTAACTTATATTGCCAAATGGGTTGGCTAACTGGAGATTGTCGAGAAATGACTTGTAGTGCACTGTACGATTGTGGGTATTGTGGAGTTCAACTCTAAACTTGCCTTTGGCTATGACAGGAAAAATTTAGAAAAGCAAGCATAACAAGGATCTGTGCAAGTTCACTTTTAGAAGTGATCTATTATCCTGGAAGCATGAATGGAAGAATAAGTCTGTCATATCATCTGATTTTCTGACATTCTCATGTGTGTACCTATACAAACTCTGATGTCTATCATCTGACTCATGGTATTCTCTTTCCCTTATGGATATTTGAGTAGGTTGGAGAAGATGTCGTCAGTGAATTGAGTAAAGCTATGGAGAGAGTGGGCCTTGACATTCGTGTGGCTGCTTTGGTAAGTGTAGTTTATTCTTTACTGTTTAGCTTAAAACAAGAGATCTTTTAAGATTTTTATGTGTTCTACTTAGTGAATTTCTTCTGCATCAATCTGGACTAGGCACCATTATATGGAAAAAAGGAAAAAGAATTAGGTGTTACTAATGTGTGCTTAGCACTATCTGTCAACTGGTTTTGAGTTTCATAGTCAGGATTCCTTGACTTGCTTAGTTGATATAGGTTAATGATACAATTGGAACATTGGCTGGAGGTAGATATTACAACCCAGATGTTGTTGCTGCTGTCATATTGGGTACCGGAACAAATGCTGCTTATGTTGAGCAGATACATGCCATTCCCAAGTGGCACGGTCCTCTGCCTAAATCAGGAGAAATGGTAAGTTCTTTCCCTCCTTAATTCTTTTATCCATTGTCACGAGGATCACTTTAACATTTTGTGAGATGAGGCTTATTGGATAACAGTAACTAGTAAACTGATAGATTTAGTTAAGTCAAAATTTCACATGATATATCAAGTTAGGAATAAGTTCAATGAAAAAAAATAATAATTGATAAATGTCCAAATCTTCCCCATTATGTTGCTATTGCCTCAAAAATGTTCACCTTCCATGTTTGTTAATAAACCAACAGTGTTCAGTGCTCACCTGTCAGGCATTATCAAATTCCTTTTTTTCTCTGTCACCAAACAAAGCCTACTTCATCTCATGATGTTGCGTAGACTGTTCTATCCCCTTATTGCGAATCAAAGTTAAAATGATCCAGTACTGTTACTGTGGTCTTCTGTAATCAACTTATCAAACTGGATTTCATCTCATTTCTGGATTGTCATGTTATACTGCTGGATTTATTTATTCACTACTTTTTCAAAATTAAATGCCTTGCTTGAAAGAAAGTGGACTGAACTTACTGAATATGGCAAATGTATGGTGGGTGATCAAACATCTTTGTCCTTGTAGGTTATCAACACAGAATGGGGCAATTTCCAGTCGTCACACCTTCCACTGACAGAATATGATCAAACCCTGGATGATGAGAGTTTGAATCCGGGAGAGCAGGTGGCTTCACTTCTTTTTCTATTTCAACGTGCCTCATGAATGTATAGTTTAAGAAAGATGTATAACTTCATTTTGTTGTTATCGGTAGACTTATGAGAAGCTGATTTCTGGCATGTATCTTGGAGAAATTGTCCGGATAGTTTTGTTGAGAATGGCCGAGGAATCAGCACTTTTTGGTGATATCGTTCCACCGAAGCTAAAAATTCCTTTTATATTAAGGTACAGTTATAAATTTAATCCTCGCTGCTTCTTCATGTGGACACAAGATGGTTCAGTTTCCTTAAACTTCTGTACCAAATTTGCAGGACTCCTGACATGTCTGCCATGCATCACGACACGTCTTCTGATCTTACAGTGGTGGGGAAAAAACTGAGCGATATCTTGGAGGTATCAGCCTATCTGCAGCTTAATATCATACCTGTGGTGTCTCTAATGGCACCGCTTTGTCACTTCCGTTCTGTCTTGTACTAATGTAAGGGTAATCTCTAATTATATCAATTGTGAAGTAAATACTACTTTCACAGTGTGGATTGATTGTGACGTTTGGATATTCAGGGAGTTAAAGTCCAAATCTAATGGTTCATGTTTCTGGAACAATGAAGGATAGTTTTCTCTTGTGTGCAATTATCTGCAGCTGCATCCGCAATTCCCCTTTTAATGCTTCACTTTCCTAAATTCAGTTCCCCTTTTTCGGAATTGCTGAGTCCCCTTATAGTTAACGCTGATTTGTCCCTCCTCAGATATCCGACACCTCCTTGAGGATGAGGAGAGTTGTAGTTGATCTATGCAACATAGTCACCACACGAGGTGCTCGTCTTGCTGCTGTCGGGATATTCAGCATCCTGAAGAAGCTGGGAAGAGATACCCTTAGGGATGGGGAGAAGCAGAGATCAGTTATAGCATTGGATGGAGGTCTGTTTGAGCACTACACCAAATTCCGGAACTGTGTGGAGGCCACTCTCAGGGAGTTGCTGGGACCTGAAGTAGCTGAGAACACAGTGATTGTGCTTTCGAATGATGGCTCAGGCATTGGAGCTGCCCTTCTCACGGCCTCTCATTCATAATACCTCGAGACGGAGTGAACCTGAAGTATCTCGGTTTGACATGAGAATCTCAGTTTTCCAAATTTTGTATGCTTCCGCACCCTTTTCTCAGGATATCATTTGGGCCTCTTTGAGGTCTTGTTGTATCATACTTAGAGGTGGGGTGCCAGTAATAGTCTAGCGAGCAAAGAATCGAGTGACTTTAGTCCAGATAGGTCAAGTATCCGATGAAGAAGAGATGCAAATTTAATAAGTTCTGAATAAATGAAGGATCAGGCTCCCATTAGGACACTCTTTAGAAAGCTCCTTTTTAGCCCTTTATTACTCCCAATAAAGCAGGAACTATCTTAGCTGAAACTCTCGAGGATTTCTATTTTGTGGATGTTTCATTAGAATTGATCAATAATAGATTGTTCAAGGAGATATTGTCTTGTATCTCTGAGGCCATAATGGTGAGTCGGCAAGACATTGTTACAAAGTGCCTGCGTTTCAGTTTACTGAGGGAAATTCTAAAAAATTCCGATAGCTGCTAAATCATTTCGATGTTACCGATCGCCTTAGTGCCGATCCGTTATTTTGCATTATTCATGTCACTAGTTGGACAGAGGTTGCTGTAAACAGTTTGGTGCATTCGTGAGATGATGTTGTACTGTTCTTAAAACTCAATCGTATCAAGTAAACAGGTCTCATTTCTTGGTTCCTGTCGTGTCAGCATCATATAATAGGCTTAATAGCAAATGCCGCAAAAGATCAGACATTTCACAGTGATATTCACGGTACAGCAACGTCTTTCGTTGTTGATGTGACTATCTTCTTTGAAGTCTTAAGTAGCAGGAGTGCTCTTCATCTTCGATCTTTTATTGCCTTAAAAAATATAGGTTTGCTCACAAAGCGCACAACCTTGTTCTCTATCTATCTAGCTCAAATTTACATATCCATCTATCTTGTATTCTGTATATTCTATCGTATACATTCAGAAACTAATACACAGTTAGACAAAACGTTTGATGCATATCTTTATTTAGAATAAGTTGAGGAAGTTTCACAGAAATTGGCAGTCCAAATCCCTTCACCCGGCTTCTGCAACTGTTCTGGTGCTAAAAGTCAGTAAGTGTTGCACTCGAGAACATGATAATCGCTGCGCGGCATTTCCTTGTACTTGGAATTTCCGAGGAGGGGAATGACATCGAACTCGTGTCGGGATTTCTTCCCGACATTGTAAAGCTGATCGCTGCATTTGAGCAGCAATTGCAGTACCTCCTTCATTGTGGGCCTCGTGGAAGGCAGAGTAGCAGTGCAAAAGATCCCAAGCCTGAAGACATTGCTAATTTCATCTAGGTAAGAGTCATCCTTGATCTCCTCATCTATCGCATCAGACATCGGCTTGCCATCTTGGACGTGACGCCATGCCCAATCAGCGAGGCACATGTCTTTGGTCCCATCGTTAGCCTCCCTCCCGGTGGTCAGTTCCAAGAGAATGACTCCAAAACTATAAACATCGATCTTCTCATTAACTCTTGTTGTATGAGCATACTCTGTTATTCAACAAAGAAAAGGCAAGACATAACTAAATAATCTTGCTGGTAAGATATGAGGAAGGTGAACTTGCATAGCTGAAATGAACTCGTGTTAGGTGAATAGACAAACCTGGTGCAAGATAGCCGAAGGAACCGGCAACAGTAGTCATCGTAACCGCTTCTCCGTGCTTGGCCAACATCCTTGCAAGGCCAAAGTCAGCAATTTTTGCATTGAACTTCGAGTCTAAGAGAATGTTGCTCGATTTCACGTCTCGGTGGATGATGGGTGGTGAACAATCATTGTGCATATAGCAAAGTCCTTGAGCGGCTCCTAGCGCAATCTGTAACCTTTTGGGCCAATCCAAGAACATATTGTTGGCTACACCTGAGATGGGTGACGATCTTTTGGTCTTGTGAAGCCAATGGTCCAAGCTGTGATTTTCCATGTACTCGTACACTATGAGTTTCGAGTTCTCACAAGAAATACAGCACAGCAATTTGATAATGTTCCGATGCCTTATGTTCCCAAGTATCTCCACTTCTGCTAAGAATTGCTTCTCCAGCTTCTCGTCCAATTTTCGGTTATTTGAAATCCTTTTTACTGCGACGGTCTCACCTGAACGATTCACAATAATTCTGTATACTTTCCCTGATCCGCCACTTCCGATCACATTATGCTCCTTCAATCCCAACAGAACATTTGATTCTGTAAAATTCAAACTTTGGAATGGGGTCAATTTCGGAGTTGAATCAGATCTGTCTCTCTTCTTTCTGGAACCTCCGATTGTGAATACCACCACCAACAAAATGAACATCGCTGCTGTGATGGCCAAGATCACAATCAAGGCAAGATTGGTCGGTGAGCCTTTGCTCGATCTAGGGGATTGGGAATTGCAGACATTGAGCCTCATGAACGAATTGGATGCACAGAGGCCCGGGTTGCCCAGGAAACTGGCGTCATACGCGGGGTTCTCTAACTCGGCTGGGATTTGTCCGCTGAGGCGATTGGAGGATAAATTGAGAAGGGTCGGCTTCAGCTGGCCAATTTCAGGAGGAATCAAGCCGGACAGTTGGTTTTCAGACAGGTCCAACTGCGTGAGTACTGGTAGAAGACCGATTTTGCTAGGAATCGGTCCCGACAATCGATTGTGACTTAGATTCAGAGTGTTCAAGGAGTTCCACGAAACAATAGCCGTGGGAAGATTCCCGGAGAGCTCGTTCTGACCTAGCAAAAGTGACGTCAGAGAAGGAAGCTCGGTTAATTCAGTCGGAACGGTGCCACTGAGGAGGTTATGACTGGCATCAAACATAACCAGGTTCCTCCACGAAGACACTGTGCTCGAAATCTTGCCGGAGAATCTGTTGTTGCTCATCTCGAGCCGACCGAGCTTTGGGGACAGCTTCTCAGGAAGCTCACCAGTTAATCCATTATTACTCAAGATCAAAGTCGTCAAGTTTGGCGATGTCCAGAGTCCACCAGGCACATTGCCGGTGAATCCGTTGTTGTTCAATCTCACGATGGACAAAGTACTGCAATTTCCAAGTGACTCTGGCAACTCCCCGCTGAGATTGTTGTCCAGTGTCGCCAACCCGTACAGCATGCCGCCATGGCACAGTTGTTCCGGCAACGTGCCAGTCAAGTTGTTGAAGGCCACTTCCAATCTTGCTAGTGCGGAAAACTTGCCAAAGTCTGGGGGGATCGTGCCTGATAAATTATTGTTGGACAGCCTGACATCAGACAAAGCGGGAAGATGACTGATACCTTCCGGGATTTCACCGGACAATTGATTGAACTCTAAATTCAAGATGGATAGATTCTTGAGCTTCCCAAAATCTTCAGGTATGTTCCCCGTCAAATTATTAGCAGACAGATCGATCACTCTCAGGTTCGCGGCGCTCACTACCTGAGGGATCGACCCAGACACATTAGTGCCGTACACGTACAACTCGCTCAAGTTCCTCAGAGAGAAAATGCTGCCCGGGATCTCTCCTGTCAGTAGATTTATCCCCAAATCCAAGTGCTCGAGAGCCTCCATATTCCCAAACGTCTCAGGGATTCCACCAAACAGGTTTGTCTGCGCCATCGAGAAGAACCTCAGCTTCTTCAGGGTGGTGAAGTTCTGCGGTAGCTGCGACGGCACAAACTTGTCATTGTAAGCAAGCTTCAGTTCTTCGAGATCAGAGAGGCCAAAAATCTCTTTAGGGTAAGTGCCATTGTACTCGGACTGGTCAAGGTGAAGGATCCTCAGCCTCCGCAGGCTTGCGATCGATGCTGGGATGTCAAATGAGAAGCTGTTGGCGGCGAGAATCAGGACCTGAAGATTAGCCATGCGGTCGATATCTGATGGAATAGGACCTTCGAAGTAATTCTGGGACAGGTCGAGGTACACGAGCTTGGAACAGTTGTAGAGAACTGTGGGAAACTCCCCGGGAATGTTGTTGTAGGAGACGTCGAGCTTGGTCAGATTCTTGAGGTCGCAGATGAATGGGGGGATTGAATAATTTATGTTCTGGTTGACAAGTTTGAGCTCGGTGATCGAGCCGTCTTGGCAGGTGATCTCGGGCCACAAGCAGTGGGAGGATGAATTGGAGGCGACCCAGTGGGCGAGGGAAGATGGGTCTTGCCAGGATTGCTTGAGCTTCAACAGGACTTGCTGCTCTTGGCCTTGGATTTGAGACTCGGCAACATGGAAGAGGGAGCAGAGGAAGACGAGACAGGGGATGCAGAAGAAGAAGAATTGAATACGAGGAGGTGATGAGGTTAGTCTCGGCATAATTGAAGGTCGTTCAGAGTCTTTTTCTGGTTAGACACTCTCCGGTGTTCGAGCTAGAGATTTATCAGCTCAACTTGAAGCAAAACGTGATAGTTTTGCTCTGTTTATTGCTCGGCAGAGGCCCAAGGTTTTTAACCTCGTTTCAAAGTGCTAGAATTTGGCGCGGGTCCTAAGATGATGGGTGTGGAACGAATTTGTTCCTTCTTTGTTCTTTTCCATTTCGCTTCCCTAATGTCTCATCTCTGTCAACGGATGAAAGAGGGAAGAGTCAAAGAGAAGACGTTATGAATTATGGCAAAGATCGAAATTTGACGGGCTTTATTGGGCGGCCAATCTTGGCTTATGCCGATATATATTCCGAGCAGCACAGCATCCGCATATCAATTTCTACTCTCCTCAGACCCTTGATAAGGTAAGGTTAGCATTATAGTTACCTCTATCGAATATATGTATGTTCACATTTATGGATGGTGACCTATCTCGGTTCACTCATTTTCGTTTCAAGAAGGAAAAAGAAAGTGCAGTTACGGAACAGTAATTATTACGACGTATGCTATCGGATCAACAAGAATTATTTAGAGTCATAGATAAACTGAAAAGTTAGATGTATATCATTCCATTGAATTTCCACGTTCGTTGGACATTTAGATTTCTCAAGACATTTTAAGGGAAATTATAAGAACCCTCTACTGAATCCCATAAAAAAAAAAACTCATGTTTTCGTGCAATTATTATGCTGTAATTGATTTTACCCGTCGCATCAATTGTAAGTAAAGTCTATACAATATTTTTATGATAAATACCCGTCTCTCGTCTTGCCCTAAGCACAAGCGTATAACATCGATCACCTATAGAGATAGGTATGCCACCACGTTATCTGTTGACCCTGCGAAAACCTTCAAAAACGGGGGGTACGTGGTTACCTGACCCACACACGCCATAGGAAAGTCAAGGGAACAAGTAGAAGCCCTCCAACGTTGAACGTTGAACGTTGACCGGAGACTTGTTTTTTTGTTTTTTTGGGAGTAGGTTGGAATAAAGAGATTGGAACATGTGAAGCAAGGAAGATGCTGGCCGATTTCGGTTTGATTCCGCTACCACGCGCTTTGAATTAGATTTAGCTTACCATGACTTGCAGGATGTGGGCATGCCAGAGAATCAGTCAATTAGGATTGATTTAAGTATAACTATTCATCTCTTACCAAAATATATATACATATATATAATTATTCATCACCTACTCTTAAAGTTTTAATTTAAGATAAACGAATCGATATGTTTGCACAAAAAGATAATTAAGTCGTCGACATGGATGAACACGTGACCTGAGCGTGGAGGATAATGGACCATGTGATGTCGTTGATGACCCCATGGATTGTCATCGATATTAGTGTACATCGGTGACCATTACTGAGTATTTGTCGATGTACGGTGGCAAATGGTTAACGATAGTCGATTGCCCTCACTATCATGGAGCAGTCATAGATTTGAAAGTCATAGTAGAGTCAGGGAATGGAGGTCGTGGAGCAAGCAGCGTACGATTTTAAAGAAGCAACCGCTTGGGAATAAGATCATGGCATCACGAGAGTATGTGTACAAAATTTTTGGAAATAAAAGAACATGGTTACAATTGTTGGAGAATTGCTCGGAGACGATTATGGCACGACCACCATAAAAAATGTCATTCATCTACCGGAGACCCTCCTCCTCCGCATCATTAAAATATAGGATTGATACCACGAAAATCCCTGAACTGGTATATTTATAACAGATTTACCCCAAATTATTTTTTTGACCATAAAAAACTCCAAATTGGTACATCCGTGACAATTTTACCTTGAACTATTTTTTTGACCACCAAAAATCTCAAACTGGTACACCTGTGACAATTTTACCCCGAACTAATTTTTTAATATTATATATTTTTTTATTTTTCAAATTTTTTTAGTTTTTCTTTTCTTTTCTTTTTCCTTTCCTTTTCTTTTTTTTTTCCTTCATCTTCATTGGACCAACAATGGATTGTTATATTGTAATTGATACCACAATAACGTGACACGTAACATAAATGCTACATTTTGACCCAAAAAAAACATAAACGTTAAATGAAAGACTTTCTTTTATATGCATGAATTTTCATGTCAACCACTTTTTTCTACATTTAAATGTCTCGAGAAAAAGATATTATATTATTGTTGTGTCTTTCTTATTTTTGGGTGCAAGTGGATAAGCAAACTGATGGGGTCCAACGCGGGCTTGTTACCTAAGCTTGGAGTACAGCTAATCAACATTTTCTATACGTCCTGCTTGCCAATTTAATTTAACAGATTAATTTACAAAATTAGTATATTTTATATATAAGATGAGAGATATTATATGTGCATGGCGATTCATAAATCAATATGATCACTTGAAATATATAATAAATAAAATGCAAGAAGAATTTTTTGTACTATTTCTAATTGATATAGTAAGAAATTATAAAGAAAAAAAATTATAGATACAAACTTACGAATTTAATTTCAATTTAATATGCCTTATCAAATTCACAATTCCTGAATTTTTTTTTGTTTGAGGTTAAAGATGAAGGAAAAAAAAAGAAAAGGAAAGGAAAAAGAAAAGATAAGAAAAACTAAAAAAAATTTGAAAAAATAAAAAAATAATATTAAAAAATTAGTTCGGGGTAAAATTGTCATAGATGTATCAGTTTAGGGTTTTTGGTGGTCAAAAAAATAGTTTGGGGTAAAATTATCACAAATGTACTAGTTTGGGGTTTTTATGGGTCAAAAAAATAGTTTGAGGTAAATCTGTTACAATTGTACCAGTTTAGGGTTTTTCGTGGTATTAACTCTAAAATATATCTCGAGTTTGAGTCTGTAAACAAAACCCGATTCAAAATTAACTATTAATTGTGGAGGTTTGAATATTCGGAATTGTAAAAATACGAATTTCGGAAATTAAAATAATAAAAGAATCCACAACTGAGTTCGGATATTAGCTTTCCTAAGGTGTGTTGAGGTCTTCGGCCACTGAGATTGGAAAGTGAACTTTCGGTGAAATTGGAATTTCCTGCACATTGACTGTAATTGTTCCTACCTTGTTGATATCTCTTGTTAGACTTCGCGTTGGAAACGGAAAGTAGAAAGAATAAAAATGTTCTTTCCTATTTTCTATTGAAGTCACGGTCAAATTTGGAAAGTTTATCATTGACTTGAACTGGAGCATTATTTGGTCAACTTGAATATATAGATATATATATATATATATATATATATATATATATATATTTGGTTACTGAGTTTTTTAGCCGCATGTTGATCAACGCATGCATTGAGTACTTGAAGCGCCGCTCGTTTGTGAGTGCTTGGTGTGCGAAGACGTGCAAAAGGAACTCGTGAATTGTATTCATAAGTCAGTATTCGAGTTATAAAATATCGTGTTAAGATTTATATATAATTCTTTTATGAGATTAGGAGATTATTTCGCGAGAAGTTATCGGGTGAGACATTGTTTGATTTATTGGGTGGAACTGGGATTTGGGAAATGCTTAAAGTGTTTGAGTGATTCGAGTATGTTTATAATCTCCGCTGCATCGCTTGATTTATAACGAAATTCGTTATTGCTCTTCCTGTGGACGTATATTACTATAATTGAACTACGTAAATCTGGTGTCCGATTTATTTTCTTATTTATCTATTTTATTGTTTGATGCCTTGCTTCCGCAACACATACAAACAAAACAAATATGTAATCTTTCAATTATCTTTACTTTCTTGTATTGTTTTTTTAGTTTTCAGACTGGCGTTGTTTATTAAATTCCGGCATGTTTCTTAGCTCTAGTCCCTAGATTCATGTCGTCAATTAAATTTTATCGTAGCATCTTCACGTTATCAAGCTTTGTCGACAATTAAATTCCAACATAATTTGTTTGCGCTTTGTTCTATTGAAGTGACTGTATTCTTCAAACTTATCGTCGATTGCATTACAGCACAAATTATGTTTGTATAGTGTCATTCAAAGTGAAGTTATCGATTTCCTTTATCTACTTTTACAAGACATAGCTTTATTTTAGTCGCCACCAATTATTTTACAAAACGGGTTGAAGTGATCTCTTATAAACATTACTCAAGAACTGTAAAACAGTTCATAGAAATACATACTATACATCAATTCGGCATATCTGAAATCATAACTGCCGATCAAGGAACTGTTTTTACTGGTCGAGAGGTGCTGGACTTCACAAAATCAAGAGGTATTAAAATGATACACTCAACACCCTATTATGCTTAGCATAACCCAAGATTTCTAACCCTGTTTAAAAGTCTAAAGTTTGGTGGGTCGTGAGCTCATCTCAGTCAACGGATGAAAGAGGGAAGAGTCAAAGAGCCAATGGTATTCCATTTATCTTGATATTGCTCCGGAATACGCTTACATAGCACCAAGATACCTTTGATTCCTGTGGTCTATAACCAATGCAAGCAGGCAAAGTGGGAACTTTCAGATCAGTTTAACAGCCCATCATTTGTTAAGCCAGAAAGCTACAAGTTTGTTCCTCCGCACAAGGCAAACATCTTACTAGTTTAACAGGTTACTCCTTTTAGAAGCATTCTCGTAATAATGAAAAATTATTCCGTAAATTTAATACATATACTGAATTGAATATGGACCGACAAATTTTATTAGATGACCAATCTTAGCTATGCCAATGTCTAATCCAAGCAACAAATAGTTTCCATGTATCAATTTCGACTCTCCTCAAAGCCTGTGATGATGCGAGCTTTAGAATTACATGTATCGAATATTTGTGTATTTTAAATTATGGATAGTGACCAATATTGGTGCGCCCTTTCTCATTTCCAGAAAAAAAATTAGTATAGTTGCGTATCAATAACCATCGGAACCCGTGATATTAGATCAATACGAGTTTTTTTAGCGTCATAGATGAATTTAAGAGTTCGATATATTATTCAATTGAATATACAGAACATTTAGATTTCTTAAAACACATAACAAAAAATCGTGAGGACTCCACACCATGTCCTATTGGAAAAACACAAGTTTTCTTAGAACTATTATGGTTGTGATTGGTTTTTTCAGTCGCAATATGACTTACAACTTACAAGTTAAATCTATCCAAAATTGGGAAAAGTATCAAAAAAGTTCTAAACCTATTACATTGATATCAATTCAGTCCTAAACTTTTCAATTGGATCAATTTAATCCTAAATCTTTTCACATTTGTACCAATTTAGTCTATCTAGCCAATTTAGGCTTGAAATCGCTGATGCAGATGCCGGCGGTCCTACGTGGTACCGTTGGTGCTAATGTGGACAAAATTTATAATTTTTTCATAATTTTTTTAGATTTTTTAAAATATATTTTTCTTTTTTTCTCTTTTTTCTTTCTTTTTTTAGAAATTGCCAGCCATAGGCGAGGGCCCCTACGCCCGTGCCGGGCAGCCATGCCCTCGCCGTCCACGGGCAAGGGCATCGGCCCTCACTTGGTTTGGGCGAGGCTGTCGCCCCCTCGCTTGGATTTGGTACATGGTTTCAACCCTCGCTTGGATTTGGCGGAGGGCGTCGGCCCTCGCCCATGGCCGGTGAAGGCATGGCAGCCCTCACCTCTAGTTGACAGTTTCTAAAAAAAGAAAAAAGAAGGAAAAGAAATGAGAAAAAAAGAAAAAAATTTGAAAAAATTATAAATTTTGTCCAAGTCAGCGCCGACGGTGTCACATAGGATGCCATCGATTTTCGGCTTAAATTGGTCAGATAAACTGAATTGGTACCAATATGAAAAGGCTTATGATTAAATTGGTCTAATTGAAAAGTTTAGGACTGAATTGGTATCAATGTAACATATTTAGGAATTTTTTGATACTTTTCTCATCCAAAATTTCCACATACGCATGCCGGTCGTTCACACGACTTCGTGGGAATTCAGGAAAACAGCTAGAAGCTCTCCAATGTTTGAACGTAGACTAGTCTCTTTTGTTCTTTCTTTTCAGTAGGTTTGATCGGCTCTTGCCTCATCCCTTTCATGGAAGACCTTGGCTTGCTTTTCCTCCCCTCGCGCTATGAAGTAGGTTAGCTAACAATAGCTTTGCCTTTTATGAAGTAGATCTGCACGTTGGTGCTTTCCATATAATCAACCAATGAAGATTAATCTAATATGAGTATTCATTGCCCACTCTCATTATCCTCTTTTGAAATTTTAATTTAAAATTTAAGATAAGCGACTTGCAATTTTTAAAATTAAAAATAAAATATATCGAGTTGCTCACAGCTGAATCATAGTCAAACTAAATAGCTATAGAATTTTGCAAATCAATCCATTATTAGGTTGTAGTATGGGTGAAGATTGAAAACTATTCGTCGGCACAATCATAACCCCCTCCATCCATAAAGTTACAATTACGTATTTGATATATTTATTATTTGTTTTTCTGGAGGAAAATTGGAAAATAATACAACAAGATGTACGTAAATCTACACAAATATAGCTTATCTATATGCAATCCTGTTACATGAAGTAGCAGGATCTTTAATCACCCATGCACTCAACAATCAGTAGAGACTTAATGATGTTCAACAAAATTATCTTGTCTACTCAAACTATCAGCATACTTTATCTGAAAAGTAACAAGATTTCGCATGAACATGATGCTCTAAATTATCGGCAATTACGTGCTTCAATAAATTTGGGCAATACATAAATCTGATCCAAACCACACACATGTGAAGCAAATAGTCTCTGTAGAGAGCCATAGTCCCTGGCCCTACAAATGGACACTTTTAAGAGTTGCGTGGATGATATGAAATTTGACTTGCTTAAAAGAAGGCAAGAGATAAAGGAGTCATTTATTAAAGCAAGCAACGGTTTTGGTTGACTTCAAACATAAGAGGCAAGACATGACCTACCGCTTATTTGGGAAAAGTTTTTGCATAAATGCAAAAAACTTTTAGAGTAGGTGGTTTTCACAAATGCATATTATGATATCCCTGCATTAACTCATTGAGGTTTTATCTACTTTGGCCCGTCCCATACCCATACCGAGCCTCCTGATTTTATCTTTTTACGTATAGGTGGACACCTTCATTGGAGGTTACCTATCCTGATAGTGCTCTAATTTGAGCATGCTTAATTTTAGAGTTTCAAAGTAAACTCGTCGTTACGTTAAAAGGCGTCTCAGTAAGTTAATTCCAGTTTTTACATATGTATCTAAAAAATGCTCTCTCTCTTATTAGTGCACAGTTTGGTTCATTCCCGCCTCCTTTGCCATCTTAGAAACCTACTAGGAGCTGCTCCTTGTCTAGATCCTCTAGCCCCAGCGACTACTCCCCATCCTCATCAGACCAATTCATTATAAGCCCGCTAATTTCCGCACGGTTTGTCTCCTAACCACACACCTATTGAAGGGGGTCCCGCTCCGATACCATATTGTGACATCCTTGAATTAACTAACTAAAGTGTTGTCCGTTTTGGCCCGTCCCATATCGAGCCTCATGGTTTTGTCTTTTCACGTATAGGCTGGCATCTTTCTCCAAGGTCAACCATCATGATAGTGCTTTAGTCTGAACATGCTCAACTTTGGAGTTTTAAAGCAAAGTTTGTCATTACGTCAAAATGTGCTTCCGTGAGTAAATTCCAATTTCTACATATATATTTATCCCAAAATCTCTCTCTCCTTGTTTGGTACACAGTTCGGTTCATTCCCACCCCTTTGCCATTCTAGAAGCTTGGTAAGAGTAGCTCCTTGTCCAGGCCATCGTGCCCTGACGACTACTCTCCGCCCTCGTCGGATTGGAACTACACATATAGTGCTTGGTCAACACATTTTGTAAACTTTGATATTCGATCTAAAAAGTATTTTAAAGAAAAAAAAGCAGGCTAGGATGAGCTCACTTAAGGGCTGACCCAGCTCAACCAAGGGCCATTGCAAGCCCAAGTAAGGGCTCCAAGGTCGAGACACCCCAGGCATGGCCACACTATGGTCACGCAACCTCGGAGAGCCTCGTGACGAATAGATCTATAGTGAGCGTCGACAGGAGATCTAGTGCCTTGACAAGCCTTGTGACTGGCAATTGTGACCCTTGGCAATTGACGAATAGATATGGAGTGAAATAGTACCTGTGAGAGGGAGAGATTGTAACTGAGGGCAACACTTGCATAAGACATATTAATGAAGGCAAGATTGGGAAAAAAAATTCATTAAACCCCGAAGGCAGCAATTTTGAAATGTTGAAAGCCAATGCTAGTCCCAAGTCGTATTGGGCTTTTTAGCAATTACAAAGCTGAACTTTGGCTTGGAGGCCTTTGCGGTTGTGTCACTTAATGCCTCAACTTTGATACAAAGACCTTTAGAGGCCTAAAAGACTTTGGGAATGCTCTCTCAAACGCACCTTAGATGTTTTACTTTTGTTTTTCTCCCTCCTTTCCTTTTTCTCGGGGGAAATAGTTTTGCTAAGCTTATCTCCCAGATTTTTATGAACTACTTCTATGACATTTGGAATTTTTTAGGTTCGAAAATGTTTTTTGGGATGTAAAGTTAAACATTAATTATCTGGGAGTATTGGATGGCACACATGGAATCTCGGGTGGATTATTAATTTTGTGACATACAGAAAGTGTGAAGGATGATTTTTGTGACCCTAATCACCCCGAGTTCAATGTGTTGAGATTAAATTGATAGATATCGACACATGCATTGATGGTGTAGAGTGACATAATTGATTTATCGCCATATTGATTGTTGAAAGGGACGGATACGCTCCGAATTACATATTTGATGATTTTCAAGTTTTAAACTTACCAAGTTGACATTTTCCTAATGGTTGATATCTTTTTGCCATTGGATCAACTAATGAAGTGGAAACAAGACCCACAGAACCATGAAGCACGTGGGAGTGTATGAAATGATAATCTATTTTAATATGCTTGGTGCGCTCATAGAAAAAATCATTATATGCTATTTGGATTGTGATGTTGGCTAGCAATATCACCTAAAGCGGGTGAATAGGTGATTTTAAAGGACTTAACAAATAAATATGGAATTAGAAGTGTCAAGTGAAGATGGGTGTGATAGTGAAAAACAGAGTGACATGAAGAGGTTTCGATAACATTTAGGAGTGCAGTAATGAATATGAGCAGGATTAGTGAATAGTGCACTCAAAGTTTAAAGTAGTTCGGCTTAGTTTAAGCTTATGTCAACTCTTCTAGCTAACGGTGTACTGGATGGATTCCACTAAAAATCTTCTTGAAGTTATGGTGAAATGTGCCGTTTAAGATGATGTCATAGTGACATTTGCAAGCCGCAGAAGGTTGTCACACGAGAGACACTCGACTGCGTGATCTCAGGCGCAGAAGACCTGGATAGCGCATGAGGGCTCGTGGTAGTGGTTCCGGCGACGGCATTAGCTGGGTTGGACTCGTTGAAGGATGAGGAATCTATTTCTGGTGTTTGTCGTAGAAAATCGCCAACTAATGACTATGGAAAGGCACTTACAGCCGACGACATCAGTGGACCTTGGCGGCGCGTGGTGGCATGTGCGGTGGCTGTTGGTGACCAATTTTTTAAGTTCTTGTTTGTCTGAGGATAGTGAGTTTGATGATGTTGTTTGTTTTTCGAATTTAGCAATGAGATCATCTGAACAACAATCAAGGGCAGTGGTTTGGTGACGAACGGATACTCACGCGGGTGTGGCAACATTGCTACAATACCATATGACTCAATAGCAGCTTCCTTGGACAAAAGTAGCTCGGATATGAAGTTAAGAATAATGTGGAAAAGTGAATCGGAGAATTTTTTTTATATATTTTGATGTGTTATAGGCTGTTCTGGATGACTATCTAAAGTAAAAAATATATTATAACATAAAATACAATCAATTAAAATTAATTAAGGAAGATAATTATATCTCTAATGGACACAATAATTTTCCTCGTTTTAGGAATTTCCGAGGAGGGGCGACGTTGAACTTGTGTCCGGATTTCTTCTCGACATATTGCTACATTTAAGCAGCACTTGCTGTACCTTCTTCATTGTGGGCCTCATGGAAGGCAGCATCGCAGTGCAAAAGATACCAAGCTGAAAGACGTTGCTTATTTCACTTACGTACGAGTCGTCGTTGATCTCCTTGTCTATAGCTTCAGATATCGGCTTGCCATCTTGAATGTGATGCAATGCCCAATCAGCAAGGCACATGTCTTCGTCCCTGTCGATAGCTTCCCTCCCGGTGGTCAGTTCCAAGAGAACGACCCCAAAGCTATAAACGTCGATCTTCTCTTTAACTCTTGTCGTGTGAGCATACTCTGTTATTCAACAAAGAAAAGGCAAGACAAAACTAAATATTCTTTCTGGTAGGGTGTGAGGAAGTGGAGCTTTTGTAGCTGAAATGAACTCGTGTTAAGTGAATAGACAAACCTGGTGCAAGATAGCCGAAAGGACCGGCAACACCTGTCATTGTTACGGCTTCTCCGTGCTTGGTCAACATCCTTGCAAGGCCGAAGTCAGCAATTTTTGCATTGAACTCGGAGTCTAAGAGAATGTTGCTAGATTTCACGTCTCGGTGGATGATGGGCGGTGAACAATCAGTGCATATGGTGAAGTCCTTTAGCTGCTCCTACCGCAATCTGCAACCTTTTGGGCCAATCCAAGATCATATTGTTGGCTACACCTGAGACGGGCGACGATCTTTTTGTCTTGTGAAGCCAATGGCCCAGGCTGTGATTTTCCATGTACCCGTACACTAGGAGTTTCAAGTTCTCGCAAGAAATACAGCACAACAATTTGATAATGTTCAGATGCCTTATGTTCCCAAGTATCTCCACTTCTGCTAAGAATTGCTTCTCCATCTTCTCATCTAACTTTTGGTTATTCGAAATCCTTTTCATGGCGACAGCACCACCAGAATGATTCACGATAATGCGATACACTTTCCCTGATCCGCCACTTCCAATTACATTATGCTCCTTCAATCCCAACATAATATTCCGTTCCGTAAAATTCTACCTTTGGTATGAGATCAGTTTTGGAGTTGAATAGAACCAGTCCCTCTTCTTTCTGGAAGCTCTGATAGTAAATAGTACTGCGAACAAAATGAACTTCGCTGCAGCGATGGCCAAGATCACGATCATGGTGAAATTTGTACGGGATCGAGAATTGCAGATATTGAGCTTCATGAACGAATAGGATGAACAGAGGCCAGGGTTGTTCAGGAAACTGTCCTCAAACGTGGGGTTCTCTAACTCGTCGTTCTCTAAGTCGAACGGGACTCGTCCGCTGAGACGGTTGCAGGATAAATTCAGAAGGGTCAGCTTCAGCATGCCGATTTCAGGAGGATTGGAGCCGGACAGTTTGTTTACAGACAGGTCCAACTGCGTAAGTACAGGTAGGAAACCGAATTCGCTAGGAATGGATCCCACCAATCGATTGTGACTAAGATTCAGAGTTCTCAAGGATTTCCATGAAACGATAGCTGTGGGAAGATTCCCGGAGAGCTCGTTCTGACCTAGCAAAAGCGTAGTCAGAGAGGAAGCTCGGTCAATTCAGTCGGAACCATGCCACTGAGGAGGTTATTACTGGCATCAAGCACCCCCAAGTTCCTCCATGATGACGCTATGCTAGGAATCTTGCCAGAGAATTTGTTGTTGCTCATCTCGATCCGAGTGAGGCTTGGGGACAGCTCCTCGGGAAGCTTGCCAGTTAATCCATTTCCACTCAAGAGATCAAAGTTGTCAAGTTCGGTGACATCCAGAGTCCTCCAGGCACAGTGCCAGTGAATCCATTGTTGTTCAACATCGCGACCAACAAAGTACTGCAATTTCCAAGTGACTCCGGCAACTCCCCACCAAGATTGTTGTCCATAACTGCCAACCCGAACAGCTTGCCGCCATGGCACAGTTGTTCCGGCAAAGTTCCAGTCAAGTTGTTGAAGGCCACTTCTAATCTTCTGAGTGCTGAAAACTTGCCGAAGTCCACGGGGATCGTGCCTGACAAATAGTTGTTGGACAGCCTGACATCGCTCAAAGCAGGAAGATGGTCGATACCTTCTGGGATTCCGCCGGACAATCGGTTGAACTCTAAATTCAAGCTGGATAGGTTCTGGAGCTTCCCAAAATCCTCAGGTATGGTCCCCACCAACTTATTAGCTGACAAATCCATCACGCTCAGGTTTGCTGCGCTCACGGCCTGAGGGATCCACCCGACTACATTAGTCATGTACACGTATAGCTCCCTCAAATTTCTCAGAGCAAAAATGCTGCCCGGGATCTCTCCGATTAACAGATTCATCCCCAAATCCAAATATTCGAGAGCCTCCATATTGCTGATTGTCTCCGGGATTCCGCCAGACAGGTTTGTCTGTGCCATCGAGAAAACCCGCAGCTTCTTCAGAGCGGTGACGTTCTGTGGTAGCTGTGACGCTGCCAACTTGTCGTTGTACTCAATCCTCAGTTCTTCGAGATCAGAGAGGCCAAAAATCTCTCCAGGGTATGTGCCGTTGTACTCGGACTGATAAAGGTGAAGGATCCTCAGCCTTCGCAGCCTCATGATCGACTCCGGGATGTCGAATGAGAAGCTGGTGCCTGCGAGAATCAGGACCTGAAGATCAGCCATCCGGTCGATGTTGGACGGAATAGGACCTTCGAAGTAATTCTGGGACAGGTTGAGGTACACGAGCTTGGAACAGTTGTAAAGAACTGTGGGAAACTCTCCGGGAATGTTGTTGTAGGAGACGTCAAGCTTGGTCAGGTTCTTGAGGTCGCAGATGAATGGGGGGATCGCATAACTTTATGTTCAGGTTGACGAGGTTGAGCTCGGTGATCGAGCCGTCTTGGCATTTAATCTCGGGCCACGTGCAGTGGGGGGATGAATTGGAGGTGACCCAGTGGGCGAGGAAAGATGGGTCTTGCCAGGATTGCCGGAGCTTCAACAGGACTTGCTGTTCTTGATCTTGGATTTGAGACTCTGCAACATGGAAGAGGGAGCAGACGAAGACGAGACAGGGGATGCAGAAGAAGAAGTGAATAGGAGGAGGTGATGAGGTTAGTATCGGCATAATTGAAGGTCGTTCAGAGTCTTTTTCTGGTTAGACACTCTCCGGTTGCCGAACTAGAGATCTATCAGCTCAACATGAAGCAAAACGCGTTACTTTGCTTTTGTTTATTGCTCGGCAGAACCCAAAGGTTTTTAACCTCGCTTCAAAGTGCGAAATTTGGTGGATCCTAAGATGATGGATGTGTGTGCATGAAATTGTTCATATTTTATCTTTTCCATTTTGCTACCCTGATGTCTAATCTCAGTCAACGGATGAAAGGAGGAAGAGTCGAAGAGCCAATGACAATCCCCTAATCTTAAACCCTTTGATGAGGCTAGCTTTAGAAATACATGAATCGCATATTGGTGTGTCCACATTTATGGATCGTGACCTGTTTCAGCGGACTCTTTTTCATTTCGATAAAAAAAGATTAGTACAGTTACAGCACAGTAACCATCGGAACGTATGCTAGTAGATCAATAAGAGTTATTTCGAGTCATAAACAAATTGAAGAATTCAATATATATCATTCAATTGAATTTACATAGTGTTGTCGCACATATATATTTCTTAAAACGTGCATAAAAGAAATCGAGAGAACTCCGCCCCAAATCTTACTGAAAACACTAGTCTTTATATAAATATTAATGTTGTGATTGATTTTGTCCGTTGCATCAAGTGCATAATAAGTCTATTAAGTAAGCACCTCATTCACACGCCTTCGAGGAAATTCAGGGGAACAGCTGGAAGCCCTCCAATGTTTGAGCACAGACCAGTCTCCCTTTTGTCCTCTTTTTTATGACTGGGATTTTCGGCTTTTGCCCTGTCCCTTTCTTTTGCTTTGGAAAATGCAGCAACGCAAGCAAGATGGTGCAAGACCTTGACTTGCTATACGTCCTCTCACGATGTGATGTAGATTAGCTAGCACCAATCACGATCTGTACGTTGTGTACTTTCCAGATAATGAACCAATGAAGATTAATCTAAATAAGAGTATTCATCACCAAACTCTCAGAACCTCCTTTGAAATCTCAATTTTAAAATTTCAAGATAAGCTAGTTGCAATTTTAAGATTGAAACTAAAATATATAGAGCCGTTCACGGTTATAATAACTTTCGAATCTTGCAAATTAGTCTGTTATTATTTAGCAATGCAGGTGGATATTAAGAATTACTCATTGATACAGGTAAAAATCCCATCCATCCATAAAGTTACAATTGAGTATTTGACACTTCCATTATTTGTTCTTATGGAGGAAAATTAGAAAATAATACAACAAGATGTATGTAAGTCTAAATGAATATAGCTTATCTATCTGCTGTCTTGTTGCGTGATGAAGCAGGATCTTTAGGGCCTATTTTGTAACCATCATGCTTCTTTATTTTCTAATCTTTTGTTCTCCAGAATAGAAAAAAAAATCGAAATCCAATTGGCAACGTCAGCTAATTTTTCTATTTCTCGAAATAGAAAAGTGGCCGGAGAATGGATTTGGAATACAAACAATAAATAAAAAAGATTTACTTCTTTGTTCTTGGGAACAATTTCTAAAACCAAGTCATATTCTTTTTTTTCTTCCTTCTTCTTCCTCCTTTGGCCAGTTGACGGGCCTCGTCGCTGGCCTTGCGTGGGCTAGGCGAGGTCGAGCCTTGCTAGTGGCTGGATGAGGCTTGATCTTGCCAAATCTGGGCGAGGTTGGCTTCACTCGGCCATGGTGAGGCGGGCCTCGGGGTGGCTAGGCGGACCTCGCGGTGGCTAGGCGAGGTTGACCTCGCCAGCCCTTGTCTCTAGCCAGTTGTCGGCCATCGCCGAGGCGTGGTGACTGGCTAGAAGAGGAAGAAGAAGGGAGGAAAAGAAAAAATAGAAAAATCTCGTCAAATTATTTTAAAATATAAAAAATAATTCCACGTGAAAAAAAAGGAATATACATTGAAAAACTATTTTTGAAAAAAATTATTCCCGAGAATAGAAATGCTACAAAATGCACCATTAATCAACCATACACTCAATAAGTAGTAAAGACTTAATAATGTTTAACAAAATACAGTTGTCCACTAAAACTAACAGCATATTTTATCCGAAAAATGACAAGATTTCGCATGATGTCTAAATTATCGACAATTACATACTTCAACAAATTTGGGCAATGCATAAATCTGATCGAAACCACCCACACATGAAGCAAATAGATCGTGGAGAAAGAGAAAATCCCTGGCCCTGCAAATGGACACTTTTAAGAGTAAGATATTTGTCAAATCAACTTACTAATAAGAAGGCAAGAGAAAAAGGAGTCATTTATCAAATCAAAGAACGATTTTTGGTGACTTAAAACCTCAGAGTCAAGATATGACTTACAGTGCATTTGAGAGAGCGTTTGGGAAAAGCCTTTGCATAAATACAAACGACTTTAGAGTAGTGGTTTTTACAAAATGCGAATAGTGTTTAGTAAATAGTTATTCTACAAACTTTGATATTCAATCTGAAAAAAAAAAAAACATAATCTAGATGTGCTAGCCAAAGAGCCAACCCAGCTCAATCGAGGGCCGCCGCAAGCATAGGCAAGGGCTTTGAGGTCGCGTGACCCCAGGTGTGGTAACGCTGGGGTTGCTCAATCTCAACAATGCTTGAGACGCGCGGCTTTGGAATGACCATCGACGAGCAAATTTGGAGCCTTGATGAGCCTCACGACCCTTGACAAACAAATCTAGAGCCTTGATGAGCCTCATGATCGACAATCGACGAACATATCTAGAGTGAAAAATAGTACCTGCTGTAAGAGGGAGAGAGACTATAATTGAGGGTATTACATGAACGCAAGATATTAATGAACGCAAAATTGGAAAAAAAAAGTTCACTAAACCCTAAAAGCAACATTTTCGAAATGCTGAAAGCCAAAGCTAGCTCCAAGTTGCATTGGGCTTTTCAGTATTTGCAAAGCTGAACTTCGGCCTAAAGGCCTTTGTGATCGTATTCCTCAATGCCTCAACTTTGGTACAAGGGCCTTTAGAGACCTAAAGAACTTCGGGAATGCTCTCTCAAATGCACCATTAGATGTTTTAGTTGAGTTTTTCTCCCTTTATTCCTTTTTCTTGCGTGCATCATGATCGATGCCATCCTAGGTAAATAGTTTTATAGGGATATCTCCCAGATTTTTGTGTATTACTTTCTCATGATTAGGTCTTGCATTGAAACTAATTGAGATTAGCGATTCTTAAGAATGGCTTTCTTATGATTAAGTCTTACTGTGAAATTTATGCTGGGATGTTGATGTTTTCCGATGCGTTGAGTTTTGATTCTGGTCACCAACTCAGGTAGCTCAACTTTTGGAACCGGAGCTGAGCAATGCCATCCAATAGCGCTAAAACCAGCTCACGAGTTGCAAGGTAGGAAAACGAGTTTGTTTTGGTTAATGAAGTATGTGGATTATCCAACCCACTGAGAGACAAAGAAAGTTTACAAAACCAGACAACTTCACCGGAGAGCTTCTACCGTCTAGTTTTGGTGGCCGTAATTATGAAAGATTAGATCTCAACCGTTCATTATGATTATTGTAAGAATCAATGAGCAGAAACTTTTTAGAACATAATTCTGGTCAAATATATCTCATTAATGCTCCATTCTAATCAAAGAATGATTCCTTCAGGGTTTTTATTGGAAATCTTACAGAAAAACAACTACACTTGTTTAATTGGATGAGCAAGATATCTACCTCTAAAAGCACTTGTTTAGGCAAGTATAAGATCGAGTATAATGACTTTTCTTTAAAAAATGATTGGCCCTCGGCAAACCAAGCTAGGGGTCGAGGGCGGAAAATCGTGCCTAGATATCCTTTATCATATCAAGCATATTATTTAGGATATGTTTAATTTTCTTCATAAAAAAATTTAGACTAGATAAGCTTGGTCGGGCGGGCTGGGACTCAAAAGAAAATGGAAAAATTATTAGGTACCTTTGGCATATGCTAGCCCATTTTGCAAGAACCATTAGGTCATGTGGCACCCACGTGGGACCCACATGATCTAACGACTCGAGTAGAGTGGGCTAATGTAAGTTGAGAGTACCAAAAGGATGATGAAGAAAATAGTTTGTCCTAGTCTGCCCGGTCTGTACGTTAGGGATGTAATAGATCTAGGTCATGATTAACTTTATTTTCTGCTTAATACATCGCATTGTGTTATGTGTTATTATTAAGGTGAGACGGCTTGACTCGTACCTCTAGAATGCAGATGATAATGGAATTAAGGGCTAAGTGCACTAGAAGTCCTATAAACTTGTCAAGTGTATGCAACTAAGTCCCTTCGTTAGTTTCGTTCAATTTGAGTTACGGAAAAATGTTGACGTGATATTTTTTTTAATTAATTTCCCTCTTCTATGTGGCATTTTGTTGCGAAGGTCACGAGAGAAGTGCAAGTGTTGATAATATTTCCTGTTATAACATATACCATCCTCACAATTTTTAGTGATGTGAATGTAGGCAGTTTTACGAATCCACAGTTCTCTGTTTTGATGTGAATCTATGCAGTCCTGTTTGAATAAAATCAATGAAGCTTTGAGAGGAATTCACTTTTGAGACGAGATTTAACGGGGAAGAAGTGTGCATTTGGCTTGATTATTCAGGGGTGAACTACGGGTGGATTTCGGAACAATCTGCATAGATATTATATCACATATTAGCATGATCTGGATAAATTTTTCGCAGGTTATCAGCAGGTGAAAATCATTCGTATAAAGTCGATCCAGCACATTGGCGCCTATGGATCACAAAAGACTTGCTTATTTGAAGGTATAGAGAACTGAAACTTCACTCCTAGAATCATCTTTCACATTCAACAGATTCCTGAATTCAATGTGCATAGTGCAAACCAGCACCACTAGTCATAGCTTGAAGCCTTGTTCAGGCCAAGGGCAAGCCACTCAACACATAGCACCGAGCTTCACTTCCCAAAATCATCTTTTTACTCGGTTGGTTTCAACTGATGAGCAGAGCTGATGGCGCAAAACATTAAAATACAAATGAATGCAGACACGGGCGATTATTAAGAAAAGATAAATCTACTTAACAAATACTAATCATGCCATCTCACGGTTATCTCCGAAAGTTCTAATCACCAAAAACAAAAACAAAAGAAAGAAAGAAATGAACGAACTGACAAATTTCCTATTTAAGTTCAGAAAAATTTGACAATGAAAAGAACTCACCAACTAACAATCCAGAGCTCCAGCAGCTACAGATTAATGACTCCACCGAGTACATTTTGTTAACTTCATAATAAGAAAAAAAGAATATAAGAGCACTAAAGATGTGTTTGTTTGAGTGGAAGAATTTTCTGCGAATTAGTTTTCTGGACTTTAATGCGTTTGGTTTGCTGAAAATGATCAATTAATGGAAAACCATTTGTGGTGGACAAAATGCATTCTTAAACTTAGAAAAATGAATTCCCTAACTTGAAATGAGGAAAACATTTTTCTGTAACAGGATTTCCTGGAAAACAATTTTCTTTGTCACGAAATTTTCCTCGAAACCGAACACTTCCTAAAATATTATTATAGAGAGTTGCCCGCAGCTTGAAATACTTCACTAGTCTCAACAACACATGAGAATAACGAATGCACACAGCAAACTGGATTCACATTCATCAGGTGTAGTGTTGCTAAAACCTACCATGTTCACCTTCATGCTTGGTAATAAAACTAGCAGTGATCCGTCTCAGTTGTCAGGCACTGTCAAATTTCTTTTCCATCTTCAGCAATCAAAGTCACCGGTACTTAGATTTTGAGCACTTAATCTTCACTGTTAACAAACAGAGCCTACTTCATGTCTGTCGTTATCATGACTTTGCGCAGCCTGTTCTATCCCCTTATTGCAAATCGCAGTGAAAATGATCCAGTGTTCTTACTGTGGTCTTCTGGAATCAACTTATCAAACTTTATTTTGTCTCATTTTCTGGATTGTTCTGTTATACCGCTGGATTCATTTATTAAATTTTCGAGATTTAAAATGCTTTTCTTGAAAGAAGCTGTATTGAACCTACTGACTCAGTAGTACCGAGTATGGCAAATGTATGGTGGGTGATCAGACATGTTTTATTGAACAAACACAACACCAGCACGTGAAGTAGTGTTGAAGTGGTCAAATTTCAGCTTGACATGTCTTCAATAATGTAGTAGTGGAGTCCTAGTTTGTAGGGATTTGTTTCTACATGTTTTAGTTAGTGGGATATGTTAGTGGGTCTTTGTTATTATTATCCGGTTGTTATTTTCTTGCTGAGTAGTTTTCGATATTATGCCTATTTTTTAGGCTTATGATCTGTTGAGAAAATTCAACGAGAGTTTTTCAGCAGCAATTTTTTTGTGTGTGTCCTCTTCTACTCTTTGCTCTTTTTAGAGGTTATTGAACTATACTTGCCGCTTGTTTTTTTTCAACAATCACTGCTTGTTCTTTTTCAACAATCTGGTATCAAAGCTAGTGTTAAATATGTCTTGAATTTTATGTACTTGGTCCGGTTTATGATCCGACCCGACATATTTTTGTGCGACTCGAAAGTGGAAAGGAAATTGAGATTTGGTTCGCGACGCGAAGGGTTGGGCCGATAGGCCCAACCCGTAGCAAGCAAACAAATCTGCAAAGCGGACCGCCTGAGCTGGAGGAAGCGAACCAATGCGCGGGGGGTTCGGGGGCTACGCCTCCGAGAAAATTTTCGGGAACCCTATTTGTACAGTGGCTAGGTTTTCTCATTGTTTTGGGAGAGAGTTTTGTTAGCTGTGTGTTTTTCGTCGTTTTGCGACTTCTGAAAATTGTACTCTCTTCGATTATAGTGGAATTTGTCTTGCCTTGCCCGTGGACGTAGATCACCTTGTGATCGAACCACGTAAATCCCCGTGTTCTGTTTTTTACTTTTCGCATCTGTTTTCAACAGCTAGGTTTTGGGTATTTTGTGAGCATCTCTATTGCCAAGATGGGCGATCTTCAAGTCGTTGGCTGAATCAAGAAGCTCAGCAACCAAAACTACAATTCTTGGTCTACCTGCATAATGTCTTATATGCAGGGCCAGGATTTCTGGGAGGTTGTCAATGGAAACGATGCGAGACAACCGGAGGCTGAAGATGCAAATGGGACATTGCGGAAGTGGAAGATTAAAGCGGGCAAAGCCATGTTCGTTTTGAAGACGACAATTGAAGAGGATGTGCTGGAGCATATCCGAGATGCGGAAACTCCCAAAGAAGCTTGGGATACGTTCGCCAAGCTGTTCTCCAAGAAGAACGATATGAAGCTCCAACTCTTAGAAAGTGAGTTGTTGTCGATGGCGCAACGCGACATGACGATCGCTCAATACTTCCACAAAGTGAAGACGTTATGTCGAGAGATTACTGAATTGGATCCAGAGGCTCCGATTGGCGATACTAGGATGAAGCGGATCATCATCCATGGTTTGAAGCCAGAATTCAGGAGTTTTGTTGCTGCCACACAAGGATGGCAAACTCAGCCGTCGCTTGTCGAATTCGAAAATTTGCTAGCTGGTCAAGAAGCATTAGCTAAGCAAATGGGAGGAGTCTCGTTGAAGAATGAAGAAGAGGCACTCTATGCCAACAAAGGCAAGTGGAATTTCAAGCGGCATGCCTACGGTGGATCCAAAAAGAATGATGACAAGGCGAGAAGTCATCAAGATGAAGGGAGCGTTCGTGCATGGAAAGGTTCTAAGAACCATGGCAATGGCCAAAAGTTTGAGGGGAAGTGCTACAACTGCAATAAGAAAGGTCATATGGCGAAAGATTGCTGGTCAAAAAAGAAGGCCATCGAGAGTAACGTTGCTACTTCAAAAAACGAAGACGAATGGGATGCTGAGGCTTTCTTTGCTGTAGATAAGGAGGAGCTAGCCCTTACTGCAACAATATTCAATCAAATTGATTATGAGAATGATTGGATCGTTGACTCGGGCTGCTCAAACCATATGACCGGTGATAAAAAAAAGTTGCAGAACTTGTCGGAGTATAAGGGAAGTCGGGTGGTGGTGACGGGGAATAACTCAAAGTTACCGATAGCCTACATCGGTAATACGGCCGTCTCTCCCCAATGTAGTGATGCCAAGGTGCCACTCCAAAACGTCTATCATGTTCCAGGTATGAGAAAAAATCTTCTCTCGGTAGCACAATTAACATCTTCTGGCCATTTTGTTCTGTTTGGTCCACAAGATGTGAAGATATATCGAGACCTTGAGATTACAATAGACCCGGTAATGAAGGGATGAAGAACGGAGTCTGTCTACGTGATGTCTGCGGAAACCGCATATGTAGACAAGACGAGAAGGAATGAGACGGCAAACTTATGGCACATGCGGCTAAGTCACGTTAGCTATTCCAAGTTAGATGTGATGATGAAGAAGCCGATGTTGAAGGGACTTCCACAACTTGAAGTGAGAACAGACACTGTATGTGCAGGCTGTCAGTATCGAAAAGCGCACCAGTTGCCGTATGAAGAGTCCAAATTTAAAGCGAAGGAACCATTAGAGTTGATACATTATGATGTGTTTGGACCAATTAAGCAAGCCTCCGTTGGTGGGATGAAGTATATGGTGACCTTCATTGACGACTTCTCGAGGTACGTATGGGTTTACTTTATGAAGGAAAAATCTAAAACTCTTTCAAAATTCACAGAGTTCAAGAAGGTAGCGGAAGCAGAGGTTGGTAAAAGAGTCCGTTGTCTACGCACCGACAATGGGGGAGAGTACATCTCAAATGAGTTCACAGATTTCCTTCAGGAGTGCAGAATATGCCATCAGTTTACATGTGCTAGCACTCCGCAGCAAAACGGGGTGCCAGAGAGGAAAAACAGGCATCTGGCAGAGGTATGTCGAAGTGTGCTTCATTCAAAGAATGTTCCGGGACGGTTTTGGGCGGAAGCGATGAAGACTGCGGCCTTCGTGACCAATAGGATTCCTCAGCAAAGGTTATGCTTTTGTTCACCTTTTGAAAATATATGGAACATGAGGCCTGCTGTTGGTCATTTTCGAGTTTTTGGATGTGTGTGCTATGTATTTGTACCTGACCAGTTACGTAGCAAGATGGAGAAAAAGGCCGTTAGGTATATCTTTGTAGGATACGACGGTCAAAGAAAAGGGTGGCGATGTTGCGATCCAACAACCGGGAAATGCTACACATCTCGGAACGTGGTGTTTGATGAAGCTTTCTCATGGTGGTCCTCGAATAAGGAAGTACTACCGGACTCGGATGTTTTTAAGGAAATGTTAGAAATTTCTCAATTCCAGCTGAGTTCAAGTGAAATAGAGGTTGCAGGCGACGATGTAGATGTTGAAGAAGGCATAGCTCAAAATCCTTGGCAAACAGGTGTATACCAAAGGCCAAGCGAAGAAGATGAGCCAACTGGAGCAAGTACACCAACTGCACTTAGAAGGTCAACAAGAGCCTGAAAGCCAAATCCTAAGTATGCAAATGCTGCCATAGTAGAAGAGGCAGATGGAAAAGAGCCTGAGACATTCGAGGAAGCGTCTCAGAGTTCGGAATGGATTAAGGTTATGGAAGAGGAAATTGCTGCATTAGAGCGGAATCAGACTTGGGAGCTCATACAAAAGCCAAGAGATGTGAAGCCTATTTCTTGCAAATGGGTGTACAAGATAAAGCGCCGCACAGATAGATCAATAGAGAGGCACAAAGCTCGTTTGGTAGCTCGAGGGTTCTCTCAACAATATGGACTAGACTATGATGAAACGTTTAGTCCAGTTGCGAAGTTTACAACTGTATGAGTTCTACTGGCACTTGCAGCAAGCAAAAGTTGGAATTTGTGGTAAATGGAAGTGAAAAATGCATTTTTGCATGGGGAGCTAGATCGGGAGATCTACATGAGCCAACCAATGGGTTTTCAAAATCAAAATCATCCTGAGTATGTGTGTAAGCTCCGGAAGGCTCTCTATGGGCTAAAATAAGCACCGGGGGCTTGGTATGGTAAGATTGCTGAATTTCTTACTCATAGTGGTTATTTGGTGACATCTGCGGATTCTAGCTTGTTTGTCAAAGTTAAAGGAGGGAAGTTAGCTATTTTGCTGGTGTATGTGGATGATTTAATCATCACAGGAGATTGGAAAGAAGAAATTCTCCAGACCAAGGAGAATTTGTCAGTTCGCTTTCAGATGAAAGAACTTGGACAGCTCAAACATTTTCTTGGTTTAGAGGTTGACTATACTCAGGAAGGAATATTTCTCCATCAGCAAAAGTATTCCAAAGATTTGTTGAAGAAATTTGCAATGCTTAGATGCAAGCCAATCTCGACACCGATAGAGCCAAATGCCAAAATGTGTGCTCATGAAGGGAAAGATTTAGAAGATGCTACCATGTATCGGCAGTTGGTGGGTAGTCTTATCTACTTAACTTTAACAAGACCGGATGTTTCTTTTGCAGTTGGTGTGATGAGTCGCTACACGCAAAATCCAAAGAAGACTCATTTGGAATCAGTTCGTCGAATCTTGAGATATGTGAAGAGCACGCTTGGCTATGGTATTATGTACAAGAAATGTCACGCCCCGAACCCCGCGAGCGCGCAACATCCTGCAATGGTCATTATGATGCGACGTCCCAGGACGCGTCGCCGACCCAACATTTTATCTTTTTATTACACATGCGGAAGCTAAACAAAGGTTCACCCAGACAATAACAATAAATAGGGATAGATAGGAAAACGGTTTACAACATTGAAATCAAAACACCATGTTTACTTGATTAACCCCTGGGAACATTTTTTTACAAGCCCACTTCATGCATTTCCATAAAAGTCTACAAAAAAATGTCAAACCGGGGTCAATCTACTTCACCAAAAGTCAGCCTTCAGGCACCTCGAACCATAATAGGTGCATCGCATGCTAAGGGCCTGAAAAATATTTAACAACCACAAATGAGATAAAAATCTCAATAAGTTAACGCCTAAGCCCCGTTTAGAAGGTCAACTCACCTCGGGGGTCCCTACTCACACGACCATGCAGAAATCATTAACCAACCACAGGCATCCTTACCTTGCCTTGGCACACATATTATGTATGGCATAAATAGTAATATGTCACAACGATGCATCAAACATATCACATACCCAGAATGTGTAATGAGATTTCTCATGCATTAATGCATCACAGTCGCGCGTGTCTCGATTATAAGGCAGAATCCACTTGGGCACGTCCCATACCATGCCTAGCAGTTTCTACCCCATAATCAAGCACTATGCATCACACGTATTCCATTTATTACGCCCCCACGGGGCCACCACACATCAAGCGATACGCAGCAAGATGGTAGTCTACCGGTAAAAACCGGGCTCCGTCCCGCCCCGTCGGGCACGGCTACGTCAAACGATCTACAGTAAGACGGCATTCCAATACGGCAACATCAAATGATCTACAGTAAGATGGTATCCCGTAAGGAGCATCGAGTCCGACCTCAGGCCGCGACAAGGCATCCGGAGTATCGGTAATCCAGATAATCTCCAGGCATCCGATAAATCGAGTATTGTCAAGCGATCTACAGCAAGACCCCGATAAATCAGGCATCGTCAAGCGATCTACAGCAAGACGGCTCCAACGTGTGACCACACGAGCACACAAGCATTCAGGCCAATTCTTATCTTTTCATTTAGCCAATGCATCCATGAATCGTGCTCACATCAATGCCATACAACAATAACAAGTGGTCACACATGCAAACGGTCAATCCACTTTGTGAACCTCATTTTAAAACATGAATTTACCAAAAGCAGTCAACATCATATCACAGCCAAATAAACATTATTGAAAAGTTAGGTAATAGTGGTTACTGTCTCTAATATGCCGGAATTCAAAAGCTAAAGATTTCAAATAAAGACCGGCAGATTATGGAATTCTTAGTAAAACTGGACAGATTTACATGATTTGGGAAATCAACTTCAACAGCATAGCAAATGGTTTCCAAAAATTATAAAATTTGAATATGTTATAAACGAGACCTTCAAAAATATTTTCCATGAAGAACACAATCCCAAAATTCTTATACAAAGATCACTTTTGATGGCTTGGAAACAACCCAGAACTGGTCCGCTGGAACAGGGGAACTCAACCACAAGAAATACTCATTTACAAACCAAATCCTTTCAAAACACTTTGAAATTTTTACAAGTTGTAGACATGAATGTCCTTTACAAATCTTGTGAAGGAAGTATGGTCGAAATCGAACTAGAAATTTTTATAAAAATTTGAGAAGGCACGAAGGTCACGGAATCCACAGTAAAAACAGTTCTGACCCGGTAAGAAATGGGACCTTCGTGTAACCCAATTGAGCTCAGAAAAATCTGAAATTTAAATATGTTATAAATAAAGATCTTGTGAACAACGTTTATGAAGAACACTTTTCAAGATTCTAACCACAAAATGCTCTATAAAAATGGAAAACCAGGGACGTACAGTAAAATCAGTTCTGGAATCAAGATAAAGACTTCAAGAAACGCCTTCAACTTTGAGATCCACCACTTCTCAGCCATGAAAATACCACACCAAGAGTTTGAATCAACATCCAACATCTATTTCAACTTTGTCTAGCAATCAAGACTCGCCAACGCTTATTCTTGAAGTCCAAACACCTCAAAACAATACCTAGCTAAACTACCCAATGCGAGTTAAACATCCTAAACAAAGGATTAGATGTTAACTTACTCGTCTAAAAACGACGACAACGCAAGAACGATGGCGACGACACGAGTTGTTCGTGGCGGCTTCGGCTTGACACGGCAAGCGGCAACCGGCAGTGAACGGCACACGGCGATCTACGAGGCTCAAGGATGGTGGCGTGAGGGTGTCGGCGGTTGAACGGCGGTGACGGGGTGATTCGGCCGAGAGAGAGGGAGAGAGAGAGAGAATAAGAGAGAGAGGACTTCCTATTTATAGAAACTCTTTCTTGATCACCACTCCAAGCCTTTAATGTCGGTCATGATGACGGTGCCCCAAAGTCAAGAGTCATCATGGCTTGTCATCATGACGAGGGCCTCAAAGTCAAGTGTCATGATGACAGTGCCTCAAAGTCAAGAGTCATGATGACTTGTCATCATGATAGGGGCCTCATAATCTTCATTCATTAATCCAAGCCATCATGAAGGGCCACCAAAGTCTTCATTCATTAATGCAAGCCATCATGAAGGTGGCCTCTAAAGTCTAAGTTTATTAATGCTTGTCATCATGAAATAATGCTTCTAAGTCAAGGGCCATTTAATGGCATTAATGAAACTTAATGATGGAAGTTTGAAGGAGAAGCTTTGACCATGTCAAAGCCTTATCTTCTAGTTTCTTCCCAACAAAACAAACACGAAGCCTATTTCGGTCTTCTAGAAATGTCGGTTCGGCTCACAATGACTCAGCACCATTGGTTTGCACAATAACAACTAATCGACACTTAAGTCGTAAACCCGCGCCATAATCAATTCCATGATTTCCGAGGGTTTTCCTCGACAAAACACATATAATAATTCTATCCAACGGCCAAGATTTAATCTAACAAAGAGGTTCTAGAAGGGCAAGTTAGCAATTAATTTTCGATGGCCAATTCATAAAAATTATGAGGCAACGTCCTATAGTTCTGGTGTAATATCCTTGAGCATTCGACACATAAAATTGGATCATAATTCGTGGCTGAAATCGATCAATCGCAACTATAGTTTATCTCGAACTAACGGGCGGCTGCTCGAAATAAATTCTTCGATAGCCTTTCCCCTTTGGTTAGTATTCCCTAGGTGATCAGGCCAGAGCGAGAATGAACTAATATAGCGTCGATGAAATCACCATTACATAAATCACCAAATTTGGTCGAATTTTCAGGATATCACAAGAAAGGTGGAGATTGCAGACTAGTTGGCTACTGTGATGCCGACTGTGCAGGTGACCATGATTCCTGGCGTTCAACTACCGGGTATGTCTTCATGGTTGGGTCCGGAGCAATTTCTTGGTGTAGTAAAAGACAACCAATGGTGTCTTTGTCAACCACAGAAGCAGAATACCGAGTAGCAGCGATGGCAGCTCAAGAAAGCACTTGGCTTATGCAATTATTGAAAGACTTGCATCAACCAACAGAATATGGTGTCTCTTTATACTGCGACAACTTGTCGGCAATACGTTTGGCGGAGAATCCAGTTTTTCACGCAAGAACTAAGCATGTGGAGGTGCATCATCATTTTATCAGAGAGAAAGTCTTGCAAGAAGAAATTGAGTTGGAGCATGTCAAAACAGAAAACCAAGTTGCGGATTTGTTTACAAAAAGCTTAAGTAGCAACAAATTCGAAAGTTTCTGTCATCAGCTCGGTATGGTGAAAAGAGTAGAAGCTGGTGTTGAGGGGGAGTATTGAACAAACACAACACCAGCACGTGAAGTAGTGTTGAAGTGGTCAAATTTCAGTTTTACATGTCTTCAATAATGTAGTAGTAGAGTCCTAGTTTGTAGGGATTTGTTTCTACATGTTTTAGTTAGTGGGATATGTTAGTGGGTCTTTGTTATTATTATCCGGTTGTTATTTTCTTGCTGAGTAGTTTTCGATATTATGCCTATTTTTTAGGCTTGTGATCTGTTGAGAAAATTCAATGAGAGTTTTTCAGCAGTAATTTTTTTGTGTGTGTCCTCTTCTACTCTTTGCTCTTTTTAGAGGTTATTGAACCATACTTGCCGCTTGTTTTTTTTCAACAATCAGCGCTTGTTCTTTTTCAACATGTTTGTCCTCGTAGGTTATCAACACGGACTCGGGCAATTTCTAGTCGTCACACCTTCCACTGACGGTTTATGATCAAACCCTGGATTACGAGAGTTTGAATCCGGGAGAGAAGGTCGCTTCACTTCTTTTTTCTATCTCATATGCCTCATGAGTATGAGTAACATCTTTTTGTTGTTATCGGTAGACTTACGAGAAGCTGATTTCTGGCATGTACCTGGAGAAATAGTCTGGATAGCTTTGTTGAAAATGGCTGAGGAGTCGGCATTTTTTGGTGATATCGTTCCAATGAAGCTGAAAATTCCTTTCATACTAAGGTACAGTTATAAATTTAATTCTCGCTGCTTCTACATATGAACACGAGATGGTACGGTTTCCATAAACTTCTGTCCCAAATTTGCAGGACTCCTGACATGTCTGCCATGCATGGCGTCTTCTGATCTTACGGTCGCAGGGAAACACTTATGGGATATCATGGAGTAATCAGCCCATCTGCAGCTTAATATTATACCTGTGGTGTCTCTAATGGCATGGCCTTTTCACTTCCGTTCTGTCTAGTACTAACGAAAAAGTATTCTCTTATTGAATCAGTCGTGAAGTAAACTCTATTTTTACAGCGCGGATTGATTGTGACGACTGGATATTCAGGGAGTTAAAATGCAAATCTAATGGCCCATGTTTCTGGAACAATGAAAGAGAGTTCTTTTTTCTCTTTTCCACAATTATCCACAGCTTTACGCTTCACTTTTCTAAATTCAGTTCCCCACTTTAGGAATTGCTGAGTCCCACTATATATAATGATGATTTGTCCATCCTCAGAAACCCGACATGTCCTCGAGAATGAGGAAAGTTGTAGTTGATCTATGCGACATAGTCACCACACGAGGTGCTCGTCTTGCTGCTGCCGGGATATTCTACATGCTGAAGAAGCTGGGAAGAGATACCCTTAGGGGGACGGGGAGAAGTAGAGATCAGTTGCAGCATTAAATGGAGGTCTGATCGAGCACTACACCAAATTCCGGAACTGCCTGGAGGCCACTCTTAGGGGGAGTTGCTGGGACCTGAAGTTGCTGAGAACACGGTGATTCTCAGGCAATGGAGCTGCCCTTTTCACGGCTTCTCATTCACAATACCTCGAGGCAGAGTGACCCTGGAGTATCTCAGTTTGACATGATAATCTCAGTTTTCCAAATTTTGTATGCTTCCCCACCCTTTTCTTAGGATATCATTTGGGTCTCTTTGAGGTCTCATTGTATCATACTTCGAGGTAGGAGGCCCGTAATAGTCTTGTTTTTTGGTCGAAGGGGGCCAGTAATAGTCTAGCGAGCAAAAAACCGAGTAACTTTTAGCCAAGATAGCTCAAGCATCCGAGGAAGAAGAGATGCAAATTTTGTTTAAGTCGTGAATAAATGATGGATCAGGCTCACATTAGGACTCTTTAGAAGAAAGCTCCTTTAAAGCCATTTATTACTCCCAGTAAAGCAGGAACTATTTTAGCTGGAACCGATGTAACACCGACACGCGACACAACATGCCGACAAGTCATTTCTCAAAAAGTAGAGGATTCCGATACGTTGGGATACGCTCTATATTAAATGTATATTTTTATATATACATAGTAAATTATCATTTTTACGATTATTTCAATCAAATTAATTTGATTCAAATCTACAAATAAATCAAATAATTTAATTTAATTCGATAAATTATTCATGACATATTTTATTATGCCATGTGATATAGCAAAGTTCCTTTGTTCATATATATTTTGCTCTTGATCATTTTCGTTTTTTTCCCACGAAAGATTACAAATATATGCCTAAACGCAGTCGTCTCATTACCCAACCCCCCCTTTCTCTCTCTCTCTCTCTCTCTAACAGAGTCGGACGAAACCCTACCCATGCCCCGAAATCGCAAATTCCTCCTCCGATCCCGACCGAGCTCCCTCTCCTCTTCCATGGCCGTTCCTCTCCCTCAAGCTGCTAAATCATTTTGAAGTTTACCGATCGCCTTCGTACCAATCCATTATTTTGCATTATTCGTGTCGCAAGCTGGACAAAGGTCGCTGTATACAGTGTGGCGAATGCGTGAGATGAAGTTGTACTATTCTTAAAACCCGATTGCGTCAAGCAAACGGGTCTCATTCCTTGCTTCCGCTTGTGTCAGCATCATATAATAGCGATTCTAAAAGCTGTCTTGAGTTAAGGAATTGCCAACTTTACTGAGATGCGAATGTGGCAAAAGATCAGACATTCAACGGTGATATTCGTCGTACAGCAACACCTTTCGTTGCTGACATGACTATCTTCTTTGAAGTCTAAGTAGCATGAGTGCTCTTCGATCTTTTATTGCCTCGATATAATTGAGGTTTGCTCAACACCCTCTGCGCAAAGTGCCCATCCTTGTTCTCTATCTATCTAGCACAAATTGACATATCCATCTCTCTTCTATTCTGTATATTCTATAGTATACATTCGGAAACTAGTCTTAGGTATGGATCACTAACACACAGTTAGACAAATCGTTTGACGCTTGTCTTTCTGTAGGATAAGATGAGGAAGTTTCACAGAAGTTCGGAGTCCAAAGCCCTTCACTCTGCGACTGTTTTAGTGCTGACAGTCAGTAAGTGTGGCACTCAAGAACATGAAAATCGCTGCACGGCATTTCCCTGTATTCAGAATTTCCAAGGAGCGGGACAACGTCGAACTTGTGACGGGATTTCTTCTCGACATTGTAAAGCGGATCGCTACATTTGAGCAGCACTTGCAGTACCTCCTTCATTGTAGGCCTCGTGGAAGGCAGAGTAGCAGTGCAAAAGATCCCGAGCTTAAAGACATTGCTTATTTCATCTACGAACGAGTCATCCTTGATCTCCTCATCTATCGCATCAGATATTGGCTTGCCGTCTTGGATGTGACGCCATGCCCAATCAGCGAGGCACATGTCTTCGTCACCGTCATTAGCCTCCCTCCTGGTGGTCAGTTCCAAGAGAACAACCCCAAAGCTATAAACGTCGATCTTCTCATTAACTCTTGTCGTATGAGCATACTCTGTTGTTCAACAAAAAAAAATGGCAAGACAAATCTAAGTATTCCTGCTGGTAGGATATGTAGGATATGAGGAAGGCGAACTGGCATAGCTGAAATGAACTCATGTCGAGTGAATAAACAAACCTGGTGCCAAATAGCCGAAAGAACCAGCAACAGCTGTCATCGTAGCAGCTTCTCCATGCTTGGCCAACATCCTTGCAAGGCCAAAGTCAGCGATTTTTGCGTTGAACTCTGAGTCCAAAAGAATGTTGCTCGATTTCACGTCTCGGTGGATGATGGGCGGTGAACAATCATTATGCATATAGCAAAGTCCTTTAGCTGCTCCTAGCGCAATCTGCAACCTTTTGGGCCAATCCAAGATCATATTGTTGGCAACACCCGAGACAGGTGACGATCTTTTCTTCTTGTGAAGCCAATGGTCCAAGCTGCAATTTTCCATGTACTCATACACTAGGAGTTTCGAGTTCTCGCAAGAAATACAGCACAACAATTTGATAATGTGCAGATGCCTTATGTTCCCAAGTATCTCCACTTCCGCTACGAATTGCTTCTCCAGCTTCTCATCTAATTTTCGGTTATTCGAAATCCTTTTCACAGCGACGGTGTCACCAGAAGGATTCGCGATAATGCGATATACTTTTCCTGATCCACCACTTCCAATCACATTATGCTCCTTCAATCCCCACAGAATATTCGATTCTGTAAAATTCAACGTTTGGAATGAAGTCAATTTCGGAGATGAATCGAACCCGTCCCTATTCTTTCTGAAAGCTCTGATCGTGAATAGCACCGCCAACAAAACGAACATTGCCGCTGCGATGGCCAAGATCACGATCAAGGTGAGATTGGTCTTGCTCAATCTACCGGATTGGGAATTGCAGACATTGAGCCTCATGAACGATTTGGATGCACAGAGGCTGGGGTTGTTCAGGAAACTGGTGCCATATGCGGCGTTCTCTAACTGGTCTGGGATTCGTCCGCTGAGGCGATTGGATGATAAATTCAGAAAGTTCAGCTTCAGCTGGCCGATTTCAGGAGGAATCAAGCCGGACAGTTGGTTTTCTGACAGGTCCAACTGCGTGAGTCTTAGAAAACCAATTTCGCTAGGAATCGCTCCCGAGATCTTATTGTGACTAAGATTCAGAGCGGTCAAGGAGTTCCACGAAATGATATCTGTGGGAAGATTTCCAGAGAGCTCGTTCTGACCTAGCCAAAGCGTCGTCAGAGAAGGAAGCCCGGTCAATTCAGTCGGAACCGTGCCACGGAGGAGGTTATTACTGGCATCAAACACCCGCAAGTTCCTCCACGAAGACACTGTACTCGGAATCTTGCCAAAGAATCTGTTGTTGTTCATCTCGATCCGAGTGAGGTTTGGGGACAGCTCCTTGGGAAGTTCGCCAGTTAATCCATTACGACTCAAGATCAAAGACGTCAAGTATGGCGACATCCAGAGTCCTCCAGGCACAGTGCCAGTGAATCCATTGTTGTTCAACATAACGACCAACAAAGTACTGCAATGTCCAAGTGACTCTGGCAACTTCCCGCTGAGATTGTTGTGCATAACCGCCAACCCGGTCATTTTGCCGCCATGGCACAGTTGTTCCGGCAATGTGCTGGTCAAGTTGTTGTAGGCCACTTCGAACCTTCTGAGTGCAGAAAACTTGCCGAAGTCCGGGGGGATCGTGCCTGATAAATTGTTGTTGGACAGCCTGACATCAGACAAAGCAGGAAGACGCCCAATACCTTCCGGGATTCTACCGGACAATTGATTGAAATCTAAATTCAAGTTGGACAGATTCTTGAGCTTGCCGAAATCTTCAGGTATGTTCCCCGTCAAATTATTAACGGACAGATCGATCACGCTCAGGTTCATGGCTTTCACTGCCTGAGGGATCGACCCGGACACATTGGTCTTGTACACGTACAACTCCCTTAAGTTCCTCATAGCGAAAATGCTGCCCGGGATCTCTCCAGTCAACAGATTTTTTCCCAAATCCAAATGCTCGAGAGCCTCCATATCACTGACCTTCTCTGGGATTCCACCAAACAGGTTCGTCTGTGGCATCGAGAAGAATCGCAGCTTCTTCAGGGCTGTGAAGTTCTGCGGTAGCTGCGACGGCACGAATTTGGCGTTGTACCCGAGACTCAGTTCTTCGAGATCGGAGAGGCCAAAAATCTCTTCAGGGTAAGTGCCGTTGTACTCGGACTGGTCAAGGTGAAGGATCCTCAGCCTCCGCAGCCTCGCGATTGACACTGGGATGTCGAATGAGAAGCTGGTGGCAGCGAGAATCAGGACCTGAAGATCAGCCATGCGGTCGATGTCGGATGGAATAGGACCTTCGAAGTAATTCTGGGACAGGTCGAGGTACACGAGCTCGGAACAGTTGTAGAGAACTGTTGGAAACTTTCCAGGAATATTATTGTTGTAGACGTCGAGCTTGGCCAGATTCTTGAGGTCGCAGATGAATGGGGGGATCGAATAATTTATGTTCAGTTCGACAAGATTGAGCTCTGTGATCGAGCCATCTTGGCATGTGATCTCGGGCCATGTGCAGTGGGAGGATGAATTGGAGGCGACCCAGTGGGCGAGGGAAGATGGGTCTTGCCAGGATTGCCTCAGCTTCAACAGGACTTGCTGTTCTTGATCTTGGATTTGAGACTCTGCAACATGGGAGAAAAAGCAGAGGAAGACGAAACACGGGATGTAGAAGAAGAGGAAGAAGAAGTGAATACGAGGAGGTGATGAGGTTAGTCTCGGCATAATTGGAGGTGTTTCAGAGTCTTTTTCTGGTTAGATTGACTCTCCGGTGTTGGAGGTTGAGATCTGTCAGCTCAACATGAAGCGAAACGTGATAGTTTGCTTTTGTTTATTGCTCGGCAGAACACCAAGGTATTTAACCTCGTTAAAGTGCTAGAATTTGGTGCGTCCTACGATGATGACGTTTGTGGATGAATTTGTTCCTTTTTGTTCTTTTCCATTTCGCTCCACTAATGTCTCATCTCAGTCAACACGTGAAAGAGTGAAGAGTTAATGAGTCAATGAGTCAATGATGCTCCCATTATCTTGACATTGCTCCGGAGTACACTTCAGAGAGCACACAGACACCTTTGATTCCCGTGGTTTATTGGAACCAGTAAAAGCCTGCAAAAACTAGATTTGCCAGATCAGTTAAACGGCTAGGGCTGAAAACAGACAAGTTGTTCCTCTGCAGAAGGAAAAAATGTTGTTAATTTTACATGTTCCCTACCCGCATAAGCAGAGCAAGCAGGGGAGAAGGAAATGCATGTTATGAAATAGGGCAAAAGGTGGAAATTTGACAGACCTTTTTTTGGGTCGGAGAAATTTGACAGACTTTAGTAGCTGGCCAATCTTGGCTATGCAATTTCAACCCTCCTCGAACCTTTGATTGGGTTAGCATTATGATTAGGCGAATCGAATATCCGTGCGTTCGCATTCTTGGATCGTGACTTATCTCTGCTAATTCCTTTTCATTTCAAGAAGGGAAAATAAAGTATTGTTACGTAACAGTAACCATAACAACATATACTATCATATCAACAACAGTTATTTAGGGCGCAAATAATAACCATTATGTTTCTCTATTTTTCTATTTTTTGGTTCCTAGGAATAAGTTGGGAACAGAAATCCGTTTGATAACGCAATTTCATTTTTTATTTCCAGGACAAATTTTTTGCCCAGAAATGGATTTGGAACATAAATAACTTTTATATAAAAATAACAACTCTCTTTATTGCTCACCCTTATTGCCCACTGTTGCCTCCCACTGTGACACCCGCCGCCACTTGCCGTTCGCCCGAATAGAAATTTAAGAATAACTTATCAAACGAATTTATATTTTCGGAACAAAAATTTTGCGTCGTTATCAAACACTACTTTTTGCTCAGAATCTCGTTCGAGGAAAAGAAATAAATCTAGCCAGAAATAGTGCTAGGAAAGAAAATGATTATCATTCGCGCCTCTGGAGTCAGAGACAAATTGAAAAGTATAATGGATGAATTTCCATAGTGTCGTCAGACATTCTAATTTCTTAGAACATTTAAGAGAAATTGTGAAAATCCTACGCCGAATTTCCGCTGAAAGCCCAAACTTCCATATGATCATTATGTCGTGGTTATGAGTTGAGTCTATACAATATTTCCACTATAAATATCGGTCTCCCGTCTCGCCGTAATTGTGATCTATGTGCTCGTCACGTCAACCACCATAGAGAAAGGTGTAAATACCTCCACGGGGGCTAGTGACCACGTGATTACAAGCACATCACCTTCGAGGAAATTCACGAAAGAAGCTAGAAGCCCTCCAACTTTGAACGTTGACCGGAGACTTTTTGCTTTTTTAAAGCGAGGTGATTGTCGGCTTTTGCCTTATCCCTTCTTTGGTGGGGGAAGCAAAGACTTTTGGAAAGTTGCCGCAAAAGCAAGCAAGTTTGTGGAAGACCTTGACTTTTTTGGCCCCTCCCTTCACGCTACGATCTAGTTTGGCGGCTGACCACGGTGATTTGTAGTTTGTGCTCTTTCCGCAGAATCAACTCATCGGGACGAAATTCAACTTTGGAATTTAAGATAAGCGAGTTGATGATGGGATATATCAAGCTGCTCCATATGATATCATCATCAATTATTTGGGTAATAGTATGGGCGAAAATTGACAACTGTTCATTTAACTCGTTGAGGAAAGTTATGTGTAACACGCGAGATCACATTCATCGGTGGGGTTTCGGTTAGGTATTTGGCACTTTGACTATTTGTTTTTGGCGGAGGAAATTAGAAAATTAAGACAACAGCATGTAAGCCAGTCTGACCAAATGTAGTTAATCTATTTGCAGTCCCGTTATGTGATGTAGCAGAACTTTAATCACACATACACTCAACAAGTAATAACGACTTAATAATATCTAACAAAAGACTCTTTTCAGTCAATTTTTAACCGTCTTAATTCTTACATCACCATGATCAATTAAATGATGAGATTCCGAGTTAACATGATAATCTAAATTATTGGGATTTTCACGCTTCAAAAACTTGGGGCGAACACATATATCCAATCCAAAACATGAGTGCTTCTAGAGAGTGTAGAAAGAGATGATCCCTGGCCCTACAAATGGACACTTTTTAAAAAATAAGGTGGATGATGTGAAACACGACCTACTAAAAAGAAACCACTAAGAGAAACCAGAGTTGATCATCAAAGCAGAAAGCCGTTTTAATCGAGTTCAACCTAACATCCACGATAGGAGTTACTATGTTTTGGTTATGTTTTTCTCCCTCCCGCCCTTTTCCTTGGGTGTGTCATGATCAGTGGCTTTGCTAAGGATGACAATAGCTAAGGATGACAGTGAGATACTTACAAATATCTAGAAACTGCTTTCTTCTGATTAGGTTTTGCATTGAAATTAATTGACATTAAAGATTCTTAAAAATTGCTTCCTTATGATTATGTCTTGCTGTGAAATTTATATTGAGATGCTGATGTTTTCCGAGGCTTGAAGTTCCAATTCCTTCACGGGCTAATACCATTGAAAATCTCAAACCGGTACTTCCATAACATGCTGACCCCAAACTAATTTTCGTCCCACAAAAATCCTTAAATAGAACCTCCATGACACATTTATTCAAACTAATTTTGGCCTCATGAAAATTTCCAAATTGGTACCCTTGACCCCAATCAACCTTATGTTAAAATACATACATGTCAACATACATGGATTTTTCACATTGGTTCTGTCATTTTCCACGTCGGATCTGTCTTATATTCATCCCCCACATGGGATCCATCTTACAATCACCTGTGATGTGTATTGACATGTATTTATTGTAACGAGATATTCAATAGAATATTCACCGATGGTAGATTTGGGTCAGGGTACCAGTTTAGATTTTTTTTTTGTGACGAAAAATTAGTTTAAGGTAAATGTGCCATGGGTTCCAATTTAGAAGCTTTTGTGAAACGGAATTTAATTTAAAGTAAATGTGTCGTAAGGTATTAACTTGGAATTTTTAATGGTATTTAACCATTCCTTCACCAACTCAAGTTAGCTCACTTGCGGAATGAATGCTGAGCAAGACTTTCTAATAAAATCCTATACACAAGGACCTTCTCAAAGCCAAAAGGAACGTTTAGCAAAAAAGAAAAGATAAGATAAAATACACCAAAAATCATAAAATTTATTCAATGAGATGTAGTTGGGCTGCAGAAATTGTTGCATAATGCAATGAAGCTCTAAAATTTCTGAAATTTATGTAGTCAAGAGTGTCCATTAAGTCCGTTTGTTCTGAGCGATCGCAACAACAAATTTGTACTCAATTCTGATTTGACTATTATTTTCACTCAAGGAGAAAAGACAAGTCTTTGTTTCTTAGTCTTCATGAAAAAGTAAGTCTTTGTTGCAACCCACCAACGTTTGTGCTTGTACGTAGTTGTTGCAACCCACTAAAGTTTCTTGCGTTCCCTGTATTGGCAAGACAACAACCTGAATGATTCCGATTGATCCTGTTGGACAACCTTTGAATCATCGCCATGCCCTCCTATTCTCCAATGTCACGGCTTTCAATTTGTTTCCTGAATTTTGCCTTCTGGATGATGAGCAAATTGGTCTTTGGTGGAGCCGACTGCAAGCACAAATTTTCCACAGCGTGATCCGGCAATGACGGGTCGAGCATTCTAGATGGGTAAGGAAGATAAAACTTGGTTCCATTGAGCCCCGCACGATTGAACTCAACCAATCCTCATTGCTAGGAATCTTGCCAGCGCATATTACACAAGTTACCATCATCCACATGCTTAGACATGCTTAGTTAAACGTGTGAATGTGTTACCCGTGTCAACGTGACACGCTTCAATGCATTTCGAGACGGTAATATATGACAAATAATGGGGAAAATTACCAAAAAAGTCCTAAACCTTTTGCAATTGTGTCAATTCAGTCCTAAACTTTTTTTTTGGTTAATTTAGTCCTAAACCTTTTGGAATTGTGTCAATTCAGTTTATCCGGCCACTATTAGCCAGCCGGCGCTGACGTGGCACCGGCCGGCTCCACGTGGTAATATTTTAATATATTTTTATTATTTTAGAAAAAAAAAATTTTCCTTCTCCCCCTTGGCCTGTCCAGCCAGGGGGTAGGCTCGTCAACGAGGGCCTAGCTCCGGCGAGGCAAGCTGGGCCCTCGCCGGAGCTAGGCGAGCTCGCCATGGCTGGGCGAGCTTTGCCTCGCCGGAGCTGGGCGAGACTCGCCCAAGGGCGAAGCTCGCCCAGCCATGGCGAGCTCCGCCCTCGCCCAGCCATGGCGAGCTCCGCCCTCGCCCAGATCTGGCAAGGCGGAGCTCACCCGCTCGCCCAGCCATGGCGAGCTCCGCCTCACCGGAGCTGGGCGAGGCTCGCCCAGCAGCGGCGAGGGCCCAGCTCGCCATGGCTGGGCGAGCTCCGCCTCGCCTGAGCTAGGCAAGGCTCGCCCAGTGGCGGCGTGGGCCCAGCTCGCCATGGCTAGGCGAGCTCCGCCCCCGCCGCCCTTGGGCGAGCCTCACTCAGCTCCGGCGAGGCGGAGCTCACCATGGCTGGGTGAGCTCTGCCCTCGCCTAGCGGCAGACAGGGCCTAGCTCGCCTCGCTGGAGTTGGGCTCTCGCCGGCGAGCCTCCCCCCTGGCCGGACAGGCCAGGGGGGAGAAGGAAAAAAAAAGAGAAAAAAATTCGAAAATAATAAAAAAAATATTAAAATATTGCCACGTGGATGCCGGTCGGCGCCACGTCAGCCGGTCGGCGGCCACGTCAGCGCTGGCCGGCCAAAAGTGGCCGGATGGACTGAATTGGCACAATTCCAAAAGGTTTAGGACTAAATTGGCCAAAAAAAGGTTTAGGACTGAATTGGCACAATTGCAAAAGGTTTAGGACTTTTTTGGTAATTTTCCCTGGATAATGAGCATCTAGTGTAAACTAAAGCAGAAAAACCCAGCAAAGATCAAAGGGCAGTTCTATACTCACTTACATGCAGTATCAATTAATGCGCTCGTCTTCCAAGCATGCGTAATGGAGCCTCAATAATGACGCTCTAGTATTAGTCAAGATAGTTGGAATTCTACTGTCCAATCGCAGTAAAGTCACAGAGAACACGAGTGTTGAACTACCCATTTCAAACACGGCGGCAACTAATTCATTGCTAAACCGGGGTGATCATACTATTGTTCATCTAAGATTACCATTAATCTGACATGATTCCCATAAATAATCCATCTCTGGCTAAAGTTACCAGTGGTATCTGAACTAATTCCAGATTCTAGACTGGATACTATGTCTCAACTAACAGCAGTTACGTGTCCAACTATCGGTATTCAGCAATTTACTTTAGTTCAGTCGCTAGTGGAGGTTGAAACGATAAGTAATTCCACTAAGAGAGTGCTTTCTGCACATTAGAATATAAACTCCTATGAGAGTTTGCACTAAAGAACGAGTCTGAAAAAATTGATTGGAGTATTGAAGATTGCATATAGCACGGTCAAATAGAGTCGAAACAAATCATTTACCAGAAAAGATAAGATTCCACTAACTCATTGACGCGAGAGAGAGAGAGAGAGAGAGAGAGAGAGAGAGAGAGAGAGAGAGAGAGAGAGAGGATATCATCATAGACTGTGGACAAGATTATCACAGATCTCAACAACAGACAGAAACAAAGCTTATGGAGTGCTTCAGGCACCTGTGGACACACGAGACAGACGGACTTTTGTTTACTACTCCTAATGCTTCTGTGGCAAACTCATTTTAACAAACCTGTTACAGTTATCAATCCTAGAGATATCAATCCTCCCCGATTAAGAGATATATGTTAGAGATATTAATCCTCCTTGATTGATTCTATTTGCTGTTATTTTGATATTGTAATATTTTATTGCTTTAGATAGTTATCTAGAATAGCCTATAAATAGGCTCATGTATCATCAGTATTAGACACACAGAAATATGCAGAAATTCTCTTTTCTACTTTATTCTTCACATGGTATCAAAGCCTATATATTTTTTTTTTGAGGAAGGGGCCACGGTGTTTTTAAACCAGTAGCTACAGCTACGCGGGATATCCATTCTCCGCCGGATGGATGGCGAACTGTCGTCTTAATTGCTGCTCAGAAAGTCTCTTTGCTTATTTCGAAAATCAAACACTATCGTTAGACTCGCTGCCCTAAAACGAGTCAGACTCTTTAATTTCGTCACCAACGGACTCGGAAAACCTCTGCACACGCCGCCACGCACCACCATGTCATGGGCCCTTCGATGCCGTCGACTATAAGTTCCTTTTTTGATGCCAATAGTTGGATATAATCCAAAAAAAACATCATACACAGGTTCTCCATCCTCCGACGAGTCCAGAACAGCAACGAACATCATCGGAAAGCTCTCCACGCGCCCTCGTGCACCTTTGAGATCCTCTGCGCATGAGATCTACATGCCGTGTGAATCCGTGGTTCGAACCAGTGACATCATCTTATGATATCAACGACACATCACTGCCAAGTCATCTGCCATGTCATAATAGCGCTGACCGACCCTTGACCGGAGTTGACCTGACGTTGACCAGCATTGACTAGACATTGACCAGAACGGTTTATCTATTTTTTGATCGGTTCAATCTCTTTTGGACCGGTTCTTGGCATTTTCAGACCAGTTCCTGAGGTATTTCAATGTCCTGAATCCATTTTTGGCCTTATTTTGTCAATATCAGCCTTGGAAATATCGGTTTTCGCAAAAGTCATTAAATTGGGTATATTCTAGTTCATTACATATCATTGAAAAATTAGAAGTCTCAGTACCCATTCAGACCATCTTGAATGAATCAAACTATATCTTATGGACACAAAAGACATCAAGTTTTTTAAAAGGATGTAAGTTTTGGCGTTACGTCACTGGAGATATTTGTGAGCCTGTTCAGGCTACTGGTGAGGCTGATGATAAATTTGCTGAACGATTGGAAGAGTGGGATAGCAGGAATCATCAGATACTCGCATGGATATGAAACACTTCGATTCCATCTATCAAATTTAAGTTTGGTCGACTAGATACAGCAAAGGAAGCTTGGGATCTTCTTGCTGGTCGTTATTCCACGTCAGACATTGCTCATCAATATTAACTGTTAGGGAATTTACATCGCATGCATCAGGAGACAGGTCAATCTATTAATGAATTTTTATCTTCGATGCATTATATATGGGATTAGCTAGCCTTATCTGAGCTTAAATGGGAGTCAACTACTGATGCCCGCATGTTTATGGAATATCATTATCGAATGCGTGTAATGCAATTTTTTATGGCACTTAATGATGAGTTTGAACCTGTGCGAGCTTCACTTTTGCATTGAGATCCTTTACCTCGTCTTGAGGCAGTTGTCTCAGAACTGTTGACCGAAGAGACTCGACTAGCTACTTTAAAAGCACAATGTGCTACTCTATCAGTCTCCACTCCTATAGATGCAATATTTGCCACTTCTGGTTCTTCCTCATGGCGAAAGCCTTACTGTACGCATTGCCGTCGACGTGGTCATCATGCATCCAATTGTTGTCAGCTACAACCTAGCAACCTATGGTAACAAACAGCCAATCTTGGTTCAGAGGTCCGCATGTGCGCTCATCCACTACTGCTGCTACCATTAAGGATTCTTTCAACTGTTCATCAGTTACTCTATCATTAGATGATCTTCGATCCACAGTCCATTCCATTATTCAAGAATTTGGTACTTCTAGCTCCTCTGTACCTAACTCCTCTGCTCTGTCAGTTAATCCAGGTACTTTTGATTCGTGGTTCTTTGATTCTGCCTGCTGTAATCACATGACCTCTAACTCCCATTTATTCAAGTCAAAATCATACACTTCACAAGCACCTATTATTCATACCGCTAATAACTCTAAGATGCTAGTGAGTCATACAGGGAACATTTTGACGTCCACATTATCCTTGCCCAATACATTTATGGTTCCCAAGCTCTCATTAAACTTGATGTCTGTGGGACAGCTATGTGTCTTGTGCAGGATCCATGGATGGGATAGACAATTGGAACAGGCCGTAAAGTGGGTCGCTTGTTTGAACTTGTTTCGTTAAAGCTTCCCAATTCCTTCATTCGTTGTACTGCCACAATATCATCTGAAACTTGGCATTCTCGTTTGGGCTATCCTTCTTATTCTAGATTAAGTCTCTTGATTTTAAGTGGTCATTTAGGTTCCGTTGAAATAAAACTTTTGATTGCTTGCCTTGTAAATTGGGAAAACATTATGCTTTACCATTTAATATTAGTGACTCTGTCTCTTATGCTCCATTTGATCTCATTCATTCAGATATTTGGGGACCATCTCCTACTCCCACTATGGGTGGATCTCGTTACTTTGTCTTTACATAGCTATATCTTATGAAGAATCGATATGAACTTACTCATATCTATGGTAACTTTGCTGCCATGATCAAAACACAATTTTCTCGAGATATCAAAGTTTTTCATGCTGATAATGCCATGAAATATAGGGACAGAGAGTTCTTTAGAATTCTTTCTCAGAATGGTACTGTCATTCACTATTCTTGTCTAGGAACTTCTCAACAAAATGGTCGAGCAGAGCATAAACACAGCCATATCTTAGATATCATACGAACTCTTTTAATCTCAACATCTTGTCCAGAAACGGTTTTGGGGAGAGGCCTGTCATACTGTTGTATATACTATCAATCGTATTCCGTCACCTATTATAGGTAACATTTCCCCTTATGAGCGTTTGCATGATAGTGTTCCCAATTACAATCTACTTTGAGTTTGTGGTAGTGCATGTTTTGTCCATCTTCTCCCTAATGAACGCACGAAGTTAGAACCTCGTGCTCGTCTATGCTGCTTCCTTGGATATGGCATTGAGCATAAAGGGTATAGATGTTGGGATCCTATCTCTAATCATCTTCGTTTGTCTTGTCATGTTACATTTTGGGAACATAAGATTTTTTCGTCTCTCCGTCCCTTTGAATCCTCCCCTACTGTTCCAACTGTCCGTTTCTTCGCCAATCCTTCTGTCGATCTTTTTCTAGAAGATGATAATCGATTCTTCCTCTTTGGAATTGCCCTCTCCTATTCTTGATGCAAGTCTTTCTGGAAATCCCACTTTGGCAGATCTTGACATGTCTATGCCATCCGCAGATTCTTCTTCTCCTGTTCGTCGTTCCACCCGTGTAAGTCAACCTTCTGTTCGACTTCATGATTTTCATTGTTATTTTACAATTGCTTCTTTTCATGAGCCTCGCACATATAGAGAAGCTCGTACTAATCCTCTTTGGCAGCAAGCAATGGTGGATGATTTGCAAGCATTAGAAAAATCTCGTACTTGAGATTTGGTTGATTTGCCTCTTGAAAAGTCGACTATAGGTTGTAAATGGGTATACAAGATCAAAACCAAGGCAGATGGCACAGTTAAACGCTACAAAGCTAGACTAGTAGCAGAAGGTTTCACTCAGGAATATGGCATTGACTATGATGAGACGTTTGCTCCAGTTGCACGTCTTACTTCTGTTCGCAACCTCCTTGCTATTGCTGCTATTAAGCGTTGGCCTCTATTTCAGATGGATGTCAAAAATGCATTTCTCAATGGTGATCTTATTGAAGAAGTCTATGTGGAGCCTCCTCCTGGATATCCTCACACTCCTAATAAAGTGTGTCGCCTACGTCGTGCATTATATAGATTGAAGCAGGCTCTTCGTGTATGGTATTCCAAGTTTAGTTCCACCATGGAACGTCTTGGTTTTACGTCCAGTCCCTATGACAATGCACTCTTTCTTCAACAAACATCTCATGGGTATATTCTGCTATTATTATATGTGGATGACATGGTTATTACTGTCGATGATCATAATGGTATTATGAAACTTCAACATTATTTGAGTCAACAATTTGAAATGAAGGATCTCGGACGGCTCAGTTACTTTCTAGGTCTGGAGGTTACGTCAGATCCCTCTGGCTATTATCTTTCTCAAGCAAAATATGCCACTCATCTCCTTTCGGGAAAATTACCAAAAAAGTCCTAAACCTTTTGCAATCGTGTCAATTCAGTCATAAACTTATTTTTTGCCAATTTAGTACTAAACCTTTTGGAATTGTGCCAATTCAGTCTATCAGATCACTTTTGGCCACCCGGCTGACGTGGCGCCGGCCGGTGTCCAAGTGGCAATATTTTATTTTTTTTTAATTATTTTTGATTATTTTTCTTTTTTTTTCCTTCTCCCCCCTGGCCTGTCCAGCCAGGGGGGAGGCTCGCCGGCGAGGGCCCAGCTTTGGCGAGGCGAGCTGGGCCCTCGCCCAGCCATGGCGAGCTTGCCCAGATCCGGCGAGGCGGAGCTTGCCATGGCAGGGCGAGCTCCGCCTCGCCAGATCTAGGCGAGGGCAGAGCTCGCCCAGCCATGGCGAGCTCCGCCTCGCCGGAGCTGGGCGAGGCTCGCCCACAAGAGACGGAGGCGGAGCTCGCCCAGCCATGGCGAGCTGGGCCCTTGCCGCCGCTAGGCGAGCCTCGCCTAGCTTCGACGAGGCGGAGCTCGTCATGGCTAGGCGAGGGCGGAGCTTGCCATGGCTAGGCGAGCTCTGCCTCGCCGGAGTTGGGCGAGGCTTGCCCAGTGGCGGCGAGGGCCCAGCTCACCATGGCTAAGCGAGCTCCGCCCCCATCGCCCCTGGGTGAGCCTCACCCAGCTCCAGCGAGGCAGAGCTCGCCCAGCCATGGCGAGCTCGCCCAGCTCTGGCGAGCTCGCCCAGCTCTGGCGAAGTCCCAGCTCGCCTTGTTGGAGCTGGGCCCTCGTCGGCAAGCCTCCCCCTGGCCGGACATGCCAGGGGGGAGAAGGAAAAAAAAAAGAAAAAAATTCAAAAATATTAAAAAAATATTAAAATATTGCCACGTGGACGCCGACCGGCGCCACGTCGACGCCGACCGGCACCACGTCAGCTGGCCGGCAGCCACGTTAGTGCCAGTTGGCCAAAAGTGACCGGATGGACTGAATTGGCACAATTCCAAAAGGTTTAGGACTAAATTGGCAAAAAAAAAGTTTAGGATTGAATTGGCACAATTGCAAAAGGTTTATGACTTTTTTGGTAATTTTCCCTCTTCTTTCTCGAGTTGGACATACCGATGACAAAACTGCTACAACCCCCATTGAAACTAATGCCAAATTTGATGACAAAGATGGCACTCCTCTTCCAAATCCTACGCTTTATCGATAGCTGGTTGATAGTCTTGTATACCTCACTGTTACCCGTCCTGACATAGCTTATGCTGTTCATATCGTAAGTCAATATATGACCGCGCCACGAACGACTCACTTTGCTGCTGTTCTTTGAATTCTTCGCTATGTCAAGGGTATCTTATTTCACGGTCTTCACTTTTCTACTAACTCAGGCTTAGAGTTGACAGCTTATTCTGATGTTGACTGGGCTGGCGATTTTCTTAATCGTCGATCTACTATAGGCTACTGCTTCTTCTTAGGAAAGTCTCTTATTTCCTAGAGAAGCAAGAAACAGACTACCATCGCCCGATCAAGTACTAAAGCATAATATCGCACTCTTGCTGATACAACATTAGAATTACTATGGTTGCGGTGGTTATTGGAAGACATGGGAATCCGTCAAAATGGTGGAACGACCATTTATTGAGATAACCGAAGTGCTATCCAAATAGCACATAATGATGTTTTCCATGAGCATACCAAGCATATTGAAATAGATTATCATTTCATACGCTCTCACGTGCGTCGTGGTATTATTCATCTTGTTCCCATTACATCGGTTGATCAGACGGCATATGTTTTCACTGAAGCATATCCACCCAGGCATTTTCAAGATCTCTTTTCCAAACTCCTGTTGACCTCTTATATGTCACCTTGAGTTTGAGGGGAAATGTTAGATATATCAATCCCAGAGATATCAATCCTCCCCGATTGAGAGATATATGTTAAAGATATCAATCCTCCTTGATTGATTCTATTTGATGTTATTTTGATATTGTAATATTTTGTTGCTTTAGATAGTTATCTAGGACAGCCTATCAATAGGCTCATGTATCATCAATATTAGACACACAAAAATATACAGAAATTCTCTTTTCTACTTTATTCTTCACAAAACCAAAGGGTTATATCAAAAGACATATCAAATGCTTGACCTACACGAATTAAAGCATTTGCTTTGGAAGTCCACAGATGCTGAATACTTTGATTCAAGTGACTCTAATTGGAGCTTTGTCGCGAGTGACAAAGAACTAGATATAGAAGAAGCTGTTAGAAGGAAAAGCACACGTGCAGTATGATGAAACCACGAGTGTCGCAATCAATTTTGGATAATAGTATGGGTGAAAATTGAGAACTGTCCATTTGACTCGTTGAAGAAAGTTATGTGTAACACGCGAAATCTCATTCATCGGTGGGGTTTCAATGAGGTATTTGGCACTTTTACTATTTGTTTTTGGCGGAGGAAACTAGAAAATTAAGACAACAACATGTAAGCCGGTCTAACCAAATATAGTTGATCTATTTGCGGTCCCATTATATGATGTAGCAAGAACTTTGATCACGCGTACACTCAACAAGTAGTAATGACTTAATAATGTCTAACAAAAGACTCTTTTCAGTCAATTTTTAACCATCTTCTTACATCACCATGACCGACTAAATGATGAGATTCCGAGTTAACCTGATAATCTAAATTATTGGAATTTTCATGCTTCAAAAACTTGGGGCGAACACATATATCCAATCCGAAATACGCGTGCTTCTAGAGAGTGTAGAAACAGATGATCCCTAGGCCTACAAATGGACTCTTTTTAAAAGATAAGGTGGATGATATGAAACTCTACCTACTAAAAAGAAACTACTAAGAGAAAAAAAGAGTCGATCATCAAAGCAGAGAGCCGTTTTAATCGAGTTAACCTAACATCCACGATAGGAGTTACTATGTTTTGGTTATGTTTTTCTCCCTCCCGCCCTTTTCCTTGGGTGCGTCATGATAAGTGGCTTTGCTAAGGATGACAGTGAGATACTTACAAATATCTAGAAACTGCTTTCTTCTGATTAGGTTTTGCATTGAAATTAATTGACATTAAAGATTCTTAAAAATTGCTTCCTTATGATTATGTCTTGCTGTGAAATTTATATTGAGATGCTGATGTTTTCCGAGGCGTGAACTTCCAGTTCCTTCACGGGCTAATACCATTGAAAATCTCAAACCGGTACTTCCAAGACATGTTGACCTCAAACTAATTTTCGTCCCATAAAAAACCTTAAATATAACCTCTATGACACATTTATTCAAACTAATTTTGGCCTCATGAAAAATTCCAAATCGGTACCCTTGACCCAAATCTACCTTCTGTTAAAATACATACATGTCAACATACGTAGATTTTCCACGTTGGTTCTGTCATTTTCCAAGTCGGATCTGTCTTATATTCGTCCGCCCAAGTGGGATCCATCTTACAATCATTTGTGATGTGTATTGACATGTATTTATTGTAACGGGATATTGAATAGAATATTCAGAGATGGTAGATTTGGGCCACGGTACCAGTTTAGAATTTTTTTTGTGACGAAAAATTAGTTTAAGGTAAATATGCCATGGGTTCCAATTTAGAAGCTTTTGTGAAATGGAATTAAGTTTAAAGTAAATGTGTCGTAAGGTATTAGCTTGGAATTTTTAATGGTATTAACCTTTCCGTCACCAACTCAAGTTAGCTCACTTGCGGAATTAATGCTGAGCAAGACATTCTAATAAAATCCTATATACAAGGACCTTCTCAGAGCCAAAAGGAACGTTTAGCAAAAAAGAAAAGATAAGATAAAATACACCAAAAATCATAAAATTTATTCAATGAGATGTAGTTGGGCTGCAGAAATTGTTGCATAATGCAATGAAGCTCTAAAATTTCTGAAATTTATGTAGTCAAGAGTGTCCATTAAGTCCGTTTGGTCTGAGCGATCGCAACAACCAATTTGTACTCAATTCTGATTTGACTATTATTTTCACTCAAGGAGAAAAGACTCAAGGAGAAAAGACAAGTCTTTGTTTCTTAGTCTTCATGAAAAAGTAAGTCTTTGTTGCAACCCACCAACGTCTGTGCTTGTACGTAGTTGTTGCAACCCACTAAAGTTTCTTGCGTTCCCTGAATTGGCAAGACAACAACCTGAATGATTCCGATTGATCCTGTTGGCCAACCTTTGAATCATCGCCATGCCCTCCTATTCTCCAATGTCACGGCTTTCAATTTGTTTCCTGATGTTTGCCTTCTGGATGATGAGCAAATTGGTCTACGGTGGAGCCGAGTGCAAGCGCAAATTTTCCACAGCGTGATCCGGCAATGACGGGTCGAGCATTCTAGATGAGTAAGGAAGATAAACTTGGTTCCAGTGAGCCCCACACGATTGAACTGAACCAATCCTCACTGCTAGGAATCTGGCCAGCGCATATTACACAAGTTACCATCATCCACACGCTTAGACATGCTTAGTTAAGCATGTAAATGTGTTACCCGTGTCAACATGACACGCTTCAATGCATTTCGAGACGGTAATATATGACAGATAATGAGCATCTAGTGTAAACTAAAGCAGAAAAGCCCAGCAAAGATCAAAGGGCGGTTCTACTCACTTACATGCAGTATCAATTAATGCGCTCGTCTTCCAAGCATGCGTAATGGAGCCTCAATAATGACGCTCTAGTATTAGTCAAGATAGTTGGAATTCTACTGTCCAATCGCAGTAAAGTCACAGAGAACACGAGTGTTGAACTACCCATTTCAAACACGGCGGCAACTAATTCATTGCTAAACCGGGGTGATCATACTATTGTTCATCTAAGATTACCATTAATCTGACATGATTCCCATAAATAATCCATCTCTGGCTAAAGTTACCAGTGGTATCTGAACTAATTCCAGATTCTAGACTGGATACTGTGTCTCAACTAACAGCAGTTACATGTCCAACTATCGGTATTCAGCAATTTACTTTAGTTCAGTCGCTAGTGGAGGCTGAAACGATAAGTAATTCCACTAAGAGAGTGCTTTCTGCACATTAGAATATAAACTCCTATGAGAGTTTGCACTAAAGAACGAGTCTGAAAAAATTGATTGGAGTATTGAAGATTGCATATAGCACGGTCAAATAGAGTCGAAACAAATCATTTACCAGAAAAGATAAGATTCCACTAACTCATTGACGTGAGAGAGTGAGAGAGAGAGAGAGAGAGAGAGAGAGAGAGAGAGAGAGAGGGAGAGATAGGATATCATCATAGACTATGGACAAGATTATCACCGATCTCAACAACAGACAGAAACAAAGCCTATGGCGTGCTTCAAGCACCTGTGGACACACGAGACTGGGACTTTTGTTCACTACTCCTAATGCTTCTGTGGCAAACTTATTTTAACAAACCAAAGAGTTATATCAAAAGACATATCAAATACTTGACCTGCATTAATTAAAGCATTTGCTTTGGAAGTCCACAGATGCTGAATGCTTTGATTCAAGTGACTCTAATTGGAGCTTTGTTGCGAGCGACGAAGAACTAGATATAGAAGAAGCTGTTAGAAGGAAAAGCATGCGTGCAGTATGATGAAACCACGAGTGTCACAATCAGTTCTGGACAAATCCCACAATACGCAGAGCAGCTCGAAGAATTGGATAAGATGAGCCAGACATGAAAGGTTGACTTGATGAGGATTGCTCCGAAATATTGGTGCAAGGCTTACTTTAAAATTACGTGCAAGTCAATTATTGTGGACAGTAACTTGTCATATGCATATAATGGATCAATAACGGAAGCTCGACACATGTCTATCCTATCTATGCTTGAGGATATTGGGGAGAACATATTGACAAGAGTGGGTGAAAAAAGGAGATGGATGTCAAAGATGGAAAAGCGACATTGCGCCAAGGATATTAAGGAAGATAGAAGGCAATAAAAAGGGAAAGTGCCTTTTGTCATGTGCTTTGGAATGGAGAAGATGGATTTGAAATGCGACATAGGAACGATTAACTAGTAGTTGACATAAGAAACAACTCATGCCCTTGCAGGGCGTGGGATTTAAGTGGGATTCCATTCCCTAATTTAATCTGTGTCATTTTATTCAAAGGGAAGGAGATAGAAACTTTGTCGCCCATTGGTTCAAGATGGATATCTGTTTATAGACACGAAGTCACTACTTGGAAGCAATGAATGGTGATTGTGACATCTTGGATTTAACTCACCCGTGGTATTGTCGACTTTGACCCATTCTATAGCAAGCCTCACGATTTTATCATTTGGCATATAGCTGAGCACTTTCCCAGGAGGTCACCCATCTTGGTAGTGTTCCCACTTGAGTACGCTTAACTTTAGAATTCCAAAGCAAGGTATTGTCTACGTTGGCCCGTCCCATACAAAGCCTCGTAGTTCTTTCCTTTGGCATACAGATGGACACTTTCCCAAGAGTTACCCATCTTGGTAGTGCTCCCACCTGAGCATGCTTAACTTTGAAGTTTCGAAACTAAGCACTGCCGTTTTGTCAAACGGTGCCTCCATGAGTTAATTTCAATTTCATATATATATTTTCCAATATTTATAAGTCCCCAGATCCTTGGACACTTATGGTATCAGAGCCAAGGGGTAGATAAAGATACTCTTGGTAATTTCATTTGCAGTAAAGACGATTTCCTTCATGGAGGTCTTTTCACAGAGATATCTGGATGTGTTCCAGGTAGTAAAGCCCAGTGGGGGTAGTAAGTCCGTTGGTAAGCATCGCCGATATCTATCGAAAAGGAGAAAGTAGTTTTTTGCAATGACCTTATCAAGAAGATATGAGTCTTCTTCTAGTTCTTTATCATAAATATCCTCAAACCAAGGACCGATATATAGAAAAGAAATTAATATTGAGGATTTCAAAAAGTCTATTGAAAACTGGTTCATCCCCAAATTTAAACTTGATAGAATTTATGAACATTCGAAATTGAAACTTCTTGGTAATAATGACTATGTTATTATTACTAAAGAAAGAGATGTACCTCTTTTTAATTCTTTTGCTTTAATACAACTCTTAAATAAAGATTCTATAAAGAAACATTTCTAGAAATGGAATTACATGCATATAGGTTAGGTACAGGTTGGTGCAAAACCCCTGACCAAAGAAGGTTTAGATACTTCTTTGCTTCTTGTTTTAAGGGATGCTAGACTTTTAAAATACGAAGAATCCATTCTTGGAGTTGTAGAAACAAGTCTCTACAGTGGACCAATCCATTTCGATAGTCATCCTGGTCTTACTGTCTCCCTCAAAGACAAAAATATTTTGAAATCTCTTACTCTTCAAATAAAAGCTCATAATTATTCTATAGCTAAAGGTTCTATTCCAATAGTTCTCATATACAGAGTTTATTACAAGGTAATGAATTATGCCTTTGGTAGCAAAGCTTTTAAATTGAATTCCAACAGAGAAACTCTTCTTTTGCAAATCGATATTTCTAAAGCAAATATTACCATTCTAAGAACTATTCCTTGGAATCAAATAACCCTTCTTGACCAATGCGAATTAGAAAACAGAATTCCCCAACAAATTGTTCAAAATTCTGATCCTACCATTATCATTCAACATCCTAAAGGAAGAGTAACTATTCAATTTTCTAGGAGATCAATAGATATCCCTAGGAGATCTTGTGACATCAGGACTGTTCCCTCTTGGCATTCCACTTCCTCTTGGAGATCTGTTGATACTGTTCCCAATATTCCATTGAATAATCTAGAGGAAGCATCTGCAAGTGCACCTCATCTTCCAAATATCAGCGGCATAGATAATAGGTCAGGAATCTCCAGACCAGTCTATCAGCACAATACTGATTTCCCGGACCCAACTCCTTCCGAAATGGAAGATCCAAAAATCAATGTTCTAGAAATAGCCTTTGAACCGGATAAGATTTTCCTAAACAAAGAATTCAATTCCTCTGACAACAAACAAATCAGAGAATGGTTCTTTGCGAATTTTTGAAACCAAGCACTCGAAATCAAAAAAGAATAATATGATTACATGTATCAACATGAAATCGCAGCATTCTTCTTTGATTGGTTTGAAAATATATTTTTAAAAGAAAAACAGATTTTTGTCGTTGACCAGTTTTATAAATGGAAACTGGATGATGGCAACGTCATTGAATCCAATCATCATCCTCTCAGAAAAATCAAAATTGAACATCGAGAGACTGAAATAATAGCCTCTTCTTTCAAAACCGCTTCTTAGATAGATGGCATAGGAATCAAGAAGATTGTTGAATAAAACAATTTTTCTAATCAACATCTTCACACCATAGGAAAACAACTTGACCACATTGAAAATCTTACTCAAAACAATTTTCCACTTCCTTCTGTATCAATGGCAAAAAAAGGATTTAAAGCCACCACTTTTTTAAAATTTTGAAATTCCTAAAAATCTTAGCCTTGATTTTGCTAAAACCCTGGAAGATAGGAGAAAACTCCTGAAGGGAAAAACAATGTTGATCCCCAAGAATCCCATAATTCTTGATACTCCTTTTATACAAAATCTAAATGTAAAAGACACTCCTGATCGCATAGAAACCTCCAATCAGATCAATCTCTTAGATAAATCCAATACTGATTCTATTCCTGAGGTAAATCGTATTACTTGGAAAGATCGTAAGAAACTTTATTATTCTCGTGCCACTCCACCTGATATTCTCACAAAAGAAATAGTTTCTAAAGTTCAAAATAAATATTCTTCTGATACTATTTATGAATGGAACATAGATGGTGTTTCTAAACAAAACCTTATAAACATTTTGACTCAAATGGTTATGCTTGCAAACACCTACAAAACCATTCTTGATACTTCCGATCATTCTGTTGCATATCTTTTAATAGCCGGATTCACTGGCCAGCTCAAAGGATGGTGGGATAACTACCTGAATGAAGAGCAAAGGTCTCAAATTTTAAATGCTTTTAAACTCGACCCTTTTGGTCAAAATATCCTTGATGAAGATGATCAGCCTATTCAACATGCTGTCAATACTTTAATATTTTCCATATCCTAGCATTTTCTTAGAGATTCTTCTCATATTCTTAATAAAAACCAAGATCTTTTGTCAAATATGAAATGTAGATCCCTAGGAGAATTTAGGGAATACAAAGAAATATTTTTGCAAAGAGTTTTCCAGAGAATAGACTGTAACCAATCCTTTTGGAAAGAAAAATTTATTGCTGGTTTACCAAAGCTCATAGGAGAACAAGTTCGCAGTAAGATAAGGGAAGAATGTGGAAAGCAGATTCCATATGACCACCTTTCTTATGGAGAACTAACCTCTTACGTTCATAAAATCGGAACACAATTGTGCACCAATATCCGTCTCCAAAAACAAATCAAAAAGGAACAAAGACTTTCCAGAAAAGGTTTAGGAGATTTTTGTGCCCAATATGATCCGTCTTTTGAATCTTTTGACAAGCCCAAATGCTCGGGAACCTATTCTTCCAAAAAGAAAGAAAAGAAGAAATTTTATAGGAAACCTTATAAGAAAAGGTTTAATAAAACCTCTTCAAAAAAGGAACAAAAGGATGATTTTAATAAAACCAAAAAACCCAAAAAGGATTTTAAAAATGTTACTTGCTATAATTGTGGTAAAAAAGGCCACACCTCTCGATTTTGCAAAATCGCCAAAAAGGTTAATGAACTTAATTTAGACGAAGAAACTACTCATCAGTTTAACCAATTAATGGTTGAGACTAACTATAGTTCTTTTGATGAATCTAGTTCTGAAAAGGGTTTACAAATTTGTGATTTGGAAACTTCTTCATCTTCAACCTCTGAAAGTGAAGAAGATACCACCAATTTTGAAATAAATGTTTTAACAAAAGAAGAAGAAATTCTTTTGCAAACATCTGATCAGATTATTGATCCCGAAACAAAAATCAAATATTTGAATAATTTCCAAAACCCAAAACCAGTTTCTAGATCCACTTTTCAAACTGACAGTCCTTACAATATTTCTACCATTTTAGGAAAAGCAAAAAAAGCAAGTTTTAAACTGATTTCTATAAGTGATCTCACTAATGAAATCAATAAACAAAAGGAGGAGATGCAAAATCTCAAAGCCGCCCAAATTGCTATGCAAAAGGACATTTTAGAAATAAAATTGAAAAATTTAAAAGGAAAACAGAAAGAAGAAGATTCTAAAAAAGATGAAAATCCTCAACCTCCTTCCTCTTATGACACAAATTTCCTTTTAATGTTCTCAGAAATAACCACCAGAAAATAGATTATCAACATTTCTATAAAGATTCAAGAATTTGTCTTGAATACCACGGCCCTTTTTGATACAGGTGCAGACCTCAACTGTATAAGGGAAGGTCTCATACCAACCAAATATTTTGAAAAAACTTCCCAGTCTCTTAGACTAGCATCTGGAAATAGATTAAATATTAATTTCAAAATTCTTGAAGCCGAGATTGTAAAAGACCAAGTTTCTTTCAAAATTCCTTTCCTTCTTGTCAAAACATCAGACAGAATATCATTCTTGGATCTCCGTTTGTCAATTTACTCCAACCTTTTAAAGTTACTGAGAAAGGAATTAAAACAAAAATCTTGGGAAAAAGAATATGTTTTGATTTCATTTCAAAATTCCAAACCAGGAATTTAAATACTCTTCAGGAACACTCTATTTCTGAGATAAATCTTTTAATCCAGGACAAAGAAAATCATCTTCAATTCCTTAAAGACGATCTTACATACAAAAAGATTGACAAAAGTCTCTCTGAAGCAAGTCTTCAGAAAAAGATTTCCTTTCTTGAAAATCAGATCAAAGATTCTATATGTTCTAATATTCCTAATGCTTTCTGGTCTCGAAAAAGTCATATAGTTGATTTACCTTATGATTCAGAATTTTCTGAAAAAGATATTCCAACTAAAGCTAGGCCTTCTCAAATGAATCACGAAGTCCTAAATTTCCGTAAAAAGGAAATATAAGAACTTCTTGAGAAAAAACTTATCAGGAAAAGTCAATCACCTTGGAGTTGCTCTGCTTTCTATGTCAACAAAAATACTAAACTAGAAAGAGGAGTCTCAAGATTGGTTATTAATTACAAACCTTTGAATACAGCTTTAAAATGGATAAGATACCCCATTCCTAACAAAAAGGAATTGTTGAATAGACTTTATGATGCAAAAATCTTTTCAAAATTTGATATAAAATCAAGATTTTGGCATATTCAAATTAGCAAAAAGGATAGATATAACACAGCAATTACTGTTCCTTTTGGCCAATATGAATGGAATGTCATGCCTTTTGGTTTGAAAAATGCTCCTTCTAAATTACAGAGAATTATGAATGATATTTTCAATCACTGTTCTGACTATATTATTGTCTATATTGATGATGTTCTAATATTTTCCACTTCTATAGAAAAACATTTCAAACACATCAACCATTTTATCAATGTGGTAAAAAGAAATGGTTTGGTAGTTTTACCTACCAAGATATCTCTCTTTAAAACAAAGATACGTTTCCTTGGACACTATATTCACCAAGGAACCATCATCCGAATTGAAAGATCAATAATCATTTTTGAGAAATTTCCTGATGAAATCAGAGATAAAAATCAATTGCAAAGATTTCTTAGGAGTTTAAATTACATTATTGAATTCTCTCTTCACATCAATATTATTTGCAAATCACTACATCAAAGACTCAAGAAGGATCTTCCACCATGGACTCAACTCCATACTGATATTGTAAAGCAGATCAAACGAACTGTCGAGGACATTCCTTGTTTGCATCTTGCCCATCCTTCTGCTTTCAAAATTGTTGAAACCGATGCCTCTGATATTGGATATGGAGGAATTCTCAAGCAATCCAAAGATAATAAGGAACAAATTGTCCAATTTGTTTCCAAACATTGGAATGATTGCCAAAAGAATTACTCCACGATCAAAAAAGAGATTTTTGCTATTGTACTTTCTATTTCCAAATTTCAAGGAGATCTTTTAAATAAAAAATTTTTACTAAGGATTGATTGCAAATCTGCGAAAGATATTTTACAGAAAGATGTGCAAAACATTACTTCCAAAATAATCTTTGCCATATGGCAAGCCATTTTATCTGTTTTTGATTTTGATATAGAATTCATAAATGGCTATTCTAACTCTCTCCCAGATTTTCTCGCTAGAGAATTCTTGCAGGGAAAATGCCTCCCAAACCACCTAACAAGCCTACCGGAAGAAAAGGCAAAGAAATCGTTGAAACATCTTCGGAAAAGAGACACGGTTTAACCAACATAAGAAGATGGCTGCAAGCAACTACCTAGCCATCTTTAAATACCAATACCATTTCTATCCGAGATAAACTTGATCAACCTAATCTTGAATTATCTTTAAGACCTTCATTTGATATAACAAATATTTATCATGAAGAAGCTTTATAGCTTCTCCAAAAGGCCTTCAATAGTCAGACACAACCATCAACTGCATTGGTAAGTCCCGACCCTTCCCCAGTTGCTACCCAAAAGCAAATGGGAAAAAGAGTTTCTAGTGAGGTAGTTATTCAGTCTACTTAGACGACCTCTCCTGAGCTTAAATCAAAATTCTTTCCTAAAACAAATTATGATACTCTTTGCAGTATTGAAAACGGATTTTATGATGAAAATCCTTATGTTTTCGCCAAAAACATGTTTTTTGAAAAATTTTTATACACTCCCTATGATATTTATAAAAGTGTCGAATTTTATGAAAGGATTTTGACAGAAACAGAATCTGTCACTTTCAAACACTTCTCAGACAAAGAACATATAAATTACTCAAAGGCCATTTTACATAAGGTCATCCACCCTCAAGACTGGAATCCCATATTGGTTTCTCCAGTGGTGGGAAACTCTCGGACCCATTGATGAAATCCTTCATACTAGAGTTCAACCTAGTTATGAACTCTTTCTCAGCAAATTCATTCCACACCCTTTCGAGCAAACCTATCCCAAACTTATGCTCTTTTTCTACTTCTTCGGAGTATCTTGGGTCTTTGGGTGGACTTTTGACAATAGAAAAGCAATCAAAATGGGCATCCCTATTCTAATTCGACAATTCAAAGTCAAATGGTGAGATGGTTTCAAATTTTTTGATAGAGTTTCAAAAAAAGCAGTCAGCAATTGGCTCATTGCTAGACAATCTATTCCAGGTTGTCCTCTGAATCCTGAAATCACTCCTTTTCTGCATGACAAAGGATTTGTTCTTTCTAAATTAGCTTCAGCTCAATCACACCAGCAACTAGCCGAGATGTTAAAGAAAGCCCTTTCTAAAATAGAAGACTTTGGATCCTCTCACTCTCATCATAATGGGAATTCCAATGAAGACGATTGCTATGGGATCCTTCCTAGAATCCCATGGGGAGATATTGCTGAACAAGAAAAAGAAGATGATGAGGCAGAAGACCTGTCCAAACCATGACAGAGGCGCCGAAAGGAGTCCCCCAATTTTCTCTCTTTTCAATAGTTTCATGATTATGTCTGACATTGTTTACTGTAACATTGTGCACTTACTGCTACGGTATTACTCGTGAGCCATTTCTATAGGAACCCAACCATTTCTACAGGAACCCAATCTTTCTATATAAAGGACTTCATTCCTTTAACAAAGATCAAGCTTCGAACATCACCCCTTCATAGAACATCCTCAGAGTTCACTTCTTCTGAACTTCTTAAACCTCCTCTCTCTCTCTCTCTCTCTCTCTCTCTCTTTCTAGAGAATAAAGAAGAATTTGCAACCTTTCTATAATCAGTAAGTTCTCATTTCTATAACCTTTCATAACACCTTCCAGGTCTTAGTTTTCTTTAGAGAGGTATAGTCTGTAAACAATTTTGCCAGAACTATTCTCAGGAAACACAATGTTTCACTCGAAACTTCATAAGATCTGTCACCTTCTATACTTTCACTATCCATGTATCACCTTATATTCCAGATCTCTCTCATGATCTGAGAATATAGAGGTTTTTATAAAAAGTTCATGCACTTGTATTCCTTTACTTTTTGCTGTAATATATTACTGTTGTAATCTTTCTTCTTCGTTTAAATAATAGTTGTCTCTTTTCAATATTCTTGCTACATTTACATTTACATACCCTATAAACGGCAGGTCGTACCGCCTGTGGATGGTCTGTAACTTACTTTAAAGCATCTCTCTGCTAATAGTCCTTCTATCCCGCATACCACCTACATGGTTGGTTTAGATGTACTAATAGTCCTCCTTTTCATTCTATATATTGCTTACGGACTATTCATTATTCTTAATGTTCGTACTTTTATTTAATTTTATTTATTTAATAATTTTTTGTGTAGAAATCTGTACTTTTCTTTTAACATATATTTTCTCTGTAGCCCGAGCTTTAAATAATAGAGACATTTTTAGAGTCATTTATCTGTTCCACCAATTCATTGAATATTTCGAATACCTAGAACGACGGTTGAAAATTACGTACTTTTTTGTCAACTTGCTATATTTAATACAATTCCCCAATCCCAATAGTCCTTGAACATCCATTTTATATTAATTTCTCCAATATTTATAAGTCTCCAGATCGTTGGATACTTATGTTATATATATATCCCAGGCACACTCTCTTCTTATTCGGTGTGCAATTCGGTTCATTCTTGCCCCCTTTTTTCATTTTAGAAGCCTGCCAGAATCGCTTCATGTTTGAGCCATGAGGCCTCAGAGATCACTCCCCGCTCTCGTCGGATCGGGTAATTATAAGCCCACCAACTTCCACTTTGTCCTTGAACCACACACTTATCGGAGGAGATCCTGCTCTGATACCATATTGTGACGCCTTGGATTTAACTCACCTGGCGTATTGTCCGCTTTGGCTCGTCCCATACCGAGCCTCATGATTTTATTCTTTGACATATAGGTTGGCACTTTTCCAAAAGGTTACCCATCTTGGTAGTGCTCTCACCTGAGCACACTTAACTTTGAAGTTCCAAAACTAAGCATTGCCGTTACATCAAAAAGCGCCTTCGTGAGTTAATTTCACTTTTCACATATATATCACAAGCGCGCTCTGTTCCTGTTTGGCATACAATTCAGTTCATTCTTACCTCCTTCATCATCCTTGAAACTTGTCAGGATATGCTCTTTATCTAAGCCCTCTGGCACCGGGTTGGACCGGGTTGCTACAAATAACGTTTGCCCTTCCGGTGATAGAAACCTTTGGTGGCACCAACGCCTCGGATTATGCCTAGTAGGTCTAAAGAGAAAATGATAAGAGAGGAAGGAGAATCTAAAAAATGGATTCAAAGTGTCAAGACAAGGCACAAAAATCACATGCAATTTGTGCTTCAAGCAAGGCCACAACTCAAGAAATTGTCCATTGAAACAAAAGAAAAAGGTAAGGTTTATGCATTTTGCGTCTCTAGTCTTCGTTTGTGTCCATATCTTGTTACTTCATTTGTAATGAACAGGATAAAGAGATAGTTGAACAGAGAGAGCCAACCGACTTGTCATGAAGATAAATCGTAACAGTGCCACAACTAAAAAGGTGCTCTTGACCTCACTTTTAAGTAAGTGACTATGTACTTAAATAATAAGTGCCATTTTAACTGGAATATTGTTTTGTTCTGAATAGCTTGGACTGGAAGGTAGCCAAGCCATTTCTCTCCAAGAAATACCAACCATGTTGTGGTTAATGCTAAGAAGGTAGAGAGGGCATCTCGCAAATTTATCACCACAATGGGATTAGAGGTACAGGTTTATGGTAGTAAACTAGTTGTTATGTTATTTTGAATTAGTCCATTCTTATCTAGGAAAATTTCAAATAAGAGCATGAAGTGCCATCATTTTCTCAAATAAAAGTTTGAAGTGGACTTTGTGTCAAATAAGGACATGAAGTGATATGTTAGTCTCAAATAAGGGTCTGAAGTGGCCATGAGAGTTTCAAATAATGACCTAACTTTGCCAGTCACTGGATGGCGAAATATTTCGAATGGTGACCACCAAGGTCAAGGTAATTTTCATCCAAAAATAATTTTAATTTTAAATAATTTTATTTTTTTCTTCCTTTCTTTTTTTTTTCCTTTTCGTTTTTTTCCTTTCTTTTCTTTTTTTTTTTCCTTTTTTGATCTTCTCTTTGTCCTGGCCACCGGCGAACCCCGAGAACGGCTGGGCAAGGGTCGCCCTCTCCCAATCTGGCGAGGGGCCACCCTTGTCAACCACCCGTCGCCCAGGCGAGGTCGGCCCTCGCCTGTGGCTTTCAAGGGCAGCCTCGTCGATAGCTGGTGAGGTGACCCTCGCCTGTTGCTGGTGAGGGTGGCCCTTGCCTAGATCTAGCCAAGGGGCAAGGCAGCCCTCATCGACCATGGGCTAGCCGGGCCTCACCAGATCCGGCTGGCCACCGGTGAAGAACAAAGAGAAACCAGAAAAAGAAAAAAAGAAGAAAGAAAAAAGGAAGAAAAACAAAAGAAAGGAAAGGAATTCAAAAAAAGCTAAAAGACATAAATGTCCCTACCATTCAGAAAGTTAGGCCCGTCTTTGAAACAGAAATAGCCACTTTAGACCCTTATTTAATACAAAACCTACTTCGGGTCCTTATTTGAGAAAATGAGGACATTTCAAATCCTTATTTGACACAAAGTTTACTTCAAGCCCTTATTTGAAAAAATGAGGACGATTCATGCTCTTATTTCTAATTTTCCCTTCTTATCTTATGTAATTATTGTAACAGCTAGTAGATAAACTCTATAAAAACAAACGTTATTCTAGAGTTAAAGAATCAGCAAAACTCAAGCTCAAACTTACAGTCTAATTCTTACACTCTCGTAAGTGAGAGTGAGAGAGTGTGCTTGGCTTACAAGTGTTTGTGTAGGAGTTTTTCCAACCAGGATTGTAAGAGAGCGCCTCCACTAATAAGAGTGTTTTCTTGAAGCGAGCCTTGCATGTCTTCCTCAATAATTTGATATTTGAGTCACGCTTCCACAACTCAACATTTGATATTAGAGTTACACCTCAGAAGTTCAACAAGATAGCATTGGTGACTTTCGCTCATATCTTTGCTTCTAAATGTTTTTGTTCAGGATGACTATTTTGTAGAACGTCAATTGCAGTTTGTTCTTGATTGACTTGTTGGAAACCGTGTCCTTCGTTGATCTGCTGAAATTTAATTGACTATCGGTGTTTGATTAACAAAGAGCTTATAAATGATAGAGAGACCTTGCTTTCTCAACCATTCATAGAGAAAAGTCAAAATGGGACGATCTTGGACTATGGTTCACTGTCTTTGTAGTCTATGGCTCCGTTTGAATTTTGGGTGGTCATGGTGCTGAAAGGGAAGACAAGCATTGCCGTATTTAGTCAGTTTGAATTTATTTCTTTTTGGTTCAAATGATTCCTAGTCCTTTCATGGCGTGAGAAGATTAATTGTTAAGGCAGTTTTGGGCATTTGTCTACTGAAACCCAATTTGTGCTTGATTCTGAGAAGTGACATGGCATTCTGGACTGTTTAGCCTCATTCTGGTGCACTGATGATACTCGACGAAAGAAGCTGATATCAGCCTCAAGTGTTTGATGCTTCCCCTGCAAAACTATGTATAACATCTCTGGTATTTGAAACAACACTCAGGGTCGAGGGCCTTTTTGAATTTTGGAATAAAAGTTTAGTCTTCAAGGGCGGTCCTCGAGAACCGAGTGACTGATGAGTATCAAATGGAAACTCACTTACAATAAACACTCACTTTTATTATAGGATGATCACTCAACACCACTCAATATTTTGTTTGGGAAGTTCAAGATACTCTCTCACAATGCTCACGCAAGAGTGTTTGCCTCGCTCTTTTCTTTCCTCTCTGCACGCCCACGCTCTCTACTTACACCACTCACTAGACAACACCACACAGTCTCTACAACACTCTACACTCACGCCCAAGGCGCAAGTGCTCCTATTTATAGGCTGCAAAGTCGGTGGATTAACTGACTTTGCCAACATTCTACACACTTCTATTATAATTTTATATAGCAACTTGCCAACTTGCATAAAAGTATGCTCAAAGAAAAAGACTGGTGCATTCTGGAGAGAGGAGAGAAGCTGGACTTCTCTAGAAAGATGGGGAGAAATCTAGAGAGAGAGAGAGAGAGAGAGAGGCGGTGTTCTTCTCAACAGTGACCGTCCTAGTTTTTAGCTTGCTGTCTTTCTTTCCATGAATGATGAATTTAATACCAATTCTTGTCTTTCTTAAGGATGAGAAAGGGTTGTATTATGCCTTGGATCTTGGTTGCACAAATTTCCGCGTCCTCTGTGTACATCTAGGTGGAAAGGAGAAAAGCGCCACCAGGGAGAATTTGAAGAAGTTTCGGTACCACCGCATTTGATGACTAGAAGTCCAAACGTGAGTCTATGTCCATCTGGATAATTCCTAATTCGTGTTCCTGTACTAATGTTATGTTCTATGCCCTAAGGCTATTCTTTTATTTCCGATTGTTTATAGGAATTGTTTAATTTCATCGCCATGGCATTAGCAAAATTTGTTGCTACAGAAGGTGAAGATTCAGATCCTTCCCCTGGTAGACAAAGGGAGCTTGGTTTTACCTACATTTTCGGTTAGGCGCAATCATTGTTCACATCCGGGACTCTAATTAAATGGATGAAACGATACTCAATAGAAGATGCGGTGATAACAACTATCTTAACTTGTCTTCCACAGCCTGTAACATTCGCCCCATCCCTATGTTTAGTGATTAACTGCTGTTATGCCTATTTCTTACATCCTGGTATCCGCAATGGATATGTCGCGACCTTAAAAAATCTAATGTCGATTTTCCGGGCTAATGGATTATTAAGATTGAACTTAATTCGGACCCTCCCAAGTCCTACCAAATCGCAACTTAGGGTTTAAGTTCTTAACATGCAATCGTTTTCATGCTTGGAGTCGCCACTAATCATTTTACGGTAGGCTGATTAGAAACCTAAATAAAACATAGGGAGATATGTTTTATTCCTACGAACCAGAGATTCTAAGTCCGGGGACTTGATTACGCTAGATCTAGTCTAACGCCCTTTCGGTACCTTTTCATTTCAAAAATATTTTTGACAGGCAGCTTGGATCCATTTTAACTTAGTCACTAACATGTGAGGTTTTCATGCGAGTGCGCAGACCACCAAATTAACACTCAGAAATCAAAGCATTAAATAAATTGCAAGTTGGGAAGAATTACTTACCTCGAATCCCGCAAGCATCTGCATTGTTAGCAAAAAATCATACAGACAATCCTAATATGATTTCTAGTTAACAAAGCAACACATTCAATTTCTTTCTTTTTTTGGATTTTCACTTTATTTAAATGAAATCTAACCTATATGCAATGACGTGCAAATATGACATGCGAAATAATGCAACCTAACATGCATACTATATGTCATGCGACGACGTGACCTAATTCTAATGACGTGTGAATGAACATTTTTTGGTATTTTCTAATGAATGAAATTCGGAATTAAATGAAATTCGGAATTAAAATATGCCTAAATTAACATGCAACCTATTGACTTCTATTTTTTTGTATTTTCTGTTTAAAATTCGAAATTCGAAAATACCTAAGTTAACATGCAAACTATGATGACTTAATCTACCCTAGAATGATTTCTTTTTTTGGGATTTTTGATTAAAATTCGGAATAATAAATAACGTGAATATTCCGTTAGGATTTGAAATAATGCCTAATTTAAATTAGGAAACATGCCACGTTAAGTCCCAATTTAAATTAAATACTTATCTCATCCTTCGGGATATATTCAAAACCTAAACATGCAAAAATCCTAATTTAAATATCAAAACAGATTTTTTTGGGTTTTCTTTTTATTTGAAAAGGAAAACAATTAAACAAATAAGGATAACAATCAAATTCGAATCAACCACGCAATCCGCCAAATTCGTTTCAAACTCGGATTAGGCACAAAAATCAAATTATCGGTCATATCTATAGGGTTATAGATATTAACGGATAACCGATTATTCAAATTTGGAAAGCTAATGAAATTTGTCATCGTATCTAAGTGATTATAGATAGGATGATAATTTCCCGTATCGCCGCGTATCGGACTTTAGGGTTAAAGTCGGATAGTCGTCCCGATACGTTGCTAGATTAGGAAATTTTCCTAATTTGAATATTTCCAAACACTGCGGATATATCAGGCATTATCCTAAGATATCTAACAAATATTCATGCAATATCCACAAAATATTCAAATAACCAAATTAGGAAATTAAATATTTCTGACAATTCAACGGATAATATCGTTACCTAATTTGGATAACTTCCAAATTTGAATTCGGTTCGGGATCGGACTCGCGGATCAGGATCGGACTCGCGGCAACGGGACGGCGACACGGGCGAAACACGGCACGGCGGGACGATGACAACGGGACAGCAAGGCCTCCAGACACTGTTCCGGCGTCCGACGGTTTCCCGGTTGGCGATGGCTTGTAACGGTGGCTTGTGGTGTCCTCCGGGAACGGCGAGGAAGCGGCTGCTTCGGCGGACGTGCGACGCTTGCTAACTAGCTTCGCAAATCCTGCTGGGCTGACCGAGTAGACTTCTTTTCAAGGCTGTTGCGGGCGTCCGATTGAAGAAAGACGTGAAGCAGCAACGTCCCCTCTTCTTGGCGTCTACTGCATGGGTCGCGGGAGACGTCTTCTGCATGAACGAACGTCTGCGGTGAAGCTGGATGGGGGAATGTTGAAGAAGTCAACTTCTTGGACTTCTTAGTTCAGACTTCAGTGGACTTCGGCTTCGGTGGATTGATGAAGACGTGGCTGCAGTTCGTGGACCAACCAGACAGAGAGGAAAGTTGACAAACTCTTCAGTTGACTGGAGAGAACGTGATTGGTGTATGGAGAAGCAAAAAAGGTCTTCGTGGGGGGAAGGAAGCAGCAGCCCACGTCGACGCCAGATGAAGATCTTCAAGGCTGTGGCTTCTCTTCGGCTTCGCTGGAACGTCTTCTCCTATGTATTCTGCATGGGGAACGTCTTGGCTTCAGTCGTGCTTCAACTTGGACGACTTCTTGACCCAGGCGGAGACGTCACAATAGGGAACAGCAGCAGCTGAGTCGGCTCAGCAGCAGGGAGCAACACAGCAAAGTAGCGTCAACACCAAGGGCAGCGCACGGCAGTGAAGGGGGACAGGCGATCGTCAGCGTGGAGACCGCGCGGACGTGGGGGAAAGCGCGGTGAGCGACGACAGGGTGGCAGCTCCTCCGAGCTCGATGGGTGCCGGTCCACGCGGTGAGATACGGCTTGAGGCGCGACGGGCGGCTGTGGACAGCGGCGGCGTGACTTGCGCCGGCCCCCTCTCCTTCTCTCTCTTTCACTCTCAAAAATTTTCTGATTTGCAAATTGTGACCTCTCCCCTCTAATTTGACCTAATGTATGTTTATATAGTCTAATCCTAGGTCAATTTAGATGGGCTCTAATCCTAGTGGGCTTAGGTTAGGGCTTAGGCTTAATTAAAATTTAAATGGGCTGATTTAATGTGGGCTTTAATTAATTAAATTCAACAGACTAAATCAAACCCAAATTAAAAACAACCAAGCCCGTTCGTCTTGAAATTCCGAGCCCGCACATTCCCGAGCGTACCGAGTATTGTTCAAAGAAATTTAAGCTCGCTCGCCGACGCCAATTTGATGCAAAATGCAATTAACCTAAAATAAACCTAAACTATATGTTATGCAAAATTAAATATTTTTGTTTAGGGGTTAAAAATTAATCCCTAATTTTCTATGCAAATTACACTAAATGTTCGGTAAAATTTAGGTGTCAACAGCTGCCCCTCTTTGAAGGTGAGCTCGCAGAGGTTGCATTCAAAGATTAAATGATACCTAAATTTCAACCATGCAAATGCAATGAATGTTGTTTTTGTCGGGATTGTGAGTCCCATTTTTGAATGCATTAAGAAATGATGCATGCTGACATGAAAAGAAAACATACCTGGAATTACCTACCTGACTGATGCGAGATAATGCAATTCGAGGCACAACTCTGACTTTTATGTTGTTTGGCAAATGTCTGGGCTCAGTCCCATAGGTATTGCCTGATAAACTGTTGATGAATGTCGGTGATCTGCAGTTAAGTCAAAACACACGAACAGAAGAAAGCTCAACGTATCCAATCATCACTTGGATTCGTGAGATAAAAAAGTGTAAAAACGTTCCGACCTTTACAAACCTCCTATACATCGCCATAGGTATTTGTAAAGATTTGGCCGCTGCGCCTATACATCGCCATAGGTGCGTCACGGGGGAACTAAATAGGATATTCCGACCCTTATGAGATACCTATACATCGCCATAGGTACTCATAAGGATTTGGCCGCGTCACTTATACATCGCCATAAGTGAGACACGGGGGAAAACCTGGGGGTTGAGGGAATATTCCGACCTTTATGAACCACCTATACATCGCCATAGGTATTCATAAAGATTTGGCCGCTCCACCTATACATCGCCATAGGTGAGTTGCGGGGGAATATCCGGGGGAGAGAGTATTCCGACCTTTATAAGATACCTATACATCGCCATAGGCACTTATAAAGATTTGGCCGCCGTACCTATACATCGCCATAGGTATACCGCGGGGGAATACTCGAGATTAAAGAATAATTCCGACCTTTACTAGACATCTATACATCGCCATAGACACTAGTAAAGATTTGGCCGCTTCACCTATACATCGCCATAGGTAAGTTACGGGGGAATCTTCTTGAGATTAGAGAAAAATTCCGACCTTTACAAGATACCTATACATCTCCATAGGTATTTGTAAAGATTTGGCCGCGGCACCTATACATCTCCATAGGTGTCTCACGGGGGAATCCTCTCGAAATTGTGTGAAAACAATGATTTTGGTGAACAAGCGGGCTAGCCCGAATGTTCGAGGGTTCCTTGACAAAATACCTGGATATCATCAGAGGTACCTGAAAAGGCTTGACCAATAAATACCTGAACATCATCAAAGGCATCTAGAGATCGTAACAAACTGATTCAATGTGGGGGCCTGACGATTGCTCGAACAGGTTAGGGATATAGAGATATACTTACCTGGCGATATCTCTGACTCCTGAGAGTGTGCCTCCTATTAGACACGACTTTAAACAACATAGAATATGCATTCATGGACAAGCAAGAACACTCATATTCATGCACTATGATTCCAAACTGTTTTTCATGCACGATGGTTCTGTCAAATCGGCATTATAAACTTCGTTGGGGAAAATATCATGACAAGACAATCCGAACTCATAAGCGGGTGTCTTGAAAATGTCGAATGAGGGACCTCCGATCCGAAAGGACTTTCTCTCATTCTCATCGAAAAAGCTGATTTATTTGAGAATCGTTCATTCGCACTTTCGTCATGCCAACAAGGGTCTGAGTATTCTCGCAAGCGGTACGACCTTACCAATCCAAGAGGTCTTTACCAGGACTGTAACATGGGCTTGGTCAATGGCTTATCAAAGGGGACTCTTCGAGTCGAAGCTATTGAAAGAAAATACTCTGCAATTGTCTCCGGGTTTACAAGTCAAGAACCCTGCAAAATGAGATAGAAATGAACTTGCTCGCACTTCTTCGAGCTAAGCTTATAAACATCTGAAATTCTACGTTAGTTCAAGTGCCCTAATCTGAAGAGACTTTGCAAGGGACGTAACGTAGGCTCGGTTTATGGGTTGAGAAATGAATGGATCATTTAAGCTCAGAATGTATATGACTGGGGTGAATAAGTTGGTGATCATCTTGGCATTGTCACCGGTCTTCTTCTTTACCAGAGATTTTCTTGTCGGTGAACGCTCCATTGGCTTTCAGATATCCATCACTTGATTCCTTTGGGACTTGTCCACTGGGGATTTTGACATGTCATATCCCGACATACTTATTGGGCATTGGCCTTGTTTTTGTCAGGCACACTGCTTTTTCTTGCCCTTTTTCTCTCTTTTTTTTTTTTTTTTTTCATCGACACATGTTTCTTACAATGTAAACACTGACCAGCTAACTTGACTGAATGACTTGCTGTTTGAACTCAAAAGCCTTCTCATCTTTAATCGACACTTCTGATACTCTGCTTGAACAAGGATGACTTTTGCCTTGCCCCAGTGTAGGGGATGATCACCAACTGGGTTTAAGAAATGAATTTGCAGGCTCAATTGGGCTTAGCAAAGGATAAAATGTGTATAGGGTAGAGAAAGAAATACTCTTCGTCATCCTAAGGCACTTGAACTTTCGCATGAATTCATCTGAAAAAGCAACACTTAAAGATTGATGCAAGTGAGAGCAAGATGATTTCTACACATTTTTCACCATATGATACTGATTTACCTCCAGCTTGCCCCGATGTGGGGTGGTTCTTGACAGGGGTAATTTGAATGAATTTCTCCAACTGTTTAGGCTCAAAGTTGTTGAACAATGGATAACCTGTAGTGTTTGAGATAGAGAAATGAAATGCCTCATGTCATTTCGGTCGCCGTACCTTTTGCGAGAGAACTCTTTACCTTGCAGTCATGGAATTTTTCCACTCCACTCGCTGGAGATTTTTATTTTTCTCACTGGGGATTAATGCATGGGACAGTGTGTAGGATAGGGCTTGCCTTTCATCATCCCGATGTACCTCATTCGACACACTCAATTCATTTTGTATGAGTTATGAGATTACCAAAACAGATTTCTCCTTTTGAAATCGATAGTGCAGATTGACAAAATAACCATGCAGAAATTAAACCAATGCAAACATCTTAATTCTGAATTGATTGAAAATCATTTATTCATCATTGAACTGTTTGTAATTCAGAGTAAAACCAAACACACGAAAAATTTCGCTGCAAAATGTCAAGTTTTATCAAGGATAGTACACCTTTACAGCATCAGAGTTGACAGGATTGGAAAACACACGACCATCCATCTCTGCAAGAATCAAAGCACCTCCAGGAAGTACCTTCTTAACTACATATGGGCCGATGTAGTTTGGAGCAAATTTACCTCCGGGAACAGGGAAGATTGGCAGCACCTTCCTTAGGACTAGATCATTTACCTCGAAGTGTCTTGGACGCACCTTTTGGTTGAAAGACCTAGCTATCCTCCGCTGATAGGTTTGACCGTGGCAAATGGCCCTCAGCCGTTTTTCATCAATCAGGTTCAGCTGCTCCTGTCTTTGTTGCATCCATTCCGCTTCAGACAACTCCACCTGGGATAAAACACGCAGGGAAGGGATCTCCACTTCAACGGGCAGAACAGCTTCCATGCCATACACCAGAGAAAAAGGGGTCGCACCGACAGAGGTTCGGATGGAAGTTCGATATGCCATCAATGCAAATGGCAATCTCTCATGCCAGTCACGATAATTTTCGGCCGTTTTAGCCAAGATCTTCTTGATGTTCTTGTTAGCGGCTTCAACTGCTCCATTCATCTGTGGACGATAGGGAGATGAATTCAAATGCCGGATCTTGAACTCATCGAACAACTGGTCCACGAACTTGTTGTTCAAATTTGTCCCATTATCGGTGATAATAGCCTCGGGAACACCATAGCGAGCGATTATGTCCCGCCTGATGAACCTCACAACATTCTTTGCAGTGACGCTCGCATAAGATGCCGCTTCAATCCATTTAGAGAAATAATTAATTGCATCCAGGATGAAACGGTGTCCATTTGATGCCTTGGGGTTAATAGGACCAATCACATCGATGCCCCACATTGAAAATGGCCATGGCTCGGACAGCTGATGCAACTCTGTGGGGGGAACATTTATCTTATCCCCGTGAACTTGACAGCTATGACATCTTCGAACATGCTGGATACAGTCACTTTCGAGACTAAGCCAATAATAACCCAGCCTCATGATCTTCTTGGCTAACATGTGACCATTCATATGTGGACCACATACCCCCTCGTGCACTTCTTGCATGATTCTGGTGGCTTCAACTACGTCTACACACCTCAGCAGGATCGAGTCATGGGATCTCTTGTATAGCTTTTCACCACTGACAAAGAATTTTGAGGCCATTTTCATTATATATTTCCTGTCAGCCGGAGTGCTTCCTTCAGGAAATTCTTGTCTCTGGACATAATTCATGATATCGTAATACCATGGTTTTTCATCAGGTTCTCCAGTCACAGCCATACGGTAAGCCGGCTTTGTTAGGACTTCAATCTTCAAGGGTTCTACTTCTACTCCACCGGTCACCTGCAGCATAGATGATAGCGTAGCTAACGCGTCAGCGAACTGATTGTGGGATCTCGACAAGTATTCGAAGGAAATGTCTTCGAATTCCTTTATGATCTCTTCGAGATATTCATGGTATGGCACTAGCTTAGTGTCTCTTGTCTTCCATTCTCCCAGAGTTTGCAGAATGATTAGGGCAGAATCACCAAACACCTTTAACTTGGCTATCTCCATTTCCATTGCTGCTTGAAGTCCGAGGACACAAGCTTCGTACTCGGCTATATTGTTGGTACATGGGAACACCAACTTTGCTGCTACTGGGTAATGTTGCCCATCTGGGGATATTAAGACTGCCCCAGTGCCGGAACCAGTTAAGTTCACGGCTCCATCGAAGAACATAGTCCACGCGTCTTCCTTTATCACTAAAATGCGGTCCTCTGGGGAATATCCATCATCATCCGAGATTCCAGGATTCTCAGCTAACACATCAGCAATCACTCGGCCTTTAACTGATTTCTGTGACATCATCTGGACATCAAACTCTGAGATCAAAATCTGCCACTTGGCTAGCTTCCCTACCAAAGCCGGTTGATCAAGTAAGTACTTGATGGGATCATTCTCAGTCACCAGGAGAGTCTGGTGATGCAGTGTATACTGTCTCAACCGATGGAGCACCCACACTAGTGCAGCGCAAGTCTTCTCGACTTCAGAGTAGTTCAATTCCGAGACAGTAAACTTCTTGCTCAAATAATAAATGGCTCGCTCCTTCCCATCTCCTGGATTTTTCTGGGCTAACATAACTCCCAGAGACTCGCTGTGGATCGTGAGATAGAGAGTCAGAGGCTGCCCCGGCACTGGAGGGACTAGCACTGGTGGTTTCATCAAGTACTGCTTCAGTTCCCTAAATGCTTCTTGACAATTATCATCCCATTCCACCTGAGCATTCTTCCTTAGAAGCTTGAAGAACGGTTTAGCAGTTTCGGAGAGCTGGGAAATGAACCGAGCTATATAATTCAATCTACCCAGGAGGCTACGTACTTCTTTCACGGTCGACGGGGGTTGTAGCTCACATATAGCCTTCACTTTGGAAGGATCGATTTCGATGCCCTTACTGCTTACCACAAACCCAAGTAACTTGCCCGACGTTGCCCCGAATACGCACTTGGCTGGGTTGAGACGGAGCTTAAATTCACGGAGTCGGTCGAACAACTTCTTCAGGGTATCAACATGACTCTCTCCGGGTCGAGACTTGGCAATCATGTCGTCAACATATATCTCAATCTCCTTATGCATCATGTCATGGAAAAGAGTGACCATGGCGCGTTGATATGTTGCCCCGGCATTTTTAAGGCCGAAGGGCATGACCTTATAGTGAAACGTTCCCCAAGGAGTAATAAACGCTGTCTTCTCCTTATCACCCTCCTTCATTCTTATCTGATTATAGCCCGAGAAACCATCCATGAAGGAAAACAGTTCGAACCCAGCAGTACTGTCTACCAGAACATCTATGTGCGGTAATGGAAAGTCATCTTTAGGGCTAGCCTTGTTCAAGTCGCGATAGTCGATGCACACCCGAACTCGGCCATCTTTCTTCATGACTGGCACGATGTTGGCTACCCAAGTAGGGTATTGGGTGACTTCAATAAATCCCACCTTTAACAATTTCATGACCTCCTCTTCTATCTTCTTTGAAAGTTCAGGTTTGGTTCTTCGCAGCTTCTGTTTCTTGGGTGGCATGCCGGGGTTAGTAGGCAAGCCATGCTCCACAATAGAAGGGTCTAATCCTGGCATATCGGCGTACGACCAGGCAAAGACATCCTGATAATCTTTCAGCAATTGGACCAGGCGTTTGGCTTCACCTTCGGGAAGGGTTGCCCCTATCTTCACCTCCTTGGGTTCTCCGGAATCACTCAAGTTGACAGCGATAGTTTGATCGACCGTCAGAACTTTAGGTCTTTCATGATGTTCTAGGTCGCGTTGAATATCCGAGGAATCGTTGAATTCATCGGCATCATCGGGATTAAGCTCGGCGGAATATAATTCACCGGATTGGACCGTTCCCATACCCTCATGCGTCACAAGATTGCCCCTGAAACATAAAGCAGCGGATTCAGAAGGACAAACAGGGCTAATCCTCGCATTTTTTGCAAATTTTTTTGTAATTTTTCTGTGTTTTTGATTTTCTGAAATTCATTTCGAAAAAATTTTATCATGAGGAAACATGAAGAAGCCCAGGCCTCAGAATTCTCCTTGGACCATATTTCTTTTATCGGTTGGATATCATCACCGGGCTGGTTTGATATACCTCATCATGCCCTCAAAAATGAGAATAAAACTTTGTAATTTCATTGATTTTTGAAATGAATTACATTTATTGAATGGAAATTGCAATAATCAAAACCTAGAAATGAAAATGCAAACAGCACCCGAAATGGGGCAAATCCTAGAAAGCAGTAAAAATTCCCACGCAGGGGAGTGTGCGGAAAAGTAAAGATTTTACTCTTGTGGGCCTGTGCCCATTCCCTCTAACGGTCCTTTCTCTACAGCTCCAATGAAGACGTCGTCGAACAAGGTAATGATTCCTTCTATCGCATCGTCGGGGTCTTCTATCTTTAGATCATCCATGCCTCCCCATCCGTCAGGGACAATGTCGCGGGGATCCGAATAAAAGCTTGGGGGCGCCGAGTACTTCACATAGAAATCAAACTTGCCACTCGGTTGCTCCAGCGTGTCGATTACTTCCGTCTCTTCGTGCATCATCCTCCCTGGACCCGGAAACGTGGTGCGGATATGTGGAAGCATCCTACCACGCGCAGTTTCTTCATTATTCGACCCTTGATTGGATCGCTGTCCGTTCTGCTCAGCTCCTTGGCCTCGACCTCGACCGTATCCTCGTCTCTCATTGTTCAGCGTAATTGGCCCTTGATACCCCAATCCAGAAGTGCGGGGTCTTTGAGAGACTTCGATCGGTCGGCGGATACCTTGACCATCCCTGCCAAGGCCTTCGCCCGGAATAAAACCATGCGAGACCATTACTCTTCCGACCATGACAGCAGCATTCGACACCTCAGGGACTGGTGGTGATGATCCTCTAGACGCGTGAATGGTCGATACGAGCTCGAGCGACTGATAGCTCGATTCAATTTTGCAGTCCGGCTCAACATAGGGGATAGCCGCTGCGTGATAGATCGGGTGTTCCTCTTCACCGTGGACAGTTACTAACTTCCTTTCCACCACGAACTTCACCTTCTGATGCAGACTGGATGGGACAGCTCCAGCAATATGAATCCATGGACGACCAAGCAGAAAGTTGAATGCAGTGGGAATGTCCATAACCTGGAATAGGACGTTGAACACGGTCGGCCCAACCTGTATGTCCAGGTGAATTTCTCCCATAACCTCCTTTTTTGTTCCGTCAAAAGCTCGCACGGAAGTCTTTGCAGCATTTATTCTCGAGGGATCTACCTTAAGGCGATGCAGAGTCGCCAGAGGGCAAATGTTCAGGGCCGAACCGTTATCGATTAGGACCCGTGCCACGTGCGAGGCCTTGTACTTGACGGAAATGTACAGGGCCTTGGTATGTCCTCTGCCTTCTAGAGGGAATTCCTCATCCGAAAAGGCTATTAGGTCTTTGAGGAGTATGGAGCCCACAAACTCTTCCAGTCTCTCATGATCAATCGTCTCAGGCACGTGGACTTCGCTTAACACTTTCATTAGGGCTTTCTGATGCTTGACCGACGTCTGAAGAAGCTCAAGTAGAGAAATTTGTGCGGGCATCTTGCGCAGTTGCTCGACAATGCTATATTCACTGGCTTTGATGACAGCCAGAAACTCTTTAGCCTCTTCATCAGTGACCGGTTTTGCGGGTTGAGCATTGGCTTGGCCATAAGCACGTCCGGATCTGGTGACCAAATCAACATCGAGGCTGTAAGACCAGGGAACTGCCCTATCGTCAGAGTACTCATAAGGTTGAGGAATCTCGATCACTATCTCTTCATCAGCTGCGGGGGTGTCTATCTCCTCGTCATCAGTTGCGTCTTCGAGCGGAGGCATGTCCTCGGGCAAAGGATCGAGCTTATCCTTCCCGGCGTTTAATGTGGCGAACTCCTCGTCCCAGTCAATGATGACCTCGGAGATAGTGGACACGATGCCGGTATGGTCGGCATAAACAATCATCTTAGCTTCCACCATTCTTGAGATTCTTTCCCTCATGACAGCCAGGGGAAGGGCTTCATTACTCGGGTAATACTCGGCTTTCACCAATTCACCGTAGACCTGAGCGGTGTATACCTTGACGTTTTTGATCCGTCCAGCGTCGAAGCAGAATATAGCATTCACATTGCCCGCGTGGTCAGGAAGCGGGTTACTCTGAACATTTGGCTTGGCGGACTGAAATGAGAAAGCCTTCGTGTCCAGGAGGTTCTGGATTCGGTGCTTGAGGGCTAAGCAATCGTCGGTCGAGTGTCCGACCTCACCCATATGATAATCGCATTTTTTCGACGGGTCGAAATTACGATACTGCTCAGGATTGGGCCGCTTTGGCTCGTTGGTGAGTAAACCTTTCTTCCGGAGCACCGCCAACACTTGTGACAATGAACCGGGGAGGGGGGTGAATTGTCTCCTGTTGTTCCACCTCTGGAACGGTTGACGGCTCGTGTTTTGCTGCTGAGCTTCAGCCACCTGAATTGCCGGGGCAGGATTAGTATTCCGCCGGCTTGGTTGGTTATAAGCCATATTCACTTCCGCAGCCGGTTCTTTCTCCTTTCTCGCACTGTATCTCTTGGTTGACGCAGACGGCTCGACAAACCACCCATCCTTCAGTCCTATCTCGATCTGTTCGCCTATGGGGATAAGTTGGTTGAAATTATCGGCCGGAATGGCCACCATCCGGTTACGGTACTCGAACGGGAGAGTTTTGACGAACATCCTCTTCAGCTCACTGTCAATAGGTTCCGGGACAACCTGAGCGGATAAATTTCTCCACCTAATGGCATAGTCTTTAAAAGACTCGGTCTTCTTCATTTGAGCCCGCTCGAGATCGTCACGGGTGGGAGCGATGTCCGTTATGAACCGGTATTGTTTCAGGAACGCCTCACTAGCTTCCTTCCAGGTTTTGAGGCTATTGATCTTTTTCATGAGGTACCAGTGCAGAGCAGGGCCGGTCAAACTCGCTTGGAATGCATGGATCATAAGAAGCTCGTTGTCAACGTACGAGGTCATTTGCACGTGGTATAACTGCAGGTGAGCTTTCGGGCACGTGGTGCCCTTGTACTTGTCGAAGTCCGGCATTTTGAACTTCTTTGGAATTTTGATCTGCGAGTACAGAGACAGATCGACCGAGGGTGAATCCTGCGAACCTTCTAACTGCTTGACCCTCTCCTCGAGCTTGTTGACTCGTTCATCAGGTTTGATTTTGTTGACGACTATCTGGACAGGGTCATCTTCTAACTCAGGCATCTCGTCATCCTCCTCGACATCGACATTCTTTGCGCTTATATGCTTCGGGACTGATACTTCAGGGGATGTTGGAACAGGGACCGACCGAAGAGCCTTGATCTCAGCGGTCATTTGTTGCATGGCGACGGCGAGTTGATTAATCTGGTCCGCCATACCGTCAACGCGTTCTTGCAACTCAGTTTGATAGGCCATTCTAGCTCTTGACCGTGTGCGAATAGGGGAACGTGATCGGTCCGTAGTTACCTAATTTCAGAATGAAACAGGGCATCCATAAGCATTAAGCAAAAATCATACGCCGATCCATGACATTAGTCTAACCGCTTTGAATTGAAAAGACCTCTTTATTGAAATGACGGAAATTTTTACATCGACTAATGACTTGAAATTAAACTGAATTAAAAAGACGCAATTCCTAAGCAAATTTAAAACTGAAATGGGAATGAAGAAAAACAACTTCAAGTTTCAACTCATTTTTTATTTAGCTTGATCTATAGACATATGGGAGGCGACATCCTTCTTCAGCTGTTCATAAGCCCGAGCTATCTTGGCTGCCTTCTCTTCAGCTTCATCGACCTTCCTTTTGAGGCGGTTGTTCTCTGAGCGATTGGCCGACTTAAGAGGCACCTTGGGTATCGTCGGGCGTATCTCCTGAGGGATCTTGTGTCGTCGGATGTACTGGGTCGTCGCGAAGTAGGACTTCTGCTCCCCTTTGAGCTCTCCTTCGGGTCGGGCTATCTTTAAAACACGGCACTTCTTCCACATTTTCTGGAGTTGAGCTATGGTCCCTTCATGTTCCTCACTCTGGTCGGAGAAATCGGCACGGAGGAGCTCGGGTTGTAACGCCGGAGGGACCCCCTGAAGAATCTGATACTGTCGGGACACTCTGGCGGGGTAATACTCGATTGCGCCAGTGAAGCCCAAGAGTGGCACCGGACCGACACCATTACACGTAAGCCGAGCTTCCTCGACATTGAACCAACTAGCATGCCATTGGAAACCTTGGGGTCTAGCATTTTTCATAAAAATAATCCACTCGGAATAATGGTAATCCGGTGCGTTCTCTTGTTTTTCTTTGTAGCTCAAAATGGGATGACTAGAATCACTGAGTTCGGAAATTTTAAGCAAGTCGCCACACCCTTTTATATGAGACAAAAACCAAATTTGCAATAGTTCAATGGGTGCATGAAATGTCTTGTCACCATTTTGCTTGAATTTAGTGAGAGAAATGAAGGTCTCAGCTAAAATGGCGTTAACAAAATTCTTTTGAAGACAAACTTGTTGGACCAACCATGCAATTGACGGGCTACATGCGTTTTTGCAATGAGGAAAAATGACAAACCCGAAAAATGCTAGTAAAAAGACTCTGCCCTTTTGAAAAGGTGTGGCTTTTTCGAAACATTGACTCAGGAACGAGAAAGGGCATGACCCACGGTTTGATTTCAAAACCTTTTCTAAGTCATGTTTTTCGACCCTCAAAAATTCTGACAACATTAGAGTGGAATCGACTCCCAAAGGTGGTGAGATTAACTCTGACTCCAAAGATTTTCCAATGAGCACACTGTATTCTTCCAAAGTCGGGGTAAGCTCATGCTTACCGAATATAAAGGTGGCTGTCTCGGGACACCAGAAATGGACTAATGCGCGAACGAGGCCGGTACGGACTTTGACCTCCAGTAGGGGGAGTAACCTTCCGACGTGGCCCTCCACTAACTTGCGGTTGGTTGGACTGAGTAGACTCCACCAGGCACGAAGCTCGTCCTTAGGAACATCAAGAATCCGGATGTCCGACACTCTCATAGTGTATAAACCAAAGAACTCGCGACCGACCTAACATCATGGATCGACCAAAGGAAAAGAACGAAAGGTAAATAAATTGCGAGATAAGGGTCAAAGAAATCTTACTTCACCGGGCGGGAAATGGCAATCACATAGACATGCGCATGAAATGTGAGGTTCGATTTCTACCTAGACTCTGACTTGCAAAATGGAGACGAGAGGATTACCGAGCTAAACCAGTCATGGTGGTGGTTAGGCTAGGATTCCCCTGACTCCGGCTTGGTCAAAGAGCCGACCCGGGTTGAGTGGGATACAACCGTGGTGGGTACTCAATGACACCTTGAAAGAAAATTCGGGACCGAGGAGGGCGACCCGTACCAAATGGTTTTGGTCGGGGTGTCCACTGTCTCAGTACCATCCTAAACCTATGCCGCCCAGGTCCGGCAGCGGGTAGTGTGTGCGGTGTAGTGAAAATGTATGGCATGCACAACAGGTTATATCAGACAGCGCTTCGTGCATAAATTAAACCATACATTCAACCACCTCCCTGCAAAACAAGGGTTAACAATCACGCCTCCCCTTATACCTCCCATACTGCAAGAACATTTAACACCTTAAAATGTTAGGGACGTACCTGGGATCCTCGCTGCCAAACAAAATTATTTTCGAAATGAAAAATTGGCCTAAGTCCACTAAGAGTTTTACTCAATGTCCCCAGCGGAGTCGCCAAGCTGTCGCGACCCTAAAAAATCTAATGTCGATTTTCCGGGCTAATGGATTATTAAGATTGAACTTAATTCGGACCCTCCCAAGTCCTACCAAATCGCAACTTAGGGTTTAAGTTCTTAACATGCAATCGTTTTCATGCTTGGAGTCGCCACTAATCATTTTACGGTAGGCTGATTAGAAACCTAAATAAAACATAGGGAGATATGTTTTATTCCTACGAACCAGAGATTCTAAGTCCGGGGACTTGATTACGCTAGATCTAGTCTAACGCCCTTTCGGTACCTTTTCATTTCAAAAATATTTTTGACAGGCAGCTTGGATCCATTTTAACTTAGTCACTAACATGTGAGGTTTTCATGCGGGTGCGCAGACCACCAAATTAACACTCAGAAATCAAAGCATTAAATAAATTGCAAGTTGGGAAGAATTACTTACCTCGAATCCCGCAAGCATCTGCATTGTTAGCAAAAAATCATACAGACAATCCTAATATGATTTCTAGTTAACAAAGCAACACATTCAATTTCTTTCTTTTTTGGATTTTCACTTTATTTAAATGAAATCTAACCTATATGCAATGACGTGCAAATATGACATGCGAAATAATGCAACCTAACATGCATACTATATGTCATGCGACGACGTGACCTAATTCTAATGACGTGTGAATGAACATTTTTTGGTATTTTCTAATGAATGAAATTCGGAATTAAATGAAATTCGGAATTAAAATATACCTAAATTAACATGCAACCTAATGACTTCTATTTTTTTGTATTTTCTGTTTAAAATTCGAAATTCGAAAATACCTAAGTTAACATGCAAACTATGATGACTTAATCTACCCTAGAATGATTTCTTTTTTTGGGATTTTTGATTAAAATTCGGAATAATAAATAACGTGAATATTCCGTTAGGATTTGAAATAATGCCTAATTTAAATTAGGAAACATGCCACGTTAAGTCCCAATTTAAATTAAATACTTATCTCATCCTTCGGGATATATTCAAAACCTAAACATGCAAAAATCCTAATTTAAATATCAAAACAGATTTTTTTGGGTTTTCTTTTTATTTGAAAAGGAAAACAATTAAACAAATAAGGATAACAATCAAATTCGAATCAACCACGCAATCCGCCAAATTCGTTTCAAACTCGGATTAGGCACAAAAATCAAATTATCGGTCATATCTATAGGGTTATAGATATTAACGGATAACCGATTATTCAAATTTGGAAAGCTAATGAAATTTGTCATCGTATCTAAGTGATTATAGATAGGATGATAATTTCCCGTATCGCCGCGTATCGGACTTTAGGGTTAAAGTCGGATAGTCGTCCCGATACGTTGCTAGATTAGGAAATTTTCCTAATTTGAATATTTCCAAACACTGCGGATATATCAGGCATTATCCTAAGATATCTAACAAATATTCATGCAATATCCACAAAATATTCAAATAACCAAATTAGGAAATTAAATATTTCTGACAATTCAACGGATAATATCGTTACCTAATTTGGATAACTTCCAAATTTGAATTCGGTTCGGGATCGGACTCGCGGATCAGGATCGGACTCGCGGCAACGGGACGGCGACACGGGCGAAACACGGCACGACGGGACGACGACAACGGGACAGCAAGGCCTCCGGACACTGTTCCGGCGTCCGACGGTTTCCCGGTTGGCGATGGCTTGTAACGGTGGCTTGTGGTGTCCTCCGGGAACGGCGAGGAAGCGGCTGCTTCGGCGGACGTGCGACGCTTGCTAACTAGCTTCGCAAATCCTGCTGGGCTGACCGAGTAGACTTCTTTTCAAGGCTGTTGCGGGCGTCCGATTGAAGAAAGACGTGAAGCAGCAACGTCCCCTCTTCTTGGCGTCTACTGCATAGGTCGCGGGAGACGTCTTCTGCATGAACGAACGTCTTCGGTGAAGCTGGATGGGGGAATGTTGAAGAAGTCAACTTCTTGGACTTCTTAGTTCAGACTTCAGTGGACTTCGGCTTCGGTGGATTGATGAAGACGTGGCTGCAGTTCGTGGACCAACCAGACAGAGAGGAAAGTTGACAAACTCTTCAGTTGACTGGAGAGAACGTGATTGGTGTATGGAGAAGCAAAAAAGGTCTTCGTGGGGGGAAGGAAGCAGCAGCCCACGTCGACGCCAGATGAAGATCTTCAAGGCTGTGGCTTCTCTTCGGCTTCGCTGGAACGTCTTCTCCTATGTATTCTGCATGGGGAACGTCTTGGCTTCAGTCGTGCTTCAACTTGGACGACTTCTTGACCCAGGCGGAGACGTCACAATAGGGAACAGCAGCAGCTGAGTCGGCTCAGCAGCAGGGAGCAACACAGCAAAGTAGCGTCAACACCAAGGGCAGCGCACGGCAGTGAAGGGGGACAGGCGATCGTCAGCGTGGAGACCGCGCGGACGTGGGGGAAAGCGCGGTGAGCGACGACAGGGTGGCAGCTCCTCCGAGCTCGATGGGTGCCGGTCCACGCGGTGAGATACGGCTTGAGGCGCGACGGGCGGCTGTGGACAGCGGCGGCGTGACTTGCGCCGGCCCCCTCTCCTTCTCTCTCTTTCACTCTCAAAAATTTTCTGATTTGCAAATTGTGACCTCTCCCCTCTAATTTGACCTAATGTATGTTTATATAGTCTAATCCTAGGTCAATTTAGATGGGCTCTAATCCTAGTGGGCTTAGGTTAGGGCTTAGGCTTAATTAAAATTTAAATGGGCTGATTTAATGTGGGCTTTAATTAATTAAATTCAACAGACTAAATCAAACCCAAATTAAAAACAACCAAGCCCGTTCGTCTTGAAATTCCGAGCCCGCACATTCCCGAGCGTACCGAGTATTGTTCAAAGAAATTTAAGCTCGCTCGCCGACGCCAATTTGATGCAAAATGCAATTAACCTAAAATAAACCTAAACTATATGTTATGCAAAATTAAATATTTTTGTTTAGGGGTTAAAAATTAATCCCTAATTTTCTATGCAAATTACACTAAATGTTCGGTAAAATTTAGGTGTCAACAGGATACATGCGAGCAGATCCATCCACCTCCACCCACTTATGCATGTGGATCCACTTTCAAACGAAACTCATGTCAAGCTTGTTTGTAAATCTTCACCTTCTATTACATTCACCCCATCATTTGGGTAACTTTGAGCTCTCTTTGTATCATACTTCAAGGTGGTATGGCGGTCTTAGTCCAGCGGAGCAAAGAATCTGGTAACTTTAGTTTAGATGGCTCAAGTTTCTGAGGAAGAAGAGATGCAAACGTATTAAGTTCATATCTCTAGCAGTATGAATAACTAAGGGATCAGGCTCACATAAGGACTCTTTAGAAAGCCCCTTTAAGCCCTTTTTTACGCCAATAAAACGGGTTACCATCTTAGATGGAACTATTCAAGGATAACTATTTTGTGCATGTTTCCATCAGAGATAAACAATGGATAGTGCAAGGAAAAATGGGTTGTGCTTTTTCCACTCCAACTACGGCTAAAGCACTCCAAATCTTATAATGGGTCTCATCTTTTTTAAGCATTCTTCATTTGCTTTTCTTCTTTCTCTTTTCTCGCAGGTTCACTTTTCTTTTTCTCATTTATATCTCTTTCTTCTCTCTCTTTCTAAAACATCCATTTCATGTCAATCATATGTATTGAAGCTGAAATTTGCAAAAACCTCGTCCTCACCCAATTAGTTGTCTTCTATCTCCATTTCTTTAACTCAAAGCTCAACCGTAAGTAAAAAAAACCCATCTCCTATCTCATCACTCCCATTCCATCCCTTTCGCTTTGTGTTACTTGTTATCCCATTTCACATCAAACTCTTCGATTGATTGATCACGAAAACAAGAAAAAAAACCCCATTAAAGATTCAAATCCAAGAGTTGAAGCTCTACCCAAAACCTCATCATTCTCACCAGAAATATCTGCTTCTTCGTCTTTGTCTTCTTGGTCCTAATTGTCACATTCATTGCCGATTCACCATCACTTACCAGTCCCCCAGATTTATGGCTCGAATCTTCCCCCCTCACTAAGTTGTTTACACAAACCGAAAAATGTGACCGGTGAGGATTTGCCCATTCTTGCCCTTATGGTCTCTCCTACTTCTAAACTCATCGCAATTACCAAGCCGTTGCCGCCAGTGATTGAGAGGACTGAACAGGTGATTGTGAACTCAACTCTCAAGTCCGAGCCTATATGCGATGAGCCACCATCAATTGTTCAAATCCTCGTGTTCTGATAGGTGTTGAGTTCAATGCAAGAGCTTTTAGGTCTATTTTGTTCATGAGTATCAAATTCTGGTTAATGATTGAAAAATCGATGAGTGCGAAGTGGTCTGGACAACAATTGATAGAGATAGACCACAAAAGAGAGTGTTCTTTTTTTTTTTTTTTTGACAAATACCACCAAGGCTTGAACATGATCTAAATTAAGAGGGAATGCGGAGAAGTAAAGAAGAATGAGGAAAATGGGACCCAAGAGAAAAAAATAAAGAAGAAAATAAATGAGACATCACAACCAAGCAAAACAGATGCTTAAAAAAGATGGAATCAAAAAGGTTAAATTGTCAAAATATTGTAATATGAAGTGTTTTAGCTATGGTAGGAATGGAAAAATAGCGACCCGAAAAAATTTCCTTACATCTCAGAGGCATTATTGGTGCATGGGCAAAAGTCACTGTTGTGAATTGTCTGCGTTTCAGTTTACCGAGGAATATCCTTGAAATCCCTTTCTCTGCTAAATCATTTCAAAGTTTCTGATTGCATAGTATCAATTCATGATTTTGCCTTATCTATGTCACAATTTGGACAGAAGTTGCTATAAACAATGTTGCGGACGCGTGAGATGATGTGGTGCTGTTCTTAAAAATCAATGCTATCCAGAAAATGGGTCTCATTTATTGGGGGTCTTTGTTTTTAGCATCAAATAATAGCAATTCCAGAAAATGTCCTCGAGTTAAAATTTACTTACTTCCGAGCAATCAATGGATTTGCAAACTTCACTGAGATGTGAATGTGGCAAAAGATCAGACACTCAATGGTGATATTCACAGACATTCCACGGCGACATCTTTCATTACTGACGTGACTATTTTCTTTGAAGTCTAAATAGCAGGAGTGCGTGATCTTCATCTTTGATCTTATTACTTCAACAGATAAAGGTTGTTCAACACCTTCTCCACCAAGTGCACAACCTTGTTCTCCATCAATCTAGCTCAAATTTACATGTCCATCTCTCATATATTCTGTATATTCTATAGTATATTGAAAACTAGTCTTAGGTATGGGCAACTAATACACAATTCGACAAACATACGATGCGCCTCTCTCTGTAGGATAAGTGGAGGAAGTTTTACAGAAGTTAGGAGTCCAAATCTCTTCCCAAAGCTTCTGCAACTGTTTTTACTGCTCAGAATCAGTACGCATTACACTCAAGAACACAGTAATCGCTGCGCGGCATTACCTCGTACTTAGAATTTCCGAGCAGTGGGGCGACATCGAGCTTGTGTTGGGATTTCTTCTCAACATCATAAAGCGGATTGCTACATTTGAGCAGCACTTGCAGTACCTCCTTCATTGTAGGCCTCATGGAAGGCAGCGTCGCAGTGCAAAAGATGCCAAGCTTAAAGACATTGATTATTTCACCTAGGTTCAAGTCGTTGTTGATCCCCTCGTCTATGGCATCGGACATCGGCTTGCCATCTTGGATGTGATGCCATGCCCAATCAGCGAGGCACATGTCTTCGGTCCCATCGTTAGCCTCCCTCCCAGTTGTCAGTTCCAAGAGAACGACTCCAAAGCTATAAACATCGATCTTCTCATTAACTCTTATTGTATGAGCATACTCTGTTATTCAACAACAAAATGGCAAGACATACTAAATATTCATGCTCGTAGGATATGAGGAAGGTGAACTTGCATAGCTGAAATGAACTCGTGTTAAGTGAGTAGACAAACCTGGTGCAAGATAGCCGAAAGACCCGGCAACACCTGTCATCGTAACAGCTTCACCTGGCTTGACCAACATCCTTGCAAGGCCAAAATCAGCAATTTTTGCATTGAACTCGGAGTCTAAGAGAATGTTGCTTGATTTCACGTCTCGGTGGATGATCGGCGGAGAACAATCATTGTGCATATAGCAAAGCCCTTTAGCGGCTCCTAGCGCAATCTGTAACCTTTTGGGCCAATCCAAGAACATATTGTTGGCTACACCTGAGACCAGTGACGGTCTTTTCGTCCTGTGAAGCCAATGGTCCAAGCTGTGATTTTCCATGTACTCGTACACTATGAGTTTCGAGTTCTCACAGGAAATACAGCACAGTAATTTGATAATGTTCAGATGCCTTATGTTCCCAAGTATCTCCACTTCTGCTAAGAATTGCTTCTCTAGCATCTCGTCCAATTTTCGGTTATTTGAAATCCGTTTCACCGCGAGGGCATCACCAGAACGATTCACAATAATTCTGTATACTTTTCCTGATCCACCACTTCCAATCACATTATGCTCCTTCAATCCCGACAGAACATCCGATTCTGTAAAATTCAAACTTTGGAATGGGGTCAGTTTCAGAGTTGAATCAAATCCGTCTCTCTTCTTTCTGGAAGCTCTGATAATGAATACCGCCGCCAACAAAATGAACATTGCTGCAGTGATGGCCAAGATCACAATCAAGGTGAGATTGGTTGGCGAGCTTTTGCTCGATCTACGGGATTGGGAATTGCAGACATTGAGCCTCATGAACGAATTGGATGCACAGAGGCCCAGGTTGTTCAGGAAACTGGAGTCATACACAGTGTTCTCTAACTCGTCTGGGATTCGTCCACTGAGGCGATTGGAGGATAAATTCAGAAGGTTCAGCTTCAGCTGGCCGATTTCAGGAGGAATCGAGCCAGACAGTTGGTTTTCAGACAGGTCCAACTGCGTGAGTACCGGTAGAAGACCGATTTTGCTGGGAATCGGTCCCACCAATCGATTGTGACTAACATTCAGAGTGCTCAAGGAGTTCCACGAAACAATAGCTGTGGGAAGATTCCCAGAGAGATCGTTCTGACCTAGCAAAAGAGTTGTCAGAGAAGGAAGCTCGGTTAATTCAGTCGGAACGATGCCACTGAGGAGGTTATTACTGGCATCAAACACCACCAAGTTCCTCCATGATGACACTATGCTAGGAATCTTGCCGGAGAATTGGTTGTTGCTCATCTCAATCCGAGTGAGGTTCGGGGACAGCTCCTTGGGAAGCATGCCAATTAATCCGTTACCACTCAAAATCAAAGTCCTCAAGCTCGGTGACGTCCAGAGTCCTCCAGGCACATTGCCGGTGAATCCATTGTTGTTCAATCTAACGGCAGACAAAGAACTGCAATTTCCAAGTGACTCCGGCAACTCCCCACTGAGATTGTTGTCCATGGCCGCCAACCCGAACAGCACGCCGCTGCGGCACAGTTGTTCCGGCAACGTACCAGTCAAGTTGTTGAAGGCCACTTCGAACCTTGTGAGTGCAGAAAACTTGCCAAAGTCCGGGGGGATCATTCCTGATAAACTGTTGTTGGACAGCCTGACATCGCTCAAAGAGGGAAGACGCCCGATTCCTTCCGGGATTCCACCAGACAATTGATTGAACTCTAAATTCAAGCTGGATAGATTCTTGAGCTTCCCGAAATCTTCAGGTATGTTACCCGTCAAATTATTATCTGACAGATCGATCACCCTCAGGTTGTCCGCGCTGACTGCCTGAGGGATCGACCCAGACACATTGGTCGTGTACACGTACAACTCCCTTAAGTTCCTCAGAGTGAAAATATTGCCCGGGATCTCTCCGGTCAAGCGATTCATCCCCAAATCCAAGTGCTCAAGAGCCTCCATATCGCCGACCGTCTCCGGGATTCCACCAAACAGGTTTGTCTGCGCCATCGAGAAGAACCGCAGCTTCTGCAAGGCAGTGAAGTTCTGCGGTAGCTGCGACGGCGCGAACTTGTCGTTGTATTCAAGCCTCAGTTCTTCAAGATCGGTGAGGCTAAAAATCTCTTTAGGGTAAGTGCCGTTGTACTCTGACTGGTAAAGGTGAAGGATCCTCAGCCACCGCAGCCTCGCAATCGATGCTGGGACATCAAACGAGAAGCTGTTGGCGGCAAGAATCAGGACCTGAAGATCAGCCATGCGGTCAATATCGGATGGAATAGGACCTTCGAAGTAATTCTGGGACAGGTCGAGGTACACGAGCTTGGAACAGTTGTAGAGAACTGTTGGAAACTCTCCAGGAATATTGTTGTTGGAGACATTGAGCTTGGTCAGATTCTTGAGGTCGCAGATGAATGGGGGGATCGAATAATTTATGTTCAGGAATACAAGATTGAGCTCGGTGATCGAGCTATTTTGGCATGTGACCTCGGGCCATGTGCAGTGGGAGGATGAATTGGAGGCGACCCAGTGGGCAAGGGAAGATGGGTCTTGCCAGGATTGCCTCAGCTTCAACAGGACTTGCTGTTCTTGATCTTGGATTTGAGAATCTGCAACAGGGAAGAGGGAGCAGAGGAAGACGAGACAAGGAATGCACAAGAGGAAGAAGATGGGAATATGAGGCAGCGATGAGGTTAGTCTCGGCATAATTGAAGGTCATTCAGTTTTCCGGTTAGAGAGACTCTCCGGTGTTGGAAATAGAGATCTATCAGCTCAACATGAAGCAAAACGTGATAGTTTGCTTTTGTTTATTGCTCGTAAGGACCCCCTAGGTTTGTAACCTTGTTTCAAAGTGCTAGAATTTGGTGAATCCTCAGATGATGGGCGTGAACGAATTTGTTCCCTTTCGTTCTTTTCGATTTTGCTCTGCTCATGTACATCTCAGTCAACGGATGAAAGAGGGAAGAATCAAAGAGCCAATGATATTTTCCTTATCTCAACATTCCTCTGGAATCACTTCAGAGAGCACCCAGATACCTCTGAGTACTGTGGTTTTATAACCAATAAAAGCCGCCAAAACCAGATTTTCCAGATCAGTTTAATGGTAAACCAGAGCACGACCAGTTTGTTCCTCTGCAGAAGGCAAAAATGTTGCCAGGTTTACATGTTCCTCCTTTCAACATCAGCATAAGCAGAGCAAGCAGGGGAGAAGAAAATGCATGTTATGAATTAGGGCAAAGGTCGAAATTTGACGGACTTTATTAGGTGGCCACCATTCTGATGTATATTCCAAGCAACACACAGCTTTCACATATCAATTTCAACTCCCCTCGAACCCTTTATAGGATTAGTATTATAATTACATGTACCGAGTATCTGTGTGTTCACATCCGTGGATCCTGACCTATCTCGACTCACTCTTTTTCATTCCAAGAAGGGAAAAGAAATTATAGTTACTTGAGAGTAACCACAACATATGTTATCAGACAACATCAGTTATTTAGATTCACAAAATAAATTGAAAAGTATAATGTATATCATTCGGATCAATTAGAGAAACATTGAGAACCCTATACCAAATCCTACTGAAAACACAAGTTTCCGTATAACTATTATATCATTGCTGGTTTTGACCGTTGCATCACTTGTAAGTTAAGTCTGTATGATAATTTCACGATATATACCAGTCTCTCGTCTCGCGGGAATCATAATCCATGTGCTTGTAGCCTCAAATCACCGGTAGAGATAGGTACACCTCCACGTGAGCTCTTGACCCTGCCAAAATCATTAAAAACGGGGAGTACGTGATTCCCCGGCCTACACACACCTATGAGGATATTAACGGGAACAACTAGAAGCCCTCCAACTTTGAGCGTTGACCGGAAAATTCTTTGGTTTGGAAACAAAGAATTGGAAAATGCTGCTAAAGCAAGCAAGACGGTGGAGGACTTTGACTTTGCTTGCCCATCCCTTCCTGCTAAGACGTGGACTAGCTAACCACAATGATTTCTACTTTGTGCTCTTCCCAGACAATCAACCAATCAGGAGTAAATCTAATTTAAAATTAAGATAAGCAAGGCAGAATTACAAAATTTTGGCATGAAATATATCAAGTTGCTCGATATGAAATTACGATCAGGTAAGATAGTTTTTATCGAGAATTTTGCAAATCGATCCATCGTTGGATAGTAGTGTGTGTGAAAATTGAGAACTCTTCGTGAGACTCGTTGAAGATATTTATACGTAGCACGCAAAAGCCCATTCGTCCATGGAGCTATGATTAGATATTTGACACTTTTACTATTTGTTTTTGGTGGAGGAAATTAGAAATTAAGACAACAACATGTGAGTAGGTCTAACCAAATGTAGCTAATCTATCATCTACCCCTTTATATGACATAGCGAGAACTTCAATCACGCATACACTCAACATGTAGTAATGACTTAATAATGTCTAGCAAAGGTCTCTTTTCGGTTTAACCCGTCTTCTCAAATTACCCTCGCTTGAATGATGAGATTTCAGGTTAGCGTGATAGTCTAAATTATCGGAATCTACATGCTTCAAAAACTTGGGGCTAACACATATTTTCAATCCGAAACACGTGTCCTTCTAGATAGTGTAGAAAGAGATGATCCCTAGCCGTACAAATAGACACTTTTTAAAAAATAAGGTAAATAATACAATAAGTTAATATCATGAAAAACTCCAAACTGATATACCTATGGTAAATTTATCCTAAATTAATTTTTTGACCACATAGAATCCCAAACTAGTATATATATATAACAAATTTACCCTCTGTTAGTTTCCGTTAAATTTTATCATCAAATTACTAAGTTGGATGATACATGACAGTTGATAAGTGTATCAGTTTGGGATTTTACTCTTTCGTTTGCCACAGGTTTACTGATTTATGATTTTTCGTGTTGTTAATCCAATTTAACGAATGATAAATTTGTCATAAATATACTAGTTTGGGGTTTTTGGTGGTCAAAAAAATTAATTTCGAGTAAATTTGTCACATGTGTATTAGTTTGGGGTTTTTGCTGGCTAAAAAATCAGTTTAGGGTAAATTTGTTACAGATGTATCAGTTTGGAGTTTTTCACGATATCAACCCTAATATGAAGCTTGACTTGCTAAAAAGAAGGTAAGAGAAAAAAGAGTCAATCATCAAAGGAGAGAACCGTTTTAATCGAGTTATACCTAACACAGACGACAGGACTTGGTATATTTTGGTTATGTTTTTCTCCCTCCCTTCCTTTTTCTTAGGTGCGTCATGCTTAATGTCATCCTTGGACCTTAGCTAATAGGGTATGCTAAGGACGACAGAGAGATATTTACAAATATCTTGAAATTGCTTTCTTATGATTAGGTTTTGCATTGAAATTAATTGAGATTAAAGATTCTTTAAAATTGTTTTCCTATGATCAAGTCTTGCTGAGAAAGTTATAATGAGATGCTGATGATTTTCGAGGCGTGAAGTTCAATTCCTTCACAGCCTAATACCATTGAAAATCTCATACTAGTACTCCATGATACATTCATCTCAAAACTAGTTTTCGTACCATAAAAAACTCTTGAGTAGGACCTCCATGATACATTTACACCCAAACTAATGTTTGCCTCATGAAAAATACCAAATCGGTACCCTTGACCCAAATCTACCTTCCGTTAAAAAACATACATGTCAACACATATGGATTTCCCCCGTCAATTCTGTCATCTTCCCCGTCGGATCTATCTTACAATTGCCTACCACACATGATCCGTCTTATAGTCGTCTAACGTGTGTCGACACATATGCAATTTAACGGGATTATAGAACAAAATATTAATCGATGGTACATTTGGGTCAGGATACCAATTTGAGATTTTTAATGGTAACACAAGGTAGCTCACTTTTGGAATTGCAACTGAGGAAGACTGTCTAATAAAATCCTGTATACGAGGACATTCTAGGAGCCAGAAGGAATGGTAAGCAAAAATTGATATAATTTATAAAAAGAGATGTAATTGGGTTGCAGAAATTGTTGCTTAACATAATGAAGCTCTAAAACTTCTGAAAAATATGTTGTCAAGGGGTGTCTATGAAGTCCGTTTGTTCTGAGTGATCGCATGAACAATTTGTACTCATTTCTGATTTGACTATTATTTTTACTCAAGCAGAAAGAAACAAGTCTTTGTTCGTTAGTCTATAATGAAAAATAAGTCTTTGTTGTTTAGGTTAACGTATGGTGCTTGGAGTTGTTGCAACCCACTAACGTTTCTTGCGTTCCCTAGATCGGCAAGACAACGACCTGAATGATTCTGATTGATTCCTGTTGGTCCTGGTGATTCTTTGTAATGTCCGAGTCAAATGGCCAACCTTCGAATCTTAGGCATGCCCTCCTATTCTCCAATGTCACAGCTTTTGATTAGTTTCCTGATGTTCGCCTTCTGGATGATGAGCAAATTGGCCTTTGGTGGAGCTGAGTGCAAGCGCAAATTTTCCACAGCGTGATCTGGCGACGGCGGGTTGAGCCTTCTAGATGAGCGAAGGAAGATAAAACTTGGTTACGTCGAGCCCACATGATGGAACTGAACCAATCCTCATTGCTAGTTCCAGCACATCCTGAGGTCCGTGATTGATGGTCCTAATGAGCCCGACGCAAGGAAGGAATTCATCTCGGACCTTATCAAACGCTTGGCTTTTATGCTTCGGAAACTTAGTAATTTGATAGTAGGGAGTTTATCGGCGCAAAGTTGCCAACACTTCTAGGAATCTGCCAGCGTGTATTACATATGTAAATATCATCGACACACTTGGACATGCTTAGTTAAACATGTAAATGTGTTACCCGTGTCAACACAACACGCTTAAATGTATTTCGAGACATTAATATATGACAGATATTGAGCATCTAGTGTAAACTAAAAGTTAAAAAACCCACAAAGATCAAAGAACGTATCTACTCTCTTACGTGCAGTATCAATTAATGCGCTCGTCATCCAAGATTGCGTTTTGGAGCCCAGCAATCACGCTTTCGTACTAGTCAAGATAGTTGGGATTCCAATGTCCAACCGCAGTAAAGTCGTAGAGAACATGTGTTGAGAAAAACCCCTAATGGATTTTGAAGCTGACAAAACTCTCCATGTGTAACTTGTGAATCTGACATGCAGTTCTTTCCAGGTTAATATGATCTGAAAGTTCAAAAGAAAATATCAGACTTTACAAGTTTTTTAGAACGAGAAGTTCAGACTCAGAATGAAAAGTTTTTCAGAACAAGAAGTTCAGACTCAGAATGAAAAGTTTTTCAAAATGAGAAGTTCAGACTCAGAACGAGAAGTTTAGACTTAGGACGAAAGTTCAGAACAAGAAGTTCAGACTCTAATATTCAGACTTTACTGAAGATCTACGCTGGCTCAAGTTCTGAATCAGAAATTTTTTAGACGCAGACACTGAAATTTTTCAGACGCAGAAGTTATGCAGACACAGACGCTAAAATTTTTTAGACACAAAAGCAGAACTCATCACAACAGCTAGTGATCTGGCACAAATTTCATAAAAGGAAGATTTTGATTGACTCAATCAAATTGATTGACAATCAAAACATTATGCATTACAACGGATGAAGCTCTACTTATGGAAACCAAGATTCTGATTGTATGGGCGATCAGAATCAGCGGGATTCAGAATCTGTTATCCAACGGCTACTCAATCATTTCTATACAAATCTGTCCAAGGTAAAAATTGGAAGATGATCCTCTGAATACTGTCCAACGGCTAGTTTGGAAGTGGATGAGTATTTAAGGAGATCAACGAGTAGCAGAAGGAAGTACAAAATCAAAAATCAACAAGTCCAAAGCCTGAGCATACTCTTGTCGCGACCCTAAAAAAATTTTGTTCTTTTTCTCGGGGCTAATGGATTATTAAGATTGATCTTAACTCGGACCCTCCCAAGTCCTACCAATTCGCAACTTAGAGTTTAAGTTCTTAACATGCAATCGTTTTCATGCTTGGAGTCGCCACTAATCATTTTACGGTAGGCTGATTAGAAACCTAAATAAAACATAGGGAGATATGTTTTATTCCTACGAACCAGAGATTCTAAGTCCGGGGACTTGATTACGCTAGATCTAGTCTAACGCCCTTTCGGTACCTTTTCATTTCAAAAAATATTTTGGCATGCAGTTTGGATCAATTTTAGCTTAGGTACTAACATGTGAGGTGTTCATGCGGGTGCGCAAACCACCAAATTAACACCCAATAATCAAAGCATTAAATAAATTGCAAGTTTAGGAGAACAACTTACCCGGGATCCAGCAAGCATCTGCATTGTTAGCGAAAAATCATACAGACAATCCTAATATGATTTCTGATTAACAAAGCATTCACTCAATTTCTCTTTTTTTGGATTTTCACTTTATTT